>OZ023190.1:16149455-16749455 GCA_963995505.1 Hypericum androsaemum
CATTAACTTGACTTGTCACATCGGAATGGGGCCCACTGCATTTTGCAGCAGGAAGAACCAGGATCGTAGCGGGACCCACTCCTCGAGATACGTGCTAGCCTAACACTCTATTCTGACGCGCGTGGTTTTCAGCACACTGCGTCAGGCGGTGGATGGACGAGGTGCGAAGAGGGATAATAAATTAAGGGAAAAGTCCACTTTAGTACCCTGTGGTATCGCCCAAAATTACTTTAGTACCCCGTGGTAAAAAACCGATCAATCGAGTCATACTTATTCCAATTAACATCAAAAAGGTCCTCGGGCAGCTGCCCGGACCTGCCCGAACTTACCCGAACCCTGCCCAAACTACGTGGCCAGCCACGTCACCAAATTTTGATGGCGTGGCGCCATGTGGACATCCATCTCCTTCCCTCCTCATCCTCCTCCCCGTCCTCCTCCTCCTCCTCTCCACGTGGCTGGCCACGTAGTTCGGGCAGAGTTCGGGTAGGTTCGGGCAGGTCCGGGCAGCTACCCGAGGACCTTTTTGATATTAATTGAAATAAGTATGACTCGATAAATCAGTTTTTTACCACAGGGTACTAAAGTAATTTTAGACGATACTACAGGGTACTAAAGTAGACTTTTCCCATAAATTAATAATACCCTACGTGCTGCAACCCATTCTAAAACTTTATTTTGTCCAACCATAGTTTGTTTTCATAAAACTAACAGACGCGAGTCTTCTCCGGTACCGACTCTGAACAATTTCTAAGGTAACTCATCCTAAAACTATTCTTAGTCAAATTTGCTTAATTTTTAAAGATTTCTTATGAAGTGTGTCATCTAAGAAAATATACTTTATTCATATAGATATTACAAAAATTAAATTATTTAAATATTTTTAACATTTCTTTAACGAGATTTTACAACTGGTGTAAAAAAAATAGTGCTAATTATTGTTGCTCAATTTCTCTCCCTTTTAGTGTGTGGTAGAAAATATTCATTTTTTAAAAATAACATGTAATGCTTCTTTAGCTAATTTTAGTGCCCAGTGGAATTACTAGGCAGAGATAGGAATCCACTAGAAAAGGAAAAGTAATAAAATAAAAGGAAAATTCCACTTAAGTATTCTGTAGTATAACAAAAAATCAAATCAGTACACTATAATTTAAAACGTATTAATTAAGTCAAACTTATTCCAATTAAAATCAATTAGAGGCCCAGATAACTACATCAAAATCTAATACTGACGTGGCATCACATGGCATCCCCTCTCTCCTCCCCACATCCACCAAGCGTTCCATTATTTTCTAAAAAGCTTCAAAGATTGAAAAGAAAACCCAACAATATCATCTAGTGAATTAACCCATTCCAATGAATTTTCAAGTGAATTAAAACGGGTATAAGCGAAAAGAACTATACTTATAAAAAAAAGCGAAAAGAACTACAACGCCCCAGAAAGAAAAATCGAAGATCGAGAAATCTGGTGGTCCGTACGTGCGGGTGAAGGTGGCCATGGATCTCCACCGGGAGGAGGAGGCGCTGCCATTGTCGCCGAGGAGATGAGTGGGGAAGACAGGCGGCAGGGGCAGGCAGAGGTGTAAAGGAAGCGCCTTAAATTAGGGTTTCGCAGAGCTACCGAAGCCATCTTCTTCTTCAGGTAGAAAGAGAGGGTTTTGTGGGTTTTAGGAGTTGTTTTTGTTGGGGGAAACGGGTGGTGGTGGGTTCAAACTTCAACGGAGAGAGAGAGAGAGAGAGTGGGAGTAGTGCGTTTAAGGTTTTAAGCTGTTTTGATGGGTTGGTCTCCTCGATCAGCCGCAATCCCCACCGACCTCCCCGTGGTGGGCCCCACTCGTCAGATCTACGTCGTCGGTCACCTCGATCAGCTGCATCAGGCTTTTCGTGGCCGGCCCCGAGCTCCGTTCCCTCGCCACCGCCATCGCCATCGCCAGGTTCATCCCCCTGCCCGTCGCGGCTGGTGGGCCCGCCTCCTCCAACTCTCTTCCTCGTTGTCGTCGTGGTGGATGATGGTGACGGCAAGGGTGTTTGTCGCTGCGGCCGCCCGTGGGGCTCCACGTGGCGCCGCAGCAGCCACCGAGGCCCTTGAAGGGCAACCTCTGCTTGAGATTCCTCCTCTACCCCGTCATCGCATTTACGCCATTCTACGAAATTGGCGCACCTTTTGCCTTTAACAAGCCAGTTTCTCACCTGTGGGTCCACCTTTTTTGGGTTTTGGTTGGTTAGAGTTTCTGTTGTGTTTTGGTTTGTAGGATGAGGATGGTTTTGGGGAAGGAGATGATGAGATACAGGGAAGAAGGAGATGAGTGGGAAGAAAGAGAGGGGAAAGAGGAGAAAGTGGATGTTGTCACATGGCGCCACTTCAGCATCGAAATTCTGATGTGGCTGATATGGGTGGCAAGGCAAAGCTCGGGCGCCCGGACCTCTAATTGATTTTGATTAGAATAAATTTAACTCAATTGATATATTTTAAACTATAGGATACTGACTTGATTTTTTGCGATACTACATAGAATAAAGTAGACTTTTTTCTAAGACCACTCACACCCACGCTGCTGGGGCTGGGTTGGGTCTAATGGAAAAAAAATATAATTAAAAATAAAGCAAAAAGAAAATCAAGGCCACGGCTCCGACGTCTTGACAGGCCCCCAACCACGGCCCTCGGCCCATAGTTTTTTTTTTTTGCTTTTCAATATACTTTAGTTATACTTAGCATAATGTTATTCGATAAAAATATAATATTTTGTATTTTGTATTCTCTATAAATTGAGCCTAATATTTTTAAATTCATATAGAGTTTAATTTTTTAATTTTCGATGAAAATTCGTATAAGTAATACATGTATGTGGATGAGAGAGAAATTAATTATTTATTTTGTGGCCTAGGTTGTGATGGGTTGTGGATATGGATAGATAAATATTTAATTGAATTGAGTTGGATGTAGATAATAAAAAAATTATTTATTTATTTTGTGACCTAAGTTAGGGTGGGTTGCAGGTGTGGATAGTCTAAAAGAAATAAGCCACACGTGAGGAGAGAGCTGTTAAATTCGTTTCTGTCAATATCTGGGTTTCTAAAACTTGTGCCCTGGTGGGCATCAAAATTAGAGCCTGAAAAAATCCTTAAAATATCCAGATTTTGTCAAAATAACCAAATAAGAAAAACAAACATGTCATACGCAACCATCACGTGTTACTTCAGCTGCTGCATCGTGCTTTACGCTTCCCCTCTCTGCCACCCCACTCAAAACGACTCACAATTTTTTACCTTCCCTTCCTTCGTTTACGCGTATTCTTTCTATCGTTCCCACTTTATCAGATATTTGAGAATAAAAATTTATGCTGATAGATAAAATTGAACTTTGAATTGGAAAGGAGTCTAAAATATTTTTTAAACAGATTTTACCATATTAGTTTAGATTCTTTAACATAACTACTTAATTATAGAGATAAATTTTGAATTAAAATAATTACATATCGGGTTGTATTGATCTAAATATTCGATGTTCCTTGTTTAATTTAATTGAATCTCTCATAAGCAAAAACACAAATGAAATACTTGATTTTTTCTCCTTGGAAGAGTTGAGCAAAATTTTATTTATTATATATAAAAGTACATATCAGTAGGTATACATAACTCTATTACGCGATTCCCAATGGAATACTTGCACTCACATTTCACGAGTTTTCAAGAGATGGAATAATTTTGTTCCATTTTCCAAAGTAACCGATCCATTTCTGCCGTCGTCATTTAATTTAAATATGGAGTTTAATAAAATAATGTGAGAGCAGGTTGATGTTGTTATACAACTTTACTTTTGCATAACATGATAAGTAAATTTAATTGTTACAATCTTTGACACTTTTATTTTTTTCATAATATTATAAGTAGTGTAAATATTGTTTTAACAGTTACGTAGTTTTTACCTACCAAAAAATCAGTTATGTAGTTCTGCTCTAAAATTTATAGTTGCAAACTTGAACGATGCTCCATTTTAAATTAGTTAATAAAACAAGAACTTTCCATCTAGTATATAGGAAAATATTTCGATGTGAAAAAATCAGGCAGTTCTATTTTAATCTATTTTCGAGTTAAACGTGGGTTTAATACAATCGAAAATGACCACTGTCATTTATTAATAATCAGTCAGTAGCCGTCTTCTCGAGACAACAAAACTTCAATAAAACAGTTATGGCACAACCGATATATTGACGATCAATCATACCTCAAGGATTTCAGCAAATTCAATGTATGCTTTATTAAAATTACTTTGAATAATAAAAAAATAATGACAGCATAGAAGATCGAATAATAATACTTCAAACACATCCTTAATAATCGCCAAATTAATTTTAATGCACAGTCCTCAATATGTTATTTCCTCCAAATATAATATGTCAAAATAAACATGTAGAGTCGTTTTCGACATTCATGCATTGTTTCTCCGCAATAGTACAATTAGCTGACGTTGCTTATTACTCTATCAAATTACACTATTGTTTTACTGGAAAAGTGAACAAACAATTAAAGTGAAATCCACAATAATTTTCTCAGTTTGTACTACTCTCAAATACGGGGTGGATTCGATGAGGACTAAAGCAAACTAAAATCACGGCCACATGTAAACAAATATCACTACACATATAAATCAATATCACTTCACTTGCAAACCAATATCACTTGATAAGTTATTGTTGGACCTGATTGGGCCCAGGCCCATCAGGCAAAATTGTTGGGCGTGACGTGGCGCTGACGCAGCTGACGCCAGAGTTGGCGGCCCACGTGGCACGCTGTCGTGCTGCCACGTGGCAAAGATAGGGGTGGCTTTGCCACGTGGCATGTCACCTGGCGGACATGCGGCCCAGAAGTGCCACGTGGTAGCCATGCGTGCCACTTGGCGCGTTCTGATTATAGGGAAATTCGGCTGAACCAAAAAGAAATTCTCCACACAACCACCCAAAAGAAAGGCAAAATTTTGGAATAGTCCCTGAGTTTTGATCAGATTTTCAATAGAGAAAATCTCGTGAAAATCAATTACGAATCCGTTATAACGTGATCGTAATTCGACTGGCACGAAGACATAGTCGACCCGAACCTGTGGACCTCTTGCTTCAACAAGTAAGTGATTTATTATTAATGAATTAGTTTGTTAATTAATCAAGTTTAACATGTAATTGCTTATTAATTATACGTTAAAACTAACAGTTATTCACCATCAAATTTAAATATATTCTTTTACAATCGAATCTAATAACACAAAATTTAGTCCCAACTAAAAATCAAGGTTTTTAAATACGCGGTCCGACCGGCGGTTCAACCGGTCGGACCGCGATTCGGTAAGAAGGGCGTACCGGGTTTGCTCGTTGAAACGCCAACCTTACGAACCGCCCAAAATCCGGTCAGACCGGGCGGTTCGTACGGAAAACTGACCCGGAAATTTCGGGTTCGTAAGGTTTTTTGCTTAAAACTTGAAAATTAAACCAAAATTTTCCAACTTAGAACATCGAGAAAAATATGATCGAAACTCTTACCCCCAAATCGTGGAAAAAAAACCCCAAGACCCACGAAATCGTGAAGGGTGGTTTTTTACTTTTCTTAGAATTAAAATGAATGCTTGTTTAAATTGGAAGGGAAATAAGTTTATATATATTATTAATAGTGGGCCTTATTTCTCCATGTTGGGCCGGAGATTTTTAACCAAACAAGTAATGGTGGGCCTTATTAATATTGGTGGCACTTCTAAAACATTAATATATAAGTAAAAAAATTACCCGGTCCGACCGGCGGTTCAACCGGTCGGACCGTTCGACCCGGAGTTCGGCCCAAAATCCGGGTCGATCTCCGGGTCGTATTTGAAAACCTTGCTAAAAATAAGTATTATTTAGTCTTCACTCAATTTGATTTTCCCAAATACACAGAAGTTACGATGACCCACCAAAATCTACGACGCTATCGATCGAAGACGGTCAGAGTCCCATCATTGTCTCAATAATCAGTCCCCGGACCGCAGAAACAAGGAAGGAGAGAGAGTGTGTCTGTTAAAGAATATATTTTATACTTTTATACAAGGTTTTCAAATACGACCCGGAGATCGACCCGGATTTTGGGCCGAACTCCGGGTCGAACGGTCCGACCGGTTGAACCGCCGGTCGGACCGGGTAATTTTTTTACTTATATATTAATGTTTTAGAAGTGCCACCAATATTAATAAGGCCCACCATTACTTGTTTGGTTAAAAATCTCCGGCCCAACATGGAGAAATAAGGCCCACTATTAATAATATATATAAACTTATTTCCCTTCCAATTTAAACAAGCATTCATTTTAATTCTAAGAAAAGTAAAAAACCACCCTTCACGATTTCGTGGGTCTTGGGGTTTTTTTTCCACGATTTGGGGGTAAGAGTTTCGATCATATTTTTCTCGATGTTCTAAGTTGGAAAATTTTGGTTTAATTTTCAAGTTTTAAGCAAAAAACCTTACGAACCCGAAATTTCCGGGTCAGTTTTCCGTACGAACCGCCCGGTCTGACCGGATTTTGGGCGGTTCGTAAGGTTGGCGTTTCAATGAGCAAACCCGGTACGCCCTTCTTACCGAATCGCGGTCCGACCGGTTGAACCGCCGGTCGGACCGCGTATTTAAAAACCTTGCTTTTATAGTGTATGGTATTCGGACATTCAACTTAAAATTAGATCGAATTTTTTAAAGTTGTAAAAAAAATTGGGAAAAGTCCACTTAACTACCATATGGTATCACAAAAAATCAAGTTAATACCCTGTGGTTCAAAACGTATCAATTGAGTCAAACTTATTCCAATTAACATCAATTAGAGGCCCGGGCAGCTGCCCGAGCCCTGCCCGTCTTGCCCCGACCCTGCCCCGCCACGTGGACCAGCCACATCAGATTTCTCTGATGATGTGGCGCCACGTGTACATCACCACTCTCCTTCTTCCCTTCTTTCTTCTTCCCTCTCTCTTCCCCCGCAAAACATCACCCCTTCTCCGACCACCACCCTCCGCCGCCGCATCAACTCCACCATAATTACCCTCAAAATTAGAACAATAATCTCATAGCTTCCCAATCTCTATCTTCCTTGTTATCGGAAGACTTCGCCTCCCATGTTAAACGCCACCGCGATGGCTGGGGGAGAAGGAGGCGGAGGTGGAGAAGGCCACCCGTCAAAACACCGAGTTGCAGGGGCGAGCGGCCTAGCTCACCGTCGAGGCCCAAGTCTGGCAGGATAAGGCTCGGGCCCAGGAGGCCGCCGCCGCCTCCCTCCTCCCTCTTGTTGAGGGACTTCCAGGCAGCGGCAAGGACGCAGTACAGCTCCTCCACCTCTCCTCCCTCGCCCCTCCACCAAGGCCAGAGACAGGCGATGTTCTCTGTGAAACAAGGTCGGCAAGGGGGCGGGGACTGGGGCGGGTCTCACCAGGACGAGGAGGAAGTGGTAGAGGAGAAGAGGGAGCGGCGGTCGTTAGAGGGAATCGGAAAGGTGTGGAATCGGGAGCCTCTAACGGCAAGTAACCGGTTCTCTCTTGGATTTGTTTGACTGGAGTAGGAGAAGAGAGAGAGAGAGAGGATGAGAGTGGGGAAGGAGGAGAGAAAGGGGAAGGAGGAGGGAGGGATGCCACGTGGCGATATGTCATCAACGAACTCTGATGTGGTTGGTCCACGTGGCGGGGCAGGGTCGGGGCAAGACGGGCAGGGCTCGGGCAGCTGCTCGGGCCTCGAATTGATGTTAATTGGAATATGTTTGACTCAATTGATACGTTTTCAACCATAGGGTACTAACTTGATTTTTCGTGATACCACATAGTACTTAAGTGGACTTTTCCCAAAAAAATTAAACGTTGTGGGTTACCCAAATGCACAGAAGTTATCATCTCTGCGTACTACTCCCAAATACACAGAAGTTACCCAGTTCGGTCTCCTCTTTTTTTATGTTCCCTCTCTGTTCCGCTCCCCCTACAAATAAAGTCCACCGATCACCAGCAAAACAGTACATAGTACCATAACATAATGGCGCATTATATGTTCACTGCATTAAAAAGTATAATGTACATTGCTTTTCATCCTTGGGTCGAATTCTCACTTCTCAGTCCTGCCACATCTTTCCATTAATTTTCTTGGTCAAAACTACAAGATATTATTCAAATACTTATTAGATTAATAAATAATCTATATTGAATATAAACATAAAGTATGACCTATCTCTTACAAATTGATAAATGTCCTACACGGTGGTGGCTTTTCCGTTTCGGGACCGGATTTGGTCATGGAACCCCGTTTCCAGGATCGTCCTGGACCTATTTCAGGCGACCCATTGTTTTATAACTGGGCGACCCATTGTATGATAACTGAGCGAACCATCACATCATAACTGGGCGAACCAGCGCTTGTTCTGGACCTCATTTCGGGTCAACCATTCCATCATAACTGGGCGAACCATTCTATCATAACTAGGCAAACCATCACATCATAACTACGCGAGCCAGTGCGTGTTCCGGGACGGTCCATTCGTCCCATTCACGAATTTCGGGCAAACCATTCCATCAGAACTAGACGAACTATTGTATTATAACTAAGCAAACCAGTGCGTATTTTGAAAAAAAATCGGGACCACTTCAGGCGACCCATTGCATCATAATTGAGCGACCTATAGTATCATATCTGACCGACCTATAGCGTGTGCTATGACGGTCCCGAACGAAAATACATATATAGGACCAAATATCGTACCTTCTGGTTGTCATGTAAAATTATTTTCCTCCAATTTTCTGATCCTAGGTCGCAATTATCCTTGTCGGACCATGTAATTACTCCCACTGCAACACCCGCACAGAAAATAAAATTATAATAAAAGAGAAACTTTTCGTATTATCTCAACAACCCCGACAAATAACCCACGATAAATAAATATCAATAGAACTTTTTGTTTCTTTTTTTGAAAGGTATAGAACTTTTTGTT
The DNA here is from genome assembly GCA_963995505.1 of Hypericum androsaemum. Lineage (NCBI taxonomy): Eukaryota > Viridiplantae > Streptophyta > Magnoliopsida > Malpighiales > Hypericaceae > Hypericum > Hypericum androsaemum. The sequence continues at coordinate 16,158,420 of OZ023190.1, forward strand.
CGATATCGCCTTTTATCTACCAATTATTTTTTTAAAGAGTAAATGTTTATAGAATGACAGACTTTCTTAGATATATACGACGTTTTATATTGTTAGGTTATATATTTTTCGATAGCCAATTATTAACTAGATTTTATTTTGTTAAAATTTTGACAAATATATAACAACATTATCTTCATGAAATACTCATACTCGTTTTTTTTATTAATCTAAAATAACTCATTTATCCCGTTCGTATACAACCAATATATTGGGCTCGTCCCCTCAGACAATTCCGTATTCCCTACTTCTACTAGTACTACTACATATAGCTCGATTACTTCTCCTCCTACTTTCTCCCTCTCATAATTTCTACATATACATTTCATCTGGGTCTCTCTCTTCTTTAACTTGCACAAATCTATACATGTTTGTGTACTAAAATGAGTATAAAACTCGATGTTTAGGTCAATCTGCCTGAATATTGCTAAAAGAAAGCGTCTTCAGGTTGCATAGCTAGTTATAATACATAGTTTATTATAGTAGTGAAGGAGTGCAATATTTTGGTACATGTATGGCTGCCAATGAGGCTGCCGGTGGTGGGACGTCGGACGGCTGGTCGTCGCTGCCTCCGCCGTGCCAAAAGTCGCCGCCCAAGTACCCGGATTTGTACGGGAAGCGGAGGGGATTGGCCAAGGTTCAGATGCTGGAGAGAGAGATTGGTTTCCTCGAGGTGCGTGGCTCTTATTACTTCAAGAAAAAACTTTGTTTTATTTATATTTTTCGTAAATTTAATCTAATAGTAATATGTGACAAAACTTTGATATTTTACCATATATATTCTTAGGGTATTGATGGGTGCATTTAAGTTTTGGTTGACAATGTTGTGTATTAAAAACAACATTTTAGACAGTTGTTGGGTGCATTTAAACTGTGGATGACGATGTTGAATGGTAAAGTAAAATATCATACCCAATAATAAATTTCGATTATTAATATCAGAGATTAAAGAGATGAAAGAGAATTTTAGAATTTTGACACTTTCTAATTTCTATGTCTCAACTGTTTTGCGACAGTTCATTTAATTTTGGTTGCCCGTTGGCAATTTAAAAAGTATAATCTTAATCAATCACCAAATAATCATTAATTAGTCAAATGTTATGCCGAGTTTTAACGCAAATGCATTTTCGGGGCGGAAATTCAATAACCTGGATGAACTAAATCATTCTCTTTATTTGAGACTCTTGTTTCGGGTTCCTTATAGAACGAACGCTAACCGAAATTCGATCTGTCTTTTGGTGAGGTCCCCTCTTCCCTGACCGAAAAAGATTTGACTACATTTTTCTGTACTGAAGCAGGAGGAGCTGAAATCAACTCAAGGTCTGCAGCCTTCATCCAGATGCTGCAAAGAGTATGTTCATCTCTTCAGAATAACTTATTTTTTGGGAAATATTGTATGTAAAAGCTTCCGCTTGATTAAAAGCACAATTTTATGATGCAGAGTCACCGATTTTGTGGCGGCGAATCCAGATCCTTTGATTCCTACGTAAGAGTGCATAATCGTGTTTATTTTCGGGTAATGCTTTCAAGATCGATGTAAATCGGTAACGCCCCACATATATTGTTTCTGTTTTATGCCAGAAATCGGAAAAGTAGGAGGTCCTGTCGCTTTTGGAAGTGGCTGAGGTATCTGTTTTGCTCATTGTCGTCCTGACATTACATTGTTTGTACACTCACTAGTGTAACCGAATAATTTTCTACTTGCTGAATGCAGAGGAATACCCTGCTTCAACTTCTCATGGATTTGCTGCTGCTGCTATTCCGGATGCACTCTCGGCCAAGACCGTTCCAACTGCTGCGCTTGCAATCCGTGCGACCGTTGCTCAGGCAACGGCTGCCCGGCACCAAACTGCCGGAGTTATCTCCCTTGCTCTTGTCCAAAGTCCGATTGCTGTAGTAAGCTGTCGTGCAACGGGTGCTGCACTTGCCAATGCCCTTCCTTCCAAGATTGCTGTTGTTGCAGGGTGACTTTTAATTGTCCTAAATGCCCCAAGGTACAATGTTTCCAATGTAAAGGAACCTGCTGCACTGGAGGCTGTTTATTCTTCTAGTGAATCCTCGCATTATTATGTGTATTAAGCTTTTCTTTGAGAAAATGTCGCCACAAAAATCCGGTAATCTGCCATATCTTCAATTGAAGGAAGATATTTGCTTAGTCTGGTTCTGAAGGTAAATGATTTAATGTGAGATCAGGTCAACGGTATGGCCAATACCTGTCAGTTGTTGGCCATGAATCCGAAACACAAAATCTTAAGACGATGGATCGTTGGACAACTTAACGCAATAAATTAGAGAAATGTGGTAGGGTATAGGCAGTAACCTGACAGGGTAGAATTAACGCAATCAATTAGAATGCACCCACATGATTGCTCTCTTGCTTCAAACTATGTATACCTTCCCCGACATAAAAAGTCAAGCTACTTCAATTCTCTAGTTCCTAAATGTTGACCGGATAATCATCATAATTGATCTCAACTAGGTGGGCCGTGGTATAATTATTGGTACGAAAATAATTGTCTTGAGAGCCTGCATGCGTTATGGCCTACGGAGACTCGGATGCCCATCATTTACCTTTTCGAAAGATGTAGCGTCAATCTTTTCCCGACTTGTCAAATGATGTAGCATCGTTAGGAACTAAATGGTATCCGGATATTCACCGGATCCGAATAATTAAGCTTTGCAGATTATAAAATGAAGGGCATTCTTGCATGGTCCTTAGCTTTTATAGAGGCCTAAACTCATGTATGAAAGCTGAAAGAAAGAGCTATCAAATAACCTTAGTTTTATAATAAGCTTGGTCCAGCCCAACTTAGGAAAAGCCCGCCCGAAACTGCAGCAAGTAAGGTAGAGGACTCATATTAGCCTCCAAACAAACGCAACCGGGCTCCTGACTTGGTGCTGGGCATTTCTCCATGTAATTGAACCGAAGTCGTCGTCAGCATCTAGCTTTACGCCTTTCTTCGCCACGAAAGTCACCGTGTACCTAAGCTTGTCGCCTACATTCCTGAAAGCAAGTTTGGTTGGCTTCACCGACACCCCGACCGTCGAGGGTGCAGTCACCACCACATCGTAAACAGACCCTGCAGCCCCTACGTTGGTCAGTTCTCGGGTGTACCTGACGATTCTTTTTCCCGAGAACACCACAGAGAATGACGGATAGTTGAGCTGGCCAGGGTCACTAAACTTCCTAGAACAGTTGACACCATGCCTCTTCACGATCGCTTGAACGTGCTCGACAGCATAGCCCAACGAGCATAAGAAAGTAATGTACTCCTGCGTCGAGATGTCGTAGACAAGACCAGGGTTGAGGGCTTGGTGGGGGTCAACGTGACCAGCTCCGTGCCCCAACGGGGTTGAGAGCGAACCATCTGCAGCGTCGCGCAGCGGGGAGTTGGTGTTGTCGACATTGTATGCAGTGGTGATGAGAGCGGACTTGATCGCGCTGGGGCTCCAGCTGGGGTGAGCTGCTTTGAGCAATGCTGCTACTCCACTGATGTGAGGGCAGGACATGGACGTACCTACAATGCAAAACACATTCATTAAATTAACTAATTCAGATTCTAAATTAACTTTTAGTAGTTTAATTTTCAGTTTGAACTCAGAATCATCACAATCCAGCGGTGGTCACATGAATTATAGCAAATAAATAGTCATCGAAATGATAGCCAGAAATATCGCATGGGAATGTGTGATCCCACGCCCAAGTCCAAAACAGCTGCTGGTCCTTGAAATAACTAGGCCGGCCAAAAAGTCATCTAGTTGCTGCCTCCAATTAAATTTTCTGACATCATCCGCCAACCTTGAAAACCCAAACATTATTGTAAACCACACCCCACCAACACACAATAATAATTGTTGCATACAGGTAGCTATCTATTTAACACCACCTAGTACTCTAACTCGAATTTAAATTAATTTATTCAATTAATATCAGTTAATTATTACTCGTACTCTATATTAATTATTTAATAAATTACTCAACAAAACCCCCTACCGACATCAGAATGTAACCGTTGTGAGGTAAATTAATAATAAAGAAAAGAAAGAGATCGTACCAGACAAGATGTTGAAAGGAGTCTTCCTGATATCAGATTCAAGCCCCGTGGGCCCCACAGCCAAGGACCAGCCAGCGAGGATGTTGACTCCCGGTCCAATCAGATCCGGCTTCAAGATCTGCGGAGTCACCACGTTCGGCCCCCTCGAGCTGAACGCCGCCACCACCGGCGACGGCTTCACGTTCACCACCGTCCCCCCGAAGCTCAGCGCCGCCTTCGGATTCGCATCTTTCCTCGCGTACTCCCTGATGACGTCACCCATCTTCCTCCCGACCGCCACCGCAGGCACCAGGTGGCTGTCGGCGACCAGCTCCTCCCCGCTCGCGTCGGTGTTGGCCAGGACCATACCGACCCCGCCCGCCGCCTTCACGACCTCGCCCTTCTCCACGCGCGCGTTGATCCCACGGTCGCAAAGGACGACTTTGCCCTTCACAATCGCCGGGTCGAGGGACCCCGGGAGGCAGAGGTTGCTGGACCCGTTGGTGCCCTTATTGTAGACCAGGCCCACTGGGCTTGGGCCCATCCCGGGCCCACTGTAGAGGGAAACCCCCGTGAACTTGCGGTTATCGCCGAGGGTAATGAAGGAGGGGAAGTCGCGGTCGATGGTGCCTGCCCCAACGGTCATGATCCAGGGGGCCGTGTTGGCGAGTGAGGCGCGCGTGGGCCCACTGTTCCCTGCCGAGCACGACACGAAGATCCCCTTCTCCGTCGCCGCGAACGCGCCGATCGCGATCGTGTCCCGGTAGTACGGCGCGGATCCGCCGCCGAGCGATAGGGAGAGCACGTCCACTCCGTCCTGGATCGCCGCGTCCATCCCGGCGAGGATGTCCGAACCGAAGCACCCGGAGGACCAGCACACCTTGTAGGCAGCCACGCGCGCGTGGGTGGCCATACCACGCGCGACCCCGCTCGCGTACCCGAGCAGGCTGGCGTTACCCACGGGGGAGCCGCCGGCGGTGCTGGCCGTGTGTGTGCCGTGCCCGTCCACGTCCCTGGGGGACTCCTGCTCCTTGCTCGCTTTGCCGCCGGCGCCGGCGCCGGTGGCCATACGGTATCCCTTGGAGAAGAACCTCGCCCCGATGAGCTTGTTGTTGCAGAGGGAGGCGGAGAAGTCCGGGCCGGCCTGGCACCGGCCCTTCCAGCGGGCGGGGACGGCTGACATTCCGGCGCCGTCGAAGCTCTTGGACTCCGGCCAGACACCGGTATCAAGGACACCGACGATGACGTCACGGGTGGAGCCAGGTGCCGCGTTAAATTGGAGGGAGTTGAATTCGGTGGAGTCGAGGCCGAGGAACTCCGGGGTTCGGGTGGTGTGGAGGGAGTAAAGCGTATCCTCATACACATCCAAAACCTCTCCGGATCGCCGGAGCGCCTCAACCTGAGATTCGTGGAGGGAGGCGGCGAATCCCGGGAAGGCGGTGGAGTAGGAGTACAGAAGCGAGTCAGACTCAGACTCGGACTCGGTCCGGACCGAGTCCAGGGTGGCGGAGTACCAGTCGTGGTGAGTTGGATAGTTATCCGGCTTGGAGTTGGGTTTCATGTGAACAATGTACGTCCGCCTAGCGTTGGCGGTGACGGTGGCTAGGAGTAGGAGGAGGAGGAGGAGGGAGAGGGGAGTGGTTTTTCCCATTATACCCTCGTTGGTTGTTGGGATTATGTTTTGTGGGTGTGGGTTGTGGTGGGCACTAATTTGTTTTGTTTCAAAGAGGAAAGAGAGAGAAGATGGGGTGGGGGTGGACGGCACGGCAGCCGCTTTAGTAACGGCGACTGTCAGGAAAAGTTGGTTAGGGATGGACCGGTGAGAGTGATAGAAGAAGCCTTACAGTGTTCGCTTTATATGCAGTTCCGCTACCACGCTTCACTTTTGGTGTTTACTTACTTTCCTGCTACTACTATTTTCATTTTTTTTGCCTTCTTCACGGGAGGACATCATTCTACTTTAACTAAAGGGATAACTTCATTTTGTACCCCTGTAGTTTTATACTTTTTTACTTGACTACTCTGTAGTTTCACTTTTGTCACTTAGGTGATAGAAATTTTAAAATTTAGCATTTTTTGTGACAAACTTCTAACCATGATTAATTTTTTTAAAGTTGGTATTTAAAAAGTTATTCATGTCACTGCCACATCATATTTCTCTATCCTAACTAGCACTGACGTGGATAAGTTACAAACAAATTTGAATACCTAATATTTAATAATAAAAAATTAAAAATATTCTAAGACCCATATTAATTGGATTTTTTAATTATAAATATTAGGTATTTAATTTAATTTTTTTAACTTATCCATGTTAGCACCACTTATGATAGAGAAATATGATGTGGCGCTGAAGTGGATAAACTTTTAAATGTCCACTTGGAAAAAAACTAATTATGGTTAGGAGTTTGTCACCAAAAGTGTCAAATTTTGAAACATTCGTTACCTAAGTGATAAAAGTGAAACACATGGTAGTTAAGTAAAAAGGTGTGAAACCAAAGAAATACAAAGTGAAGTTACCCCTTAACTAAAAGATCTCAATTTTGAACTATTAAAAACGCTATAAGGTCAATACACTTGTATTTTGTTAAATTTTGATCTGTTTAATTCATATAATTATGAGAAAATTTTACTTTAATAGCTTGACAAATATAATATTGTAGTTTAAAATGACAAAAAAAAAGTCAGAAGCACATATTATCATTAATGTAATTGAGATTAGATACACAAGGACGAGCACAAATATTTACAACCCAACAAAATTCCAAATTGTGTAAACTAAATCTGAATTTATATAGATGGAATAATACCACAAATGTTACCGCCCATTGAACTTTAAGCAAGAACATGTCCAAAGACACTGATTTCAAACAGATGAATTTCATCAATCTGTAATGGAAATGTGCCCGCTCGTTAAATCAAATTGAAACCTGTTCGAAGTTGAAACCTGTTCGAATTCATGGGTCTACAATGGGTTAGTGGTTTCTCTTGGAAAAGTTTGAATGAAAATTCATTGCAAAGCTAAAAGTGGAAAGTCCAAAAGGGAAATGGAAAGTGCAACCCCACATTGAAAAGTGGCACCAATTTTTCCTAGTTTATAAGGAGAAACTCCTTGTTACCTAGAAAATAAGTTGACCACCTGGAAGGATAACCAACTCGGACCGCGGCGAGGAGCACGCGCACATGCGTGTGCGCGCAACGCATTGGACGCAGGTCGCAATTGGCACTTGAGCATCGTCGCGGGGAGCTGGAGGAGCCTTATGTATTTTGCCCGAGTTCGGAGAGAGCTGCATAGCTACCGAAGTGACGAGGGGCTGTGAGCGCCTTCCAGGATGGCCACCGAAGAGGCACGAAGGGCTGGAACGTCCTGGAGACTTTCAGACGGCCGAAGGGTTGCGAGATCCCTCGTGAAGGAGTGCCAGCACAGTCTGGGCGCACCTGGAAGGATCCAGAATGCCGCCGAAGGGCCACGAGCGCAGCCAGCCTGTCTGCCTAGCGAAGGGACATCTCCGAAGAGCATGAGCGATCTGGCTGCTTGCCTGAGTCGCATCTCTTCGGTGGGCCCGCCACTCTTCCACTCTTCCAGCGCCTATAAATAGGCCTCTCCCCCAACTATTTGATTCACCTCGAACACTCATTGCATAAGCATTCATTAGCAATAGTCGTTCTTCTCTCTCCCTCTCTACGAAAGTTCCGAGTATCCAAGGTTCGTCCGAAGCTTCGAGACTCATTGTGCTACGAACTCGGAAACAGCCTGGTCGTTGTATCTTGGGGACGATTGCTGCAGCCCGTAAGCACTGAATATGGGACAATCTCATCTTATGGAGAAAGAGTCCAACTCTTGCCTCGACTATTAAAGATCCTAATCAAGTACACCATCTCCGACAAACAACAATCATAAGACGAGATTTGTGTACTTGAAGATGGCATCAACAAGCTCAGCACCAGTGCCAGCGGTCCCGGGAACTGTCCACGCCAAAAGGCCGGCCAAGTTCAACGGTACCGAGTTCAAGAGATGGCAACAGAAGATGCTGTTCTACCTGACGACGCTCAACCTGGTCTGATTCTTGAAGGAAGAGGCTCCGAAGGTGGCAGAAAATGAGGCTGATCAACAGAAGATCAATGCCCTCGATGCATGGAGTCAAAGCCACTTCCTATGTCATAACTATATTCTGAATGGACTAGACGACACCCTTTACAATATTTATGCAGGTTTCAAGACTGCAAAAGAATTGTGGGACTCCTTGGAGAAGAAGTACAAAATGGAGGATGCCGGCTTGAAGAAATTCATCATCGGACGATTCCTCGACTTCAAGATGATCGACTCCAAGAAGGTGATAGACCAAGTGCAAGAGTTGTAACTAATCCTACATGAGATCTATGCTGAAGGAATGCAACTAAGCGAGTCTTTCCAAGTGGCTGCTTTGATCGAGAAGCTACCTCCTCTGTGGAAGGACTTCAAGAACTACCTCAAGCATAAGAGGAAGGACATGGGGCTGGAAGACCTGATCGTGAGACTAAGGATCGAAGAAGATAACCGAAAGTCCGAAGTCAAGACCGGCAGGACCAACTCCGAGGATTAGGTACACCTCGCCGAAGGTGGTACCGGAAAGAAGAGGAAGAAGCCCGGGAATAAGCAGGAGAAGCAAGAGCCAAAGCAAAAGAAAGCTAAGAAGATCAAGGGCAATTGCTACAACTGCGACAAACTCGGTCACATGGCAAAAGATTGTCGCCTGCCTAAGAGGGACGATCGTGAGAAGGTAAATCTGGCCGAAGACCTGTCTGAGCTAGACTTATCTGCTGTGGTATTTGAAACTAATCTGGTGGATAACCCAAGAGAGTGGTTCATAGACACAGGGGCAACCCGACACATTTGTTCAGACAATGTGATATTTTTGACCTAAATTCTGATCAACGGACGAAAGTTATTTATGGGTAACTCCTCGACTTCACCCGTAGTTGGACTAGGCCAGGTGGTGCTGAAGCTGACCTCCGAAAAAGAGCTGACCCTCAAGGATGTGCTGCATGTCCCAGACATTCGTAAAAATTTAGTATCGGGCTCACTGTTGAGCAAAGCTGGGATGAAACTAGTATTTGAGGCTGATAGGTTTGTTCTGGCCAAGGCTGGTGCCTTTGTAGAAAAGGGTTACCTCGAGAGGGAGCTCTTCAAGATGAATGTAATAACTGTCAAACGCGCCTTTAATAGCCCTAATAAAGTTGTTAATTCTTCTTATTTGGCTGAGTGTTCTAACTTATGGCATGATAGATTAGGACACGTAAATTTGAGCTCGCTAAGAAAGTTAGTAAGTTTAAATTTATTGCCTAAAATAGAGTTTGACCCGAACAGTAAATATGAAGTATGTGTAGAGGCAAAAATGACCAAAGCACCTTTTCATTCAGTGGAAAGAAGTACTACACCTTTAGAGTTAATTCATACCGACATATGCGATATGAAATAAGTGCAAACTAGAGGTGGAAAAAAGTATTTCATCACGTTTATTGACGATTGCACAAGGTACTGTTATGTACACCTCTTGAAAGAAAAAGACGAAGCTCTAGAAGCTTTCAAGAGTTATAAGAATGAGGTTGAAAATTAACTTAGCACTAAAATCAAAATAATTCGAAGTGATAGAGGGGGAGAATATGTAGCTCTATTTGAGGAATTCTGCCAACAACATGGCATTATTCATCAGACAACTGCTCCATACTCACCTCAATCAAACGGCGTAGCTGAGCGCAAGAATCGAACTCTTAAGAAGATGATGAATACTATGTTGATTAGCTCGGGCCTACCACAGAACTTGTGGGGGAAGCTGTGCTTTCAGCTAATCACATTCTAAACAAATTGCCACACAAAAAAAGGGACAAAACCCCATATGAATTATGGAAAGGGAGAAAGCCTTCCTACGGTTACCTTAAAGTGTGGGGGTGCCTAGCTAAGGTAGAAATACCTCTGCCTAAAAGGGTAAGAATTAGACCCAAGACCGTTGACTGCATCTTTATCGGATGTGCCCACAATAGTTGCGCATACCGATTTCTAGTGCACAAATCTGAAAACCCTGAAATCAATGAGGAAATGGTCATGGAATCAAAGAATGTAACATTCTTTGAGAATATCTTCCCTGAAAAGGAAATGAAAGAAGTAAGCTCAAACAAGAGAAGTTATGAAGCTACACAAGTCTCTGATCAAAGTGCTGAGGAACCTAGACGGAGTAAGAGGGCCAAAATGGCCAAATCATTTGGTCCAGATTTTTTGACGTACGTATTAGAAAATGAACCTGGGACAGTCCAAGAGGCATTATCTAGTCTGGATACTCCTCTCTGGAAAGAAGCTATCAATAGTGAGATAGAATCTATCATGCAAAATCACACATAGGAAATCGTGGATCTTCCACCAGGTTGTAAACCTTTAGGTTGCAAGTGGATCCTTAAAAGGAAATACAAAGCTGATGGATCAATCGACAAGTATAAAGCTCGGTTGGTAGCTAAAGGGTTCAAACAGAAGGAAGGATATGATTTCTTCGACATGTATTCGCCGATCACAAGAATCACATCCATTAGAGTAATCATAGCTATTGTAGCACTCTATAACATCGAGATACATCAGATGGATGTAAAAATAGCATTCCTAAATGGAGAACTAGAAGAGAAAATATATATGAAATAACCAGAAGGGTTTGTTGTCCCCGGACAAGAACGTAAAGTGTGCAAGCTGGTCAAGTCACTATACGGGCTAAAATAGGCGCCGAAACAGTGGCATGAGAAATTTAACAGGATAATGATGTCAAATGGCTTTAAGATCAACGAGTGTGATAAATGTGTATACATTAAAGGCACACCTGATGCTTATGTGATTGTATGTCTGTATGTAGACGACATGCTAATCACGGGAAGTCGTAATGATCTTATTATAAAAACTAAGAACATGTTAAAGAACAACTTTGACATGAAAGATATGGGTCTAGCTGACATCATACTGGGGATTAAAATCTTCGACATGTATTCGCCGATCACAAGAATCACATCCATTAGAGTAATCATAGCTATTGTAGCACTCTATAACATCGAGATACATCAGATGGATGTAAAAATAGCATTCCTAAATGGAGAACTAGAAGAGAAAATATATATGAAATAACCAGAAGGGTTTGTTGTCCCCGGACAAGAACGTAAAGTGTGCAAGCTGGTCAAGTCACTATACGGGCTAAAATAGGCGCCGAAACAGTGGCATGAGAAATTTAACAGGATAATGATGTCAAATGGCTTTAAGATCAACGAGTGTGATAAATGTGTATACATTAAAGGCACACCTGATGCTTATGTGATTGTATGTCTGTATGTAGACGACATGCTAATCACGGGAAGTCGTAATGATCTTATTATAAAAACTAAGAACATGTTAAAGAACAACTTTGACATGAAAGATATGGGTCTAGCTGACATCATACTGGGGATTAAAATCTCTAGGATGACTGAAGAAATTGTCTTGTCACAATCTCACTACGTTGAGAATGTACTCAAAAAATTCGATATTTTTGACAAACCTCCAGCTAAGACTCCGGTAGACCTGAGTCTACACTTGGCTAAGAACAGAGGTGACCCAGTATCTCACTAAAATATGCAAAGATTATCGGGTGTCTAATGTACTTAATAAATTGTACACGCCATGATATTGTATACTCAGTTAGCAAGCTTAGTAGATTCATGAGCAATCCAGGACCAGACCACTGGCTAGCTCTGGAAAGGGTTCTAAAGTATCTGAAACATACCATGAACCATGGCATACTTTATACGAAGTATCCAGCTGTATTGGAAGGATACAGTGATGCGAATTAGATATCGGACACTAAAGACTCTAAATCTACTAGTGGTTTTGTGTTCACCATAAGTGGAGGAGCTGTGTCCTGGAAATCCTCTAAACAAACGTGCATAGCTCGATCCACCATGGAGTCGGAGTTTATAGCACTAGACAAAGCTGGGGAAGAAGCTGAATGGCTCAGAAATTTCCTAGAGGATATTCCGTGTTAGAACAAGCCTGTGCCCCCTGTATTGATACATTGTGATAGCATGTCTGCAATCGGGAGAGCACAAAGTACTATGTACAACAGTAAGTCTCGGCATATCCGTAAGAGACATAACATCGTTAGACAATTGATCTCAAGTGGAGTAATAACTATTGATTATGTGAAGTCCAAGGACAACATAGCTGATCCTTTGACGAAAGGAATCAACAGAGATCAAATGTACAACGCAGTAAGGGGAATGGGGTTAAAACCCACACATTAAAGAACGTTAGTAGCGATAACTCAACCATGATGAGTGGAGATCCCACAAACTTAGTTCAATGAGATAACTAAGTTATGGATGGTTCAGAAGATCACTTGGAACCCGTCCCATTCTCAGAAGTTGTCCAAGTACTACCCTGCAGAGGTGTGGTAAGGTTAAGCGCCTACGCTTTTAATGATTTCTATACCAGATAAAGGTAGAGTATAGCAGGATACTCCTGATAGGAGATCACCTATATGAGTGTGAAGTGAGGCCGCTTCAAATTCAAAAGGAAAAAATACTTATGAATCCAAGATAAGGTCCATGGCCGAAACGGACACAACGTGAGAACCAAAGGATATTAGAGATATCATTGTGTAAATGTTATTGTCTTGGTTTACATAAAAAAGCTGACCATTCAAGACATCGCGTTCACTGAGCAGCAAGTAAATCCGATGGCATTTTACTAGGAAAGGTTCAAAGCCGTAAGCTACCTTTCTCGATGCAATGATATTTCGTTGGAACTTTTCTTAAAAGTGTCAGCATGCATTAATCATCATTCATGTGGGGAATTGTTGGAAAAACTTGAATGAAAATTCAATGCAAAGCCTAAAGTGGAAATGCCCAAGTGGAAAGCCTAAAAGAAAAATAGAAAGTGCAATCCCACATTAGAAAGTGACACCAACTTTTCCTAGTTTATAAGGAGAAACTCCTTGTTAGCTAGGAAATAAGTTGACCACCTAGAAGGATAGCCAACTTGGACTGCGGCGAGGATGGTGCGTAGCACCATCCGAGCACGAGCACGCGCTCGCGCACGCGCATGCACACGTGCATGTGCGCATGGCGTATTGGACGCAGGTCACAATGGGCGCTTTGTGGCGTACTTAGCACTTCGCACATGCCCATCATCGCGAGTAGCTGGAGGAGCCTTAAGTATTTTGTCCGAGTTTGGAGAGAGCTGCGTAGCTACCGAAGTGACGAGGGGCTGCGAGCGCATTCCAGGATGGCCACCGAAGAGGCTCGAAGGGCTGAAATATCCTGGAGACTTCCAAATGGCCGAAGGGTTGCGAGATCTCTCGTGAAGGAGTGCCAGCACAGTCTGGGCGCACCTGGAAGGATCCAGAATGCCACCGAAGGGCCACGAGCGCAGCCAGCCTGTCTGCCTAGCGAAAGGACATCTCCGAAGAGCCATGAGCGATCTGGCTGCTTGTCTGAGTCGCATCTCTTCGAAAGTGCCTCGTGCCTCCTCGGAGTGCCTGCCTGCCACTCTTCCAGCGCCTATAAATAGGCCTCTCCCCCAACCATTTGATTCACCCCAAACACTCATTGCATAAGCATTCATTAGCAATAGTTGTTCTTCTCTCTCCCTCTCTAAGAAAGTTGCGAGTATCCAAGGTTCGCCCGAAACTTCGAGACTCGTTGTGCTACGAACTCGGAAGCAGACTAGTCGTTGTATCTTCGGGGACGATTGCTGCAGCAAGTAAGCACTGAATACGGGGCAATCTCGTCTTACGGAGAAAGAGTCCAACTCTTGCCTCGACTATTAAAGATCATAATTAAGTACACCACCTCCGACAAACAAAATTAAAGATCTTAATTAAGTGTATCACCTCTGACAAACAACAATTTCTCAACTTGCACCTTTCCATCACATCATAATCATACCTACTGTTTTACATGATTATTGCATTTGCGTATCTATTCCGTTTTTCCTTCACATGCATGGACTCGCCATAAATTTGTAAGAATCTGGAAATTAAATGCCCTTCCTCGTGACCTCACGATTTTATGCTGGTTGGTTTACACATTTTATCTGCATTAGATGAAGCAAGTTGCCTAGCAACGTGAGTTGCAAAATTGAATTCTTTTAATGAAGTTATTAGTTTGAAATTAAATAGATACTGTTAAAAGATCTACTTCCTAAATATGATTATGTGCTTGACTATAAATGTTAAAGAGAATAGTTGACAATATATGATTATCCTTTTTTCTTGTTAAAACTGTTAGGTGTTTAATTGATCTCTTGTCTCACTTGTATGCATTGAATTTATCACTCCAATAAAATTAGTTCATGAACTTTGGTTAAAGCTTCAATCCGATTCATAATTTATCAAAAAAAAATATTGAATTGATACATTCAACGAGTAAGATCGTACTAATTCTGAAATTAATGATGGAATCTAAAATTACTGGAAAGAAGCATTCCTCCCTATTGTTTGGCACACCGCATCAATAATAATGGGATCCTCCCAAACGGAGTGAAATTTTAGATGGCCCTTTCTTGCCTTGTCCAGATGTATAATTAGACTGTACTAAGAGAGTCAATTTATTCGGTGCGCCTGCACTGTTTTACGCGTTTGATTCTTAATAAAGATTAGGAAACATTGCTTTATACCAAAAATACCTGAAAAGAAAAAAAAAACACCAGAGAAAAGCTCGCTGGCAAATTGGAGTAAATAAAATATTAGGAAATGGAGGGGCTGGTGAAAAAGATAGGCACCTGGAAACCACAAAGGCACAATAATCTAGGCGGAGCTAAACCATGCTCTATAGTATGGACTTTATTTTGGTAGTCGTAACGTAGGGGAATAAAGATAAATTAAAGGGAACCTCTTTAGCAAGGTAACGGCTATATTTCTTTTTGTTTTATTAGGAGCGAGTTAATCGGTAAATATAATATTCGTTGTAAAATTCTTATTATCCTACAACAACTAGCAGCTTGTCCAAAATCCTATTTCATCAACCGTATCTTGGAATCTTAATTCGAAACTTCTTTTCACGAGGTATAGCTGTAACCCTAACTAGTGCATTATTTACCTGAAAATAAGTGAAAACTTGACGTGTTAAAGATCATAATAATGCAAATACGACAACATGATTGCAGCCGAATGAAATTATGATGGAATCCTATTTAATCTAACCATCAATAACCTCCAACAATTATTTTTAATTTATATTATCTCGTATCTTCTTCATTGAATTGGTTCAGATAAAAATTTAAAAAGTGCAAAGTTCTTTCAATAAAGTAAAAGCTTGAAACTCTTTTGTCAGAGTGGACCAGTTAAGTCTAAGTATTCAAACTCAAACACTGGTTAACTTGTCGGTGCCATCGAGTATTGTTTACGAATGTTTGAAAAAAAAGAGTATTGTTTACGAACAATAAACAGTATGGGTTCTTTAATAAAAGATTTGAAATTTACAAAATAGTGTAAAGAAAAATTATTATTAAGACAATATTTTCTTTCGACCGCAGAGCACATGACTAATTATTAACAGGTGGAAGTCGAGCTCATAATATGGGACCCCAATTGAAAATATTATCCGTAGATAGTGCCGCAAATCTAGCAAGGGAATAATCTATATAAATCATATGCTCTGAAAAGGAAAAAAGAAGAAAAGAAAACGAACACGTACTCGTTACTCATTAGTCACAAGTAATAAGAACCGAACTTATTTATTCAAAAAAAGCATCGAAATTGGTCGCGTATGGCCCTCCATGCTTTCAATTCCTTCAATTTTGTTGCATAAAACCCACACGTTTATCCGGATATCTATTGGACGATTCATCTAAGTTCGAATTGAGTAAAATTTTTGAAAGTTGGCAAAATTTTATCAACTAATATTTGACACGGTTGTTTCAACAATTTATTTAAGTGCTTATAAAACCACTATCTCAATTATGTGCAATAATTTCGGAAGATCTCGTTGGATTGATGCATGTACCAGTGCTAAGCATGACATTACCGGACATAAGTTTAGTTAATTCCCATTAGTTAAATATGGATTAGAGATTAAGGTCTTCGTCCCCCAAAAGTGTCGCTGGAACGTTATCCCCCTCTCTAAAAATATTTTCTATACGGGAAAAATGTCATAAAGAAGGGTATATATGAATGATATTTGAGAAATGTCCCAACCTTTTTATACTTTCAAATGCTAAACTAATATGTGCAAAGGCCCCTGGTTAATTTAAATAGCTACTTTTTAAATTGTGACTCCACCCCATAATGCGAGGCCTGACCCATAAAATAAAATGATTACTGTGATCGTCACGAGCATGATGAAGCAGTAGTAGGTAGATCGATGATGGTAGTGGTGGGCTCTCCACCACTGCCATTTTATTCGAGTTGGCCCTAGCTTGATGCATTATGACTCTCTCCCTTAGATCCTTTAGCAAAATGTGACATAAACGAAGGAAAATCTATGAAAAAAGTAAAATTTTATTAATTGTAATAGTATTTACATATTATATATATATAACAAATGTATAATTCCTGCGTACGAGTTTGTAGCTACATGTCTTGTTATAACTCTAATGCTATAAAACCCAACAAAAAAAATCACAACAGGAAAAAAGAGTACCCGAATAATAACACTACGTATACATAATTTTATCGATAATTATGATAATTTTTGTGAAGATGACAAGTAAAATATGGTACTAGAAAATTTTAATCCAAATTTATAATTAGATTATTATAACGAGTTTGTTCGAATAGTAAGAGAGAATTTTGTCAATTTCAATTGTATGATTGATGGAGATGTTTGTCATATAACACTTAACAAGTTGTATTTTTAGTTAAACATATACTCGTAGATACGTAAACATGTGTGCAAATCGTGCATATTTATAATTAGATTGCATTGGTAGCCATATAGAGCGCCAATCTGGCTTCAGAAAATGTATCGTAACATGAACGGATACATTCGTTAAGCAAGGTGGCCGGAGCTCCAACTTTTGAGTCAACAGAGAGCCTCTAGAATACACAGTACCGAACAAATTAAAACACCACAGACGTAAATTTAATAGAAAGAGATTTTTGTTATTATCTAAAATATTATATAATTCTGGATATAAATTAATATAATATGCTAAGCACATCTGAGGTAGACAAAATTAGCGCGTTTTCCATTTCCAAGACAAACATGATTTTCTGGATCACAATCGCAGAAAGCAAATTATAACTTGATAAGAGTGAAATGCGGGAGCCATGGACACGTTTCCAGTAGTAAGAGTGAATTTCAAGATACACATTAAGACATGAATTGAATCACTTTTCTCACTTAGTGTGCAAATATCTCGATCAAGGAACACGTGTTAGGCGTGTCTTCCCTTCCTCCTCATTTGTGGGCTGCAAAAACCGGAAACAGCTGCTCTCTTATCGCTTTCTTCGTAAATCAAGATATATCGAGATGCTTATTGCGATGTTTCGGGGATTCGCCTTCATTGCTAACTAGAGAGGTTAATCAGGTTTCGAGTTCGAGTCTTTGGATACACAACAATGTTAAATATTTGTTGACAGAACTTTATCACATTTTAAAAATCTTATTCAATTCAAAATTAAATTAGTCGACCCAATAGACCACGGACCAATTGATTAAAACAAAAACTAGAGAGCTTACTTGTGAAGTTTCAACTTCAATCTCTATTTTAACTTAACCCAGAAATTTCCAGTTTAAGCTACATCTCGTTAGTCACCTACAATTAACTGCACCCGTTAATATATTGCTAATCCGTAACTGGGTCGGAAACTTTTATTTTTTGTTAGGCTTATTGGATTAAATAATATGAATCAATCTTCCTTCTGTCTCTATTTATTCCCAGGAAGAAAGCCCACCTGCCCAAGGGGAGTTGGATTGAGTACGGAATGCCACTATTCTGAACCGTTTGGAATGAAAACACGCGAAAACTTTTTTGCAAACGTGCTAAAATACCGGGACCAAAATAAAAAAGTTAAACACAAACACAAGCCGGATACAAAGCCATTATCACATAACTGTGCATGCCAGTATCACATAACTGCGCATGCCAGTATCACATAACTACACATGCCAGTGTGACCTTTTTGCAAAAATGCTGAAACACGGGGGGCCAAAATGAAAAAAAACATGCGTGCCATTATCATCAACGGGGACTTGCCATTATCATCAACGGGGACTTGCCGTTTTCACAAAAACAAATGCCATTATCACATAACTGCGCTTGCCATTATCACATACCTGCGCTTGCTGCTGCGGTCCCCCTTCACTCCAAACCGTTCAGAATCAATTTCTTCACTCCGTACCCAATTCAAAGCCCTGCCCAAGACCTCTAACTTTTAAAAGGACTGGAAGTGCTTTTTTTTTTATAGAAAAGGATTGAGAATGCTTTTTTTTTTGTTAGAAAAAGGATTGGAAATGCTAAAAGCTACTTCTGCATCATTACTGGCAAGGGGCCGTGGTGTTCTTGCTTTTATGCCACAAGATCTTGGCCCTGACCATAAATGTCGTCAAATAGTCTTTATAATGATATTCCATAAACATGTAGCCAAAGAACACTAGCTTCATCATTGACAAAGCTGCTGCTACCTTCATCATTGATGTTTATGCATTGTTTTAGCCGCAGTCATAACATATGATTTCTAACCATCACATAAAGCAGCCGAAAGCTACAAACCGATATCAAAGCCATTATGAATTGAGGTCATCTTGGAGCCACGAGAACAGTGTCCACCATCATCAATGCCGAAATCTAGTGGCCGTACTTCTGAAACTCCCATTCGCTGTTATCTAAAGAAAAGGAACCACGGAGAGGAGGAAATATAAGAGATTTAGACCATTGAGTTAGGTCGTGACATTAGCTAAGCAAGAAATAATGGGAGTGATTGTGCAACCAGAAACATACCAAGCGGACAAACTTGACGAGTCTTGAGCCATCGGCTAATACAGTGGAAGTGAAATGCATGGTTACAAACTCCTGTAAACAAGTAAAATCAATGGTTTAACTATTGAACTACAAGTTCCATGTCATAAATAGTGTAGCCATACAATATGAAGCTCCGGAGAAAACATCACATACACATCTATAACAAACGGGAATAACCAGAAGAATCCTAGCAACGACAAAGTCTGTGGTTCTCGAAACTCAGATGCATCAATGACTGCACATGTGAATAACATAATAGGCAACTACTAGGAATGCTAGCGATGAATCCCCCCAAACCAAGTAGAAAAATTCCGACGTCTGGGCGAGGGCATATTCCAAGTCAAGATTAGAGAAGGCTAGGAGATAAAAACTTTTCGTTCTTATAGAACAAGATAACAGGAACTGAAGTAGCACCACAGTCTTGTCAGGATATTTTTCTGTACACTAAATATGAGATCACCAAACAGAGAGATACTAAAGTCCACAAGTATGATAGAATGAACGCGGCACAAAACAACCATCTCCCCCGAAATAAAAAGCTTATCATCGTCACGACGTCTCATTCGACATTCCAAACCCCCTTCATTCTACTGATTCAGGCACGCAACGCTTGCAACAAATCCTAATCAAACTTTCACCCACGCTAAGCTCTCTCCTTCCATTCCACCTACAGCAGTTGGCAGCCACAATCTACACACAATGCAAAACCACACACGAAAGGACACGTCGCGGAAAGCTAGGGTTTGAATAACATACCCCAAGCAACGGTGCATTCTTCGCTGGTCGCGCTAGCCTGATTCGCTTGGCACTCTATACCTACTCAATCAAAACACAAAACCCTAATCAATCGAAAAACAGAAGATAATAATTTTTTTAAAAACAAAAATTAACGATTCAGGAACATGATTCGACACATACAGAGATCCATGATATGGTTGCGGCAAATAGCACAGTTGTCCACCACGATATCTGCGACAAAACGGCGCCGTCAGTTAAAAGAGGCGGAAGTCGAAGAGGAAGATGACCAGAAGGTAGGTGGTGGGGGTACCCCAGGCCCAGAGGGAGACGGCGTTCCACTTCTTGATCTCGAAGCGCTTGGGCTTCTTGCTGGTCGATGAGGACGGCCCCGCGCTGCTCGACGGTTCTCCGACTCCGGCCATCGGGACGTCCGTTTCCAAGCTCGACACGCTTGCTTCTCCTTGTTTTCCTGTGCGGCCGGTCGTTCCTTCCAAATTCCCAACCTCGCCATAACGCCACCACTAGCGCGAGAATGAAATGGGCTTCAACTTATTGGGCTGGGCTTAGGCCAGTCCGTTTCATGGTTTGGTGCTCAAACTTTAGGATTATTCGTTATTCGTAAATATGATATCAGATAATGGAGAGTCGTATACTCCTGAGTTTGTTGGAAAAAAAACGGTTGCCAAATCAGAACATGTACACATTGTTCGATATCAATTTGTCACAAAAATTAACCGTATAAAAAAATCACAAGTTAACTAATCTAAATTAATCTCTAATTATCTAAACTACCCTGGTCGTCCCTGTGGTGCAAGGGAGAGCGTGACCTTTGGTCTCGCTCTAAAGCCGCATCCGAGTAATTGGAAGGAGATCTTGGGGATCTCAATTGATGCCTATTATTATGATTATTATGGTGTACTCTATGCTGCCTATGATGGGATTTATGGCTTCTCTCCTTCTTCTCCCCCTCCTTGGAATCACTTTCCTTGCTACTGCAATCTGATCCCATTTCTTTCGATTTTGTTGTTTCCGTTGGAACCGTATACACAAATGTCCCGATTGGAATATCGACGTAATCTTTGAGTGGCTCCAGGATATTTACCACGGCGCTCATGGTGGGCCTGTGTTTGGGCCTCTGGCTCAGGCACTGGTAGGCCAGGGCTGCTGCTTTTCGGATCCCGGATTCCGAGTACTGGCCTTCGAGTCTTGGGTCCATTATCCGACCCAATTTTCGGGGATCAGTTAGCATGGGCCTGGCCCAATCGACCAGGTTCTGCTCTCTCTGTGGCCGGTTCTTGTCCACCGACCTTCTGCCGGTGAGGAGCTCCAAGAGGACCACACCGAAACTGTATACGTCGCTCATTGCAGTTAGGTGACCTGAAGAAAAGTCAATGGGTTGTTTATATTAGGTAGGAAAAGGTATTAAGAATATAAAAAAGGTTCCTATATCAAAATCTACAAAGTCATGACAATTGACCCTCCAATTCAGTTTGAACGTAGAAATATATATAAATTTATGTGTTTTTGATTCATACATTTTATATATTGGTGGTAACTAAATGATAGAAAAGTCAAAGGGTTTGTAGCCCAACGACACAATGCATCTTAAATATTTAAGAAGTCCAAGAATCAAACATTGGCAGTGTCATTGTGTAATAGTTTACTTTTAAAAAAAACTAAATCATACAAAATTTTAACAAACAAATTTTTAAGAAGTAGAATAGAATTAATAAATAATAGGAAGTACACGCGCGATGTTACAGGGAAAGTTCTACAGTTGATTTGGCCTACAAAGACGTCTATATATTAGTCCACATTGACGATGCACAACATTTGACTAAGATTTATGAATAAAAATTAAAAAGGACCTACCACGTAGGATCTTTCCAAAAAGCAAAAGTTTAACCGGAATTAATATTTTTTCTGCTAATTATATATTTCAATTATGATGACCAACTAGTTCCACTTTAAAGTTTTTAGGCAATTTTATAAAAGAAATTAACTAATTGATAACAAATTATGAATTATCAAATAATTGATAACAAATTAATCACCTGTCATTATATACTCGGGAGCTGCATAACCATGTGTTCCCATGACCCGGGTGGAAACATGTGTTTCTGATCCTTCCGGACCGTCTTTTGCTAGCCCAAAATCAGATAGCTTCGCGGTATAATCCTGTGGGACAAAATCATAGTTTGCGAAATTATATTTGTGCGAAGAGTTTTATATATTGATTAAAGAGGGAATATTCCTAGTTTAATTGTAAATAAGTGAGCGGTTAATTAATTTACCGAGTCTAGTAGAATGTTTGAGGCTTTGAAATCCCTGTATATAACCGGCTTCTCCAGTTCGTGGAGATAACCGAGGCCTTTCGCGGCTCCATATGCAATTTTCATCCTTGTTGACCATGGCAGCGTCATGGAAAATCCTGATAAACTCAAAATAGTCCGAATTAGTTAATTATTTTTCGTAATTATTTTCTTTTTGTCACTTGAGTCAATTCTCGAAAAATATGGTTGATGATACATTTACTATACTATTGTCTGTCAAAATAGAGACTTACTTGGAAACAATTGGTCCTCCAAGCTGCCTCTTGGCATATACTCATACACCAAAAGCCTGTGATCCTCTTCACAGCAATACCCAATCAGGTTCACAAGGTGTGGATGGCTCAACTGCCCCAGGAAGATCACTTCCGTCTGAAAGAAAAAAGTGTTAAGAATTAAACAAAACACGATAAAAAGAACACGAAATTTGTTAACCAATTCGTCAAACTCACTACGAGACAGCGCTAAGCTAGACACTGAAAAATTAATTGACTCACCAGCCACTCCCTATGGCCCTGTGCACCTTCCAAGTCCAATAGCTTAACGGCGACAGGCTGAGCCTTAAGACCGGGCCTAAGATTGTCGTCGATGAACCCTTTATGAACCGGTCCGAACCCGCCTTCTCCGATGAAGTTGCCGGACGAGAAGTGCTGCGTGATCAGCTTGAGCTCCTGGAGGGTGAACACGTGGAGGTTCGAACCGACGAGAGAGACCGAGAGATCGTTGGAGTTCCACGAACCCGGGTTGCTCAGATCGGTAATGGACACTCTCTGGAACGAGCTTTGCCTGGAAACCTTGGGCTTGCCGGGGCTCGGCGGCCCGGTGATCACCTTCTGATCTTGTACATGCGGCTTGAAACAGCTCGTGAACCACGAACCCTTTTGGACAGTCATCCTAGAATTGGTTTTACTTGGTCTGGAGAGAAGAAATTTTCTTGGTTTGACCTGTAAGAAATTGCAGAAGTTAGCTACTGGGTCGCCATTTTTGGTGGTGATTGATGGGAGTAAGAGAGTGGTGAGATGAGTACGTGTATATATATAGTAAGCTTTGGAGGAGAAGGAAAAAATTGGTGGGTATTTTAATATTGAAATCAGCCATACGAGCTAGATTGGGTTGGGTCTACGAAAACGCGGAGGAGAAAGAAAGATGGCAGCAACTCGTTTTTTGTATGTAAATGGAAACACGCTCAAACTTTTGATTTTTTCTATCTGACTTATCAAATTCCTAGTGTCTCGTGGGGATTGTTCCAAGACAATTTTTGTCTATACCAATATTTAGTTTTTTTAGTTAATATTATCCGATATTCAAACACCTACTAGATTGACTAATTCAGATTACACCGGATATGAATTTTGAAAACTAACAAAGTTTAGACAATAAATACTTATTTATAAAGACTCGAACTCGTCGAAATGACTTGCTAACCCTTTTTGACTTTTTCTTGCACTTGACTATTAAAAGGTCACCAAAAGTAATAAGCATCAACTTGATCAACATGAAATAGAATAATAAGAAAAGGAATATTGGATAGAGGGAAGTTTTGCGACGGTCTTACCCAATGGAAGCAAAAGAACATTATTGACCCCGAACTCATAAATGAGTTATTCAGATCCCATGGCTATTTGTTGTCCCGCGTTTGGGAAGAAAGAAATAATTGGAAGTGCTTCTAGAACTCGTAATCGGAATTCGTCGTCTGAATACTAGTGCCACTTTATTTATGTAAAAACGAACATTTATATTAACGAGTTGACTGACTAGATTATTTTAGTCTAAATAAGATATCACGAACTTGAATCATTGATAATATAATATTATTAAATACTTATTAAAATTATTTTTCTAACCTCAATTAGCCAGCATGTAGTATAAAACGAATAATTAAGTAGGTGTATACATGTGGCATAAAAAAAATTATATGCATGCATGACCTATTAAATGATTCTTCTGCGTAGAAGAGTTGTGTTTCAATAAGGTAGAATATTAGCAACGAGATACTTTATTTTATGTTAGTAGTAACTGGTTCATATGCAAATCGTATTTTTGGTTAAAATTGGCAAAGTACGAACAACCATTCCACTTAAAAAAATATAAAATCACACTTGGTGACAATTTGAAATAAAGATAGACTCTCACAATAAAAAAATATTATATATTTGCACGCTTATTAACAAATTGTCGACCATTATATTAATAAATACAAAATTGCAATTCATTACAGAAATAGAATTGAAAAGCCGATTATGTTAGATATCGAAATGATTTGAAATTTTACTGTTTAGTTTGGGTTAAAAATGAATAAATAAATTTATAATAATTGGATGAACTAGAAATTTGTCGTTTGGATTAGGAAAGAATTGAACATTCAGAATTGAACTAGTTGAACCAATAAAGATCAATCAAAATTACATAACTTCAAACTCCATTCAGTTAGTCCAATAAAAACTAAACACAAACGTTATCTATTTTCACCGAACCTCGAGCTAACTCAATCAAATCTTTTTTTTTGGTAAAATTTTTTTTAGGCGGGTTGACTTAAACCCCGGGTTCTAGACGGCATTAGATTTTGTTCCCTCACAAACAAAGTTTTGCCATTTTCACAAAGGGTGAGAATTGACCCACCGATCCATGAAAAATGAGACATGACCTATTACCATCCTACCCATCTTGCGTTTGTAACTCAATCCAATCTTAAAAGCCATATTTACATGCTCAAAAGTACACGTGGAAATCTTCAACCTAATATTAAAATTAATGAGATATGCTCGAGCATGTAAACTCCATTCCTTGCTTGGACAGTGTAAAAGACATTTTTGAAGAAGAAATTGGTTGGAAAATTCATGGTCTCTCCGCTACTTAGGTAAGTGTTTGACGTTTTATTTGATATGTTTATATTTGACTACCTATGCATTAACAAACTTCTTAAATAAAATTTTCTCTTCCAAATAACCACCCGACAAAGCCATTCTTCGAAGCTCTTTCTCCACTTTTCCAAGGTTTCCTGGAACTCTGCTCCAATTATTTCCTTTTTTCTGCAGAGCATGGATCCTACAGGAAATTTTGAATGTTTCTCATCATTGTCAACAAATTTGAGTCTATATATCATAGAGCTAGGGAAATCATCGACTGATGAGGAGTGCAACAAAGTCACAACTACAATTGGAGGATTGTGCATAAACGATGCTGATGCAATCTGCAGCTTCTTCAAGGATGGTTTCTTTTGAGTTGTGATATCATTGTGAATGCACATAAGGATGAAGAAGACGAGACTCTTAATTTTTTTAATAATGAATGGCGCGTAAATATCATATTTACGTAGAGTAGTTGCACAAAATTTTCACGCGCTTTGCCAAAACCCTTGCCAAAATTGATGAACACATTCAATTTGGGAATGTTTGATTTTTAATAAAGATTTTTTTGTATTTCGGCCCTGAAATTGGAGCTGAAGCAATCACATTGATAATAAAGATTCTAATGCATAATGTTTCTTCTCAGTGCTTCAATAAATATACTATCTATGTTTACATCATCGATGAAAATTTAAATATTATGCATCATGAATATTTTATTTATAATTTTTTGAGATAATATTTTGTTGACATGGGGACGTCCCACCGGCCCTTCCTCAAGATTAGAAGAATGCACTCTCCCCTTCTCCGAAGACAACATGTTGATTGCATGAAGAACTTTTTTGTAAGAGTGTTCGTGTATTCTCAACGAAGGATCATAATCATTATTGGGGTGTAGTATTGATCGGGCCTCGACATCTACTGACTCGTGAGGAGTTGATATCTAAAGAAAAGGTATCCAAATTTAATGTTCTAATGAAGACTGGTAGTGAGTTATGTATGTTTTCAGCCTCTAGACCTTATTATTTCAAAAAGAGTCATCTAGCTTCATTTGAAATGGATATTGACAATGACCTAGAGTGTGCAACTATCAGTAACTATGTAGGGAGTGACTATCTAATGCATTGTGTTGGAGTAAATTTTGGATATAGTATATCTTTTGCGAGTCATCATCTTCAACCATTGATTTACATCGTGGACACTGCAAAAGAAGAAGCAAAAGAGTGTGGCCTTATTCTGGAGCCCAATTATGATCTTCGATTTATTCTGTTGCCGGTAGTTTGTTTACATGCATCCAAAGGATATCCTATATTCAATAGTATTAGAAGACTAATTAGGATACATATGTTTAACGGCGGAGCATTTAGTAATTTTGTAAATTTGACAACCGAGTTCATGAAGAACTATATAGACCTTAGATTATTTGAGAAAATTAAGATTGAAGAGAAGAAAGAAGAAGAAGAAAGTAGAACAAGAAGAAGAAAAGAAGGACAAGGAAAGGAAGAAGAACAAGAGGAAGACACTCAAGGAGAATACATAAAAAGCATGACTACAAAATCTACAGAGAAAAATGAAGTGCTTATATGCTTTTTATTTTACATTTTATGTGATCATAGCAGTGCGTGTGATTCTTCCCTGTTACAATGCTTATTTTATTAGCATTCAGACTTCAGAAACTTCTAAAACAAGACACAAGAATCATGTCATCAGTTAGAAGAGGTCATCCTTATGTTTTGTTGACATTATTGAGTAATAATGTGCAAATGCAAATAAAACATTATCCATCATTATTATTTTATTTACAACTTGTCAAAATAATATTTTGTCGACATGATTGAGTAATAATGTGCAAATTAAATTAAAATATTATTTATCGTGAAACATTGTTTTAAAAATTATTTATGGTTTGAGAAGGCCATTGTAGTTTTTGTGTGATATATTGTTTTAAAAACTGTTCATTTTTATATTAGATGTGCCTATTGTATTTTTTCTTTTTATGCTAACCTACGAGCACATCCTCTACCCACATTAAATATTTGAGTTATACTTAATTTTTATGATGAAAATATTTTCATGTATTAGTTTGTTAATAATATTTTGTGTTTGTGAGGAGGAGGAGACCAATAATGGTTATTATAGATAGTTCAATGTTTAGTTTTTTTTACAATTTCTTTCTGTAAGTAAACTTGTCATGCTCAAGAATTAATGAATTGAAAATATTAATAGTGAAAAGTGTGAGTCCATAATACTAATGTCTTCATTTCAATAACAAAATTTTAATTATTAACTTTTTTTACATGATAAACTTATCAAAAAAATACAGTTGAAAATAATATTGATAAAGTTAGGAGCCATGTCATGAAGTTAAAGTCTTTTAAACAATTCAAATGTTAGTTTTGTTGACATGGGGACGTCCCGCCGGCCCTTCCTCAAGATGAGAATAACACACTCTCCCCTTCTCCAAAGATAACATGTTGATTGCGTGAAGAACTTTTCAGTAACAGTGTTCGTGTATTCACAACGAAGGATCATAATCATGGGGAGTTGATATCTAAAGAAAATGTATCTAAATATAATGTTCTAATGAAGACTAGTAGTGAATTATGTATGTCTTCAGTCTCTAGACCTTATTATTTCAAAAGGAGTCATCTAGCTTCATTTGAAATGGATATTGACAATGACCTAGAGTGTGCAACTATTAGTAACTATGTAGGGAGTGGCCATTTAATGCATTGTGTTGGAGTAAATTTTGGATATAGTATATCTTTTGCGAGTTATTTTCTTCGACCATTGATTTACATCATGGACACTGCGAAAGAAGAAGCAAAAGCATGTGGCCTTATTCTGGAGCGTAATTATGATCTTTGATTTATTTTGTTGTCGATAGTGTGTTTACATGCTTCCAAAGGAGAACCTATATTCAACAGTATTGGAAGAATAATTGGGATACATATGTTTAACGACGGAGCAATAATTTTGTAAATTTGACAACTGAATTCTTGAAGAACCATATATAGACAGTAGATTATTTGAGAAAAGTAAGATTGAAGAGAAGAAAGAAGGAGAAGAAAGTAGAACAAGAAGAAGAAAAAAAAGAAGAGAAGAAGGATAAAGAAAGGAAGAAGAACAAGAGGAAGACACTCAAGGAGAAGTAAAAAAAAGCATGATTAGAGAATCCGCAGAGGAAAATGGAGTGCTTATATGCTTTTTATTTTACATTTTATGTGATCACAGCAGTGCGTGTGATTCTTCCCTATTGTATGTTGGAGAATTAGTTTATTAACCAATGAAGAGATGACCCAATACAAGTGAGTGTATTGGGCTTTGGCCCAAGTATTTAATTAGAGGAAGAATCCTAATTAAATATAATAACTAAGTTATTAGTGGACAACTTTGAGCTAATTTAATTGGAGGTCACACCAATTAATTTTGGGTGTTTGTGAGATCAATACGAAGCTCGTTGATAGAGCTTCGTAACGATATATAATACTTGCGAAAATCCAATTCTCGGGGTGAATGAAAATTGGCTTTAAAGTGGTATGGTTGTTATTGAAATAAGCACAATCCCACTTTGGTTAGCGCACCATGCTGAGACAAGTTTATAAGGGATTAGAAGTCTAGCATGGGTAAACTAGTGGAGAAGGGAGAGGCTTCTCGCGCCGTTCGTCTATCCGGCCGGCCCGGCCTGGCTCGGCTCGGCTCGGCAAGCATGCCCCATCCCGGGCCGGGCCAGGCTAGGGCTCGGGCTCGGGTGCTGGTTGCGGACCCATAAATTTCGAATTTAAAATTCATGCCAATAAATGGGATAACAGCCAAATAAATATGAGATTTTTATGGGTCTTGTAACAGCCCATTTATTGGGTGGGTTAATGGCCTTATTAAATTCGGATTTGAATGTTGGAGGTCCTAGACCCCCTATAAAAGGAGCCCTCCTCCTTCATTCCAAATCACCCCAGCTCTTCATCTCTTCAGAGCTCTCTACTTCTCCCTCCTTAGCATAGCATTTCTCACTTTCATTGTGTCGGAGTTCTAAGGCTACGAAAGGTGTGCTATAGTGCTTCCTATAGTACTCGTGGTTGGGCGTTGTACCTTGGGAGCTCTATTACCCACGGAGGCCTGAAGCATATAGGCGGGTAATAAGAGTTTAAGGGCACACGGTTAAACTGTGGCCTCGTCCAGGATTCAATCCGAAGTCCTAACTTGAAGACGAAGATGTTACACACTTACCTATAAGTGTGATCGTGAGCATCCTCTAAATTTTCTATTTTATATTGCTTATACTTCATATATATACTCGGGTTAAAACCATAGTTTACTAATACTATACCAACAATCTTGAACTCTTATTGATATCTATTCATAATATTAGTAAATTATGTCGAGGTTTAGTCTGTGATTCAAACCTTGCTCTGTTCACAAAGTATTATGTGAGTGTTTGTCATAATATATTCATTTGGTTTTACAGTTTACTTGCCTGTGTGATCAAAGATAAATGTGATTGAATAATCATTAATAGACAATGATCAGTTAACGTAATGAATTTGCTAATGACCAATTGGAATCTGCTACTGCGTATGCAATTTAATATTGGGGAAATTATTTGTCCTTAACTAGTAAAACGTGTGGTAATTGAACGAAAACAATTAAGTGGTATATTTAATCGTCTCGCTCTATAACGGCAATTCGCAGAAAGTTAAATATTACTTCCTGTGTATGAAATTAAGCGTTTAAATATTTCAGTGTGTGCTCAACAGTTACGAGCAGTACACCTCAAAGATTTTGAGATTTTAAAAAAGGGTTGGTTTTCAAACCGATTACTTACGAACGTGTATTGGTGATATTTTTTTTAGATGGCTGGAATTAACAACTCTCCCCCACTTAACAACTCTGGTGCGACAAACACCACCGACGACGACTTGAACGAAGAGGTTCCCATCGTGAGGGCTAGCGGCGCTGAGGCCGTGATGCCGGGTCATAGACACCCAATGCCACTGCCGTACTCTCATCTTGAGAAACCGGAAAAGTTCAAGAGTGGAAATTTCAAGAGATGGCAACAAAAAAATGTTGTTCTACTTGACCGCCTTGAACTTGAGCCGGTATATCAATGAGGAAAAACCCAAAGAGAATGTGAGTGATCCACATCAAACCACGATCCACAGCGCATGGGTACATGAAGATTACCTATGTCGCAACTATATATTGAGTTCGCTCGACGATACGCTTTACAGCGTGTACTATAACAAAGAAACGTCAAAGGATCTTTGGGAATCGTTGGAGCACAAATATAAGGTTGATGTCGCCGGTGCGAAGAAATTTGTGGTCAGGCGCTTCCACGACTATCGGATGGTCGATGGAAAGAGCATTGTGGAACAATGCGAAGAGTTGCAATTGATCTTCCATGATCTTGCAACAGAGGAAATGGCCATCAATGATGCCCTCCAAGTGGCGATGGTGATTAAAAAATTACCACCATCTTGGAAGGACTTTAAGATGTGCCTCAAGCACAAGAGGAAGAAGATGACTCTCGAGGACCTTATCCGAAGGTTGCGTATCGAGCAAGACAACCGAAAGGTTGATAAGAAACCAAGTGGCATGGTTGCTAAGTCCAATGTGGTCGAGACCAGGGGGAGCTCCCGTGGGAACAAGCGGAAATGCTCAAATGATTCCAAGGGAGATGCTCAGAACAAGAGCTTTACCGGTACCTGCTTTGTTTGCAATAAGACCGGCCATCGTGCCAAAGATTGCTACAAACGTCTAGCCGGGGAGGGCAAGAAGACGGCAGGACCAAGCAAGGGAAAGAAGAAGAAGCCCGCCAATGCTAATATTGTGGAGGCTAGCTTGAGCTCCGAACTCAATGAGATGCACTTCACGGCCGTTGTGTCCGAGGTGAACCTCGTGGGTGGGAACTCGAAGGAATGGTGGGTGGACACGGGGGCTACCCGTCACATTTGTACCAACAAATGGATATTCAAAACCTATCAACCGATCGATGATGAGAACTGCTACATGGAAAATTCTGCAGTCTCGAGGGTTGAAGGCAAAGGGACGGTCATGCTGAAGATGACCTCGGGCAAGGAGCTCACCTTGACCGATGTGCTGCATGTGCCCGAGATCCAGAAGAATCTCATCTCCGGAGTGGTGCTCAATAAGAGGGGCTTTCGGCTCGTGTTTGAGTCTGACAAGGTCATTATGTCCAAGGGAGGGATGTTCGTTGGCAAGGGCTACTTGACCAACAATCTGTTTAAGATGAGTGTAATGACTTTAGCTCCCAAGGCAAAGTCTAATGGTAAGATTGATGTGGGTGCCACCAATAAGGCTAGCACGAGCAATGATGTAATGAATGTTGCCGAGAAGGCTAATAAGAAAGTAAAGGTTGCTTATTCTCGCGCGTCGTTACATTTATGGCATGGTAGACTAGGTCATGTGAATTATAAGTCTTTGCAAAGGCTAATATCACTTAACCTACTACCGAAATTCAACATCGATCACAAACATAAGTGCGAGACTTGTGTTGAGGCTAAATACGCTAAAACATCTTCCCACTCGATTGAGCGAAGCACGGAACCATTGGATTTAATCCACACCGATGTATGTGATTTAAAATACGTACAAACGCGTGGCGGTAAACATTATTTTATAACTTTTATCGACGATTGTACGAGGTATTGCTATGTCTACTTGATGAGAAGTAAAGACGAAGCAATAGACATGTTCATTCACTATAAGAATGAAGTTGAGAACCAACTTGGCAAGAAGATCAAAAATCTTTGAAGTGACCGAGGTGGTGAATATGAATCTCCATTTGGACAAGTTTGTGCCGAGAATAGAATCATTCATCAAACCACGGCGCCTTATTCTCCCGAGTAAAATGGAATTGCGGAAAGGAAGAATAGGACGCTTAAAGAAATGATGAATGCGATGCTTATTAGTTCCGGATTACCAAAGAATTTGTGAGGGGAAGCTGTGCTTTCGGCCAACTATGTGCTCAACAGGGTACCACAAAAAAGTTGGATAAAACACCTTACGAATTATGGAAAGGTCATGCGCCTAGCTATAAATTCCTAAGGGTTTGGGGGTGTCTTGTTAAGGTTCTGATCCCACCTCCTAAAAGGACAAGGATAGGATCCAAGACGGTGGATTGTGTATTTATCAGTTATGCACAAGATAGTGCTGCATATCGATTCTTGGTACACAAGTCAGATAACTCTGATGTCCACGTAAATACTATCATTAAAGCTAGGGATGCTTCATTCTTTGAGAAAATCTTTCCTCACAAAGCTCGAACTAGTGTTGACCGTCAAGTTGACCAAAGTGGGAGCAATGTGGGGGGAGAGGAACCTCAAGATGAAGTTGAAGAGCCTAGACGTGGGAAAAGGGCTAGGAAAAAAAAGTCCTTCTGATCAGATTTTCTAACATATCTGTTAGAAAAGGATCCAGTAACCTACAAAAAAGCAATGTCTTCTAGAGACTATGCTCTTTGGAAGGAAGCGGTAAATAGTGAGATAGAGTCTATCTTACATAAGCATACTTGGGAACTAGTAGATCTACCTCCGAGTAGTAAACCACTAGGCCATAAGTGGATCTTCAAAAAGAAGATGAAGCCTGGTGGTACAGTGGATAAGTACAAGGCAAGACTTGTTGTTAAAGGCTACAAGCAAACTGAGGGTGTTGATTATTTTGACACATATGCTCCTGTCTCCAGGAAAACATCTATTATATTAGTCATAGCCTTGGCGGCTTTGTTTAACCTAGAGATCCATCAAATGGATGTGAAGACGGCCTTCCTTAATGGAGATTTGGAGGAGGAGATTTACATGGAACAACCCGAAGGGTTTGTGGTTCCAGGTAAAGAACATAAGGTGTGTAAACTTGTAAAATCCTTGTATGGACTAAAATAAGCACCTAAATAATGGCACGAAAAGTTTGATAGTGTAATACTATCTAACAAATTTCAGATAAACCAATGTGATAAATGTGTCTACGTGAAAGGAGATGATAACGACTATGTGATAGTTTGTCTCTACGTAGATGACATGTTGATCGTGGGTTATAATGATAATATCAAAATTACCAAGAGAATGTTGCCGCAAAATTTCGACATGAAAGACTTGGGACAAGCTGATGTAATACTTGGGATGAAAATCACCAAGACTTTAGAAGGTTACGCGCTTTCCCAAGGTCACTATGTCGAAAAGATACTTGACAAATTCGATAAGGATAGCAATGTAATTGCGAGAACTCCTATGGAAGTGGTGTCAAGTCTCTGCAAGAATCGCGGAGAGAGTGTGAGACAACTAGATTATTCTAGAGTTATAGGCAGTCTAATGTACCTCATGGACTGTACTAGACCAGATATTGCAAACTCGGTTAACAGATTATCGAGATATACGAGTAATCCCAATTATGAACATTGGAAAACGATAGTTAGAGTCCTTAGATACCTAAGGTACACAGCTAACTATGGATTACACTATACAAGATATCCCGCCATTCTAGAAGGGTATTCAGACGCGAATTGGATCTCGGACTCCAAGAATATAAAATCCACGAGCGGATACATATTTACAATTGGAGGAGCATCGGTCTCGTGGAGATCATGCAAACAAACTTGCATTGCTAGATCAACTATGGAATCAAAATTCATAGTGTTGGATCTAGCAGCTGAAGAGGCGGATTGGCTCCGAAGTTTCTTGGAGGACATCCCGATGTGGTCAAAACCAGTGCCTCTGTCACGACCCAAATTCGGGGTCGGTGACCGGCGCCAGACCCTATCCCGTTGACCACACAAAATGGGTCTAGCCAGCCTCAAAACATACATTAACTTTACAAAATCATACATGTCAAAACCTTGATAAAATACTCTTTACATCTCTCCCAGGACCAAACTGAAAACTGTGGCTACGGAGCTGCTAGACAAAGAACCTGCAAAAACTGGAGAGAGAGGGGGTGAGTGTTTTGGAACACTCCGTAAGCACATAGAACATAACATATCAGTTATGTCAGATACATGTGGGAGAGACAGAACTTAACTATGTCCCACATCAAACCCAACCAAAACGAACACAAACATATAATACATATCGGATGAACTTCAGATAGGTCTAGATAGTGTCACTCCCACACCGACACGAGGATACCATATCTTAAAGGCGCCATCAGAAACCAACCCGCCGGCCAAACATATCATATCATATCAGAATCCTTGTATCCTCAGTATATGTGCACATATGCCAACATCCCCGGTTGGTCACGGGTAGACCTCATCATCCGCCATCTCACAAATGACATACCAAATATTCCACACACACATAATATACGTTGACCAAAACATATTGGCCACAAAACCAAATTCATACCAAAATATCCCCATATCACGAATTGGGCAAAACAACCCCAAATAGACCAACAAACCACAAACATCATCATAGACAAAACCAATCATATAACCACTTCACAGACAACTCATATGCATGAGACGCACATAATCAAGGTCTGAAACATGCACATGCACCAAACAAACCAAAGTTGCCATGATCTATATGCTTACACAATTGTAGACTGCTCGACGAATGCTTATTCTCAATTCGATTCTCCTTTCACCCCATGGTCCATTATTCACTCATCCACACTCATCCACATGTACATAACCTGTACAACATTTGTTTGTTACCAAAAGTGCACTAACAAATCTGTTTTACTAACGAAATTAATACCGAGCTCACAATGAGTCCAATCACTTCTAACATCAGAAGGCAACCCATATAACTTGATATTATACAAAAACAAGCCCATATCTTCTTCAAAATACCATTACTCTGTTCTTTCATCATCTCACCAAGTCCGAAAACCAACTTAGAATTCCAAAGAACCACTTACCAATTCGTTATTCCTGCACAACCTCACTTCAGAAACTCAGCAGTTAGTCCGTTTTGCAACCATGATTTGGGGCTGATTCCTTTGTCAAAATTGGACAATAATATATCCTTAGAACGGTCTTTGAGTACTCTACAACTCTTATGTTTTATGAAAAATCCATTTCTGAGCCAAAATAAGCTTACCGATCAGATCTTCTTCAACTACCTCCATTCCGAACCCAGCCAGTCAATCCAACATTCAACAGAGCTTTGAGGACGATTCCTTTATCCAAATAAGGCATATGATATATTCTTAGAAAGTTATTTAAGTCCTCTACAATATATATCAAGACACCAAGATCTAATTCGGATTCCAAATAGACTTACCAAGCCCTTCTTTCGAACTACCTTGACTGTATACCCCAGATAATAGTGTGTTGTCCAAAATACATTTCAGGCTAATTACTTGATCAAATCATGATATATGATATATGGTTAGAAAGATCTTGTAGTCCTCTACAACTTTCATCAAGAACTTAAAGTCCGATTCGAAGCCGAAAGGTACTTACCAAACACTTCTTCTTCCACTCGTTCAGTTGTATTCCCAGCAGACCTAGCAGACAATCCGCTGTTCAAAACTAATTTCCCCGTTGATTCTTTGATCCAAATTGAACATATAATATACCGTTGGAAAGATCTTTGAGTGATCTATAACTCTTATGAATACATAAAATTCAGAATCTGAGTGAAAGATAGCTTACCAAGCTGTTCTTCCTTCCCCTGTTTCTTTCTCTTTCTTCTTCTTCTCTCTTTCTCTCTCTTCTTTTTCTTCTCCTTCGTTTTGTGGCCAAGTTCCAGAGGTTTCTACCTCTTTCTTGGTCTTTCTGAGTCTTAAAGAAACGTGGGTGAGTAAGCACTCACATTTTTTTTACATTTAATAAACTTGCAAGTGGTGAATTGTGATTGGATACCTTTTCTCCAAGTGGTCCAATCAGAATATAGCACATTGATCTCCATTTTTCACTGAGTTCTGTTAATTTTCATTAAAACTTGTCAACATATAAATTGTAGCCCCAGATGTCTAGTTTCCAAATCATATTTGTTCATCAAATGCGGAGTACTATTCCGAAAGTTGTGCCCAATTTACCAAGTAGTGCTTCTACTGTCCGAATTTAGCCAACTTGCACTCTATTTACATAGCAATTTTCCTCCGCATACTAATCCGATACGTCAATACGACTAAGTATACTTCACTTAAGTCGAATACATACGACATAAGGAGTAGGGTATTACATTCTCCCCTCCTTATAAAAATTCGTCCCCGAATTTACTGAAGGTATAAAATCCTTACAATGTCACTCGAATAGATGTGGATATTTTCCTCGCATATCCTCCTCTAACTCCTATGTAGCCTTATCGGAAGAATGATTTTGCCACTCCAACTTCACAAATAGAACATCTTTAGTCCTGAGATTTCTCACTTGTCTATCCAATATCCATAAAGGTCACACTCTTTCTAGAATCTCAAATGGTCCCACATATCTTGGACTCAATTTACCCTTCCTTTCAAACCTCATAGTCCCTTTCATTGGAGATACCTTAAAACACATTGGAACCCACTTCAAATTTAATATCTTCTCTCCTTTTATCAGAGTATAACTTACGTCTACTCTGAGATGTCACTAATGGTTTCCAAATCACTGTAATCTTATCAACTGTCTCCTGTATGAATTCAAATCACAAATGCTGCTTCTCACCAACATCATTCCAACATATCGGTGACCTGCACTTCCTACCATATAATATCTCATGAGGTTCCATCTGAAATACTAGTTGATAACTGTATTGTAGGCAAACTCCAACAAAGACAAATAAAGTTCTCAGTTTTTTTCCTTTTTTTTTTCACGAAATCCATCACACATGCTCACATCATATCCTTCAATATTTGAATTACCTGTTTGACTATCCCCCTGTTTGAGGATGAAAAGCTGTACTCAAATCCAAATGAGTACACATGGCATCTTGAAACTTCTTCCAAAATTGAGATGTAAAATGTATCCCTCGATCAGTAACTATCGAGACAGAAACTCCATGCAATCGAACAACCTGATCTACGAATAGCAGGGCAAACTTTGTAGCATCATATGAAATTTCCTAATGTTCATGTTGTCTTACCAATTCACTGGTCCCAACTTATTTCCACTATCAACCACTTAATCTTGAAAAAGATCCATCATAGTCTCAACTTTCTGAATGTAGAAAGCACTAGCTCAAATCATATCTTCTAAACTTGAATCACTGAGCAAATTTAGAATAATCATAAGTTCTCTTTACTCGAAGAATATAATCTGACATAGCCAATTTGTCTGTTATTCCCCACACAAAATCGTAACATCTCCGAGTAACCAGAAGCATTCCAAATACATTCATCTGATCTGCTCACTTTTGCATACTACATCTCCAATATCCATATCACCAAAATATGATACACCATTTGTTCAAAGTCTCAAGCTTGACAATCTATTATTTCCAACTTATACTGCAAGCTCATCAATCTTAGGATCCTTATATTGTTATTCCATAATCGGATCTCAAAAGGTCAATCACGTGTGCACTTATGTCATAAGCTTATACAATTCTTTAACAGTCTCAAATTCCAACTTAACTCTTACTCCATCAAAGTTTGAAAATCCAAAATAAATAATCTCAAACTTCTCTTCATATGACCATTGTTGTCATCTCTGAATAATTCTACTTGTTCTTCTATACTTGACCCACAACATAGGTACTTTCTCATGTTGCTTGAGGACACACCTCAAACCCAATCTTGAAGCATAATATCGTTCTGATCTCGAAGGTAAGTCCAATACCAATTGTAAGTTTTTAACTTGTAATCTATCACACTCTTAGTCAGAATATGTCTTACCAATACCCTTTGCATCCAAAATCCAATTATAGAAAACTTGGCACATACTTGGTGTTCTCACATTATTAACAATACCTATCAAAGATATTTATGATGTTCTTCCGAAATTACATTCAGATACCACTAGAGGAATCAAATCCATATTCAACTTCCCTTCTCTTACTTCCTTCACCGTATCCAAGTAGCCATAGCAACTGTTTTGTGTCAACATATATCATATCCATATTTTACCCCAATACCAAAATCTGGGACAACATTTTCTTAGCATATCCATTCTTCATTGGCAAAGTTTATATGTGAGTCTGATTTCCAGCCAAACCATAATCAGAATACAGAAAATCTCTGTGACATTTATTGGACTCACTAGGCATACACTCATACATATGGTGAGGTTCTAACAAATCATATGATATTGCCCAACTTATAAATACGAATGAATATCAATTATATAAGGGTATTTTGATGATGTGCTGGCCAGTCACATAATCAAAATCTACCCGAAGAAAGATTATACATATATACTCAAATGGGCCTGTCAAAGAAATTTATATATACGAAATAGAATAAGAACCTTCACCAAAATGTTGAGTAATTACCAAGTGATATCCTCTGTTCCTTATTTAGCTTATGATAACTGATGCACAATAGCAAACTCTCATCCCTTTTTTTCATGTAAACAACACCCGAACAGCCACGGGAAATGCTAGGCAAAATATAATCCTCATCCAACCAATCGTGAATTCAATACAAAACTGAATACCCCTCTGATTTAGTAAACCAGGCAAGTTCATGAAAACACATCTGTGAACTCTTTCACAACAAAGACCTTATCATCCTGAAATATCAAATTCTGACTCATCATTTGTCCTGAAGATCGTAATCTTATTGAAGCATTTCATTGTTGTGTGTTACGATGATAACCAATCCATACCCAAATCATATCAAATTTCTCTCATTCCAACTTATGTAAGTCATTCAATATATCTTGTCTATCCACATCCAATATACAAATATACCATCATATTGGTCACCCACTTCAATTGCGTTAGATCAAACCACCTTACACATACTGTATGTCTTGAACGATAAGCAACCATCAAAGTTGCATCCAAAATCTCACAATACGTACCCAAGTGATGCACTTAATGAGGTAACACAGAAGATGTATGAACCCCATCATATTTGCACCATCATCGTATTATTATGATCATCACTTATGTTGATAATTTGCCTACTAGGTACAATTTTTTGTGTTGTTCTTGCTCTTTTTGAATCAATGCGTATTTGCTTTGTGTAAGTAGGTATGTATTTGTGATTTAACCGATGAAGTTTACTTGTCACGGAAGCTCAACAAAATTGCATGTGAAAAATGCTGCTTTTGAAGCAACAAAAAAGGATCTGAGACAACTATTTAGCTCGTTTGGTCAGGTAGTCGCTTTGCTTCTGAAAATTTTAGGACTTTTTTAAATGATGTCTTTAAATTTTCTGAAAGTTCGACTAGATTTGACTTGGTAGTGGAGCTTTTTGATGTAATAAAATGTTTGAAAGTAGTGACAACGAGTGTGAGTTTTTACTCACACTTGAGGCATCAAAGACTTCCTGTGTATGTGGGAGATATTTGGTTATTCGTCGCCTTAAGAATGCTTTGTAAACTTTCGTCAAATTTTCCTTTGAAATTATCATTAATGCTTTGGTTCTTCTAATCTGAGTCTGTTAATTGGCAGCCTTTGAAGCCTCTGAACTCAGCGGGTAGGTACAACAGTCGGTCTGTTACAGGGTTCCGGATGGATGGACCATGCAGATTGTATCACAAAAGTCTGGTTGACTATCTTCTGGAGTTGGACGACACTTACAGGCGTCACACTATCCTTGGAGAGTCGACGAAACATTTGAAAACAATCTCGAGCTTTCTTCCCCGTGAACTATGGCCAAAATTGCCTGAACTCATGGTTCAAGTGGTGGTGAAGGTTCCACAACACAGAATGACGTTGGTGACTGGGCGACCCTCCATTCAGTACATACGATATAAATCTGAGTGTTGCATCTTCAAGTATGACGATAACAAGGTCACAGTCTCCTCTTCTCACCAGGATCCCACGATCATAGCAAAGAGGTTGGCTAGTGCGGTGGCAATAGTGGGTGATAGAATTGGGTGCTCCATATCGTTCTTCTTGACGGGAGGATCGTGGCAATCCGTGCGGGCGCTGTGTAGGCTTGGGGACCACCGGCGGCTACAACAAGATTTTCATTTACAATGAATGATGTCTCCCATCATAATTAAGAGAAACCAAGATTTTGCTCTATAGTATTTAAGACCAAAGTCTTTTGCTTGGAGCTACGTCTAATAGAACTCTTATAGGGACATGTAAGTATCGTCGTGTGATGGTTGCAAATCACCTAAGTTGTTTCACTAGCCAAAGCAAGGAAATAATGAGGGAATATTAAATTGGATTGGGTCCGATAATTAGGAATTGTAGAAAGTGCAATTGGTTTGGAGACCTACCGGTTCTGCTGTTACAATCACCAGCCAAATCAGGTGATTGTGATAGTAGGAATGTGGATCCTAGTCTATTATGATTTATATTAGATATAAATTTTTACTCTTTCGATGAGGTAGTTGAGTATGTAAAAATAATGGAGACAAAATAAAACTAAAGGCTGTGTTTATTTTAATTGCAGAATGTTGATCATAGGAATTATGTGTTTTAATTTCTGTTTTAATTTTATTTCCTTAGGTGTGTTGAAATGGCTAACATGTCATTGAGATTTGAACTGGAATCAAAAAAGTTGGCTGAGCTAAATTTTCTAGATTGGCATCGAAACATGCGTTTGATGCTAAGGCAAGAAAGGATTGAGTACGTGTTGGACACGGCCATCCCTTTCATCCATACGGCTGGTTCTCCTGAACTTGCTACGTTTGACGTGGAAGCTCAGAAGAAGCATCAAGATGATGTGAAGTAGGCACATTGTGTTATGTTGCTTGGTATGGATATGCCTAAGTTGCATAACATACTTAAGACTTTTGAAAGTACTTCTTCGAAGGAAAGGAACATGCTCATGGTAGGCTCCTCTTCTAGCTCTGTGTTTAAAGACAGAAAGAAGTAGAAGAATAATGCTAAGAATAGTTCTAAGTCCAAATTCTTTAAACCTAAGGATGGAATTCAAAAGAAAGAGCGGGTTGACAAGGATGTGTGCCTCCACTGCAAGGAGAAGGAGCACTAGAAGAGAGACTGCAGGGTTCTGACTGCTGAGAATAAGGCACTAGGTGTCTCTGGCTCCGGAACATGTATGTTTGTTATTGAGATAAACATGTCCACTAATAATTCTGACTGCTGAGTATTAGATACCGCATGTGGCTTACGCATTTGTACGAATGTGCAAGGCCTCAAAGATAGCAGGGCGGTTAGATCGGGTGAAGTCGCCCCTATGCGTGGGAAACAAAGCACGAGTTACTGCTGAACGCGTAGGGAAATATAGTATAGACTTACCCAGTGGGTATAGATTAGAACTTAATAATTGTTATTTCGTTCCGTCTATTACTAGAAATATTATTTCCATTCAAATATTGGACATTGAAACTTTTTTATTCCATTTTTCTAATAGTAGTTGCTACTTTCGAAAAATGGTATTGTTTATGGAAATGCTTCTCTTTCGAATAGTTTATACTTGTTAAATAATAAATATGATGTTGTTAATGTGCAGAACAAGAAGCTCAAATTAAGTAATTAGGAAAATCCCACCTTCTTATGGCATTGTAGACTTGGTCATGCCAATAAGAAAAGAATTGCAAGGTTAAGAAAGTTAGACTACTTAACCTCATTTGATTTTGTGTCTCATGAAAATTGTGAATCT
The DNA here is from genome assembly GCA_963995505.1 of Hypericum androsaemum. Taxonomy (NCBI): domain Eukaryota; kingdom Viridiplantae; phylum Streptophyta; class Magnoliopsida; order Malpighiales; family Hypericaceae; genus Hypericum; species Hypericum androsaemum. The sequence goes on from OZ023190.1 coordinate 16,199,986, forward strand.
TGTCTCAAAGGTAAAATGATGAACAAATTCTTTACTGGGAAAGGGGTAAGAGTCAAAGAAGTACTAGAGCTGGTTCACAACGACGTGTGTAGGCCACTACCCATTCTAGCAAGGGAAGGTTTCAGATACTTCATCACTTTTACTAATGACCTCTCTAAGTATGGATCTGTGTATATTATGAAACACAAATCCGAGGCCTTTGAGAAGTTTAAGGAGTATAAAGCAGAAGTAGAGAAACAAATTTGGAAGAGTATTAAGACTCTTGATCATATCGAGAAGGTGAATACCTTAGCTATGAATTCTTGGATTATTTAAAGTTACATAGGGTTCAATCACAATGGACACCTCCCGGAACACCATAAATGAATGAAGTGTCCGAAAGGAGGAACCGAACCCTGTTGGATATGGTGAGATCCATGATGAGTTTCTTCTCTATTTTGATATTTTTTTTGGATTATGCACTCCAAACCTCAATCAACATTCTAAATAGGATCCCATCTAAATCAGTTGAAAGCACACCATACGAGTTATGGTATGGAAAGAAGCCATCATTCTCACATATCAAGACGTGGAGTTGCCCTGCGTATGTGAAAAGGATGCTTACTAATAAGTTGGAATCCAAAGGTGAAAAGAGTTACTTTGTGGGATATCCTAAGGAAACAAAAGGATATTATTTCTATCTCCCTGAGAAACAAAAATGTTATTATTTTTAGACATGCAACGTTCCTTGAAAATGACTATGTCTTTAAAGGACAAGGTCGTAGAAAGATAGAGCTTGAAGAAATTCAAGAACCACAAAGTAATACTGAGGCTGAAGACTTATCGGATAACCACGACAAGGAATCAGTGGGAGCATTCAGTGATTCTTATGGTGGGAGTCTTTCACTAGGTGATAGTCTTCCAGCCAGTGGGAGCGTAGTTAAGGATAACTCACATGTGCAAGATACCTCAATTAGACTGAATGAGAACAATTTGGATATTGTTCAATCTCATGCTCAGGAAATGCTCGAAAGCATCGCTTCTAAGAATTCTCCTAGCATTGATCAGATCATTGCAGAAGAACTTCTTTACGATCAGAATGAACAGCCTATACAAATGCAACTCCGTAAGTCTACTAGGATTCGTCATCCACCCGTCAAGTTTACTTTCCTCATGGAGGAACATGATGAAATGAAAATTCCGGACAAGGATGAACCTAAGACTTATACTGAAGCGATGTCAGACATCAATTCAGGGAAGTGGCTAGAAGCCATGAAATTCGAGATGGACTCGATGTATACAAATCAAGTCTGGGACTTGGTAGAATTGTCTGAAGAGGTTAGTCTCATCGGCTGTAAATGGGTCTTCAAGAAGAAGACCGATACATATAGCAAAGTGCAAACCTACAAGGCTAGGTTGGTAGCAAATGGCTATAAGAAACGCGAGGGCATTGATTATGATAAGATCTTTTCACCAGTTGTAAAGATCAAGTTCATTCGGATTTTACTTGCTATACCCGCATACTATGATTATGAGATTTGACAAATGGATGTCAAAACGGCTTTCCTTAATGAGAATCTCGAGGAGAAAGTATTTATGACACAGCCTGAAGGTTTTGTATCCAAGTTAAATCCAAAATTATTATGTAAGCTGTAAAGGTCAATTTATGGATTAAAGAAAGCTTCTAGGAGTTGGAATATCCATTTCGACGAATCTATCAAATCGTTTGACTTCGTCAGGAATGCGAAAGATCCATCCAGTTATCAGAAATACTGTGGAGAAAAGATTATTTTCATTATCATATATATGTTGATGACATATTATTTCTGGGGAACATTATCCTGCTAATACAATTCGTGAAAGATTGGTTGTCCAAGACCTTCATGATGAAGGACTTGGGTAAAGCTTGCTACATCATTGGCATAAAGATTTACAAAGATAGATCTAGCAGGATGTTGGAGCTGGCACAATCCACGCACATAGACAAGGTACTGAAGTATTTTAAAATGGAAGACTCTAAGAGAGGTTTTCTACCGACAATCATGGGATTAAGCTGTCTAAAAAGGAGAAATCGAGTATATGAAAGGTATCCCATATGTATCTGTGATTGGATCAATCATGTACGCCGTGACTTGTACTAGGCCCGATGTGGCATATGCTATCAGCATCACTAGTAGATTCCAGAAGAACCCATGGAAACCTCACTGGGTTGCTATTAAGAATATTCTGAAGTATCTTAGACGAACTAAAGATTTTTTCTTAGTCTATGGTGGACAGCCAGAACTTATGGTAACTGAGTTTACCGATGCCAGTTTCATGACTGACTGTGATGACTTGAAGTCATAATTGGCGTATGCCTTCATGCTCAATGGTGGAATGGTGAGCTGGAATAGTTTCAAGCAAGACATGATCACAGATTAAACAACTGAAATAAAATTAGAATGTATTCTCACAGAGAATAATCTGGCTGATCCTTTTACCAAACTACTTAGTGTTCAAAAGCACGCCAGACACTTTGAGGGCCTGGGTGTTAGATATATGGGTGATTGGCTCTAGGCCAAGTGGGAGATTATTGGTATAGATCTTCTAGAGACAATCGATATAAAGACATTATACTTGATCACATTCACTTGTTTCGTATTATTTATAATACTCAGTATTACACTTATTGAATATAATGTTTGATTGTTTGCATATATTCATGTTAGTGTTCCCATGAACTAATATTGTCATTGAGAATGTGAGATCTCAAATGACTGTGAACATAATTCTTAAATAGCCACAATCAATGATCATCGAGAATGGGATATCAATGATGCGATTGAGATTGGTGTGCGATCTGAATCATATCCTTAGAAGATGTAGTGGTTCTCATAACTACGAGATACTAGGTATTTCATGATGGATGCACATATGCTTTAGAGAGTATTGGCATGCCCGACCGAGAAACCGTTTGGTATATTCTATTTACGTGTCTACGGGAATATCAATTTGTGGAGTAGTGTAATAGTCCTCCAACTTGAGGTCAATACGCACGACATGTACGGAGTGATGGGCTTTGACCATGACCAACGCTTGCACTCCTAACGAGGGAGCTACGGCATGTGTTAGGTACATCACGAAGTATATCTATGTGGTAGTTGAGCCAAGAATATGATTCATTCCTCAAATAGACTTGGAGAGAATACTTATCTTCTCATAACTAATTATATCATTAGTCATTGGCCAATGTACATCACTTTTAGAATGGTGTCTAAAAGTGACAACGTGATCAATTAGTAGAATGAGATAATATGATTAAGTTATTTGAATAGACACTTAATCATGTTCAAGACTTAATCAAGTATTCGTGAAAGAAAGGACCGTATCACTGTGAGCTTCACATTACAGCTAGTTGCAGTATCCTCGCAACGTACCTCATATGTTGAGATTGTCTAATTTATTATCTGGGGTTCGACTAATACTATTAGTTCGACTAATCGCTTGACATGTGAAGGCCTATGGGTCACACAACAGTCTTAGTTTATGAATTGAAGTTGGTTAAATTAAATATTAATTTGATTAAGGATATTTAATATATAGAAAAATATGATAATTCTATTAGATGGATTTATAATTATACATATTTAATTAAGTTGAATTTAATTAAATAGTAATATATATAGTAAAATCTATCAGATGTTGGATATGTTGAGTGGGTCAAGAAAATAATAGAATGGACCTCAAAGGTCAAAGGCCAAGTCTGTGTTAAGGACTTCCAAGTCCAAACTTGGTGGCCACGTCAACTACTCCTAATGTGCTAAGGAGTTACTGTTGGAGAATTGGTTTAATAACCTTGGAAGAGATGTCCCAATACAAGTGAGTGTATTGGGCTTTGGGCCCAAGTATTTAATTAGAGGGAGAATCTTAATTAAATATAATAACTAAATAATTAGCAAGTAACTTTGAGCTAATTTGATTGGAGGTCACACTAATTAGATTTTGGGTATTCGTGAGATCAATACGAAGCTCGTTGATAGAGCTTCGTAACGATATATGACATTTGCGAAAATCTAATTCTCGGGGTGAATGAAAATTGGCTTTAAAGGTGGTATGGCTACGGGTTGCAGGATTGTGAGTTTGTGAAAATTGTTCCAGGGCCTTATCTTTTCAGAGCTGGGCCGGACCTGTTGAAGCGATTCTCGGTCCAACATCTGTTGGACTTACACTTGGACAAGCCCACGTTCTGGAACCTTCTCTTACCAAATTCCATTTGAATTTAAATTTATGAGTAACCCGCCTATTAATTTTGGGAATTTTATGGGTTTTGTAACAGCCCATTTAATGGGCGGGTTAATGGCCTTATTAATTTTGGATTTGAATGTTGGAGGTCCTAGGCCTCCTATAAAAGGAGGCCTCCTCCTTCATTTCAAATCATCCCCCTAAGCTCACACTCTTCCTTGAGCTCTCTACTTCTCTCTCTCTAGATCATAGCATTCTTCATTTGCATAAAAGAGTCAGAGTTCTACACCACCAAGGGTTCGAAAGGTGTACGGAAGTACTTCCTTTCGTACACGTGAGTGGGCGTTGTACCTTGAGAACTCTCTTACCCACGCAGGCCTGAAGCATATAGGCGGGTAATAAGAGTTTAAGGACACACGGTTAAACTGTGGCCTCGTCCAGGATTGAATCCGAAGGTCACTACCTTGAAGACGACGTATTACACACTTAGTCTGAAATGTGATTGTGAGCATATTCTTACTCTTCTCTTTATATTACTTGCAAAATATATATATATATATATATATATATATATATATATATTCAAATCATAATTTACTGCTATATTTTCCAACAATCTTAAACTCTTATTAGTGTTTTAATATATTAGTAAATTGGTTTGTTAAATCGTATATATATTGCTGTTATCGAGAAGTGTGTCTTACGGTATAACCTCATTTCTTGCATTCTGCTTTCGATGTCGTCGCTAGCCCTTTTTACCTCGCAAGTGTGTCACTACTGTAAGGAAATGAGTAGATTTAATGATAGAATTTAGGTTTCAACTTTATTTGTTTGACTTGTAACGTCAGCCTATTGAACTTGGGATATTGAATATTTAAACCGTTTCATTTTTTAGCCGAATATTTAAACCGGTTCATGACACCACGGTTCCGTTGAAATTAAATATTAAACTACAAGAAAGAGAGGAACCGCAAGCTATTAAGTAGGGAAAATAATAGCATCGTTGTTACTGTGGAAGAATTTGGTGTGGTGATACAGTAGTGTTTCATTAGTTACTATCACTTGCGGCTGCAAGGGAAATTGAAGGGAAGATGAAAACGGTTATAACAATTATTTGACCATTTTATCAATTGATTGCTGTTTCGTGAAATTAAATAACAGCATTGATATATTTCTGTTACGAGCGTAACTTAGTGGTTGGCATTTAAACAATATTATGCCATTTGACTACTGTTCGTGCATTTAAATAATAAACTCCAGCTTCCAAGTTTTGGTTGGAAGTGCACACGAAAATACCTGTTGAGATTACTGATATTGTGTGAGCAATAAATATTATCTTGAAACAATTATTGTGTTTCTTCTTAAATAGTGGAAATACTTTAATCGTGTTGGGTTCAAACTTTAATCTTGGATGAGATTGTTGAGCGTTATAGAAACAAGGGACTTAAAAGAATCCGAAGCTGCTGGATGGAAACAGAAATCGCATGGTTTGTGGGCTCTTCTTAAATGGCCCAACAGGTAAACCTTAAAGCCCTTCAATGGTATGTGGACTCTTGCTCATTTTAATGAAATGAATGCATGATTTGTGGTCTTTGGGTTGGGTTTTGCAAATTCGCCTCGCTATTTATATTTCTCGATTTGTAAACGAATTTTGCAAATCAATAGAATTGTGGATAACATTCCATTGGGTTCGTGAACGAACTTTAAATCATGGGCGGATGGTGGACCTAATGTTGTTAAAGAAACTTTGCTATATCAATTTGTGAAATTGATCATTATATGTTGAGTTCATTAATTGTGCATGTTGAGCCAAATTTATTAATTGTTATATATTCGCGTGATATATTGATGGTTGAAATGAAAATGAACAACAAAGTGAACGCTGAGATTCCGGTTGTGAAGGCTAACAACGCTGAGGTTGTGATGCGGTTGTGAGGGCTAGCGACGCTGAGGTTGTGATGCCGGTTCTAAAAAAACCATGTTGTTTATTAATTCGAGAAATCGGAAAAGTTCAAGGGTGGTAAGATGAAGAGATTGCAACAAAAGGTGCTATTCCTTTTTACTATCTTGAACTTGACCTAGTATCTCAAAAAGAGTAAACCTGAGGAGGATGTTAGAGATCTTCATAAGACTCTTACCTGTGATGCCCTCCAAGTGAAAATGGTGATTGAGAAATTGCCACCATCTTGAAAGGACTTCAAAATGTACCTCGAACACAAGAGAAAGATGATGAGTCTCGAGGACCTTTTGAGAAGGTTGCATATCAAGCAAGATAACTGAAAGGTTAAATAGAAACCAAATGGCATAGTTGCTAAGGGTTGCTACAAATTTCATGCCACTGAGGGCAAGAACAAGAAGCATGCTCATGCTAATGAGACAAGCTTGAGCTTCGACCTTGATGACATGAACCCCACGGTCTTGTGTCGAGGTGAATTTTGTTGGTGGGTGGACACCGGGGCCACACGCAATATTTGTGCAAACAAATAGATGTTCAAGACCTATCAACTAGTGGATGATGAGAATTGCTACACGCAAAACTCGAAAGTATCCAAGGTTGAAGGCAAGAGATGGTTGTGCTCAAGGTAACCTCGGACAAGAGCTGACCGATTTGTTGCATGTGCCTGAGATTTGGAAGAATCTTATCTCCGGAGTTGTGCTCGACAAGAAAGACTTTCAACTCGTGTTTGAGTTAGAAAACGTTGTTCTGTTGAAAGGTGGAATGTCTATTGGCAAGGATTATTTTTTACCAATATCTTCAAAATGAGTGAAATGATTTTAGCCTCTAAAACAAAGTCTAATACTTAGATTGTTGAAAGTGCGACCTGCGAAGTTAGCACTAGTACATTTGTAATGAATGCTGAGAAGAATGCAAATTTTGCATATTCTCGTGAGTCATTACAATTGTGAAGTGGTGGATTAGGTCATGTGAATTATAAGTCTTTACAAAGGCTTATGTCACTAAACCTATTATCCAAGTCAACATCGATCTTAAATACAAGTACGAGACTTGATCGATGATTGTACAAAAGATTGCTATGTCTATGAGAAGTAAAGACGAAGTAATAGATTTATCATTCACTATAAGAATGAAGTCGAGAACCAACTTGGGAAGAAGATCAAGAATCTTCCAAGTTGTTCGGGAAATAGTGCTTTCGGCCAACTATGTACTCAATAGGGTTCCACACAAAAAGTTGGATAAAATACCTTACGAATTGTGGAAAGGTCATGTGCCTAGCTACAATTTTCTAAGGGTTTGGGGATGTCTTGCTAAGGTTCCAGTCCGAAATCCTAAAAGGACAAGGATAGGACCCAAGACGGTAGATTGTGTGTTTATCGGTTATGCACAAGATAGTGCTGCATACCAATTCCTAGTACACAAGTCAGATAACTCTGATGTCCACGTGAATACTATCATTGAAGCTAAGGGTGCTTCATTCTTCGAGGAAATCTTTTCTCACAAAGCTTGAACTGGAGTTGACCGTCAAGTTGACCAAAGTGGGAGTAATGTGGAGGGAGAGGAACCTCAAGATGAAGTTGAAGTACCTATACGTGGGAAAAGGGCTGGGAAAGAAAAGTCCTTCAGATCAGATTTCCTAACATATCTGTTAGAAAAGGATCCAGTAACCTACAAAGAAGCAATGTCCTCTGCGGACTCTGCTCTTTGGAAGGAAGCGGTGAGTAGTGAGATAGAGTCTATTTTATATAATCACACTTGGGCACTAGTGGGTCTACCTTTGGGTAGTAAACCACTAGGCCGTAAATGGATCTTCAAAAAGAAGATGAAGCCGGATGGTACTGTAGACAAGTACAAGGCGAGACTTGTAGTTGAAGGCTATAAGCAAACCGAGAGTGTTGATTATTTCGACACGTATGCTCATGTCTCCAGGAAAATCTATATAAGGTTAGTCATAGCCTTGGCAGCTTTGTTTAACCTAGAGATCCATCAAATGGACGTGAAAATGGCATTCCTGAATGGAGATTTGGAAGAGGAGATTTACATGAAACAACCCAAAGGGTTTGTAGTTTCGAATAAAGAACACAAGGTGTGCAAACTTGTAAAATTATTATATAGATTAAAACAAGCACCTAAGAAATGGCACGAGAAGTTTGACAGTGTAATACTTTCGAACGGATTTCAGATAAACTAATGTGATAAATGTGTCTATGTGAAAGGGGATAATAAAGACTATGTGATAGCTTGTCTCTACGTAGATGACATGTTGATCGTGGGTAATAATGATAATATCATAGTTACCAAGAGAATATTGTCGCAGAATTTCGACATGAAAGACTTGGGACAAGCTGAAGTAATACTTGTGATGAAAATTACCAAGACTTCAGAAGGTTGCGCGCTTTCCCAAAGTTACTATGTCAAAAAGATACTTGACAAATTCGATAAGAATAGCAATGTAATTACGAGAATTCCTATGAAAGTGGTGTCAAGTCTCTGCAAGAATCGCGGAGAAAGTGTGCAACAACTAGATTATTCTAGAGTTATAGGCAGTCTAATGTACCTCATGGACTGTACTAGACCAGATATTACAAACTCGATAAATAGATTATCAAGATATACGAGTAATCACAATGATGAACATTAGAAATCGGTAGTTAGAGTGCTTAGATACCTAAGGTACACTGCTAACTATGGATTACACTATACGAGACATCCAGCCATTCTGGAAAGATATTCAGACACGAACTAGATCTTGGACTCTGAGAATATAAAATCCACGAGCGGATACATATTTACAATTGGAGGAGCAGCGGTCTCGTGGAGATCATGCAAACAAACTTGCATTGCTAGATCAACTATGGAATCAGAGTTCATAGCGTTGGATCTAGCAGCTGAAGAGGCGGATTGGCACTGAATTTTCTTGGAGGACATCCCGATGTGGTCAAAACCAGTGCCTCCTATTAGCGTGTACTGTGATAGTCAGTCAGCTATTAGAAGAGCACAAAATAATGTGTATAATGGAAAGTCTAGACACATATGTCGTAGACATAAATTCGTGAGAACGTTATTGAGAATGGGTGTGATGTCCTTAGACTGTGTAAAGTCGAAAGAGAACATCGCAGATCCATTAACTAAAGGTCTAACGAGAGACCAAGTTAAGGTATCATCGAGGAGAATGGTATTAAAACCCACGAAATGACCTAAACCCATGATGGCAACCCAACCTGGATCATAAACTCTGATCTGCAGGTTCAATGGGACAACCAAATTGTGAGGCTAGGGTCGAACAAAGCACTTAGGAAATTGAGTTCCCTACTATTCTTATGATGAAAGAGTGATAGACCTGTCCATGGGAAGGTTAAGCATTAAACTTTTAATGATCCTTATACTTCGAGTATATATATAAGTGGGATATGGCAGGATACTCCTTATACGAGATCACATATATCGAATGTGAAGGGGCCGCTTCTATGAGATGAGTTAATGGCTAAATCTCTAGATTATTCGATGAAGTTTTCAAGGCAGTCTAGGGCCAAAATGGACACAACCGAAAGAACCAAGTAGTGGTTTGAGAATGAGTTGTGTAAGTACCTTTGTCTTGGTATACACAAAATGCCGAACAATTCAAAGCATCGCGTCCACTGGTTGGCAAGTATATCAGAAGGTATTTTACTAAGGAAGGTTCAAGGCTTTCAACTACCTTTCCTGATGCAACAAATTCTTGTAGAACTCCAAGTTGCATGTAGCAGTGGTAGACTCAGGTCATATAAGCCATTTTACATTCATATGAGAGATTGTTAGAGAATTGGTTTAATAACCATGGAAGAGATGGCCCAATACAAGTGAGCCCAAGTGTTTAATTAGAGTAAGAATTTTAATTAAATACAATAACTAAATAATTAGTAGGTAAATTTGAGCTAATTTGATTGGAGGTCACACCAATTGAATTTGGGTGTTTGTGAGATCAATACGAAGCTCGTTGATAGAACTTCGTAACGATATATGACACTTGCAAAAATCCAATTCTCGGGGTGAATAAAAATTAGCTTTAAAGGTGGTAAGGCTACGGGTTGTAGGATTGTGAGTTTGTGAGAATTGTTCCAGGTTCCAAGGCCTTATCTTTTCAGAGCTGGGCCGGACTTGTTGAAGCGATTCTCGGCCCAACATCTGTTGGGCTTCCACTTGGACAAGCCCACGTTCTGGAACCTTCTCTTACCAAATTCTATTTGAATTTAAATTCATGAATAACTGCCTATTAATTGTGAGAATTTTGTGAGTTTTGTAATAGCCTATTTAATGGGCGGGTTAATAACCCTATTAATTTTAGATTTGAATGTTGGAGGTCCTAGGCCTCCTATAAAAGGAGGCCTTCTCCTTCATTCCAAATCATCCCCCTAAGTTCACACTCTTCCTTGAGCTCTCTCTCTAGATCATAGCATTCTTCATTTGCATAAAAGAGTTGGAGTTCTACACCACCAAGGGTTCGAAAGGTGTACGAAAGTGCTTCCTTTCGTACACGTGAGTGGGCATTGTACCTTGGGAACTCTCTTACCCACGGAGGCCTGAAGCATATAGGCGGGTAATAAGAGTTTAAGGGCACACAGTTAAACTGTGGCCTCGTCCAGGATTCAATCTGAAGGTCACTACCTTGAAGACGACGTATTACACACTTAGCCCGAAGTGTGATTTTGAGTATATTCTTACTCTTCTCTTTATATTACTTGCAATATATATATATATATATATATATATATATATATATATATATTCAAACCATAATTTACTGCTATATTTTCTAACAGTTAGTTGATAATTTTTCTATATATATGTCTTCTGTTTATAGGTTTAATTGTACGACATAATTAACCTAGTTACAAGACACATAATTTTCTCTAGCGATCTTTGGCAAAGAATTCTCCTAGCGAATTCTCGAAGATATCAACTGTCAAGAGTTCGTAGACGAGGACTACGTGGATGTCAAGAGTTCTCTAACGATGTGTTAAGTGATCAGGAAAGAAGTTTGTCATCATCACTTTGTATGTTGATGACATCCTTTTAGCTGGAAATGACATAGAATTTCTTGTCGAAATCAAAGATTGATTATCTTCCAACTTTGAAATGAAAGACATGGGTGAAGCGAATTACATACTCGGAGTTAAGATTTCGAGGAATCGTTCGAAAAGAATAGTGTCTCTTTGACAAGAGACATATATTTGCAAAGTAGTAGAACGTTTCAAATATGATACTACCATGATCAGATTTTATGTTATACTACCATGATCAGATTCAGTGTTAGTGAAAAATTTTAACTTCCACTGCTACAAATTCGAGATTCGTATTTATAAAACCCAACAATATTATCCATCATTATTATTTTATTTACTACTTGTCAAAATAATATTTTGTGGACATGATTGAGTAATAATGTGCAAATTAAAATAAAATATTTTTCATCATGAAACATTGTTTTAAAAATTGTTTATGCTTTGAGAAGGCGATCGCAGTTTTTGTGTGAAATATTATTTTAAAAACTGTTCATTTTTATATTAGATGTGCCTATTGCATTTTTCTTCTTATGTTAACCAATGAGCACATCCTCTACCAACATTAAATATTTGTATTGTACTTAATTTTTATGATGAAAATATTTTAATGTATTAATTTGTTATTAATATTTTGTGTTTGTGAGGAGGACACGACCAATAGGGCTTTATTATAGATAGTTCAATGTTTTAATTTTTGTTTTGCTATTGACAGTCTTGATTTTGACCTGTCTGAATTTTGATGTTCAATGTTCTAAGCCATTTGGATTTTATAAAAAAAGAGTGAGGCCAAGAATATTTCTAATTTTAGAACTAAGGTTATTGTAGATGCCAAGAACTAAGGTTAGACATATATGTTGGTTTTAAGAACATCATGCACCATCACATTCTTTGTAAATGTGGGGCGCTAACATATTTTAGACATTGTTAATTTTTTATTCCATGTAACTTTTTGAGTTTTAAGTGTGAGTCTGAAACAAAAGCACCAACTTATAACGCTTAAAAAAGTTTCAAAAGAAATTTAAAAAGTAACATAGGTGGTCACGTGGCAGTCATCCAAGTGGAGGCAATGGGTCGCGTGCTTTTTAAAAAATAAATTGTCTGCGATTTAGGCGTAAGTATTTTTAAAGGCACATAAATATTACTTATAATTTTTTTCACACTTATAAAAAAAAATCAATCATTCTTGTAACTAATAATGTTATAATCTCAAACACAATAAAAGTAAAGTTGATAAAACAGACTCAAAACTACACAACTTGTTTGTGTGCCTTGAATTTCAATGAGTTAGATTAGGGATGGCAGAAATACACATACCCTGAAGGTCGGACCCTACCCTTATCTTACGAGTCTAGGGTATGTTGACTTTGACTGGGTCTAGGGTAGGTTATGGGTATGAGTCCATGTTTAGAGGTAGGGTCTAGGGTAGGGTATGAATCCATAGCTAGACCATGTGGGTCGGACCATACCCTTACATTTTTACCTTATTTTAGACTCTACCCTAATTAGACTCTAGTTAGACCGTATTGATAATATATATAATATACTTTACGGTTAACTTTAACATATTTATTATGTTATTCCGCAACTAGCTTAGAAGATGTCGTGAATGATGGATCACTAGAAGCTGACATGCTATATTTTTCTTTTGTTGAATTGTTTATGTACTTCAAACTCTAAAAGAAAAACCTTGGACTATTGAAATTAAATTACAAAATTTGATGTTTCATCAATTTTCTATTGAATGTTGATGTGCAACATAGTAGATGTCTTGAATTTTTTTAAATTTTATATAAAAATTATGTTTTGATTAAAAATTATCAAAATGCAGAACGTTAAAGAGTCGGACCCTGTAGACCCTGGGTCTCCAGGATGGTAGGGTATGAATCTAACAATAAAAATTTTATAGTGTCGAGGATAGGGTATGGGTCCATAAAAAAAACTAGGGTATGGGTAAGGTCCTATCAATACCCTACCCTACCCTACCCATTGCCATTCCTAAGTTAGATAACTAAAAGACCAACCATCAACCAAACAGTGCAACTATGAAAAAATAAGAAATTTAATTTGAGCTCAAGAATCTCAAGAAATGTTTGATCATGGGTTAAGAAAGACAAATGCAAGTGACAAGTGCTTTTTTGTGCTGTGTTTAATGTCCTAAAAATATTCTCAGATTAGTTAGTCATGTCATGATTTTTGGTGTGTGCATTATATAAGTAAGAATATTCCATAAATAAGCAAGCGTGAAAGTTGGGTTCCCACGGATGACAAAGACTATGCAATCATGGAGCTTCTTGTGGTCGTCAAAGACTGATTTGATTGTGGTAGTGTAAACTCTGATGTATATACTATGGCCGCACGTGATCATTATAGGTGAATTAATATGTGTTCGAACTACGTAAGAAAATAAAAGCGTCAAAATTTAATTTACCCAATTTTAAATAAATTATTTTTTTGACAAATGTTATCAAATCGTATGAAATTTATAAAATGAAATCTATTAAAGAAGAACTTTTTTAAAATGAATTTCTTATGAAATTTGTTTGTAAGTAAAATAAAAAATTAAAATTCATCAACCAAACACCAAGTTAGGCAAAACAATCTCACGGTGTTTTTAGAGGTAATCACATGTTCGTAATCGTTTGGTGTAGGTCGGTTTTTTTTTCCAAAGAACAAACTACCCGAGGCCCCCTTTTTTTTCTCGTAAACTTGAACATCTAATGTTAATAAATGGCCCAAACTCAGGTTTAGAACTTGTCATATTGTTTTTTAGGGGGAATTTGCCATATTGTCATCAATTATGAATTTAATCGTGCAATGGGCCCGAGCCCAAAACCTTTTTGGTAGCTAGCTCGCTCATATCGTGGGCCAGATAAATCGGTCTTTGTCCGTAGCGCGAGTGTCCCGAGGGCTGAGCCTACAAGATTTTCCGATTTTGATTTGGCCACGGAATGGGCTCACACATTTTTCCATATTAGTACTTGTTCTTATTTATGAGCAATTTTTTGGTAGATTTATCATTTATACCGAATACTTCTTAAAATAATACAATGTCCATTGGTTGGCCAACATACTGTATGCGCATATAGACAGATGTTGTTTTAACATCTTGGGAGCTCCTTTTCACATTTTTTAGAGATGACAGCGAGATGAAAATTGTAGGATATGAGAAAGCCTCCAGTTTTTCTTTAAAAAAAATGAAGAATGTCCCCATCTCCACGTCATCGGTTACAATTCTTCCCTTGACCGTTTGTCAATAATTGTATTGTGTTTTTGGAGCTTAGCCTGGATTTTTTTTAGTAAGTGAGCGAAATGGATGCGAAAGGTTATTACATTAATTTATATATATATATATATATATAATATGTACACTGTTAAAAAAAATGCAACCTTGATATGATAAAAGCTATTTTTATACGTAATAATAAAAGCTATTATCGCCGTTGAAGGGTTCAAAACTCGATTAATGATTAATTTATTAGCGGAATAGCTCAATCCATCATGTTTGTTTAGGGGCAGTACACACAATTGCTAGGTCTAAATTTAATCAGTGCAGCTTGCATATTATAATTAGTGGGTTTCGTCATTGTCCCTAAAAAAAGGTTACTTGGATAGAAATACTACTTTCGACATAATTTCCACAGCTCACTTACTCATGCTTATTCATGTACTTTTAGTTGATACCATTCACTATTCTAACATTTATCAGACCAATTAATCAAAATTTGAATTAAATAAAATTTTCTAATAAACAATTAATATTCCGATATATTTTTTTGGTGAAATAACGTTCGGATGTATTTGTTAGACCAACCATAAGAGAGAGAAGAAATAACTTCCGGTTTGACCATAACCGCAACACATGGAAAAAACAAAAAGCTTCACGAGAATTGAATTTTCCCTCCCCGTTGCACAGAAGAGAAGACAAATCCTTCTACCAGAAAAAAGAGAAGACAAATCCGCTAAAACGGTGTCGTAGCCAAACAGCAAACTTAAAAAATCATATTCCACGTCACCTCCTGCGTCATAGTACCAACACTGCTATCCCACGACTCTAATCATATCTTTACCCCTCCAACACCACTAAAATTACCATTCCCCCCCTCCTCCACCCACAAAAGCACAAGTGCCATCCATCCATCCAGGCAAGTTTATCCCGATTGGACAATCTTACCCTTCGGTAGGCCCCACGGGTTAAGATTCCCCGCTGGCCTCTCTCCCTCCATATAACCTAACGAGAAGATTCTTCTTCCTCACTCTTCTCGTCGTCCCTTAACCCACGCCTTTTTCCGGAACAGTAGGAGAGGAGAGAATATAAAGTATGGGGGGCAGCCGTTTGACCGTGGTCTTGCTCTTGGCCGTCGCGGCCTCCGTAGCCGCAGGGTCATCAACCTTCGACGAGACCAACCCCATCAGGCTCGCATCCGACGGCCTGCGCGACTTGGAGTCCTCCTTCCTCGCTGTCCTCGGCCACACCCGACACGTTCTCCGCTTCGCCCGTTTCTCCCACAGGTATTTAACCGCCCTCTCCCATTTAGCTAGAAGATATCTGATTTGATCATCGTCGTCCTTTTATTTTGGTGAAGGTACGAGAAGAGATACGAGAGCGAGGAGGAGATAAAGCTGAGGTTCGCGATTTTCTCGGAGAACTTGGATCTGATCAGATCCACCAACAGGAAGGGACTCTCTTACCGCCTCGGCGTCAATCGTGAGTTTTACTTCACGTTGACTTCGGAGTTTCTACCTTTTACGTTCCTACTTTATTATTAGGCTGGATATTAATTATCGATGATTTTAGTAGGATCTTGCAGATGATCATGGTTAGTTGTATGGGAGACAAGTCGTTATTGCGATAATTAATTTCGTACATCGAATTTGGGATTCTGTTTGTAGCTCTGTTTTTGATAGTTTTGGTGGTTAAAATGCCTGCAGAGTTCGCTGACTTGACATGGCAAGAGTTCCAAAAGCACAGATTGGGAGCTGCTCAAAACTGTTCTGCCACTTTGAAGGGCAATCACAAGCTTACTGATGCTGTCCTCCCTGAAGCGGTACTTCTCCTCCCCGAGTTGGCTGCTCTTCGTTGTGATTATATATTCCGTACTGGACTTGTAATCATGTTCAGTGTCCGTTGAAAGTGAAATTACTTACTCGTGTGCCAAGGCACCAAATGGGGTTGTTGAGAATGCAGCCTTCATATCTGTTGTTGGCGGTGTTGAGGGCAATATCTCGCTTTCGGGCTGAATTGATGTGTGTCTGAAAAACAAAGAAGCGTTGTATGAAGTTGAAAATGGAAATTATGTGACATTTTATCACTTGTGATGCAGTTGTTTTACACGTTGATGTCTATGCATGTGTCATGCTCTACTGAGTCAAATAATTTTCAAAGGTTTCATAGCTTGGGACATTTCTGTGTCTTATCTTAGTGAAGTGCTTGGTGTTGTTATCCAAAAAGTAATAATATGTTGTCGTGAGTGCAGAAAGATTGGAGGGCAGAAGACATAGTCAGCCCCGTAAAGGACCAGGGTCATTGCGGTTCTTGCTGGACTTTCAGGTATGTCGCGGTCCAACTATTGTTTTCATTGCAGGGGTTTCCATTTAAATTTATTCTTATGCATCCACCTGAAAATGTATCGTCTGCAGCACCACTGGATCTCTTGAGGCAGCATACCGTCAGGCGTTTGGAAAGAGCATCTCTTTATCTGAACAGCAGCTTGTAGATTGTGCCGGAGCCTTCAACAACTTTGGCTGCAATGGTGGATTGCCCTCCCAGGCCTTTGAGTACATCAAGTACAACGGTGGCCTGGACACTGAAGAAGCGTATCCTTACCTTGGACAAAATGGTGCTTGCAAGTTTTCCTCTAAAAATGTTGGTGTCCAAGTGCTCGACTCTGTCAACATTACCCTGGTAAGCTTCGTTCACAATTTAACCGAAGTGTATTTTCTGTTGGAAGTTTTATATATTTAGTAAGAGGTAATTAATTATCAGTCGATGAGATTACACTTTGCAACTTGCCCTCGTATATTGGCTGGCTGTTTATATCAATACCTTCTTCTGCTGCTCAAGTCTAGCTAAGAAAAATCGAGACCAAGCTAAGCGCCAAATTTTTCATCTTCAAATAAGCATGCATCGTAGTGTTGTCACCTTGTCTTTTCGATTTCAATAAGTTGCAGTCTCTCATATCTTTAACAGCTCTGTTGTCAGGTCAAAACGGATCATTTTTTTGTTATTACAATTTTTAAATGACTCTAGGCATCCTAGACTTTTAGAAAAGAGGGGGTCTCGTGCTTTATTGGGTCTGTTTGTCTAGTCATCTCTTAGCTGAACCTGCATCCTTCAAATGCAGGGTGCTGAAGATGAATTGAAGCACGCAGTTGGAACCGTTCGCCCTGTGAGTGTGGCATTTGAGGTTGTTAAGGAGTTCCGCTTCTATAAGAGTGGGGTTTTTACCAGTACCACTTGTGGCACTACCCCCATGGTAAGTTTCTTTGGCATCCAGGACTGTAGCATGCTACATTGATGTTACCTTGCCGTATGCATTTTCTTCACATTGATGTTACCTTGCCGTATGCATTTTCTTCACATTGATGTTAAATGGAAAAATGAAGGCCGGGGAAACAGGATATTTTAACTTGGGTGTTGAGGAGCTAATGCCATAGTTACTAATACTCATCCGACTTTCGCCAGGATGTGAACCACGCTGTTGTCGCTGTTGGGTATGGAGTTGAAGATGGTGTTCCCTATTGGCTCATTAAGAACTCGTGGGGAGCAAGTTGGGGCCTCGACGGCTATTTCAAGATGGAGTTGGGCAAAAACATGTGTGGTAGGCATCCAAAATTCACTCAGTAACATGTCACTAACCCAAACGGTTCTTCCATCTCTTTCAACTCATCAAATATCTCGCATTGCTGATCTGTGTTTTGTGGATTCCAATGTAGGTGTCGCAACTTGTGCATCGTACCCGGTCGTCGCTTGATCGCAATGCGAGTAGACGAGGGGAAGCTCTCGTCGATCCGGCATAAGGCGGTCTCTTTCAGTCAGGCCTGTTGTATCAGTTGATCCCTATAGCAGAAGGTCAAGGGTGTATTTTAGTTCTGGAATTGTGTACAAAATAAAGAATCCAGAGTGGGCTTGTAATATATGTAACCAAAGACCCAACGAGCAAATCGTCATATACAAATAGCAGGGACTTGAAAAACTTATTACTTCTCTTGATGTGAACTCCGTACCAGATACCAAACGTATTATTATTTTGTTTACACTACATACTTTCAAATACTCGAACTTGAGCTAGAAGAGATCAAATGGGCCGTTCCCTCTATTGGGCCCAACTAATTCCTCCCGGCCCGGGTTCTAAAAAGTCAACCTCCATCTCCGCGGACTAATTAAAATCCCAGCCCGCTTATTATTCTTCGATCATAAAATTCCAGATCACCATTAACGCCTAAATAGGAAACTCCCTAGCGCGAAGCCGAGCTGTAGTCAGTCTGGAGACAACATTTGGGAGAAGAAACTAATAGAAGGGAGTGGGAAGAAGAGAGGAGGTTATTAGACACTACACGACGAAGCAGCGGGAGATGTCGGTGGTAATGGAGAGGCACGGGAACGCGCCGTCCTCCACTTCTCGCGAAGACAACGCCTTGTAAGTTCTCCCTAAAACCTTTTCCCTTTTAACCGCTCTCGAACTTCTCTGAACGGCGTCGTGTGGTTTCGCTTCGAAGGTTCGTGGATATTCTCGAGGAGGCGCCGCTGTTCGGCCACCGCAAGTCGAGGAGCATCGTCGGCGCCGTCGTGTACTGCGTCGTACTGGCAAGTGACGCTGCTTTCGTTATCGAATCGTGTGATTAGGTTTGAGATTGCGAAGAGAATTGGTCGGATTAGGGTTTTCGAGGCGGAATTGGTTTTATGTTGTATTTGTTGGATGGTGGTGTAGGCAGGCTACGCTGTTATCGCGGCGGCTGGTCCGTATATGCTCCCCAGCTTGAGTCATTGGATGTCGTCATTGCTTTGCAGCTGTGACGTCGGCTTGTTAGTGCTCACTGGTCTCTCTCTTAGTTCTCTCTTTGTCGTGTTTGGGCAATTTGTGGATGTTTTCGGATTATGGCCTTTGACGGAAGGAAGGAGTTAATGATGGAGATGTTTTTCTTGCTGCTTCAGGGATATTCCAGCAGTACTTCGTCTCTCAGGTCCAGAAAATAAGGTTACAGGTATGCCTCCTCGAGTGACTTGATGATTCCCATCGTTGGCGTGATCGAGCAGAAAGTGTTGTTATTGGAAATGAAGGGTTTTAAATGGTCCACTGATGGAATGATTGTATGATGAAAAAAAATTGTTGAGCATGTTGCAGCCCAGAGATATAATTTGTTTTCTGCTTGTATGGTTACTTGTTTTTATCGTTTAGGAAATTGTTTTACGAGTTGGTTCTGTTGTTGTAGGGTTATTATAGTTTCAGCCAGAAGTTGAAGCATATTGTTCGCTTACCTTTTGCTATTACTGCATATGGTGAGAATACACTTCTGTTTTCTTTATTTTTCTGATGGACCAGTGCTAGTGATTGTTGACTTGGTTCTTCAATCTTCATTTTTCTGCTAAAGTGTATTTCGTCATGCAGCACCAGTTTAGAGTTTTGGTAACTAGAAACTTTCGACCCTGCAAGTCAAACATGCAAAGTTACTACTGGAAAATTTGTGTTTTCCAGCTTTTCAGTCACCTTTAGTTGTATTAATTTCATTCTCCTATTATTTCTATTATTGAAATTCTAGGAACTGCTGCCATGCTGCTGGTTATGGCATGGAAACCCCACATCAGCATTCTTTCACTTTCTACGTTGCTAAGGTGCTTACTTGACTCAACTGTGAAGTGATTTATCCATTTTTCTCTTTCTAGAACATATGCTGTTAGTGTTCAGAAAACCAGTCTCTTGAACCTTGATGTTAACTTATAACATTCCGAATCTATATATTGGCTTACCCATCAAATATGCAGGATTATCATGATGGCAGAAGCAATATGTGCTGTGTCCTTCATGAGCATCTATATTGGTAATGATGGCAATAATTTAACCTTTTCATTTCTAAACGCAATGGTAATTATTTAACTTTTGCAGTTTTGAACTTTATCATTTGAGCAATGGTGTTAATAATTAAGATTGGCGGGTTCACAACTTTGTGTTCCTTTTGCAATGATGCATGCATCTAATTGACGAGTTCTGTTTTTTAGTTAAGTAGTTTATGAGTTTTGTGGTTTGTTGTGCATAAGATTTTGCAGTAACTTTGTCTAAGCGAGCATATTATGTAGAACATAGGTGGATATATCCCTGGTTTATTATTATTTTTTTTTCATTTTTCTAAAACTCTCTTCTACCTTCTTGGTCTTCTGTATCTTTGTGTTAGCAGGTTATTTGCACCAGTACAACTCTATACATTCTGAGCCTGACATCTTGAAATCATTGTATTCTCCCCTTCAGCAATCAAGCCCCTTGGAAGGTTTGAGGTACTCATATTAGTTTTCCCTATTTCTCCTTGCAGAAAATTATTGTAAGCTTTGATGATATAGAAATTAAGGTGATCTAGTTATCATGCATGAAGGGTTCACTGACGAAGAAACTAATTCCTTTCCTCTAGAGTTCTCATCTCTAACATTACTGGTTTGTAGGCATAATGTGTCACTCCTTTTATGAAAGAATCTATATTTATACATTATGCAACAGGTATCATGATACTGGTCGCCTGTCTGATCAGCAGATGGCTTTGCTGCAATATCAACGTGAAAACCTACATTTTCTGAGCGAGGAGGTATGGTTTTGCCAACTCATCTGATTCCAGTTGGTCATTATCTGCAGCTTAAGTTTGCAGTATTATTACAAACAAAACTAATTGAAAAATCTGTGCTTCAGTTGGCCACCTTACTAGGCAGGCTTCCCCTGTTAGTATCCCTTGAATTTGATGCACCTTCTTGTGTTGGTAACATTGCATCCAAATGTGCTGATACAGATTCTTCGGTTGCAAGAAAGCCTAAGCAAATATGAACGCACAAGTGATGGGAACACTTCTCAGGTGACATCATTTGGAAAAAATGGACTCTCCTTCATGTAAAAACTATGTGGTTTATCGCATGCCCGTCGTTGAATATAAACATTCAATCGTGTGCTTTTCTAGGTTGATCTTGCCCACCTGTTAGCCGCTCGTGAACAGGAACTACGGACAGTTTCTGCTGAGGTAAGCTGTAGGAATTTGTGTATATGGGATTGCTTAGTTCTCTTTGACTTCACTACCTAAGCAGAACTATTTGTAATCTTATGAGGAACTTGAGTTGGCTTGCAGCAAGACCTAGAATTTTAAGTATACACTTGACTTATGCTTAGCTTTTGGTCTCAACCAGTGGCTGTTCACACAACTTTTTACTGTGCTGAATGAATCACACTCTCATACTATACCTGAATATTCATACAAAATTCTGGTGAAAAAGTTAAGTGACCATGTGTCTGTTTCTCCAGGAGTTCTGACGAGACATTATTTACATCGGCATGTCAAAATTCTCTGTAATGTAGTATTTCAGGTTCAGACTAGAGACTGATAGGTTAATGCCATTGCAGATGAATCAACTCCAATCTGAACTTGGGCTTGCGCGATCTTTAATAGCTGAAAGGGATACTGAGATCCAGAAAGTGCGAACAACTAACAATCAGGTACCTTGTAAATTTGTCTTGAGATGACTTTAACTAAAAAAATCCAGATCTACAGAAGTTAGTAGTTTAACTGTATACGATGTTTCTTTGGCAACTCTAGATCTTCTAGTAATATGTTCCTTGCTGCGCAGCTTTAACCTCTGAATAATTCTTCTTTTCATCAATGTGGTGATTCTTATCTTTTTAGGATGTGAACTTGGAAGGAAGCTTTATTATTTTATCCAATGGATCAGTAGGTTGTGCAGTAACTGTGGCAGCTCAAAAGTTTATGCTCTAATAATGCATATTGTCTTTTATAACCTGGTTTAGTGGTTCAATAATATTATCATCCATTTTTCTTTTTTGTTGCTAAAACTTACCATGCATTTTCTTCTAGTGGCATCAGTGCTGCTACTGAATTTTTCCTTTCATGCGTTTAATTTTTGAACAATCGTGCAGTACGTTGAAGAGAATGAAAGGCTGAGAGCTATTCTAGGGGAATGGAGTGCGAGGGCTGCCAAGGTATGCTCTTGTTTTTACCTATTCTATGAGATTGGTCGTCCATCTCCGCATGTCCTACTTTCCATTATTGACACCTCTAGTATAGAAATGAGAGAATAACGAAACCGGGATGAATTTGGTGAAAATTTTATCCAAATTTCTTTTATCTCCTGTTTCTTTCCACCCTTCGAAAATTTGACCTATAAAATTTGACTTTGAAAAGCTGGAGAGAGCTTTGGAGGTTGAACGTGTGTCAAATCTTGAAATGCAAAAGAAGCTCACAGCATCAAAAAGTCCTCTCGGCGGATCAGTGGAGTAGAGCGAAGTACACTGAGTTTAGATTGCCAAGAATTTCCCTGTAAGTTCTGATCTTTCACTACGGTGAGTCTGCATCATATTTAACAGGGATGGGTTTTTCGCCACTTTCACATTCTGGATTGTGATCCCAGCCACATTCCTTAAAAAGGGAAACCAGGTTTGCTCAGTTAACTTTGGCAACTTCTGGATTGCTCGGGATAGCCAGAGGTTGTAAATTGGCCACTTGAGTCTTGTATGTACTTAGAAGAGGGAATGAGAAGATCCAGATTTGATGTTCATGCATTCGAAACAATCCAAACTTGTCATCTCTGTGGTACAAACGATTAATGGTAGACCAAATAGAAACTATCCCTTGTTTTTAACATCATTATCTAAAAAAACCATAGTCTCTGCAGCAGAAAAAATCTTCATTGAGAAGATTTCTCCACTCTCACTAAAAACACAATTTACAAGTTAGGAGGTCAGGTACAAAGAGTGTTCCAGAAAGTAGACCAAGTCTTGATGTACGGATTATGAGATTGGAGGAATGTATAGTATATCTTGTTGATAGTGACAATGAGGTCACATGGCTTTTTTTTAATCTATCATTATTCATAGTCGATTATTCTCGAGCGCGTGTTTTCTTCCTTACCACCAAATATAGACCGGACGTCATACTTATTTGCCCTTGTACAATCTGGACAAAAAGTTAGTTACCTATGCAACAACAAGACAAGTGCAGTTTCATTTAGGCAGAGTCGCAGAGCGATGGCTAAACAATGAGTTTAAGAGAGAGATCTAGAGGAAACTGGGTAATTTTTTAAAAGGGGTTTATTTTTCTGACAATTCCCTGAATGGGGTTGTCAGGGGATGTTTTCCTTGTCTGGGGTCGAGCCAGAAATCGCTCAGCGGGGAACGTTTTTCCTTTGCCAAAAATCACTCCACCGGGAGCATTTTTGTGTTGTCACCGAAAAAAAAATTAGCTGCAGTGAGCAAGGGGGTGAAAATCCAAATAAAAACACACAATGGCTCTTGTTCGGAATCGAACCGAAGACCTCCACAATTTTAAATAGAGATAATTACTTTCAGGACCCCAGGGTATAGTAAAATAGATTCTGAGGACCCTGTAGTTTTCCTATTAATTACTGAGCCCCTGTAATTTGGTTATTATTATACACTCGGGTCCCTGTAGCCGGAATCGTCTATTTTTCCGGCAAACTTCCCACCTGAAATGTCTAAAATGCCCCTAGGCATCTTCCTCCTTCTCTCTCACATCTTCCTCCTTCGTCCCCTCCTCTCTCTCCCCTCATCTTCAAACCACGGAATGGAATCTCTCCAACTTTCAAAGTTCACACAATCGATCACCAATTACTAAGCATTGAGCAAGCCAAACAAACTGGTCGCTACGAACTCGAATCAAACTTACATACCCCTTAATCTACCTGAATTAGTCAATCACAAACTCACAGCAACCCTAAATATCAAAATCATCAAGGACAAAGATCCAAACTTTAATCAAACCCAAACAGAAGCAACAATTAAAACACCCAAAGTGATGATCTTTTAGCAGCGAGTTCAAACCTTTCTTCCTTTCGCGGCTGGAAGACGAGCCGGCCACGAAGTCCTCGGACCCGTACCTGTCAGCGGCGTGATCGGGGGTGTCGCCGCCGGGAGACCCAGCCGGATTGCCGAGGCCCGGCACGAGGGCCCCACCGGACCCGGCGTAATGGCTCAAGTTCCCCATACTGGCGCACTTCCGGATCGACGACCCTTCGGTGAGTCGGACCCCGAATAGCTTCACACCCCGGTTCGGACATGTCTGGGAGTTGTGCCTGTCGTGGCTGCAATGGGAGCACCGCCTCGTCATCGCCGCCCTCTCTCTCTCTCTCTCTCTCTCCGGTTTGAATCGGGTGACGTGGAGGATCCGAACTCACATGACGTGGAGGGTCAGTGCCCTGCTGGAGATTCCTCCTTCTCTCTCACATCTTCCTCCTTCGTCCCCTCCTCCGAATAATGATAATTTAAGTTTTTGGAAGCTTGCGGTTTGGAATGGAAGGTGGACCGTGGAATTGATTTTGCAAGTTGGTGTGGTTGGAGAGAGAAAGAGGAAGGAAGTTTTGATTATTTTGGTGAGAGAGAGATGGGGAGGAGGGCAGTAGGGGAGGGAGGTTGAAGACGAAGAAGGTTTGAAGATGAGGGGAGAGAGAGGAGGAGACGAAGGAGGAAGATGTGAGAGAGAAGGAGGAAGATGCCTAAAGGCATTTTAGACATTTCAGGTGGGGAGTTCGCCGGAAAAATAGACGATTCCGGCTATAGGGACTCGAGTATATAATAATAATCAAACTACAGGGGCTCAGTAATTAGTAGGAAAACTACAAGGTCCTCAGAGTCTATTTTACTATACCCTGGGGTCCTGAGAGTAATTATCTCTTTTAAATAAGCACTCTAACCAACCAATCTACAATAGCCTATTGACTTATAACTTTGTAATAAATAATATATTACATATAGGGCTGAGTAAACATCGGTCTCATGGTTTTGGTCCATTTATTGGGCCCGACACCGATCATCACTTTTTTCTTAAAGTGTGACCGACGGTGTGAATTTTTTCACCAACGCCGACGGTTTCGCGGTGTGTCGGCACAGCCATTTAATGATCGGGCTGGCGGTGTGGTGGTGGATCCAAACTCAAGCCTTTTTACCAAAAACTTTGACTTTGGCCCATTAGTCAAACCAATTTTTCCTTTCCTTCCTTTCCGTAACCCAATTTTTCAAACCCACCTCAGATTGTAATCTGAGCAAAACCCAGAAGGAATTCTCCAACTTTAGTGACCAAACAAGCAGTGTTCCAACAAGTTACTAACCCAGTAAAGCTCCTACCCAATTTTCCGAAAAGTTACTTAACAAAGGAGAAAGGTCAAACCTTTGTTGGAAGCACCACCACCCTTAACAGCCTCAACCATCTTTCAGATTTGGTCCTTCTAATTGAGCTTATAGTGGATCAAATAGCTTCAACCCTATTTCTTTTGACCTCTTCTCCAATGTTTAAATTGGTTATATTGGGAGAATTATGATGGTTGTGGAACTTGGAGGTGAAAAAGGAGATGGGTTTCTATGGAAACGAAGTGGAGATTAGAAGTTTCTAGGTTTTTTCGGTGGGGGAGGAAATTGGCTATATATACTTTAATAAAACGAACGGTTTATCGGTGTATCGGGCTAGGCAAAAATTCAGACCGATCCAACACCGAAAACTTCGGTGTAAGACAAATCCCAACCCACAACACCGTTGTCACACTCGGGTTATATTTTTGAGGTACTTCGGTGTGGTCGGGTTATCGGGTTGTCGGTTTATTTCGGTTTGAATCTCACCCCTAATTACATGTATACGATTTCTATGAAATATGTAATATATTACATAAATAAGGATTCCAAACAAAATTACCCAAAGCGAAGGAAAATTATCAAAATTTTTTTTAAAACCAAAAACTGCTCCGCCGGGAGCGTTTTTTGTTTTGCCAAAAACCGCTCCGCCGGGAGCCTTTTCTGTTTTGCCAAAAACCGCTCCGCCGAGAGCGCTTTTTGTTTTGCCAAAAATCGCTCCACCGGGAGCATTTTTTTTTTACCAATTTAATTGTCTCATTTAAACCAGAACCCGGTGTTAACCATTATACAACTTGTTTATTAAAAATAAAGAGGAAGTAATATTTATTAAAAATAATAATATTTTGGAATTCTCTTTGATAAGGTTGCATTACCTGACCACGGTTCGAATTTGGACGAATTCGAATCGAATTTATTCGAATTCGAATTCATCAAAACATTAAACCGTATTCAATTCTTCACAAGACGAATCGAATACGAATTATGAATTTTTGAATTAGAATCGAATTATAATCGAATTCGAATTCGAATTAATTCCAACGATGTTGAACATCTTGTGAAAAATGTTTTGGTTTCATGTTGTTTAATTTGCAAAAAATTTTCTAATCTTTTAGCAATTTTGGGCGAGCCCATAATAAATTAAGTGCTTGTTTAATTGGTCCTAATGTAGAGTCTAAAGCTTTAATTCCATATTGGGTACAAAGATTAAATATATGACATGCACATCTAATATGAAAAAATTTTCTTCCGAATCGTGTACAAAAAATTTCTAAATCTTTAACCATAACATTATTAGAACTTGCATTATCTAGAGAAATTGAAAATATTTTTTGAACTAGATTATATTCTTGTAAAATAATATGCAATATTTTATAACAATTATTCCCACTATGACTATCATCAAAAACTCTATATGCAATTATTCTTTTTTGTATATTCCATTCATTATCAATCTAATGACATGTAACACTAAAATATGAATGTGTTTGCCAATGATCACTCCATATATCATAATAAGAGAAGTAGCTCCAATTAGTAAACTTGAGGGAGAATTTATATAGCTCAAATTTTCAATAAGAGAAGTAGAGAATTGAGATTGGAATGTGTAAAATTTGAAGAATAAGAGGTGGTATTTATAGAGTTGGGAAGAAATTCTGAATTTATAAAAAAAAATTTTAAAAGTACCAACAGTAAAAAAAGGTAACCTAGGGATTAAAACGGTAACAAAAAAATGGTAAGAAAAAAAATGGTAATTTGCCCTTGAAATTTAAATTTTCCCCTTCCCTTTTAATTCCCCCCCCCCCCCTTTTTTAAATCCCCATTCCCCCCCCCCTTCTTTTTTTAATTCCCTCCCCCCCCTTTTTTTTAAAATACCCCCCCCCCCTTTGGAATTCGAATTTGAATTCGAATTCCATACGAATCGAATTTGAATTACGAATTCGAATTCAAATTTGATACGAATCGAATTCGAATTACGAATTTGAATTACGAATTTGAATTGAATTCGCCGGTTTGACGAATTACAAAAAACTTGAACCGTATTCAATTCTTATCATGACGAATTCGAATCGAATTTTTTGACGAATCGAATTATTGTCGAATCGAATCGAATTTTTTACGAATCGAATCGAATCGAATCACGAATTGGATTCAATTCATGGCCAGGTCTGTTGCAATGAAAAAGTAATTCCAAATAAAAAAATTCTATCTTGAAGTTAATATGAACAACTAATTTCGTAATATAATACACCGAGCTAAATACAAAAAAAATAAAGACTTATTTTATAAATACATATTTCATAAGTACATATTTATTTAATAAATAATATATTTCATAAATATATTTATGAAATACGTATTTATTTAAAAATAATATATTTCATAAATATGTATTTAATAAATAATATATTACATAAATACAAATATATATAATATATTACATAAATATGTATTTCATAAATACATAATTATGTAATAAAAAATATTACATAAATATGTATTTATGTAATAAATATTATTTTATATAAATATGTATTTATGTAATAAATATTATTTTATATAAATATGTATTTATGTAATAAATATTATTTTATATAAATATGTATTTATGTAATAAATATTATTTTATATAAATATGTATTTATGTAATATATTACATATTTCATAGAAATCGTATATATGTAATATATTATTTATTACAAAGTTGTAAGTCAATAGACTCTTGTAGATTGGTTGGTTAGAGTGCTTATTTAAAATTGTGGAGGTCTTCGGTTCGATTCCGAACAAGAGTCATTGTGTGTTTTTATTTAGATTTTCACCCCCTTCTCACTGCAGCTAACTTTTTTTTCGGTGACAACACAAAAACGTTCCCGGTGGAGCGATTTTTGGCAAAGGAAAAATGCTCCCCGCTAAGCGGTTTCTGGCTCGACCCCAGACAAGGAAAACATCCCCTTACAACCATATTCAGAGAATTGTCGGGGAAATAAATCCCCTTTTGGAAAATTACCCGAGGAAACTCTACACATTTTTTTAATAAAATAATATCTACTTGCCAGTAAAAGAGATTTTTTTTTATGGTAAAAAAGAGATTGAGAGCATCTTCTTCGGGCATAGCATACCCGATGACTGGCAAAAAAGGGAAAAAATAATGATAAACCGGTGGCTGAGGTGTCAGGCTCAGATGCAGCCTTCGTAAATTGCAGACACTAGTCAAAACAATAATGCTCTAAAAATCTAAAATGCGAATTTAAATTTGAACCCTTACAATGTTGACTAATTCTAGGAGTGACAATAGACGGGGTTAGGTGAAGGGTCCTTAATATTCAAAACACAGACCAGATCTGTATTCTATTTGTATAATGCTTAATGCACTTAAATTTAATACTCAACACTATAAAATATTAATGTTTAATTTTAAGTTGAGGAGTGAATAATCTTGTCTTTTTATTATTATGAGTTTCATATAAAATTATATGTATATGAAAATATAATATTTATATTCAATCTGGATAGATCTATGTAGGGTCTATTAGGGTAAGATCTTTATTTATAGGTCTATGTGTAAGGTCGGAATCTGGATCTATATAGATCATATCGAGATCCAAACCCTAATTTTAAAGGTTGACCCATACTCATACTTTACCATAGACCCAACAACCGTAGACTCGTAGGATAGCGTAAGGGCATGATGACCAACGAAGTCTGGATTGCTATTCCTAGCTACATTAAAATCTTTCTAAAGTGATATCGTTGGGATCGGAAAAATATCACTTTAGAAAATTTATTACATAATAAATGTTTACATTTTTCTCCAAAAATATTAAAATTGAGTTTTTGAGCAATTAATACGTATATACTAAAAGTTACACTAAAGTGATATATTTTTTTACAATAAGACGATGATCACAAAAACCATGTGAAGAAAAGTCAGAAGATGAATGATGATTTAAATTTGGAAAAATTACTCTCGAGTCCCTTGGGTTTGTTTAAATATACTCAAAAGTCTCGCCTGTTTGTAAAATACATGCTGACGTCCCTCGTGATTAATTTTATTATACTTTCGGGTCCCTGGCACACGTTAGCAGCTCTTTTTTTCATTTTGTCAATTAAATGACCAAAATACCCTTTTAGAATAAAAAATAAAAAATGATGACATCATCTCTTCTTCTTCCTCCTGGCCAATGACATAATCTCGTAACCAATTCAACACAAAATCAAAATCTAACAAAATCAATTTCTGGGTTTAAACTCTAAGAGAGGAGGAAGGATCTTTGAGCACCCAGCCATGGACGACCTGTTCACCGACAACGCCGCCAAGATCTGTCTCCGGTGGACCATGGTGTAGTTCGATCCAATTACAAATTGTCAATGGCTGTTTGGTGTTGAATCAGAGATATTGGAGATTCAGAGCCCGCTTCATCATTTCGAAGCAAAAGAACACCACCCCACTCGTCTCCTACCTCTCCAATGGCAAGATCGAGGCCCTTCCGACTTTCACAGATTTTCCCCAACCACTGTCGCCAACGAGGACACGATCAGAAGGCGCAAGGAGCGACGTCGTCGACCGGGACTCTCAAGTCGGGAAGCCGGAGCTCCAAGCTCTCGCACATCCTCTCCTCCTCTAGCGTCAAGAGGGCCACCGCCGTTGCACCTCCGAAGCGGAAGCCGATCAGGACTCTCAAGTCGGGAAGCCGAACCTCTTCTGCGGTCAACGACGTCGCCTTCTGCGGAACCCTCGCCGGACAGCTCTTCTTCGGATGGCTCGGCGAAAAGATGGGCCGGAAGCGCATCTACGGACTCACACTCATCCTCGTGGTCGTCTGCTCCATCGCCGAAGAGAGAGAGAGAAAAAAAGAGCAAGAAGAAGAAGGAGATTAAGTAATTTTGGCAGCATATTAAAAAGGGCAGATTATGTAATTTTATTTTTTGGGTTTGTGTCATCGGAGAAGAAGAGATGATGTCATCAGTTTTTTTTGTTCTAAGGGTATTTTTGTCATTTCAATGACAAAAAAAGAAAAAATTTATTTAGGGACCCGAAAGTATAATAAAATCAAACAAGAAGGATGTCAGCGTGTATTTTACAAATAGAAATTTTTTTTGAGTGTATTTAGGTAAACTCAAGAGACTTGAGAGTAATTTTTCCTTTAAATTTTATCAAATAAGTAAACCTAGTATAAATTAGTATTTCAAAATTTTTTTGAATTCGTAAAATACGTATAAATTTATGTATTTACAAAGATTTGGAATTCAGAAGTTGTTGAATAAAGTAGAAACACCTAATTTATGTCTTCAATGAACTCTTCCAGAGCGAGAACCCATTCCCAACGTCTCCAGCTTTTTTCCCCGAGAAGTCCCGTGGCGGCTGTCTGTACTCTACACTAGTTGCACATGTCCACGTAGAGCCACCATTGTGGCCTGTGGATAATGTTATTGTTTACTACAACGACCTCTGGATAATTTTTACATCTTGAATGAAGAATATAGTATCTTATCTTATGTTTTCGGGAAATAAATAGCACATAAAAATATATAAATCAATTATTTTACAGTAACACGACCCAGACAGTTTCGTATCATTCGCGAACAACAAAATAGTTAGATCAATTAATAAAATAATCACTATAACTTAACTGAGATATCTCGACTCGAGCTTGATTCATGAAAATACAATAATGTTAAATCTATATTAATCAAACTAATGAGTTCCGAATAGCTCCGTGCCAATGGCGTGACGAGTGACGTCAAGAATGGTAAAAAATCAGGCCGGCCCATGTGCGCTTAATATCCAAATCCAATCCTTTCTTCTTGCACTTGTCTCTATTTATTTAGCCTATCCACAAAAAAACCTTCCAATCTCAGTGCTGCTGTTCCTGTCCTAACTCTTATTACCCACTTAGCACTTGGACAAAGGAGACGACGATGATGATGCCCAGTTCAGTTTCACCTTCGACCGGCCACCGGCGGTCCGTGGAGGAGGATTCCGACGACTCCAGAAGCTCGTGTTCCTTAGGAAGGGACAGTGATGAAGAGGGCGGCGTTGATTTTGAGGCTGAAGGGTCCAGTGGAAAGAAGGCTAATTTGGATAATATGGATGCGTTGGAGGAAGCTTTACCTACCAAGTTAGTTCCTTTCCTCTTTTCCTTTGCCCTTTTTAGTATAAAGATCGAATCTTTATTAGTTTTCTGGCTTGGTTATGTTTGTTTTTGTTCAGTTTCGTGCTAGTTAGTGGCTATATTGTGAATTAGAGATGAGTTTCGGAGGACCCATTTTGTGAAAGTTGGTTAAATTGGACAAAGTTCAGGTTTGTAGTTGTGATTGGTCTTTCCAGGGTCTAAACATTTGTCAACGGCAGAAGAGAGGAGAGAAATTTCAACGGTTTTCTCAATGTCTGAAGCCTGAGTGGTGTTTCTATGGATTGTTTCAGGAGAGGCATATCAATGTTCTATCAGGGCAAATCAAAGTCATTCACAAGCCTGGCAGATGCCACTAGTGCTTCCTCAGTTAAAGAGTTTGCCAAACCCGAAAGTCCATTTGTCCCAAAACGCAACCCCCCAAGAAATCCATTGGCTAGGACTTCCGGTGATAGTCTTAGAGCTCGAGTAAGTGGCATCTCGACTAAAACTGCAGAGAATTGCGTAAGCTCGTTGGTTCCCGAGTTCAGTGTGACCTGCTCTAGAAGCAGCGACGACAAGGACTCTTACTCGATGTCGATGCAGTCTTCTAGCTGTCTACCTCCCATGCATCCTCTTCCTAAAATGCCACCTACTAGTATATCACGGATGCGATCTCACCCACAGAATTGTCGATCTTTTTCCCTGGCTGATATTCGATGTATGGCGAGTGCAAGTTCAAATGATTGATTTGGAAACAGGCTAATGACAAGTGGCCCTTGGCCGGTGGTTTCAGCTTTCCAAAATGCCACGTGGCAGTCTCTGTACTTGTTCATTATTTGAGTTCGTTATAGCCGTTTTTTAACGGACCTTGTTCGTTATAGCCGTTTTTTAACAGACCTTTGTATCTTTTCCCTCTCTTTATTGAGAATTAGGTTTTTCTCATTGTATCATCCATCAGTATTAAGAAAGAGAGAAAGGAATGTTGTGTGTGATTATACATAGTCTGTTCTTGAGCCTTCCTACATTGAATGCTTCTCAATTACCACGTGGTGCCTGATGTATAGTTTTTCATCGTTGATTTGCAATCGTGCTGCCTTTAAGGGTATCTTGACCATCATTAGACGTAAAACAACTTGCAGATATTGTGATTCTTAGCTTAACTGCCAAACTCTCGTGGATCAATTGTTTCAGGGCAAACACTTTTTGTAATGAAATCGATCTCCACTAAAACACTTGTGTTATGCAAACTCAGAGACTGTACTCATGCCAATAATAAGGTGTTGATAGAGGAAATTAAATTCTTGCTATCATATCAGATCCATTAATGCGGGAGCATTAGTTAATCAGGAAATTTTTTTATTAGGAAGAGTATGTCTTCATTAAGTCCTTTTCCTTTTCTCATTATGCTTGCATTTCTGTTCTAGTTAGGGTTGGGATTAGGGTTAGAGTCATGCGCCTATATAACGGGCTATAGGGCTTAGGTATTAAGCACGCTCGATATATATTGGGAGAGATGGTAGATTGATATATGGGGCGTCTTATACTCTGTATATTCTGTGCTCTCTCATCTTGTTCTTTTTTTATTGTTAAACCACCTTGTTGAAGGTTATAGCTGGAATGTTTTCGCGGCTGCCTGGTTTTGAAAGTTGATATGATATGGCTGTCTGGAAAATTGAGCAGATTTAATGACATAGTATGATGCAATTGCTACAAATACTTATTTCAACAACTTAGGATTGGTGCAGGAACTTCCGAGCATTGCCCTGGAATCCTCGAGTCAAAACTAGCGTCTGGCGTCAAATATGACGCCGGTAGAGGGTTGCTCATCGGTAGGATTGCAGACCTGAGATGAAACATACTGTGAACCGGCACATGTTTCCGTTCACATCAATGATATATAGATAATCATGCTGGATTTGTTTGTAAGAAAGCTTTAGTAAGCTAATAATGGCACTACCTTGCTCGTGTTAGAGATTCGTAAACATTTTCTCAGTATCTGATCCTCTATATCTCAAAGAGGAGAGCTTTTAAATGACCCTAACCATTGTTAAAAATAAGCATTTATGGAACTTGCCAAATGATCTTGGTTTCTCAAAGAGAAATGCATCAAAAAAATTAGGATAATATTGGCAACTCATTAATAATACCAGCTATCTTAATTAAACCAACTCAGCTTTTGCATTCCACTGGTTGAAGAATACAACACTGACTATATATTGTGGCCTTGAAGAATAACATGACATTTCAGAGTTTGGAAGATTAAGATAAAGAGTTATCCTGCCTGAGAGGTGCTATCAGGTTTGTCTATCTCTCTCTTCATATCTCCGGTGAACGGATTATTTGCATTGTTCTGCAGAACGAGCTCCTAGGTCTGTTGTTGTTCTTTTATCAATTAAGGCTAAAGTGTCTATGGTGTTTGTTCATGCTCTTTGTGTTTAATCTCTATACTCTTTTTCCTTTTGCGGTTGGAAGCCTATTTCATAGCATTCAGCAAACTCCGCGTTGAACTTTTCTGCCATTTCGATATAGAAGGAAGGTTCATTAATTTTTATGTTATATTATCAGGGTTACGTTTCAGATCACACTCGTGCAACGACATTTAAGCAACGATGGCTGCACTTGTCATTTCACAAGAGCAATTTAACCTCTTCCATAAGATTGATCGTCAGCTTTACACCCACCTGGTGATTGACTTGTTGAGGGATCCTGTAGAGTCTATTCAAGTTATGGCCTTGTGGCTTTGGTTGGAGAGAGTGGGATATGGTCATGTGGTGAAGAAAATACTGTCTTTGCCTTTGACCTTGATCTATGAACTGGCCGACGAATCAGTTTTATGCTTTGATTGCATCACCAAGGACCATTTTGTCTCTCCATCAGAGAGTGCTGATATACCTCTGATCCAAGGTCTACTGCAGAAGGAAATCTCACTCAGATTTTTCCATGAGAATAGGCTTGTTGCAATTCAGGAGACTGCGAAGATCGTGAACGACGTATGCATGAGAGCATTGACTGATATTATGCAGCATGCTGTCCGAAGAAATGAGTCCCAACGTCTGCTGGATACGCAAATGATGCTGTCATCTTTCCTACCAGCAGTTGCTCTACCAAAACTTCCTCAAATCGGGTTTGGTCCCTCTAATGTGGTCCAGCCTCGGATACTTGGGAATAATGTACCCGCTGATGACAGGACTATGTTCTTCACATTCTCGAAGGGCTACCCTGTTCGCGAATGGGAAGTCGCGGAATTCCTTACCAGAGCTTACGGGGACTGTATCGAGTCACTTTACATGCAAGAAGTTGAACCGACTGAGCAATCACTATTTGCTCGAATAGTCTTCCGTTCGGCCGCCACCATCAGCATGATTCTCAATGGCATGGTCAAAGCAAAATTTTCAATCAACGGCAAGCACGTCTGGGCTAGAAAGTTCGTCCCGAAGCAGCCAAGGCCACCGCAAGGGCCATTGCTGCCACTGGGGGGTCTGCCTTATTCACCTGCACACCAATCTTGAACAAGTCCAGTCGGAACAAAATCTGCAGATGTTGTCATTTTACATGGTTATAGACAGGGTCATTTATAATCCAAAGCTGAGAATGTAAAGAAAGGGTCGGACACAAGCATCTTGTCTGAGTCTGAAGAACATTTGCCTGTTGTAGTCTCTACTTCATTCTATCAACACTGCAATATTTATCAGACGTCAGATGCATATCCTTGGTTAAAACGCCTGATGAAGAAGCAAATCAGCTCTAACCAAAACAGGGATCACATTCCGTATTAAGTTTAACGCAACATGGTCGCTTCGTTTTTTTTTATTAATCGTACGTGAATTACAAAGTCACACCATAAATCACCTGGGAATTTATACTAACAGCCACTTAGATATCAAACGGTGAAGGAGTTGTTCTAGTTTAACCAGATTTCGAATTTAAGTCTTGAACATCGCCAAACAGCCTTAAATGAGATATTCAACATTCTAAAATTTGCTCATATTTTTTTCCTCTTGGTCAATTCTCCGTGGTAAGAATTTATACTGATATCTCTAAGTAAATTAACCGAAAATTAAAAATTTTGCAAGAAAATTTCTTTCTGCATCATTACAATGTTATATTTGTAAGTTTAAATTAGTCCGCTCTCAATCTCACCACAAAGTATTTGTTTTTAAGGGATAAAACAAATACTCACTTGTAAATTCTAAAAAAAAGGTTAAAACAAATAACAAGTCGTTAATCTAATTAGCGAGACATCGTTCTAATTTAAATAAGATATATTGATTTCGAGCTCTTATAAATACATCACTGTTAAATAATTGTTGAAATTTTTTTGCCATCCACCGCTCGGACCTACTACGGTCATGATGTTTGGATATCTAGTGGTTTAGAAAAAAAAGGATGTTTGAGCAAACTCCCCTTTTAATCCTTACTGTTTTTAATGACTTTTTTCGGTCCTTCTAGTTTAAAATAATGCACCTTTTTAGTCCCTCGCTGACGTCAGCGGTCAACACAATTTTTTAAAAGACCTTTATACCCTTCCAATTAAAAACAAAAAAAAAAAAACCTCCTCTCTCCTGGTTCTTCTTCTCCGACCAACTTCTTCTTCCCCATGAATTAAAAAAATCAACACATCCAAATTTAAAAAAACCAACAAAAATTAGAGCCCCAAATCAACACATCCGTTCATCATCTCCGTGGAAGACGAAGCTCAAGTGCGTAGTCGCCGAGTACACTGTTTTCGCCTTGAGGACGCGAAAGATCTCGGCGTAGACCTCCTCAAGCTTGGGGGCGTGACACGTGGGCGGGCCCATGCGGGCAATCGCGTGTCAAGGATCCTCGAACTCGGGCCTACCTCGATCAGATCCATGGCTATCTCCTCGTGGATGCGGGTATCGTCGCGGTCGGTCGCTCGCGGTCGGTCTCGATCTTCTGTTGTCGCTCGCCACCTCTGGTCGAACACCGCCATCCTCGAAGATGATGAACAGATGTGTTCATTTAGGGCACTAATTTTGTTTGTTCTTTTTAATTTGGATGTATTGATTTTTTTTAAATTCCTCGGAGAATAAGAAGTTGGTCGGAGATGATTGGTGCTTTCTGGCCACAGAGTTAAGATCGGAGTCGTCATCGGCTAGTCTATGTTGAGGTCGAGGTTGAGGCCGTGGAAGACAAGAAGGAAGGAGAAAAATATTTTTTTTGCAAGGCTAAAAAAATTATGTTGATTGTTAACATCAACCGTGGGTCCATTAGAAATTAAAAGAATTATTATTTCAAATTAAAAAGAGTGAAAAATATTATTGAAAACATTAAAGACTAAAATGAAAACTTACTCTCAAATATTAGAGATCTTAGGGTAATTATTTTCCCAAAAAAGGGAAACACATATAGCGAGGTGAGGTAGGTACTTTCTCAATCCTTTGGGACTCATACTTCACACTTAGCCGGCTAGAGCTCTTGTCTGACCTTGGCTTGTAACCCATTTCGTTACCGGCAGATAAAGCAACAAACAGGGGGTAAATCTGCTAAGTCCAGCTAGTTCAGTCAAGTTAGTCTAAGCAATTCTGCAGTAACTTCACTTGCTCCTTTGGAGGACTAAGGGGGATCTTTACTCACACAGCCGGAAAGGGTACAGAAGTTCCTATAAAAATGGGAAATGCCCTACCTTTGAGTGCGGTTTGAACTATTTATTTACGGAATTGGAAGGAACCAATTAGGTTTACGACGAAACCTAGAAATCGATCACTGATCCAATTTGAATACCTCTACAGGATAGACCTCAACAGAAAACTGAAGAGTAACGGCAGCAAGTGATTGGGTTCAGTAATTCCTCATATAAAATTATTGACTCTAGAGATATAGTAATATGGAGAAGACAAAATTGTGGGATCCAGAGATTCTAGGTTGCCGTACAAACCAAACCTTTCAAACTTTCAAAGAGATAATTACCGAGATAATTTTAGGGTATAGTTAAATAGACTCTGAGAATCCTGTTATTTTTCTACTAATTGCTGAGCTCCTGTAATTTGGCTACTATTATACATTTAGGTCTCTGTAGTCGAAATCGATAATTTTTCCGGTGAACTCCCCACCTGAAATGTCTAAAATATCCTTAAGCCCCTTCTTCAACATTGGAACACCATAATGAACACCAAGAAAATTTAATTAAAATACAATAAGACTTAATTAAAATACCAATAATATCCTGATTAAATACATGAACACCTAATTCATCTCTTCGTCTCAACTCTTATTTCCCAAGAATACTATGCACACAAAATAGAATAGATTTCTTTCTTTTTCTTGGTGGGAACAACCTTCAATCACATAACCCAATCATCAACGAACAACCTTCAATCACCTTGAAGAGGACGACCGCCTTCAAATCCTGTACCGCCGAAGAAGACGACCAGACCGGAGGGGAGGGGAGCTCGTCATCAACTCAACCACCGAGATGTAGTCTACCTCACTCAGATCCTGTCCTCTCTGAGCAGGGACGGCGAGCACAACTCAGTGCATCTTCCCCAGCAACGGCCACCACGGCCCACTTGAAGAGGCCAAGTCCTGCGTTTGGTCGAGGAGGCTCCCGGGGAGGCTGTGTTTTCTCTGAGCAGGAACGGCGAGCCAACTCGTATTCTCCCTTTCTTCTCCTCAACGGACAGCCTTCCTCGAGGACACATCTTCCTCGGTCATTGCCGACGTCCGACGCCAAGCTCCCCTTTCGTGCGTGTGGGAGCTTGGAAATTTACGCCATTAAAGGAGCTCCATCCAGGACGACCAAGGAGGTTGAAGAAAAACCTCGCGTGGGAACTTGGAGGGTGCCATTTGATTTTATTCCGAAAATTGATTGGTTTTTGATATTTTCTAGTGCCCATTTGATTTAATTGTATAAATTTTGTTGGCTTGATTTTTTTTGAAAGAACTTTGCTTGAGGTTGGTGTTAATGTAGCTTTAAAAAGGGACTGGGTTGTAAAAAATGGACCTAGGAGTATTTTAGACATTCAGGTGGCGAGTTTGCCGAAAAAATTATCGATTCCGGCTACAGGGACCTGAATGTATAATAATAGTCAAACTACAGGGTCTCAGCAATTAGTATAGAAATTATAGAGTCTTCAGAGTCTATTTAACTATACCCTGGAGTCCTCTCAGTAATTATCTCAACTTTTAATATAAAACGACGTC
Organism: Hypericum androsaemum; assembly: GCA_963995505.1. Taxonomy (NCBI): domain Eukaryota; kingdom Viridiplantae; phylum Streptophyta; class Magnoliopsida; order Malpighiales; family Hypericaceae; genus Hypericum; species Hypericum androsaemum. Next base: position 16,238,801 of record OZ023190.1, read on the forward strand.
GATGGGGGGCCGTACAGCTTCTCTTATAGTTTCACTGTTTCACCCTAAAAGGTGTTTGCTTTTGGAGGAACACAACAGCAAGTTGCTTAAAGATTGAATCTTTAACTTTGTGGGGGTTAACCCAATTTCTGGAGCAATGGATCCTGGCCTAAATAGAGGGGAACCCACTTCGCCGGAGGAGCAATTCAACATCAATTTGATGCCTTCGGAGATTTTCTTTAAGTTTAGGAAGGAAATTGAAGGCGTCCGAGTTGGGGTCAATTTGGAAGTACGCTTCTTTGTTGTGTGGTTTATGTGCTAATAAAATATTTCCACTATACACTCCTTTGTTGTGCTCTTTTCAATGATGACTTCACTTTTTTTTTCAATCTCTGGTATTCGGAGTTGAGTATAGTCGAACTTATTTGTCGGACCTTATTTGATAGGATGACTCTCTGTTTGGCTTCACATTGTATAGTATGATATTGGTTGTCACTTTATCTTCTTTTTTTTTGAGGGATTGGTTGTCACTTAATCACTAGGAGCTGTTTTAGTCTGCATATGGGAGGTCAACCAAGAGACTTATCTTGCGAAGTAGAGAAGGTTTTGTCTGATAGAGAGATAAGAGAACAAAACATGAAGGATGAAATAGGATCCGTTCATGTTTAGGTTCCGGGTTCAAATAAGCATCGGAATATGTGGTATAGAAACAATATTCTGTTGAAACGTGTGAGGATAGTGCACTTGCTGAAGCCGTTTTCTGTGATTGTTTGCCCGTAGTCGTGCGTCCCAGCGGCGAGAATGTATTGTTTTGTATCCCATGGATGCTTACGGGGCTTGAAATATTGCAGACTGGTAAGACTCTGCCCTGGTATTTGATTCTTGGGACCGCTTGTTGCATTGCAGTTTCAAAATGCTCCGCTCAACGACTTTCGCACAAAGCTTGTCCTTAAGCCTTTATCTCACGACCGATGCTGGAAGTTTGTATATGAGCCTATATGCCAGGAAGTACGCGTGCTGTCTAAGAAGATTCCTGTCACAAAATTTCTTAATCTTCAGGTTTGATCGATTTGTGTCTTTCGGTAAACAGCATTGTAGTGCTTCTAGTCTGTGCATGAAGTATATGCAGTTGCCACGGATGTGCGCTATATCTATCTGACGTGATTGGGTTTAGTTATCAGGTTGGCGTAGGGCATAATTTTCAGATGCATGCTATTGGTTGGAAATGGAAGCTCACCACTTGTTTTGGCGGTGATGGCATATCCCGGATCCGCAACAAGACAACTCTTGGAGTGTTCCCTGGCATGGATTTGAGGTTCGGTTGGAGAGCGGATTATGTCCTTCCAGAAATAACTGGGCAAGTGACTGCATCTCCTGTCCATTCTAGTTTATTAGCGTAGGGGATATAGTTGGTTAATTGTTTGTGTTGTACTGATGTGCTCTTTATCATTGTGCCACGCAGTTACTAACTACGACCGATCTTTAACTGTGACAGGGCACTTGGGACTGATGAACCATTATTCAACATGGACACAGGAAAGTTGCAAGCATCACTAGATCGAGTTGAGGCCATTATAACTCACACATCATGATGCAACTGGTTCAGCAGGTTCAATCAAGCATAGATAGTTCTAACCATGCGCTCATCCTTGTTTGCCCGAGTAAAGGAAGCTTCACATGCATCACTGCATCTCTGTTTGAACAGAGTTTTGCCCCTCTCCAGTTGTTGTTCTAATGCTTCTGCATGCTAAAAATGTGGACCACGCCTCTATTTGTACATCGGTAAGGAGCTTTACCCTTCGTAAGTTAATCGGGCTCATCTGAATATCAATCAGCCTGTCATGTTCATGGACAGCCTGTCATCTTCTTTTTCATTTGAGAGGTTTTAACAAACAATGATCGATCTTTTGGCTGTTGCTCTTTTGGTTAATACATGTTCTTGTTCATGGTTTTCTGGCTTGGTTTTGCAATTGTAGACAATGTTTCTGATTTATGCTGAAAAATTTTATTCTCAAGATAACTTGGTTTTCTTGGAAGGACTCGAGAATAATTTTTTGTTGAGATATTGTTGCCTCAATTAACATAATCCGTTTATAATCACGTCTTATTATTGGTTTGTGTGCGTCAATTACTAGTGGAGAGGTCAGATATGTGCCTCCAAGCGAAAACAAAGATGTGGGTTCTATTTTGAAATTTCCAACAATCATGAAGACCAACTTTAGTTAACTTTTGAACCATTGGGGGAGGGAAAGATTGCTCCCTCCGAGGTACAAACATAGGTCCCCCTCCCCTATCTTGTTCATAGCCGTTGCAGCCTTTGTTTTCAAACGGTCAAATTCCCACCCTCTTATATTTCTCCAAAGTGTTTACATTGTCCTCATCAAAAACTTGAAAGAAATTTCCATAAACATTATTATACAAGAAAGTTGCTTCTGCAGAAATGGCCTCCTCTGGTCTAAGAAGCTCATGCTCCTTCATAAACGTGGTCCTCTCTTTCTTGAATTTCATCCTCTTCATCCTCGCGGCGGCCTCCTTTGCGCCCATCGTCCTCCTCAAAATGCCACCAACATCACTGGGGCTGGCTTTCCTTATGGTCTCTTGCATGTCTCTCCTCTCATCTTTTATAGGCTTCTACTCACAGCTCACCAACTTCTGCTTCGTAACCCACATCTCCCTCCTCCTCGCCTCCGTGTCCGGCCAACTCCTCGGCGTACTCGCCTTGTTTACCAAGGAGAGGTCAAGCCTCTCCATGTTCAAGTCCTCGAGGGACCCGAGAGAGGCCAAGCTCTTGGTGAGGCTGGAATGTGGGGTTCTGATGGCCATGTTGATGATGCAGCTGGCGGTCTTAGCGTTGAGCTGCGCCGTTCATAGCTGCTGGGTGAGAGAGTTTGAAGGATTGGAAGCTGGAAAGGAAGCCATTTCCAAGAAGAGGAGCAGGAGGATGGCAAGAGTACAAGAGGAGTCCATGGCTAATGCAGCCAAAATTGCTGAAGTCAAAACCAAGGAGCTTGATGAAAAGATGAAGAGCAAGTATGGCCAGTGGGTGAAAACTGATTTTGAAGGCTAATTTCATTGGCCATCAAAATATTTTCCCTCTAATGGAGGGATACTACTAATAATAATATGATGCAACATGTTGTAGTTTCATCTTTTGGTCACTAGGGTGGTGGCCATAATGTAAGTGTATGTTTATTGTTTTTCCAATTTCCAGTGTTACTATGGAGAATATATATATATATATGGAATCACTTTCAGAAATCAATATTCTACTAGTCTTTTTTTAAGCTATGAGATCACATTGTCCTGCCACAGCTCTTTCGAGAGTGTTTTTTTTCTGTTAGTAAGCTCTTTCAACACAAGATCACAACCATGCTTTTCTGTTAAAATATACTTATTTTCTATTTAAAAAAGTAGACTTAATTTTTTATCTCTCCACTCTATAAATCTACTTTTTTTATTTATTTATTACTTTATAAATTTGTCAAATCAATTTTTTTCTCGAAAACCACCCAAAAAATCAATTTTGCCTATTTTTGTACTAATCGGGTTCGACCGGTCAGGATGGACCTCAAAATCAGCCGGTCCGACCGAATTTGGTCTGGTTAGTACAGACCCTGGTCAAAAGCCTAAAAATGACCCGGTCTTGTGCCCGTTTCGTGGTCCAACCAGTCAGACCACTGGTCGGACCGCATTTTTTAAAACCATGATCTAAACAGACCTAAAACTAAAAAAATTATAAAAATTATTATTTTTCAAATCTCTATAAATAGAGTTCAATGTTAACATATTTTCACACACCATCTAAAATTCTCTCTTCTTTCACTACATAATCTCTTCTTTTAAATTTTCTCTGTAATATTTTTCTACTATGGATCCAAATGATCCTAATTCTCCAAATTATAATCCTTTCGGATCTTATAATCCTTCAGCTTATCAAAATTATGGAGAGTATCCAGACTCTCAACCTTTTTATAGCTCTCAATTGTCGCCAAATCTCTCTCAAATTCCATTTTTCTAACACCAACCCCCACAAAATATTCTACGGCATTTGTCCTCCGATGAGTCTAGCGAGAAAAAAACTAAAAAGTCTGCACCAAGTAGTTGGGGTGTGAAAGAAGACATTGCCCTAATGTCAGCTTTCATTTACTGTAGCGAAGATAGCGTTATCGAAAAAAATCAGAAGAGTGCCTCGCTATGGTCCCGAGCGAGTGCACAATACTATGTCTGCCAAGCAGAAAATCCGGAATCTATCCATGAAAGAAACGTGCCTTCAATAAAAGGTCGTTATAAACGACTTACTGTCAATGCAGCAAAGTGGGTTGGTGCATACCGAGAAGCACTTAAACGGAAGCGGAGTGGCTGAGCGAGGCAGATGTTGAGACTGAATCTTAAGCACTTTATGAAGGGGATGGTGTCAAAAAAATTACTGACCTTGTTATTTTTAATGAAGTTATGTGTAAACATCCCAAGTGACAAATTGAAGAAGGAGATCACGGTTCAACATATTTTCCTTCGCAGAACGAGGAGGAGGATATAGAAAGTGGTGGGAGCTCAAAGAGGTCAAAGACGACCGAAGAAGGGGATTATTCAATCCCATCTAACTCAGAAGATCCAATCACCATATCTTCAACAATTTTCCGTCCTATAGGTAGAGAGCTGCCAAAAGAAGGAAAGAAAAAGGTAAGGCATCTGATGATGTTGCAGCAGAAATTCGTGCGTTGAGAATAACCAGAGATAATGAAAATGAAATTTTGAAAAAGAGAATAGAGCTGGAGCAACAAAGAGAGCAACAAAGAATGCAGCGGATGAAAAAAGGGAGTCCATGAAGAATATGGAGTTAGATAAAATTATGTTGACTCCTTTGATTTTGAAACAGCACTTATCCCCAGAAGATGAAGAGATGAAGCGCAATCTAATTTCTCGAGTATTTGGAAATTAATTAGTAATTTATCATTTCATATAATTTGTTCTTCATTTCATGTAATTTTTCATTCATTTCATGTAATTTGTTCTTCATTTCATGTAATTTGTCATTCATTATAGTAATTTGTCTTGTACCTTTTGTATTGTCACTTCACCTTTGTCATTCCACCCATACCCGTAATTATGGTAATTTATCTCGTACCTTTTGTATTGTCACTTCACCTTTGTCATTCCACCCATACCCGTAATGGGAAGAATTATGAAGGCTTGCATCATATTGCACAATATGATAGTCGAGGACGAACGAGACACATATCTCCGTTATCATGATTCAGCCGAATTCCAAAATGAAGAGGACAATGAAGAACCTTTTCAATTCTCTACTGAACGCATCGAAAATCTATCCACCTACATGACTGCTAGGGAACAACTTCGCAATAGAGAAGCTCATAGTGCTCTGAAAAGTGATTTAATTGAGCATATTTGGCAAAAGTTCAGAAACGATAATTAATTATGTAATTTCAAATTTCTGTATTTGTAATTTGAAATTTCCGTATTCGTAATTTATCATTTTCGACTTCCATTTGTACCTCGAGTATTTCTATCTAATTTAGTATTCCAAAAAATGATAGTAGATAATATGTGGATGAGAGAGAAATTAATTGTTTATTCTGTGAACTGTGTTGCTGCTGTGGGTAGAAAAATATATAATTAGATTGGATTGGGTTGGATTGGGTATGGATGAGAGAGAAATTAATTGTTTATTCCGTGAACTGGATTGCTGTTGTGGGTAGTCTTAATATAAACCACCCGCATCAGCGAGCAAAAGCTCGCGCGGGTGGTTATTTAATTATTGAAAAAAATAACAAATAAAAGGGAAAAGGGGAGGAGCGGCCGAGCGGCATCACTCGCCCGATCGCCGTTCGCGATCTTTTTTTTTACTTATTTATCTATTTAGTTATACTTGGCATAATATTATTCGTTAAAAATAAATATTTTTGGATAATATTTTCGTGGTTATCTAAACTGACATTATCTTTAGCAAAACTAAAAAAAATTATGAAAATTAAAACTAAAAAGTCATTAAACTAAAAAGTAATAATAAAACTCGTACTCGTAACTCGCTCGACTATTAATTTCAAACATATTTTTGACATTCTTACACTTCGAATTTGGAGAAGTCATAAACTAAAAAGTTGTAGATATATATCCCACCTTCACAAAGCAACTTGAATCAACTCAATCGGACTCCGGAATAAGAAGTTGTAACTCCCAAACCGAAACTCGTACTCGTAACTCGCTCGACTATTAACTTCAAACCTATTTTTGACATTCTTGCACTCAGAATTTGGAGAAGTCATGAACTAAAAAGTTGTAGATATATATCCTACCTTCACAAAGCAACTTGAATTAACTCAATCGAACTCTTAAATAAAAAGTTGTAGTTACCAAATCAAAAATCGTACTCGTAATTTATATATAAATAAAAAATGATAGTAGATAATATATGAATGAAGTGGAGGGATCTTAATTTCTATCTAATTTAGTCATTTCTTAATCTTAATTTTATTACTTTATTGTAATTTTTTTCTTGTTGTAATTACAGAATAATCATTATCGTATTTTATTATAATTTATATATATATAAATGATAGTATATAATACGTGGATGAGAGAGAATTTAATTATTTATTCTGTGAATTGAGTTGCTGCTGTAAGTAAAAAAATATGTAATTAGATTAGATTAAGTTTGATTGGATATGAATTAGAGAAAAATTAATTAATTATTTTAGCGGTGTTAACGATCATGGCTGCGCACAATTTAGGCTCGTTATCCAAACTTGGTGCAGCAAAGAACCCATCAAAATAGAATTATCCAAACAATATCTTCATTCTGGTGTGGGGGAATCTTTACCATGCACCTAATAGTCATTATTACGATTTGACATGATAAAGAATCAATTTTCTGATTCAAAGTTCTTGAATTTGGTTAACTAAAATACCACCACAAAAATATAAATAAAATTAGACAATATTTTACCAAACATTCACGATAAAAGAAGATGGAATATCTGACATCTCTGTTAATGGAAAAGAGGGAAAAAAAGGAAGTCTAAAATTACACAAGACTAGATTGAGCGAGTACTAAATAAAATTTGTTCCTAAATGAAAATTACATATACAAACCAATATTATTTTACAGATAAACTAATATCAATAAACATACAAACTAATTAATAAATCAATATCACCAGACATCCGGCCGGCCGTCCCAAATCACAAAGAGGGAAAAAACTAAAGATCTTTCTCTAAACGGAAATTACATATACAAACCAATATTATTTTACAGATAAACTAATATCAATAAACATACAAACCAATTAATAAATCAATATCACCAGACATCCGGCCGGCCGTCACAAATCACAAAGAGGGAGAAGACTAAAGATCTTTCTCCAGACACGTTGGCATTGTCTTATCCACAAAAGGTGGGCCCACTCATAACAGAACCATAAAATAAGGAAACAGAAACATAACCCAAAACAAATAACGCCCCCCTCCCCTCCCTTTCATCGCCTTTCGGCCTTCTTCTAGAATCTCCGACCTCACAATTAGCTTCATAAAACATACCAAACTCTCAATCTTTCCTGAAATTCCTTTCTCAAAATTTGTGGGTTTGGGCTGGTTTGGGGTTTGCGAAGGTGGAACCCATAAAAGTTTGGAGGAGGAGGAGGTGGAGGAGGGGTTTGAGGTCGCTCTATCCGAATCATAAATGTTTGCTATTTCCATTTATACCCCTGAGGTCTTGAGCTTCCAAGGTGATGGACTCCGAGGCCGTCACCCCAAGTTCCGCCGCTTCCCTGCCTCTTGTACCATGTGAAGTTTCCATTTTTGTACATTTTTATTGTTGTTTCCTATGGTTTTTTCCTATTTTCGAATTGGCTGTTTGTGGATGTTGATCTCGGAATTGGGGTCATCAAGATTGGAACTTTTTTATCTGGATGATTCATTTTTGGTGGTTTCTTGGGATTTCTTTGAAGGGAAAGTGTTGGGGAGAATGTAGATTAAAATTCCATTTATGTTCTCTATTTGAGCGTTTCGTTGTTAGAGCCTAAACGTGTCAATCTTTTTTGTTTGAGATGAGACCAACAGGATGATGGAATTTAGGCCATTCCAGGCGAGGAAGAAAGAAGTGAAGGAGATATCTGTGCAGCTATCGGGAACCTCGGTTCCTCAATTCGGGCCTGCCAGGCACCCGGATCTGCGGTTTGACCGGCTTCAAGTTCCGGAAAAGGAGCTAATCGATGAGGATAAGTTGGAATTTGGCCAATTCGTGGCTCGGGAGGCGGTGATTGATGAGGAGTATTGGGTAGGTTATTGATCTATGTTGAGAATTGTTAATGTGAGAGATGGAAGATTTTTTGTGCGTGATCTTAACTTTGTGGTAGTTGTTCGCATGTTATTATTTGTGGTAGACAGCAGCCTGGCTGAGAGCAGAGAGTCACTGGGAAGATGGAGTTAAGGATAGGTGCGCAACTGACCGGCTAGATTTTTCATTTTTCTCTCCTTGCATTATGTTTAGTGTACTCACTTGATCAGTTGATTGTCTAATGCACCAGCTATTAAGTTTATACTTTGTCACCGAGTCGATCTCATAGTTGTGGGTTGTTTCAAAACTTGTCCTTGACATAGTTTTATGATTAACCCACAATTGGCTAGTTGCATAATGGAGATGTCTAAGACTGCCATAATTGTTACTGATCCTTTTCATTTTTGATTAAACAGATACATTGATAACCACAAAAGGAAATTTGCGGAACAGGTTGGAGAAGATAAAAATGTCTGCATTGGCTTCCAGTTACAGCACATTTTCTAGGTCTCTCATAGATCCCGTCATGTGCAGGAATTCCAAGCCATTAAAAGAAGGCGTGTCAATCTGCATGGGCAAAGATGTAAATGTATTGTCACGGTATGGTTTCTCCATTAAATCTAGCCTCATCCGTTTTTCTAAATGTTAATTTGACAAAAGCTAACGTTCCCTGTTATCAGGTAAGGAAAGAAGACAAAAGCGTGAAGCGGACAGTACTAAAAAGTGTGGTTGGCACTCTAGACTTGAGTGTTAGATGTTTGTTGCATGGAGAGACCTTTCCAGGGGTATGAATTATGGCTGCTTCTCTGGTTCAAATGATAAATGATCAATTGATTATTGTGACCAATAAGTTATCTAACCAAACCACAGAAATGATCTCTCTCTCAGGAACGGGTAAAGCCTCCCATCTTTTGCAGCATCGGTAGCAGGGGCCCCAACAGATATGGGTATGTTGCTAACTTGTGTGTCTCCAAATCAGCGCGGCGCCAAGGGATTGCGAGCAACATGTTGAATTTTGCAATCAACTCGGCGAGATCTAGCGGTAGAGTTTGTTAATGATTGTCCTTATAGATCACCTGGTCTAGTTTGCATATGCAAGTTGCTACCGATGGCCTTCTAATCAGAACGATGGCTCTCAACAGGTATAGAAGATGTATATGTGCATGTACATAGGAAAAACCAACCTGCTCAAGATCTATACAACAATATGGGCTTCGAGGTACTGACATCTACACGATTTTATTTCGTATTACTAAAGACATGCGACACTAACTCAGCTTATAACTCATTCATCAGATTGTGGACACGGCTACCGCCCAGTTGGCGGAGGAACAGACGTACCTACTTTGTTGCAGGGCATAAAATCTAGATCAAAGCAAAGATTCTTTACAGAGACCTTACGTCGAATTTCAGAATAGAATGTGTAGATAACTGTGACACCGTATATCAAACATCCCACAGGTACATCCGGTTTTATCTTTCACGTGCCTTGCTTTGTTGCTTGAAGCCTTGTCACTGTTGTGTGAACTGGTGGAGTAGATTCCGCTTCAGAATGCTTGGTTGATGCTGTGTATAATAATCCGATTTACCGATACGGGAAACGGAATGCAGAGAGGCTTGTCATGTCTGACTTAGCCAGTTCGATGACTGGAACAAAAAAATGCAGGACTTGCAGGTACAGAATCAAACATTTCAAGGATGTTTTGAGGTCAGCAGGTTTCGTATATCAATGTGAAAACCAAGGTCCACCTAGTTAGTTTCTTGCTGTGTGAAGTCCTGAGTTTTTGTAACTTCAATTTTTTGTTTAAAGGCTTTCTAATTTAATCTGAAATCTCGAGTTTCAGTGAAAGTTTTCTCACTCAATGCAATCACTTCGGATTAGAATTTGGATTAGTAAGTCAAAAGATTTTTTTTAAAAAAAAGTTCAATGCAAGTTGCCCTTAGTTGAGATTTCGGCTGCAATTGCCTCTTGGTTAATTGTATTTGAAATGTTTCTTTAATGTTTGTATCTGGCAGTCGGGGCTTTGCCTGTTTATTTATATATACAAATTTATTTAACAAAAAAAAAGTCTTTTGAATGATGGGGGATATTACTATCTAACCCCCTAACCTCACTCACTTATTAGTGCACTATCGTTCGTAGTCAATTATTTTCTGGAAAATCATAATAAAATTTGTCCGAAGATCGGCCCCGCCCCTTGAGTGCAAAGATAGAACGGAACTTGACTGCAAAAGTTGCGTGAAAAATTCTTCCGAAAAATGTCCACTAATTTTAGAGAGAAATTATAACGGTGGAATAACCCCTCTATCTGTGGAGTACTTTGATCCTCTGTAATTAAGCAGCAGAGATCGTATCAAATCTTGCTTCACCGTCCTTAATCTTTCCAAATCACGTGCATTTACTTCACAAATTAGGTTCAGACAAAAGCATTTAATGCTGGGCCCTATTTTTGGTCATTTTCCCCTTCCTAGGGCATAACACATCATCTCCAATTTATTGAGGTTAAATGGGCGTGAGCCCATCAGATAATACCAGTTAACAAACCAAATAAGACATTGAGCTATTTAGTCCACATCGCTCAGTATGGAAAAAGTGCCAAAATTTATTACCCACATGATGCTAAGATCTCAAATTCGAGAATTTGGCATCAAGTGTTCTGCTATCGTATGAGATTTCGCGATGCTAATTGATTTGAATTTGGATCAAGTGTTCTGCTATCGCATTAAGTAATTTTGACTAAAAGTAAAAAAAAAAATTGACTTGGCTCTCTCCCAGGCACTGTTCCCCAAAAACTTCTCATCTTCTCCAATCTTGAAAACCACTTTCCAATACCATTTTTAGTAACACAATCCACTCATCCCAAAACAAAACCTCTTCTCCGGTTGCCCCATCAGGTTTCTACCGCCGGCCCCACCCACCTTCCACCGGCGGGAAGGTCTGAGGGTGGCGGTAGAACCTCCCTTTTCCCCTCAGATGGAAACATCAACATTATTTGTTGATAACCTGCCCCTGCAGTGGAGTCATGGAAAACTCCGTGAGTACTTCACTGGATTTTGCTCCGTCGCTGATGCTTTCATAGCCACTAAAATGTCAAAAAGGCACTCCAAGTTCGGCTTCATAAGGGTTCCTCGACAAGCAAACATAGACTCCATTATCCTTAAGGTAAATGGAACCAGGGTTGAACAGAAGCGACTGTTCGTGTCTAAAGCAAAATTTCTTGGAGGCGGAAGAAAGGAGCCCAGAGTTCCCGGTTGCCTCTCCACCCAAGGACGCTGCCATCTCAAGATTTGAGTGGGTGCGCAAGGATAAAACCTTTGCTGGCGTTCTCATTTCTCATTTCGCAAGGACAACTCCGGATGACCTGCAGGTCGACTGGCTTGAGAGATGCTTGGTAGCGACTCTAATTGATGCTGGGCAAACAAGGTTTGTGCAAAAGGATTTATATAATTTCGGGGTGAAAGGGTTTCAGATTAGGGCCCTTGGTGGTGATATAGTGCTCATTTCTCTTCCAACGGTTGAGGATATGTTGTTTTGGAGCAACAAGTAAAGTCCTTATTTCAAGGAAATTTCACCATGGATGCCACGATTCCAGGCCACAACAAGGAGTCTCTGGCTCCAAATTCGGGGAGTTCCCCTTCAGGTGCGGTCGAACGCTTTTCTGGAATGGCGTGTTTCTCCTTTAGGAGATTTCAAGTTGGTGCATAAACTTACTTCTTGTAGAAAGGTAAAGTAAGGTAAAGATTAAACCTCCGTTCTTGTATTTAGTTGATCAAGCTGCTCTGCCTTCTATCGTCGATCCTATGGTTCCGGAGGTTAGTGATGATGCGCGAGCTGAGGAGCAAGCGATTGAGGATTTGAACACCGCCTTGCAAGTGGGTCTTTCTTTGGTGGAAGACTATTCAACGATTCTTTTACGATTCAAAGAATCGACGCGTGGAATTGACGTAGTCTAGCGCTTTGACCCTCCTTGATGTTTGGCCGTGGTTCATCATGCTTTTAGGAGTTTTGGGAATTTTTTTTCCGTATAAACTGTGAGAATTTTGGAGTGTACTAGACAACGTCTATCATCACTTAATCCTGATAGTCGTTTATCTAGTACTTATGGAGTTGTATTTCGGTATACTTTGGTGTAATATTTTGATAATTTTTCACAAGTAATATAATATTTACCTTTCAAAGAAAACTTGGACAAGGAAATAGATAATCGGGTCATGGATTTTAGGGAGAAGAAAAACTAACAATTCTTTGTAGGACCTAGATGTAATGAACAAGAACAGACCGATTAAGACATTTGCCGACCATCCAGTTCTTCCAAGGAAAAGCTTTATTAAGAAACTAAGAGAAAAGAGAATTAAAAGCTTAAGACAGAGAGAGAACCACGTAAATAAAACGAAACAAAGTGAAGCTGATTCTCGAAAACATATGGCTTATCAAAGCTTCCTCCCCACTCGAAGCTGAGATTAGGACAATCTAATTTGTCCTCCAATTTGTGCGTTCCAACTACAACGGATCGTTGGTCATCTTTGAAATTGATTGCCGACTTGCTCATATCTTCTTGACTGATCTTTCGCCTCACATTAGTTGGCAAGTTCAGAATCTTGTCCTGGAACTTAGGGATGAACTTAAACTCTTACTTCTTTGTAATATTAGTTTTATTGGTCGTTTGCAAAACCAAGTAGCATATTGGGTTTGTAAATCTACTAGATTAGGTTCTCTTCCTAGAGATTAGACTTCTCTTTCTCTTATGGAATTTGATAATCTTTTGTTTCCCGACTTTCTTATTTAATCTTTTGTAAATCACTCTCCCTGTCCTGGCTATTACGCTGTAGAGCGAGAATAATAGGTTGACAGTCAGATTCGAAGACCACCTTCTTAAGACCAAGTGAAATTGCCACCTCCATCCCATGAAGAACTCCATACGCTTCAAGCAAAACCGGATGTTGAATTTGTGGAATCTTGCGCAGTGCAGCAACAACGAAAATTCCAGATGAATCTCTGATTATTGTACTGACCTGACCCCCTCCAGCATCCCCCATACCCGCATCTGAATTAACTTTAAGCCAGTCCAGCTCCGGAGCTACCCAAACTGGATTACTTCTGTGTACCGCCGATGAAGACTTGGGGTTTGCGGATTAAAAATTCACAAGGAATTTAAGAGCATAATTAACCTCTCTTTGCAAGCTGATCGTCGTGTTAGGACTAAACACTATAGAATTTCGATATTTCCACACCCCCCAGAAGCATGTCGCATATGTGCAGAGCTCCGACTTATCCCCAGCAGACATAATCTTCCTAAACGAATCGTGGGTGTTGCCTTGTAGTACAAGAAACTATTTTGTAATGTACATATTATTCATAAGATGAGTATGGGTAATATCTTGGCTTATAACGATTAATTTCGAATTTAAACACGACATTGTAAAAGAGATTATTTGATCAATAATATTTGCTCGATTCACAAATTCGAACTCAATAATTTGCTAAAATAATTCTAAGTTTTTTACCAACCATAAGACAATGACAAGCAGGTTCCCAGCAGCTCCCTGGCATATAAATAATAGAGTTGGTATTGATGCTTGCTAAACAGGGTCTTAAAAGATTGATGAGAGTTGATCGTTGCCGTAATAGATTTGAATTCACTTAAAATATCTTGGATTCAAGTCTTACGAATATAAAAGACATTATTGAGAGAATTGTCCTAAATAGGTTCCGAAATTGTTCGATTTGGAGAGAGATTTAAAAAACAAACATGGTCTCAAATTCCTACCACCTAGAAGCACGATTTGAAGAGTAGCTCCAAGTCTTGATGATATTGGTCAAGTCATTCAAGCAATACTATCTACATCAGGACCAGAACGAGGTACCAGGTCTCTTGCAGGTTTGAGGACAAAAACTTCAAAAGCTGACCAACCTGGAGAAAAGCTTCCTCCATAGCTAATTAATGGCTACGCCTTCCTCATCAGAACATAACGAGGCCGGTATGTCTTTTTCGTGATTTTAGCTTATTGCCATCCCGATCCGAGGACTTAATAGCAAGTTCATAACACCCTTTAATGGCTTTTGTTCCTAACGTGGTCACCCTTTTCTTTGGCAGTAAACGTGACAAACCTGACCAAGTACTTGCCACTGTACAAGGCCATAATCAAAGGCGGCCTAAAGACCGTCGGTGCAATCTACCAAGATGATCCGTTCTCGTTCGAGGCACGGATCACCGAGAATCACGACACGGCCCTCCATGTAGCCGTGGGCACGGGGAGGGTAAACCACATTGTGGAGTACCTTCTAAGTCGGATGTCTCTGCCTGACCTGTCTATGCGGAATTCAGATGGTGACACTGTCCTTTCCGTCGCTGCAATAGTTGGGATGGTATTTGCTGTCTCGGATATGACTCACAGCAGTAGACCAATCTCTGCCAGCACCATCGTCGTTTCCGAGCACTCAGCAGAAAATATTTGATGAGATCCAGAGCACTCAGGAGAAAATATTCAGATGGTATTTGCTGTCTCGGATGCACTCTCTCTCTACTCCTCTGTAGCAGCCATCCTGATGTTCCTATCCATCCTCACTGCACGATACTCGGAAGCTGATTTCCTTCATGCACTACCAAAGAGGCTGATCTTCGGGCTGATGACCTTGTTTCTTTCAATAACATCCATGATAGTGGCCTTCAGCGCCTCGATTTACCTTACATTCTGCCAAGAACTGCTATGGAGGACTGTCACTGCAGGCTTGCTTGCTTCTTTACCAGTGTTCGTATCCTCGCAATTCCCTCTGCTTGTAGATATGATCTATTCCACGTATAGACCAGGTATTTTTTGTAAGAGAGGCGAGCGGATGCTCCGCTGATCAGTAAAGATGTTTGACAGAACCAGCTCTAAATCATATGGTTGCCAATTGTCCTGCACATTAGATACATCTTTCTCCAGCTCAAATCTGAATTAGTCGGTGCAATGAGTCGGATAAGAGAAAAAATATTTTTTAAAAAAAGGATAAATCTTTCTCCTCCACTTCCAAAATCCCCTTCCCCTTCCTATCCCCACCGACACTCCCAAGCAAATCCAAAACCCTAGCTTCCTCACTCTCACTCATCCCCACCGAGTCAATCAAACCCTATCTTCCTCCCTAAAACCTAACCCCAATCCCTCGGCCTCGTTCCCACCACTACCACTATCATCTTCCCCTACAGGATCCGACGAGCTGGGAGAAGAATCGCCTCCTCCTTTCTCCTCTTCCTGTGCGAGGAATCAGCCCTCGTGCTGCATGGAAGTCGTCTCCATCGCCGGGCGAGCTCAAGAGTCGAAGGAATTGAACAGAAAAGAAGTACCAGAGGCGGAATTGATGTTCCGCTCGGAATCGGTAATTAGGATTCCTGATTTGGGGTTAGGCCCAAATCCCTAACCCTAAGAATTCCGCCTTGGATCTTCTTCTCCGTTCACTTCCTTCCTTGTGAACCAGGCTCGAAATTTTTTCCAAAGGCGGTCGGTTCTTATTTTAGGATTTTGGTTGGGTTTCCTGCTCTTTTTTATAGGGCGAGAGGTGGGCAGTTCCTAAAAAAAAAATCCTGAATAATTAAAAACTGCTCGTCCTTTTCTTTTAGAGGAATAAAATTGTATTATGAAAATATTTCGAGTAATAAAGTTGACCTGGCCGAGGGCCATTATATATGAAAATGCTTCCATCATTAAATTCGTATTACATTAATTGATTAATTTAATTATCGTAACGACTATTAAAAATAAATTATCAACTATAAAATTGATCAGATCCAATTTATAAGCGCCCAGTACTAAACAAGAAACAGGAATCCAAATCTAGTCAAGATTGTAGGCAGGCTGGCCTGGAACACTTCCTAATATTGGTGTCCCCATCAGAGTTTTTCCTCGTATATAATTTTATTATAAATTAATCGTTATCAGTAAATATAACACATTTTTCAGTTTCTTTTCACGAAAGGGTGGGTTGTTCCACTCGGAAGTGGAGGTATTTTCTTGAGCACCAAGCAAATACACTCGAGTTTCTCGCAACTTGTAGAAGCACAATTTTATAATATTGCTCGTGAGTTCACTACCTGCTAGTTTTTATGCAAAGTATGACGACCATCTAAGTACAGATGAAACTGTAACTATTGCCTCACAACTAACAGATCAAATGTTATACTGCTGAATATCGCAATACAGAGTCTTGCTGCTCAGGCATCCCTATGTGCAATATAGGCGACAGTGGCAACCCGATTATCTGCACATCCGGATTCGAATGACCATCGATGAAGATTCTTGTAATCTGAAACAGAACCACAGCAATGTAATTATCAGATAATCGTACTTCGGTGCCAGCTATTAAACTTACTTGAAGATGGACAGTACCTGAGTGCATCCGAAAAGTTTCAGAACTCGCAAGGATAAGCAGTTATCCACTATCAATCCCATTTCCTCATCCGTCAAGCTCCGGCACCAAGACAAGTCCAACCTAGACAAGCAACTTCCGCACTTGGAAAGAGCCCAAGCGGTATTAACTCCAACCTGGCAACATAGTATAAAGCAAGCAGGACATGAATCTACTTTTTTCTGACAAAGGAGATTCTATTGATAAACAGAATCTACCTTGACATTGTTAAGTGAAAGTTCTTTTAAAAGCTTTCCTGATGTTTCCAAGAATGCAGCAATAGCCTCGTCACTGTCAAATGTATTAAAAAGGACAAAATGAGCAACACAGAATCAAACAACCAGCAGCAAGTTATTCCAGAAACCTGAAACTAAGCAGAAACCTGAAAGGATTGCGGGAAAGCTTTAACGTCTGGATCTGCTGGCAACCGTTCGCAACATACTCCAGAGCAGCATCCGTTAATTTCCTCAAGTTAACCAAGTCGAGTAAACGTAACCCCGGACACGAATTCGCTATCTCTTTCAACGAGGAATCAGTCAACTCTCTGCACAAAAAATGCAAGACATTCCCATCACATGTAAATACATGTACAAAACTGCAAAAGGATCTTAAAAGGAATGCAACTTACACGCAATTAGAGAGAACAAGCTCCTTCATGTTGTTACCACGTGCAGCAACTAACCACTTGATGAAAACATCACGAACTGTTTGAATTCCAGCAAGTGATAAAACTTCCAAACGTTCTATCTTCTTTAAACCCGGTAAGATAAGCATCGGATCAATGCCCTCACAGTCATCAATGTACAACTCTTGCAGGACTGGTCCTAGCGCGTTTGCGACAGCGTTGATACTAGCAGAGGTAAGAAGAGAGCACTGACTGAGATTTATAGATCTTAAAGCCGGCGTGGCAGAAACGAGTGACTTAAGTGCAGCATCAGAAAGGCGACACGCCCCGGAGAGAGACAAAGTGGTTAGCACTGGCAAGCGGTGTGGTGACTGAGCTATAGTAGGTAGTATTGTGTAATCAGCAATGCAGCGCCCGCATTTGTCGAGTTGAAGAACCTGCATTGGCAGGACAAATGTACAGTTAACCAAATGCAGCCATGATCATGGGAAAGAAGTTGCGGACATGAAGAACAGCCGGGTAAGAAGTACCATTAGATTACTCGTGTCGCACGCCTGGAAACATTCGGTAAAGTCTTCCTCTGTTAACCACGAGCAATCCTTCAGTCGTATCTCGGTGGGAGACCCTTGTACAAGAAGGTCAAGAAAATGCTTACTCATCCTTCTAGAATCACACAACAGATTGGAGAGCCTGTGTCTCAACGAATACGGAATGCCTTGTAACGAAACAATTGACTCGGAATTCTTGGCAAGAACAGACAGACACAAGTCCTGCAGTGAAGGAACCCGCTTTCTTGGGCGATTGTCATCGGTTCTTTCCTTCGGTTTCCAAACTACAGTTCCAGATTTCCCTTTCCTAAAGATGCCAGCCTGCGGCGATATGTTGACCGTATTGGCCCTCTCCCTGATGATCTTCAAAGCAGCAGAGAAAGGACCCGGCCTATCTTCAGCCCTGTTCTCAGGCTCCGCAAGCGGAGGCGGGTCCCGAGCATCGCCACTCAAATCCGCATTCTCCGGCACAAAATGCGCCAATTCAGGAGCCAGACTCTTGGCTACATTCCTAAAGGTCTGCTTCCTCAAGTCTCTTGCGCGGTTTTTCATCTCTTCCCGCCTTCGTTCTGCATCCTCCTCCCGCCTTCGTTTTGCATCCTCCTCAACCCGAAGCGCTTCCTCCGCCACTTCCGCTAACACATCCAGTAACCCCTTCCTTTGCCTATCCTCACCAACCCTCCCGCCTTCCTTGTCATCCCGGCGGCCCTGCTCCTGCTCCTCCTCCACTTCCATTATCCCCTTCCCCCTCGTGTCCTCACCGACTCTCCCGATCAGATCCAAAACCCTTCCTTCCTCTTCAACCGCGACCTGCTCCCCTTCGTCGTCCTTCCGACCCTCGCTCTTCCCCACTAAGTCGATCAAATTCAAAGCTCTAAGACCTGACTCCGCCTCTTCCCCTACGGAATCCGGAGAAGATTCATGGCCTACTAACAGACCGCGCTGCGTGTCCTCCGCATCTCTCCCCCTCTTCCTGGGCGATGAGCGGAGGAGGCCGCTAGGAGGTTCCGGCGGGGGTTCCATTTCGGCCGGAGTAGACGGCTTCCGTTCGCGTTTCGGGTTCTAGGGTCTGATGATTTCTTCCTCTTCTCCTTTTTCTTGTTCTTCGTCCAAAGGTTTTTCGATGATTTCGCGAGGCCAAAGAAGAGCCGTCGCCAAGTCAATTTATTCTCTTTTTATACTTGGAAAAAAAAATCTGGCGGGAAAGGCCAACGGTTTGTAACGACCTGGTTAAGGGACCGTTTGGAGAGGGGCATAAAACGGATTCAAGAAAAGACACTCCAATTGCTCTAAAAAAATAAGAAAAGAAAGATTTAAAGGAAGAGCGGCTTTTCTTTGGCGGGGTGGGATATGCTTTCCTAACTATAATTAGAAAAAAATTAATCTTTTAACAAATAAATATGAAAAGCCACTTTTCTGCTCTAGTAGTATTTTTTATTTGTTTTAATTTTTCAATTAAAATGTTTTTTCCTCAAAATTAATTCAATTAACATGGTGCAATTTTATTAACCTTTGTCACTCGATCGAATATTTTGAAACCACATAATAATAGTATACATATTAATTAAACTACAAAGTAATAAAGTAGACTTTTCTAAAAATATTTAATATCCTGCACAAGTGTTATTTGGTATATTAAATGATTAAAATTTCATTAATTATTAATCTATCAAGAATTTAAATAATTCATTTTTTTTGCTTGCAAATTTTAATAAAATAATAATAATTCAAATATTACCGCAACGATCACCTTATTGGATCTGCCAAGTGTGGGGTACCAAGAACAGAAGGTCAAGCCCGTTGATACTTTGGGCTTTCGGCCCGGTGTTTTAATGGGCTCCAACGTTCGCCGGGTTTTGAGATCAACCCATCTAATATTCCCTACTATGAAGTCAAATATTAAAAGTATGAATTTGGAAAAAAAATCTTTCTAGTTGGTAAAACTTTTTTTCGTCAACTTCAACCATTTAATTAGGATGTCCTTATTGTTTGTACCAAAATAAACTATTTAATGGTTTTCTGAAATAACTTATAGTAATGTATTGATTAATTGTAATTACATCAGTTGCTCTACCTATGGTTATATACACGAGTTGCAGTATACAAGAATATACTTTCCTAATGATGTACTTAACTATTCTAGTTGATTCTAACGGTTATATGATCACGACAACTAATGCTAACATATTTACTTACTATGTCTACATGATCAGCTTATTCTCTAACCATAACAGTCTTGATAGAATATTGCAGCTGGTTTTCCTTTCCTTGTATTCTTATCAATGCTCTCAACATTTTCTCCATATTTTTGGGATCTGGGCAGCTATTAATTGATTCACCGACCTTTTCTCGCGATCTACCTACACAAGAGAAACATAATTGCATTGTCGGGTGATTTTCACTATTTGCACTTCTACTGTACTAATTTACCACCAATAATTGGATCTGATATTCCCTAGCTAATCAGAATTCAGGAATGTTGCATCGCATATGCCATTTATTGCGATTGTGGGACCTCTAAATTCAATTACAATTAAAAACTGTCGGTGCAGCCCGTACTATTTGCTTCTGTTAATTTACTTATGTTTTACTTGAGTGAAGTAGAAATATTAAAATTTTATATTTAAAAATGAGTTACCATTCTTTATTTTTCATGATAAAAGCGTATTTTATATGGGTTTGCAATAAGTAGCCTAGCCATAATTGTTTATTACGGGAATTTTTCCCTTATTATTTACAAATATGTTTATATTTTACTTTAAATTTTGGATAAATTTTTTGAAATGTGATAAATATATATTTTTTCTAATAAGTGATAAACACGCTACTCTTCTAAAGTTAAGTTAGTCCTTAACTCGAGACATTCAGGTCTTAATTACAAACGAAGATAATTAAGCTGGAAGCAAATGGCCAATTAAGATTGATGCGTTTCCTCCTTAACTTCCGGAATGGGACCCAGTTCCCATTATTAGATGGCAATTAACTAAACAGGAAATTTGCCGGGGTTAAATTAAACAGACGAGTTTCTTCCGCCCGGGAAAGGAATTTAATAGATTTGCTCACCAACAACCCACAACGCTCTGCCAAACATTACATACATTATAATTCACCCAGAGCTGACTTGTCAAAGATTCATTAGCCGACATCACCAACTTTCTTATAGATAGAAAATCCCGGGATATATATAAATACACGAAAAAAAAACACAACTATATCCTAAATAAAAATTGTGACTCAAGCAACCCAACTTCTTAATTAAAGATCCCAATTATTTCTATATAATGCAGAATTTTTTTTCAAAATTGCTATCTTTTAAAACTGTCTTGCCATAAAATTCAGTGAGAAAAATTCATAGAAAGAAAGAGTACCTCGACAATATAAGAATTCATCTTAATATTAATATCGCTATACAAAATTGAGTACTATCTAAATTACTAATCCTACAAGTACACCAAAGGAACCTAAAATGTCCCCAACTTACATCTAAAGAAAATAAAGGCAATTACCGGCCAGTAAGAGAGAGAAAAACAAATCTCAATTTCATCTTTTACAAGAGGACCGGATTTGGTGCCGGAAGGTCAATTTCAGGACAGTTCTGGATGATCTATTTGATAGATCATTTTATCATAACTGGATAGATCATTTTATCATAATTGGTAGGACCATTTTATCATAATGAGGTAGACTTTTTAATATAACTGGGTAGACCATTTAATATAACCAGGTAGACTATTTTAATACAACCGGATAGACCATTTTAACATAACCGGACAAATCATTTTATCAGAACCGAGTAGACTATTTTATATCACCTTCAACCAACCAACAGAAACAGACCACCCTAATCTTATCTCCGCCACCAATCCCTTCAAGCCTATGCCTCCACGCCCCTCCCGCTTCCTCTTTCCTCCTCCACTGCTCTTCCCGCCTCCAACAACCAACTCTTAAATTTAGTCATAAACCCATCATAGTAGCGGTCGTCTATCACTGCCGGAAGAAGTAATAGTAAAACCAGAAGGAAGAGACCGCGGAACAAAGGATCATAGGAGATTGGCCTTTGTCCAGGACTGTCCTGACATATTTTACACGATCAGGACTAAATCTAACCCTTTTACAAGATACTCTATTGATAAGCAAAAAAATTGATCGGCAGAGTCACCGTTAAATAAGGTGAAATTTTTTTATCACAAAAAAAAGGTGAAATTTCGAAATCGAGATTTAACAGGTTACTAGAAACCCATGGTTATAACAAGTCCGCTTAAACTAATCTACTACGTACTAAGCCCTTCCTCTTCTTTTTTATTCCCTCCAAGCCCGTTAATGGCGATCTCACCGACATCTTCATCACCGCAATAGCGAAAAAGTGGAATCAAAGAAGGAACCCACAAGACAAAAAAAAAATACAATCCCCACTCCAACCACCTCCACCACCACCAACCCCCCCAAAAATCCAAACTTTCCATAAGTTTCAGTGTAAAGTTTGGATCTTTATAAATGAAATAGCAGGGTGGGGGGAATGGGCCACGTATCCCACAACCACAACGCCGGCGCCGATGGTGGGGTCCAAAGCCCGCGTTTCTCGGGGCCCATGACCCGCCGGTCCCACTCCTTCAAGTGTGTTGGAACCGATGAGTCTTGTAATAACGGCGGCGGCGGTGGTGGGGAGCATGAGGTCATCGATATAGACTCGCCGAGATCGGAGCCGGTGGCGGCGGACGGCGGGTACAGGAGCCAGAGGGGGGTGTTTAGGAGCTTGGTGAACAGGAAGGGCGGGACCGGCAGCGTTGGGATTGGATCCGTGGCGGTCGAATCGGGCGGGTTGAAGGAGAGGAAGAAGCTCGGCCATTGGATGTTCTTCCTCTTCTGTGGGGTCTGTTTGTTTCTGGGTGTGTTTAAGATTTGCGCTTATGGTTGGTTCGGATCGGTGATTGATGCTACTGCCGCTTCAAATGAGGTCTGCTTCCTTGTTTTTCGGAACTTTTCTCTTTGTTGGTTTAGTTCTTTTGCTGATTGACAGTACCATTAAGGATGATTTAGATGGCTGCGAGTTGTCTTGTCATGATGATGGATTGCTTTAGAATTTCGTTGTGAATGATTAGGCGAGGAGCGGATTGTTATAGGCTTCGAATGCAGCGGGTTCCATGCTGAACTCTCAGCATAATTCGACGAGCAAGTCCCTTTTCTGTTTTGATTTATGTTCTTTTTTAGTATTTCTCGGGTATGTCAGTGGAAGTGCGAGCTTGTTCATACGTTTTGAGCCTGCTTGTTTTAGGTCACGCTGGTATAGTTTATCTTGCTGATAGATTTTCTGATTTCCAATTAGGATATAGCTGATCCTATCAGCCTATCTACACACAGTTCAATTCATTGTCAAGGATCAGGTTCGTGTGGGTCTGTGGAGGTGGAAGCTGATAAAAGGAGAACGCTTGGTCTGAATGCTGTTGGTGGCCGGAACAGCATTACTGATGTAAGTAGCACACATAACTTAAGTGACAAATTAAGTTCATATTTGAGCTCTAAGCCTTCTTCTCCAACTTGTAAGTCACTTTCTTTCTGAAGGGTAACCAACTAGGGAGTTTTTATGGTACCAATAGGTACGCACTTTTTTCTTGAAGGAATGCTGAAGTAATTTGGATAAAGCTCTGATTCTTAGCTTTGGATTTTTTCCTTCATTCAGCTCTCAGGTATCTGGGCCAGACCCTACAGTGGGGATTACGCACAATGCATTGATCGGCCAAGGAATTGGAAAAGTATGCAAACCTGTATCGTCTATCTGCAATCATATGCCCAGGAATGCCTTTTGTCTTGCTTCTTATGTTTTCTTTGTTTATCTGAGATTATTCTTTATTTCTGTGGCAGAGCTAGACAGAAAGACCAACGGATACATAGTCATAAATGCCAATGGCGGCTTAAATCAGATGCGATTTGGGGTCCGGTTTCTTCGAATTCTCTTTTTCTTTTGGTGGTTTGTTTTTCTTGATCAATCTGAGCCATTTCTTAGTCGCCTGATTTATTAACAATTCTAGTATGCAGATATGTGATGCAGTTGCAATTGCTAAGCTAATGAAGGCTACATTAGTGCTTCCTTCACTTGATCACACCTCATATTGGGCAGATGATAGGTTGTTCTTCCCTTCTCTTGTTTTATTCTTTGGTAATAGGTTAGATACAGCATATACATTTATTTGTTTTCCGGGGAACTGATTTTCTAACCTAAACTCCACACTCATGAGTCATTTCAGCGGCTTCAAGGATTTGTTTAATTGGAAACACTTCATCGACACTCTGAAGGACGATATCCACATTGTTGAGGAAGTACCAGCTTCGCTTGCCAATACTTCGTTCATGAAAACGCCAGTCTCTTGGTCTAAGGTTGGTGTCAATGATTAACTCCCAATTCTTCACACTACGAGAGAATAACCAGTCTTTAAGAATTGGCATTTTGTGCTAGTACCAACACTTATTTAGTATGTTCTGTTTTTCCGTTGTCCAGGCTAGTTACTACAGGAATGAGATTGTGCCATTGCTGAAGGAGCATAAAGTTGTCTTCTTTACGCACACTGATTCTCGGCTTGCAAACAACGAGCTGCCTGAGTCTATACAAAAGCTTAGATGCCGTGTTAATTATATGGCATTGAAATACTCCGAAACAGTAGTAGATTTGGGAAGCACCTTGGTAGACAGAATGAGAGAAGATGGAGGCCCTTACCTTGCTCTGCATCTCAGGTATTACTCGTTTTAATTATTTCTCTTAAGAAATTGAGATAGAGATGCTTTATTTTGTGATTCTAGTTTGGTCTTACCATTCAATTCTATCAGCAAGTTGGACAAATCTGTTGCAAAATGTATACATTCGCTTTTAGGAAGAAATTGTTACAAACTAGACGTTTCAGCCTCCATGATTATATGCACACTTTACAGGTATGAGAAGGATATGCTCGCATTCACTGGCTGCAGCCATAATTTGACGGAGGAGGAGGATGAAGAATTGACACAAATGCGACTTGAAACCATCCATTGGAAGGAGAAAGAAATAAATGGTACAGAACGAAGATTACTTGGGGCTTGTCCACTTACGCCACGAGAGACTTCCCTGTTGCTAAGAGGGCTCGGTTTTCCATCCAGCACAAGAATATACTTGGTAGCCGGTGATGCTTACGGGAATGGAAGTATGCAACACCTTTCAAATGACTTCCCTAATATATTCTCCCACTCCACACTTGCTACTGAAGAAGAGCTAAGCCCCTTTAGGAATCACCAGAACATGCTTGCTGGTATAGACTACGTTGTTGCACTTGAAAGCAATGTATTTATGTATACCTATGATGGGAATATGGCAAAGGCAGTCCAAGGTCATAGACGGTTTGATGGCTTTAAAAAGACGATCAATCCAGACAGGTGCGTCTTTGTCATCCCTTCGATGCGAATCTCGAACAATCTTTTCCAGCATCCCATAGGCTTTTGAAATACTATAATTTACTGTCTTGTTTGTTTGCTTTGCATATAGAAAGAATTTTGTGAAGCTTGTGGATCAGTTGGATGAAGGGAAAATAACATGGAAGAAATTCAGCTCTAAAGTGAAGAAGCTTCACAAGGATCGAGTTGGAGCACCATATCCAAGGCAGCCTGGAGAATTTCCGAAGTTCGAGGAGAGTTTCTATGCAAATCCACTTCCCGGATGCATATGTGAGAAAACAACGGATGAGTAGATCCCAAAGGAAGAAATTACTTTACATTATTTCACAGCAGGGGCTCAACTTCCTGCCAAAAACGAGTCGCCGAACTTGATATGACCCTGAGCTGCAACATTTTGATCATACAAACTCAGGCGATGATCATCGACTGCTTCCTCTTGGGGCAGAAACTGTACGGATGGGAGACAAGCCTATACAATGAGCTCATTGCAGCAAGTGCATACAATAGTTGGTCCATGGACATAAGATGATTTCCACCTTCTCCAAGTGACATGCACCGGATTGCATATACTCGCACTAACCTCTTTGATCGTCGATTACATGCTGGGAGAGTGCTATTTCCCGGAGCGAGAATAGGAGGGGGAACCACGGAAGGAGGTCTATTCGATGGAGCCTGGGAGAAACTCCAAACTGGGGAGTGTTTAGGGAATATAGTTTTTGCATTGTTGGAAATCCATGAAGTGGATATAGTTTTGAAAGAAAACCAACCCACTTTAACAACCTTTTGGGTAATAAATTTTCTTCTATGCAAACACAGAAAGAAGTCTGTAAGTTGTCAACTGTTCATACTTAACTATTCAATGCATGATCTAGTTACCAGAATTATTGATCCTTTACAAAGCTTGAAATTCTCTGGCAACAGGATTGGATCTTGCAAAATTGGATAGGGAATATGATATCCAATAATATTTAAAAAAATAATGTCAATCGAAAGAGAGGGTATAAAATCAAAGAAGAGATCTGGTCAGTCATTTACAACTGCAGAATGGACTCAACAAGTTCATGTAAAGGTGCCAACTCCCCTTTATCGATCAGACGAAATTCCTGTTTTGCAGAAAAAAGAAGAAAATAAAACTTAGAACTGCTCTAGAATCATCCAAACCATTGTAAAGGTCCTGTTTTGCAGATTCATAGAAACCGGAAGAGGTAAGCCATAGAACTTACCCATGTAAAGAGAACAAAATGCTTGAAGCAAGTGTTCAGGTGAGCTTCCTCCTTCAAACTGACTATCTTTTGGAAATGTGTGTGGTAGATGTGAGCATAGACACGGAACATCCGCTTCATGATCGTCTTCACCACATCCCGGAAATTTGCTGGGAAGGGCGCGCCTGCAGATCGCAGTCAAATCGAAATAAGCTGAGTCTTTCCATCTGCAGACAAGTGTTTACCAAGTAGCATAGTCTCCACTTACCGAGCTTCTGAGGGAAGATTGTTTCGTCGTCTAGTTGAGTCTCGATCCAGTCCATGAGGAACTCGACGTACTTCGGAGCTGACACTTCGATCGGCTTCTTGATGGTAACTCCATCCGCCCATCTATACTCATACCTGCAAAGAAATTCACAAACCAATAACACAACCCATCATCCAAGTCCCGGACTAGCGGTCGGAACAATCAAGAACATTACTTTGGTCCTGCTGTCATTGAAGGGCAGTTAGAAGGGGTGCAGAATTCAGTGAGGGTGCCATACAAAATGTTCACTTGGTTGAAGAAGTCCACAGCTGCAAGTTCATCCAATATCAGATAACTTCATCATCAAGTCATCATCTAAAAAAAAAGGGAAAAACATTAGGATCATACTATTGACAGCCAGCCATTCGTTGATATCTTCGCCAGGAGGCAGACTCACTGCTTCCCTGAGATTCCCACTACCCAAAGTGGCATCAATGTGTTTTTGGAGCTGAGCACCCTGTTTTTTTTTGCACCAATAAGAGAGTTCGAAGAATAAGAGGGTCTGACGGTGCTCGAAATGATGGTTTTTTAGACAGGCTCGTATCTATGTACCTTGCTTCCAGATGGGGCATTCTTCTTGGGTCGGAATGTCTTCTGGTTCCTTCATTAGCACAAAAAATGTCCCAACAATTAACTAATTTGGACAACATTAAAACCAAATATGTACCGTTGCCACGTATTCATGCACCAATTACTCCTCTCCAGCAATTTCTTTTTTTTTTTTGAAAAAAATTATCCATGCAAGGCCAAAATTAACAAGCCATATCCCAGGAGGCTTTGTAGATTAAATTAATGTTTCAATTCCTCATTATATGATGAAACAGGAAAGGGCGCTTCATTAGATTCGATGTATTATTGCTATTATTTTCCTATCAAAATCCCCATCAAAGGAAGAGTTTAAACAACTCGGAACCAATTACATTTAATAACAGCTTAGGAAATAAAATATAAATCAAAAGAAATATGTCAGAATGGGAAATCCTGGTCGAAATTGTTATCTGTTTTAAGCATCTACGTAAGTAAAATACAAGGAAATAATGTTGATATCGAAACAAATGATGAAATTAAATAAAAAAAGAGAAAAGATTAACAAAATTGGAAGGTTGAAGAAAATGCCTGCTTCCAAGGCCAAAGAGACTCATTGTGCTCTGGCTTTTTTCTGTGTCTTGGTCACCACAATTCTTGAAGAAGAAGAAGAAGAAGAAGAAGAATATCGCTTCTCTATGTCTCTCCCTCTTCTTTTGTTTCTCCTCTTTCAATTATTCTTGTTTTCGTTGGAGGAATTTAAATTGTTTATTTTCGGAATTATTGATAATAAATTTAAAAAAACTCGTGTCACTTGCTGATGATGTCAAATTTGGGATGACAGGTTGGCAAATTAAGGGCTGAACAAAATAGTAAGCTGCAAAAAAATATTTAGATTGAGACATAAGACATAAATAAATTGAATTGATTGAAGTACATGATTTAATTCTTTTCGAAAAAACCGAATGCAGATAATTGAGATTTACATGCAGCGCTATTTGAGAAATTACTTGATGAAGGCCAACATACTTCCTACCGGAAAAAAAAGCGGACTCCATATTTCTAATTTCTGTCATGTGCTAATTGCTTATTATTTATGTTTAGCAATTTATTAATTTCATTTAAAATCAAAACACAAAGCCCAAAGCTGCCAAAGCACAATTCATTACTGTTCAAAATCCAAATCCTCTTCCAGCCCACGCTGGCAGGCCATTGATTGTACAACCCTAGTAAAAACGTTTGATATTTCTTTTTGAAATGACTGTATTTAAAGTCGATCACTAGGACTTTATTTAGGAGTATTTTTATCAACAATATCTTTTATATAAAAATTTTTAAAATAAATTCAAGTCAACATTGGTAAAAAAAATTGATATTGTTACTACAACAATCAGTAATTATAACAAACTGGTCATATCAAGTCTGAAGTTGTTATATAAAGTTTTTGTACGACTATTATTAAATAAAATCTTGTTGTTGTCATAAAAAACCATTCTTAAGGAAATTTAATATTTTTAGATTATTTTCCAAAATCATCTAAATTTTGATAATTAAGTCAACTAATTATGGTTTTAAGTTTAACTCTTAACACTTAATGATTCCAAAATTCTTTCAAACAAAGTTTTAAATCACTTATCGGACCATTTAGATACCAAGAGTGAGTAAAGGACGGTTGAAGTTAAAAATCACCACGAAACCAATTTCAACAAAGTCGTACCTTGCTTGACCATTAACGACCTCGTTTCTTGTTTCACAGAAAACCCTACACCCGAGATAGCTTGGTACGCCCCTCAAAAAAAAAAGATAGGTTGGTACGTACGGTACCGTACAATAGTCTTACACTGCTACCGACCAAACTGAACGCAGACCCAACCGGTCGAACAATTTAAGGAACAAACTCCCAACTAAAGAAGTACAAACCAGAAAGACAATTAACGCATAAATTAACCCACAAATAAATCAGTTGGTGCCACCAAGAACACCCTTGAGCTTCTTGACCTGAGCATCGTCCAAGAACGTCACCTTCTCGATAGTGTCCGACGCTAAATCGTTCCCGAACAGCGCGATGCTGGTAATCTGGAGTCCGGGGCTGGCGCTGCTGAAGCTGACGAAAGCCACGGCGGGGGCGGCGCCGGCGTTGAGCTGGAAGTGAAGCAGCCCCTGTGGGAACACCATCACGTCCCCCTTCTTCAGGTTCTTGACGTATACTTTATTCGCGGTGGAGATGAAGCCGGCGCAGATTGATCCCTGCACCATCACCAGCACCTCCGAGCCACCCGGGTGGGTGTGCATCGGGATCACCCCGCCAGCGGCGAGGTCCAGCCTGGCAATGGAGATTCCGAGGCCGTTCACGCCCGGGAACTGCTCCGCGAAGGCAGGGGTCACCGCGGCCTTGATGATGTTGGTGGTGTTTCCGGCTGCACCGAGGCCGGTGAAGTAGAAGTCGTCCTCGGTGACCTTGGCAGGCTTCTTGCAGGAATAGCCCTCGGGGCCGTCGGGGCCTGAGAGGTCCGCTACGCAGAAGTCTTTGACGGATGCGCGGGAGGTGGCGGAGAGGAGGGAAAGGAGGAGAAGGGAAATGGAGAGGAAGGACTTCATTTTAATACCAGTTGCTTGGATTCTCTAGGTCTTGTTTTAGTTAGGGTACCTGCAGGAAGTGAGGAGTTGGCTACTTATATATATTGGAGGGGATACGGTACTGGTGTAGGAACTGGCACGGTTTTTTTTATGAATACCTAAATTTATTATATCTACTAATTCAGTGTTGGGTAGAGATAACATAATATTTGGTCAACTAGTTAAGTTGTAACGTAGTTGCATTTTTCGTTGGGTTATGGAATCTGATGGTACTTACAAGAGGTATTGATGATCGATTAAAAACTATGTAGCAATACCGGCACGTGCCAACTCACATGGCACGTACCTGATGAGTTTTATAAAGGATCTAGCGGTAGCCAGATGGTTAGCGACCGCTAGGAGGGAAACATAAAGTTTAGGAGTAGATGGCCTAGTGACCGCCAGTCGACTAGCAACCGCTAGCCATGTCCGGTTAGCCTTAAAGTTTTCTTGTTTTGTTTTTTTAGGTCTCTCCAATGCTACTAGGATTAGTTCTACTATATATACTTACCTTTGTAATCAATGTAACACAAGTCTCAAAAAGAGTGTGAGAGAGTGCAGTCGCAGTAAGCTAACATAAATATCAGAGAGAGTGCAATAGCAATAGCGCAGAAAGCGCAATAGTTTCATTTAGCACATGTATTTACAGTTAGCGCAGTTGTAGCGGTGTGGTGCAAAAATATAAAGAAATCTAGTGGAAAATTTTTGTAACGCCCTGTGATCTGAATGACTGTCTCCACAGACTAACATAAGCCTATTACAGCGTTGCTTTGCCTTCACTCGCGTGTATCTTGAAAAACTTCCAAGGAGATCATCCATTCTTAAACTACTCCAGGTCATGCGCATTTAACCTTGGAATTCTCTCAAGATGTGTGCCCGAAAAAAAAATACACATTATTGATATGGATAGTCAAAACAAGCCACTTAAACCTTTCAGACAAAAAATATCATTTACGGAGTATCACAACTTTAGTTTCACAGCGCCACCAAACGTATATTGACAAGCTAGATCACCAAATATTATTATCTTGATTCTCTTTCGATTTTTCTCATATTATTATATTTCAATTCCCAACATTTCCGAGTACTTTAACTCGAGTTAAAACAATTCCTTACCCATAACCGAATGATCACCGCCTTCAGTGGTATAGGACGTCGTTTTTAACTGCATTGTTGAGGATATGCTGGACTAGGATTCAAAATCTAGGGTGAAACTGAAAGAAGTTTGTGTCCGTTAGAAACGACAGATCTGTGTAGGGTAGAGGGGATGCATGTGAATCGGCGAATCCGGCCATTTCGACTAGGACACGGCTACTCTTTTAGTTGGAAGCAGCCAAATGGAAATATCTCGAGGATTTTGGTGTCTGCAACTAGAAGCTACCTTGCCATTGCAGATACCAGAACGCCCATATTATCTGATATAACATCATTTATCCTTTTTCCTTGTTAACGGCTAGGAATGGCGAGTATTAATCAACTAATCTTTTAAGGCCGCTCTTGAGACCTAATTCCAGAAAAAATAATCGCCAAAATAGCAAGTAATTAAACTTCTTATTTGTTAAATATGTTAGTGCTCATAGTCACATGTTGTCTAAATAAATAAACGTAATCAGTTATCTGAAAAGTACTAATTAGATAGAATTTATCTTAATGTTAATCTATGAAAATCTTACACGATAATCTTTCGTTTTATCTCAAAACGTTCTGCCAATTCGCATGAAAAAAATCTACCAAGAAAAACTTATAATTGAATAGTAACATGTCAAATTTAAAATAAAGGGTAATTTTTTTAATGATATTCAACTCGAATTTCAAATCTTATTTAATAAAATTTGAAATATAAAATCTTACTGCTTTTGACTTATATCAAGTTCAGTGACATCCGTGATGTTTTTTCCCTAAACTTGGAGGAAATGGATATCACCACCATAGTCAACGGTTTAGGTTTCCATGATACAATGGTTAATCCTGTCATTTTCATTAATTAGTCATCCTTCAGGCAAATCATCTTCTGGTCAAAATCAACGACCCGAATTAATAATAATTTACTATCTCTCGCCTCCTTTAGAGCTAGCAATCTCTTTCGTAACCATGGCAGTACTGGTGTCTAGGGTTTACAAATAGTCTGCATTTTTTCAATCTTGGTTACAATTATAATATGACCAAAAATGCAAGTTAGCCCCGTGAAGTGGTCCAATAATGGCACATGGACACAACAGTTGCGATAAAAATGGAGGGCATAAGAAGACATACTTGGGACAGCTAATAGAAACTCTGCAAGTCTCGCTTGGTGGTGTTCGTCTTCACGTCGAGCGTCATCCATAAAGGATAGATACTTGTTTGTGTGGATACTAGGACTTGCCCTATCTCGTAGGGCGTCTTTTTAAGGTCCCAAAAGGTTAAAACTGGCCTACCTCCAATTCCAATTTTACCATTTTTAGATTCGTACTGTTGTACGATATTTAGGGGCGATTCTCTCAATAATATTTTTACATTCATACAATTTGAATTTAAGATTTATTTTAGTGAATTCAATTTTTTACCATTTAAAACCAACCGAGCTTTGGATTTTATAACAACTGTAATGATATTTGAAGACGAATCACGAGTGCTCACTCTTTTTTTGGCTTCACCCGGATATTTCGAGAATATATAGACCTTAAGTTGAATGGTCATTAGATTTTTTGCTTCAAATAGCTAGACAACGTATAAGCTTCTACTATTTCCTAATGCTTATTGAATTTTCTTTGAATTATATATATTGTCACTACTTGATACACTGTGACCACATTAAAATTTTTAATCAACCTGGTTAACTCTAACGTGCCATATATAGTTAGCGTTTGATAAAAAAACTTAGGCTTAAACCTTAAAAAGTAGCAACAAGAAATTATATTAAATAGATATTGTGTTGTTCTAGATTAACTAGGTCTCGAGTTTGAGTTTTGGGAACACGTCAGTATTAAATACTTGTTAAAAGTTTTGCCACCTCAAAGATCTCACCCGACTCGAATCTGGATTAGTTGATCCAGTGGACTGAATAACAAATGGTATAAACCAAAAACCTTAAAAAAAATTACGCTTACAATTTATATATATTAGTAATGAGGATTTCCTTTCTAAACAAAAGGGTGAAGTGCAAGATAGGCGTGATATTGATTTTGTGATTTTAACGTCGTTGCTGTCGAGGTACTACGTCCCTGACAAAAGGGTGATGTTCATTGTCACCTTAACTAAAAAAGGGTAAATATGAACAAACAAAACCAAAGAAAAAATAACAGCCTATTCCAAAAGCAATGGATGCAATTTCAATTTCCTCTTTGGAGTTCCAAGGAAACAAAACAAGGAAACGTATCGGATAGGGCAAAGAATGAAGGAAATATCTTGCGATGGACCTTGAACTCGGTCGTTGAACCGAGTTGATGGAGCGCATAAATATTCCACAATAAATGGCCCATGCCCAGGTCCAGAAGCCCATGGGTACATGAACCAATGGGTTCGCTTTCTCTGAAGTCCGAAAATGCCAAGAAGTCGCACTACTCAATGGTGTGTTGAGCTTTAATCTCAAAACTAAGCCGGGTTCGGGATAAAATGACACGATGACGGAGTCGTGTTTGTCCGGTGACGGAGTTCTCCTTTTAATTGTGCGGGTTTCCCACGTGCTGTTTCTACCGGTTGGTCGATGAATTTGTGCATGGGATGACCACAGTTCAAATAAAACCTTTCAGATATCAGATTTGAAACCATGGTCAAGATTCTAAAAATTGTCCCGGAATTTTAAGAAAGTTTTGGTTACAGTTCCGGCTTTTAAGAAATCGTATTAACCATTGTTGAACTGGAGATTCCAAAATCGTAAAATCGGGTTTGATTTTTTAATTTTTTTAAGCAAAACCGTGAATTTTTATTTTTCAAACAAAATTGAACTGACGGGTACAACTGTAACGGTATATCCCAGAAACTGTCCCAAAACCTTATTTCGAAGTTTCAAATACGATGCCACGTTGCTAGAACTTTGTAATCACCGATTTCGGTGTAGGGAAGTGACCCACTTTCCCGTGGACCCAAACAACGCAGCGAACAAGATAGGAGCAAGATCTACGAAAAACAAGAACAACAGATTTGGTAACCCGGTTCGATCTTGACCGATCTACGTCCGGGGGCGTACCAAGCCAGGAGATTTCACTATATCAAGCTCGATCTACACTTTGGAGCTACGCAGGCTCAACAATGGTGTTTCTCTCTCCTCTTTTCTCTCTGTCTCTCTCTACAAGGAAGAAGATCAGTGTACAGTGACAGACAAGCGGGGTATTTATAGTGCCAACAAACCTAGGAACCAAAACACACACGCAGGGGCATTTTTGTCCACGCTTTGGCAAAATGGAGAAGCTGAAGCGCGTACCGTTTGGCCAGGTCGATCCCAGTTCTGGACGGGGCTACGCCCCCCGCGGTGTCCGAAGTCTCCATACCCAACATTCGGAACCTAAACTAGGAGTTTCGAAACCGTCGACACCGTCGTCAGACCTAAGTCGTGTACTGTTTTGTCTGATGACGGAGTTGACCGGTGGGAAAAACGAAAAATGACACGATGACCCCGAGTCCGGGTTGTTGCTCATGTGTGTCATTTCGGGAAAAGGCCCATTGGCTAAATTCCATGAGTTATGATGGCCCAAGTTCGTTGGTTGGTGAAAGTCCGACATCTGTTTGCGGGTGGGTTGGTGAAAGATCATTTTCACGAGACGACGTTCTCGTTTTTTCAGAAGTAAGTCGACGTCGTCGATGGTTCTCGACTAGGTTTTCCTTTCTCCGTTCAACCGGTACGGAATTAAATAACATATATTCAACTTTAATAAAATAATATAACATATATGTGACGTTATGATCCCAACAATTAAAAGGGCACAAATTTCATACGGTTACAAGTTTTAGGTCTCGTGGAAAATATCGTTTTAGTCGACGCCTTTTCTTTTTTTTTTGGGAAAAGTCCACTTTAGTACCCTGTGGTATCGCAAAAAATCAAGTCAGTACCCTGTGGTTTAAAACGTATCAATTGAGTCATACTTATTCTAATTAACATCAATTAGAGGCCCGGGCAGCTGCCCGGACCTGCCCGAACCTACCCGACCCCTGCCCGAACTACGTGGCCAGCCACGTGGACATCCATCTCCTTCCCTCCTCCTCCTCCTCCCCTCCTCCTCCTCCTCCCCCCGCGTCCTCCTCCTCCTCCTCCCCTCGCATCCTCCTCCTCCTCCTCCCCCCGCGTTCTCCTCCTCCTCCTCGACCCGAATCCGGACCCGCTTTTACAGGCTTGCAATGGGGACCCGCATAGGCCCGGGTTTAGGGCGAATGTAGATCTGGGGAAGCCCGAGAGGGAGGCGGGGATGGGTCCGGTGAGTTCGTTGGAGCTCACGTTGAAGTCCGACAAGGACGAGATATTACCAGACGGAGCAGGGATGAGGCCGGAGAAGCGGTTACCTTCGAGCCTGAGGGTGATGAGGTGGGCCTCGGGGAAGGGGAGCGGGCCGGAGAGGGAGTTGAAGGAGAGGTCCAAACGGTGGAGCTCTGGGGGAGAGGGTGGGAACGGGCCGGAGAGGTTGTTGTGGGAGAGGAAGAGGAGGAGGAGGAGGAGGAGAACGCGGGGGGAGGAGGAGGAGGAGGAGGAAGCGGGGGGAGGAGGAGGAGGAGGACGCGGAGGAGGAGGCGGAGGAGGAGGAGGAGGAGGAGGGGAGGAGGAGGAGGAGGGAAGGAGATGGATGTCCACGTGGCGCCACGTCATCAAAATTTGGTGACGTGGCTGGCCACGTAGTTCGGGCAGTGGTCGGGTAGGTTCGGGCAGGTCCGGGCAGCTGCCCGGGCCTCTAATTGATGTTAATTGGAATAAGTATGACTCAATTGATACGTTTTAAACCACAGGGTACTGACTTGATTTTTCGCGATACCACAGGATACTAAAGTGGACTTTTCTCTTTTTTTTTTGGTCAAGTCGACGCCTTTTCTTTGAGGAAATGGTCACCTCTACTTCACCTTGCATATTTTTTTCTCGGGCCATTTTTTAAAAAATATCTATACTTGAGATCCGATTATTCCAAAGTCGAATATGAAAAAAAATTTATAACAAATATATAAAGATATTGCGTCTCAAAAATGTCCCCACCATTATCGATTTAATTAACCCACCAGAAGAAAAAGGTAAAATTCGTCTACTAAATCCATAATTGGATACCTTCTTTGACTTTTCCACCTCCCGGAATCCAATTAGGGGCATGGTCAATCGTCTTCTACTGGATCCTCCTTGGACATTGTCTGATGTCTCTCAGACATTGTCTCTAGAACTCCCTAGCATCACGGCCTCGGCATCTTTCCTGCCCACAGTTTTTCATGTACCTGAGCTAGACTAAACAACATAAAATGCATTTTAACCCGACGACTCAAGGTGTAAATAAATTGATAAAGTTCTACGTATCAGAATGTAATAATTGTTAAAAATTTTACCTTTAAAGATAATATTATTATGGGATATGGGTCCCGTCCACTGATCCACCATCATGACCATAAAGGGTATCCTTTACATTAAATCTCAGTTACTCTCATTATGCTGCATTTATAATTGTGTCTAAGCTTCCCCACCTTGTTATGTACTAAATGCCTGCTTATGGGCCATTCTACTTCGTTTGACTTTAGACGGATAACCGATTAGTGGAACCAGAGATGAAAATTGGATCTGCCTCTTGAATGGGTCTAAGATTACGTCTAGATTTGGACGAGTCAAAGAATAGTAGATTTTCTTTAAAAAAATTTGTTGATTTTGATTAAGTCTAAATATGGTAATTTTTGGATTGTTCTTTTGTTTTTGATAAGTTAGATTGTTCTTTTGTTTAGCATCTTATATCAGAAAAAATAATATATTTTTTTTACTAAATTCGCTGTGGCTTAGACAGTTTTGGCGAATAAATATATTAGAACATAACTCACGGCAGATAGATTCGTCAAATGGGATTTTGGATTGAGTGGGGACTACATAAAAGTCGTCCCCACTAAAGAAATTTCGTTTAGACCATCAGATTTCATTAAAAAGTGTATCTAAAGATCTGACAGTCATTATCATAAATATAATGACTCACACTCTTTTTGATCCATTTCAGTGGGACAACTCTTGTCCCTACTTAATCTAAACCCCGTCAAACCGACAGAGTGGTAAGTAACCATTAAGGTTTCAGTCTCCGTATTTATTTATTTTGCGAAATTCTGATATTACGGTTCTACTCATTGGATAGGCAGATGCAGCAAGTCTAATATCAGATTAGATCAACTTCTGGGTATCCACCTACAACAACCTTCCAATCCGTCGTGCCTAAACGATTTGGACGTCCAATAACAAGCACACGGTGCACGAACTTCCCCGAGCACAAGTACTAAACAAATTGAAGAAAGATTCACCGCATTAAATTGATTGACGAAATTAGATGGTTCAATTCATCACATTCGTAATATTGGTATAAAAATTTACTTTTACAAAATTAAAATTCTCCAAAATTATTTGGTATCGAGGTTTAAGTATGATCGGATTATGAAGGTCGGTAAAATATTTTTGACCAAATTTTTATACAACTGTGTCATAAAAAATCAACTCAATTGATTAAACTAATATTCCATTATCAATTAATCGGCGTAAAATATCATTGTAGGTGCGAAAATATCATTGTTACCGTGATATGAAAATAAGATATGATTACAAATGTTACTTCTACCAGAAATTAAATTTCATCGCCTACCACTATTTTACTAAAACTAATAATCAGCACTCTGTTGTAAAATTACAGATCATGGGTTCAAAATCAAATCCCGCAAGATCACGTACCACTATTGCATAGGATCTGGCAATAAACCGAAACTAATGTTCAAGCGACGAGGCCATACAAAAAGTAGATTTTCCTAGGAATTGCCGAAGACTTTTTGACGTCATGCATTAAATTCGTAATTAAGGAAAAAGACAAAAGCAAACTGCTCCTGTTGCAAGCATTAAATTTCGTAATTAAGAATTGTCGAAGCGTGTGATAGTTGACGTTAACAATATAATCCGCATGCCATGTGACAAGATCTACTTAATTGTTACTTTAATGTAATCTTGGCAGTTTTTGGTCCGCCCAAACGAATTTTATTTTAAAAAAATTTCTAGATGGCCTATTTAAACAGTATCAACTAATTTAAGTTCGTATTATTTTTGAAAGATGTTAAATCTCTTTGAATAAATATTTAATATTATTATTACGTCATAAAAAATTCAAAATTAAAAAAATTTAATTAAATTAGAACGAGTTTCTAGGTGCACCAATCAAGAGTTCGAGACACATTACTAATTTATTAAGATTCCTTTTATGGCAAGGAAAGCCGTAATATTGAAAATCCCAGAAAAAAGGGTATATTCCTGAAATTTCGCATCGACGAGTGTGATGTGCTGAAATCAAAATGTGTTATAATGTGAAACGGATAATCAATTTGGGCCACGAAGAGTTTTTTTAACTACCGTATTATGAGAATTATTAAGTCAATTAATTTAAATTATAATTAAGTAAATTTTTTGAATAATGACCAAATGTTATTAATTTCCAGATATGTAGATGTCACTTCACGATTAGATAAAATTCTTGGTTAAATCACTTCTAATTTGAACAAAACCTAGGGAAATGAAGGATTTGATCACCCTTCGTTCCAACATTGGAAAGGATCGCCGTCCCCACGTGCTGAGGCACTTATGTCACACCTCGCACCTTCATATGTTAGCAGGGCCGATTTATTATTATTATTATTATTCAATTTTTATACCAAATGTTATTTTTTTGTAATATTAAATAAAATTTGTGTGCATGTAAAAAATTAAATGAATCAAAATAACAAAATAATTAGCACATTAATAACAAAATATAATTTTTTTTGTTTAATCAAGAATAACTGTATCTATGTTGTCAGTGATACCAAACTCATAATATTTTTTTATTTATACATACCAAAAAATTTACAACAAGTATTTAATATTAATGTTGTCACGTCTAAAAATCGGCATGACAACCGTCACAAAGAGAGAAACTACGTTATAAAATAAATATCTTAAATGTTACATCCTCAGTGGTAAATATAAGTTCTTATACTAAATGAAAACATAAATATCGTGTCACACAATGCATATGTCTGCTCCTAGTTCTCACGCTCGAATCACCCCTTAGTATATGAAACACACAACACACATCAATGATGATACGCTAGTGAGCAGTTGGCAACACATAGATCATGTATTCAACCATATAACATATCATAGATCATATCTCAAATCATATAACGATTTATATATCAATTATTCATAACAATGACCATTCAAATCAGGATACACTCGAGAGTTCAGTTCAAAGTATGACAGGTTTTTAGCGGGTATGATTCAAGTGAAGTACCCCTTCCATTCCCATGGCACGTATAAAATCAAAGACACGCTACAGGCCCAAAAAATGCAATGAGCACCAATACCGTAGGCCCAAGTCAACACATACACTTCTTGTAGCGCATATAAATTCAAGACATGATACATGCACAAAAGAACGGAAGGGAAACTTCTTCATACGACCAAAACACGTTCATATACTAAAGTATCCAACAATCGAATATAATTGCAAAACATCAGATAGCCAAATCGATCAAACACAACGAAGCCAGGTGAGGCAACACATATATTACCTTTCTTTCCGTGATTACATTATAGTCAAAACGAAGATGAAACCATTATATGCAGTTAGCTTATGAACACGCCAACAGATTTCATTTAATCGCATCTAACAGTAGCAAGGAACATCAACCAACTGACTTACCTCATGTTTGGTAACAAACAATTGCATAGGCAAAAGTAATAACAACCGGTATGTACGAAACAAAGACACGAACCAACTCACTTTCTCTCCGGTGATCGATAAATTTATTTTATACTACCCAAATTATTATGAATATTCACGCACTACTCAAATTATTACCAACTGTTAAATAGATTTTTCGATTATTATAATTGTGTTCATAGGATTCGAACTCCAGACCTGTCAGTTTTTTGAAAGGTAAGTATATTAAGAGTCGTCATGATATATACATCTTACTTAGTATGGTATTCCCCCTACCATGGTGCCGAACGGGATTGCGACCGCCGGTCTCGTCAAAACCCTACCACACCAAAACCCAGAGGAAAAAAAAAAGGTGTGGTAGGGAAACTCCAGACCTGTCAGTTAAGCTAAAAAATAGCCAATCATTCGTTGATCTAAGTGATTCTTGCTTGGTATAAACTCATAATAATTAATAAACAAACAAAACCCCAAAATCAACAGAAAAAAATAAACAACAAAGAAAGTAAAACAAATAAACCTTCCGTGGGGATAAGAATTGTTCCTACTAAAATGGATCAAGTCATTATACTTATAGACACAATTTTTAATTACTGTCAGATCTGTAGATACGATTTTTAATAAAATGTGATGGTCTAAACGAAATTCATTCCGTGGGGACGACTTTTATGTTGTTCTCACTCAATCATAAACCTTGATTACAAGTAAAGAAGAAAGTATTCCTACCCTACCCTACCATAGTGTATCTGGTCAAAATTTGACCGTTCAAAGCCTAATTAGTTGAATTAGATTCTAATCTAATATTTAATTCTCACCTGCAGAAACACCCGTTTTCCTTTTCTCCTTCCCATTGCATCTCTTAATTAAAATTTCCCTCTGTTTCGCTTGGTTTCCACTCCTTCGTTTCCTTATATTTAACGAATCCTCTCCTTCTTCTTCTTCTTCTTCGTTTCCCGATCAGAGAGGAGGAGGAGGAGGAAGAAGAAGAGGAATTAAAGAAGGGGATAATGATACCTTATTTATTATCGATTTAGCTAATTTAATTAATTCTCAGGAGCTCTCTCTCTCTCTGTTACAGTGTTCTTCTGGTAGGTGAGCGATCGTTTCCTTTAGGCGATGATGCTTCCTTTCGTTTTCCCTTGGGGGAAAATAGCTTTGGAGGTTCATCGAATTATTATTTTTTTGTTAATTGTTGCGGTGGAATGAGCTTTATCGTTTTATTTTCATTTCTTTTAAGTGTTAATTAATTGAAGAGGTTTATAATAATAAATTAAAAAAAAGGATGATTAATTTGGTTATTGAGCTATAGTTGGAGAGAGAAGAAGTAGGAAGCTAGAGAATTAGCTAGTAGCTCGTGCATGGTTTCCAATTTTAGCTGTTGGTGGAATTTTTTTTTTGGGGAGGATTTTTCGCCTTTTTTGATTTGGTTTCTGTTGACTTAGTGTTGTTTCTAGGCAAGGATGTCCAACGAGGAAGACAGTGGGAGCCCTGGGTGGGGTGCTTCGTTTTTCACGCAGACAACCGAGGATGTGGCGAGAGCGGTTGCCTCCGCGGCCGTTGCTGCTCATTCCGCTAGGCCGTCCGTGGTTTTCTCGTCAAAGGATGACGACCATGGTGGTAGCAAGCTTCTGAAGCTACACCAGCAATTTTCGAGAGTGATCAAAGGCTTCTCGTCCAACCCTCCTGAAGTCAAAAGAGTCACTTACAACCCTGAAGTTTTGACTACCCTGAAGCGTCAGTGGGCGAACTTTCAGTTGCAGTACTTGGTATGCATTTTTGTTTAAGAGAAGTAATTTCGTATTTTGACGCTGCAACTTCTTTCACGTGCAGAGAGTCAAGGACCATGCTAGAATTACTTTTACTTACAAGCACAACATACTTTTGATTCTGTGTCTCTCTCTACTACTCAGATGTTCTACTCTTTTGCATTCTTGAATTGGTTGAAATGCTCGATTGTGTCGCATTTACATTTGCTTTGTTGCGTCGTGCTTGTTTGCCTGTAGATGTCTGCTTTGAAGCATATATATGATTGGAATTTCTCTTCAGATTTGTCTGCTGTAACATCATTGTTATTCAATTGCACAGGATCATAGGCCCTTAAAGGAGCCATCAAGGCTATTTGAAAGCATGGTGGTGCTAGGAATTCATCCCCACTGCGACCTCCAGGTGTTGCAGAGGCAATATGCACCCAGGAAGTTGGAAGGATCAAGTCATTCTCGTGTAGAACCGATTCTGGAGCCTCAGGTGACTTTAGAAGTGTTTCTGTAGTACCCCTGTGTAAACCTGTTTTCAGAATTAATCCCATACTTTTACCAATCGTGAACTTTTCTCTAATTTGCAGGTGTTATTTGTTTACCCTCCAGAAAAACAGCTTCCTATTAAACATAAGGACCTTGTATCATTCTGTTTCCCTGGAGGCTTGGAGGTGGGTTGTGCTCTTCATATGTTTGCCCCCTATCTGGATATTTAATTGCCAATAATCAGTTTTAGTTTTTTTTTTCTGAGAAAAGTTATAGTTTTGTTAGACAATGGTTTGTCTTGGCTTCATATCTTACTAATGTTGACTATTATTTTGTTGATCACTCAAAATTGTCCTGCCGTGATGACATATTGTTCGCCTAACATGATTTAATTTTTTAGGTTAAAGCTGTTGAGAGAACTCCTTCCATGAGTGAATTGAATGAAATTTTGTTGGGACAGGTAATAGTTAATACCTGTGGTATTATTGAGTGCATCAGTCGCAAAGAAAATCCTTGGATAGCGGTCTAAGCTATATCGCTTTATTTGTGCAGGAGCACCTCAAACAAAGTGACCTTTCATTCGTATTCCGGTTGCAGGTAATACATTATTAAATTATTCTTATATATTTGAGTGGACTTCGGTGTGAACAAAGTGGCAATGCTAACTTTTACGTGGTTAAATTTTTTGTCCTTTTGACTGTGAAATGTGGTGCATGTATCTTGAAATCATTTGCCGCCTTTGTCAGGTTGCTGATGATTCAACATTGTATGGATGCTGTATGTTGGTTGAAGAAATCGTGCAAAAACCTTCTGGATTACTCTCTGCAATCTCATCTAGGCAATCTGGTGCTTCACCCTTGAGCCGACACATTTTAACAACCCGCAGATGTTACTGCATTCTTTCCAGGCTTCCATTTTTTGAGTTACACTTCGGTGTCTTGAACAGGTGCAGGTCTACGCGATGCGCTTTTTACTTGCTTTTGTTGCTACAGATATCTTGTTAACAAGTGCATATGAGAGGAAACATGATTGTGTTTTCTAAATGACAGATTTCAAATGATCAATTCTTGACAATGACCATGATCTCTTAGCATGATAGTGATCAGCATATCTCTGTTTGCGAAACTTCAGACTTTCGGGAATTGTTATTTGTGCAGCATTTTCATAGAGGAACGGTTGGAAAGGTTGACACATGACATAACTGCTGTAGACTTGGATGCACAAGGAGATCATTACTCTGGAAAAGAAAATTTAGATGCCCCTGTAGATTATACTTTGGTGGAGGACCGTACTGTGGATATTCAGGATGAAGCAGAGCAAATTGCGGAATCAAGCACAAGAGATTCTATGCCTAAATGTTCGGCTGATGATGGAGCTTATATTGAGGAGAAAATTCCAGAGGGACATATTCACTTGGTAGAAAACCATCTTGGAAATAGTGCTATTTCAGTTGATTCTCAAGGAGATGATCCCTCCATAGAAGAGCATTCAGCTGGTACAAAGCATGCAGGATATGATGATGAAAATCTTGCACCGAAAAAAATAGCAGGAGAAAGGCACGTACCGGCTGCTGTCTTGCCGCTTCTTCGCTATTATCAATATGAAAGTTCTGAATCTTCCTCCAGGTATGTCCTTCATTTTCACTTGGTCATTATTATATTTATCAGTACTTGATGAAAGGAGGAATGTTCATGAAACTTACTAGGAAAGAAGTTACTGCTGCTCATTTTGTCTCAACAAGGGAAATTCAGATATGGGTCTGACACTTTTGTGTACTATCTGTCAAGCTGTATTATGTAGGAAAGAAATTTACATGATTTAGTGAAACCTTTGGAGGATTCTTATTCTGACAAATTTAATTTCTGGGGGTTGTGAGACACAAGTCAAAGTCTCTGTAACATTATGCTCTTACTGGTTTGAGATGTTGTTAACTTCTTTTCCGAAGTTTGGAATACTTCAAATGATTTGTGTTTTGTGCTAATATCTTTTC
Source organism: Hypericum androsaemum (assembly GCA_963995505.1). Classification (NCBI taxonomy): domain Eukaryota; kingdom Viridiplantae; phylum Streptophyta; class Magnoliopsida; order Malpighiales; family Hypericaceae; genus Hypericum; species Hypericum androsaemum. The sequence continues at coordinate 16,282,794 of OZ023190.1, forward strand.
TCATTTGACTAAAGCTGTTGTGAGTCTGTATTATGTGCAGTTTCCATGGTTCTCCAAGTGAAGACAGGAATTTTCGGAGTGACGTTGATGATACGGAGACAGAAGAGGCTTCTTTTTCTGGGCAGGATGATTCAGATGGTGATTACAGTGACATTCTTGAATGGGCAAAGGTCTGATTTCTTGAAAACAGTGTTGTTAAATATCTGGTATAGCGCTGGTATAGCGCTATTGCATATCGAAAATTTGGGTTGCCGCTACGAAAGCCGATACGATATGGCAACTTCGCTACGCGTCAGAATATCACCGATTTCTGCTATACCGCTATAACCGGTATACCAGAAATAGCGGAAATTGCATATTTTTTTTGATTTTAGGCTATTAATCAGGAAATATAATTATGGTAGGTCTTAATTGACAAAAATATAAGCATATTAAGGAAATATCTTATTGCATATTTACCTTTTCAGATGTCTTTTACACTGTTTAGGTCTCTACATATAGTTGTTGAAAACATTGATTCTGAAGATTCAATTGAAGAAGTCGAAGGATATGCCTCACTGTCTGACAATGAGGATAATGATTATGTTGGGGAAGAGAATAATAATTAGATCTTTTATCACTAGTTAGAATTATGAATTATTAGTTGTTTTGAACTATTGAGATTTTGAGTTTTAAGTCAGTTTTTTAGTTAATGTTTTTAACTTTTTAAAGCAATGCAACTATACATCATGCCTTATCTATTGAGATTTTGAGTTTATCTATTGAGATTTTGAGTTTATGTTAATCATTTCTTTTAATTTCTGTTTATGCAATTTTTTTTTGTGTGCATCATACTTTATTTCATGTCATATATAATTATTTATTTTAACTGCTTTGCGGTTTCCGCTATTTGCCCGTTAAGCTATCCGCTATTTCTCATATCGGGTTTTTGGTGTTCCACTATTTCCGCGAAACGCTATTTAATAACACTGCAGTTGAAAAGGGAAAGTTAATATGCCCAGCCTCTTTATTGTTTCATTAAAGCTCTTAACAAGTACCCAACGGTGATATATATATATACAGGCAAACAACCATGGATCATTGCAGATTGTTGGTGAATATTATCGTCTGAAATGTCCTGCAAGGGGTTCAACACTTAGATTTCATCCTTTGGAACACCTACATCCTTTGGAATACCATAGACCAGATGAAACAGTTTTATATGTTGCTGGCTCTACTATTGATCTAAGATCATGCAATACAAGTTTGGAGATTGCAGAGGTAGATATGACCATTGATATGCAGTTGTATAACCCAGCTGTCTTAGCTGCGGAGCTCCAATTGCAATTCATATCCGATTTATTTCTGTGCATGATGCATTTGCTGCTGCTCGTCTTGCCAGGCACATAATGCTCTTTTGGCAGAGGAGGAAGCGACATCATTATCGACATGGGCACTTTCTTGCATATGTGGATCCTTGCATCTCGAGCATGTAAGTCTCTATTGAATTTTGAACCCACCAAAAAGAAGCCATACGGTAATTTGAGTGGGCTTGGAATTGAAGGCTTAGGGTGTTTAAGGCAGAAGGATGAGCCCCGGGGAATTTTTTTTTGAGAGATTGAAGAATAAAGAGTAATTGTAAAATAAAGTGATATGGGGATGATTCAAGCCCTTCAAAAGGGCTGTAGAGCTTTCCAAAGAAATACATTCCAATCAGACATACATCAATTTCATTCACGACATCTGGGAGACTCCTAAAAGTTGCAATTCTCACTTTTTTATTGAATGCTACAACTGACTTGTCTGTAAGGATAAAACTGAAATTATTTATCATTTTCAACTACATTTTTGTCGAAGATATTCTGCACATTGTTTCTGTTTATGGTAAGTACTTATCTGCTGCTCTAATGCATGGATGCTCTTTTCTCATATCAAGGCTGTTTACCTATGATCAGTAGAATTAGATCTTTACCTTGTTAGTTTCTTATTCGGATGCATAATTTAGTGATAGGATATAAACTTTTTTCTACTAGTAACTAAAGGGAATCTCTACTTTTTTTCTCTTTGCAGGTGTTGACTATGTTTGCAGGAGCACTGCTGGAGAAGCAAATTGTTGTTGTTTGTTCCAATTTGGTACGCATCCTGCTTCAAGCTAGCAGTAGAGTTGCTCATTATTTCTGGAGCTCAACATTCTTGTTGAACGCATTTTGGTTAAATCTTTCAAACCAAATTAAAAAAAAAGAGGTTTGTGGAGCCTCAACATTGGTTGTATCCCTCGTGTTGTTTTATTGCATGCATCGGCATTATGGCGATTTGCATATATGCCAATGGTTTGCAAGATAGTCATAGTTTACTTGGTGAAGAGTAGTGATTGATTCCCGTGGAAACCACTGGATTATAGTTTTTTATTCAGGTCTTGTGCCTATGTCAGATTACTAAACCTTTTCAAACATGCAGGGTCTCTTGTCTGCCTTCGTCTTATCTGTTGTCCCTCTTATCCGCCCATACAGATGGCAAAGCCTGCTAATGCCAGTATGTTCTATTCCGAGCTGTTAGATTCTTATGTAGATGCCTATAAAAGGCTTGGCGATAGTAACCATTGGTTGTGCCACCAGATTTTACCGGATGACATGTTGGACTTTCTGGACGCACCAGTACCTTACGTTGTGAGTGTTTGACTGTTTGGTTTTGTTCTTTACAATATATTTTCTTCTGATGGAATTCAATTTCAAAGTTTTAGTTGCTTTTTTGTTTACGCTTATGTATCTTCTCAAATTATTTTTTTGGATCATAGTAATTGACTCCCTGTTTTGAGTTTGTGGTTGAATTTTTTTTGGTAATATCTGAACTTCTTATTAAGTTACTGCCAAAAAATAAATAGATGGCTCAACACTCGACTTTAAGTGTACTAACATTAACATCATATATTTTCTGAAATTGCTTTGTCTTTCCTTCTTAATCATTTCCACATCCATGTAGGTTGGTGTGAAGAACAAAACCAATGAAGTACAATCCAAGTTGAATGGCGTCATCCTTGTTGATGCTAATAAGAACCAGGTTTGTATTACTGCTTTCACTCACTTGTAATTCGTCTAGGCTGACTAGATGAGAGAATTCATATATTTTTTGTGTTACTCAGGTCAAATCTCCAACCATACCTCAGCTGCCTAAATACCAGGAGTTATTTACATCATTGAGTCCTTATCATGCCCAGCTTGTTGGGGAGAGTTTTTTGGCGAGGAAACGGCCAGTCTATGAGTGTACAGAAGCGCAGGTTTCAATACGAACACTCATCTGGAGTTTGTAGAGTGATTTTGTTCGACTTTCTTTTCTTGCAAGGAGGTAATCTTGTTTTCTTCCATGCTATATTATTTGCAGGTTGAAGCTGCCAAAGGTTTCCTGGCCGTGATAAGATCGTATTTGCATTCACTTTGCTCTAACTTGCGCTCACATACTATCACAAATGTACAGTCCAATAACGACAAGGTTAGTTTCCCGTCTAATTGATTAAGGCGTTGACAGCTATTTTGTAGCAGGACTAGTTCGACTTCGATTCCTGGACATTGTGTTTTGTATCGGTGTTATGTTTTTTGTTATTGAGGAAAGCTATGACCATTACGTAGCTTTGGGTCAGGCTCCCAACTGCAGCATCCAAAACAGAGTCATATAAGTAGTTGTATTATATATAGGCTGGTCCAGGTTTTATAATGGATGCACACGTTATCAAGCAGTCGATATTAAAGTAATTTTGATTGCTTTTGATCCTGCAGGTATCACTGCTTTTAAAAGAAAGTTTCATTGATTCGTTTCACAGTCGTGATCGACCTTTTATGAAGGTATGCTTGCAGAAATATTTTTCTGATTATCGTGATAGTGGCAAATACATTTGAGTTTCCTCCAGGCGATCATACCTGAACTTTGTTGACGACCTATCTTTTAGTTAACCTCTCTTTTCATATTCTAGGAATCACATCGGAAGCTAAATCATTCTGCTAATTTCTTCCTTCTACTTGTTTTAAACAGCTCTTTGTGGACACTCAAATGTTCTCTGTACATACGGATCTTCTACTCTCTGTTATCCAGAAAGAATAGAGCTTTTCGAAAGGTTTGTTTCTACACTCGTAACACGGAACCTTCATTTCCATAGTGTAAAATTGGCATAACTCCAGCTGCAGCTGGGACACCCAGGGCGCGGGCAAGTATAGGAAGTTCGTCCGTCCAGGGTAGAGCAACTTAAATCATACAACATTTTTGTTTTGGCCCATCGAAAATTTTGGTTCTCGTTGTCTAGTAAATTAATCTCCCGTGTTCTGAATTTTCCCTTTTACTGATAGCTCTCTTCTCTGGGTCCAGACTCTAGATTTTAAACTTACTGCATAAATTATGCCCTCTTTCCCCGCGGTCCTGTCTTGTTCGCAGAATTCGGTATCAACCCTTCGACTCTCTTTCTTAACTATACGTTTCGGATTCCTGTACAATGAATTAATCTGGTGCAATGCAATGAGAACTTCCACTATATACATCTTGTTTACTCGACAGATTCCAGCCAATGTGGCCCGTCTCAAGAGTCTTCTTCATACTGGTTCTTTTCTGGTCAGGATGGCACATAATTTTCAGAGGTGACAGAGTATAAGCTATTGAGCATTTCTTCCATTTTAACCAATCTTGCCAAGGCTGTCAAGCAACTTGGTACAAGGAAAAACCCGGCGACGACTCGTATAGCTGCTAAAACATACACAATCTTTGCTTGCTGGGAGGAACAATCTGGGTTCTGACCATGATGTTTAATGAGGTAGATGAAAATGGTAGAGGTCAAGGGGTCACATGCTTCATGGGGAAGAGGATGGGTTAATGCCAGAAAAAGTGGGTAGGAGCAGGAAGTGCTTTAAAGGGAAAATTAGTAGAAAGAAGGAAGGACGGACGGATATTTAAGGAGAAAAATGGTATCTGAGGGTATGTTCTGGTCAGGTGGGCCTCGAGTACGGGTGACTTTGCATGTGTTGGAGCCTGCCAGGGGATAAGAACAGTGACCAAAGAGTAGAGCACTAATTCGTACAATTCCTGCCACGGCCAAAAAAACCTCTCAATACAAGATTAGGTTTCAGAGAAATTCAATGTGACCAAACAAAATAAATGCAATCTCTCTTGAATTGTCCTTCTACCGCTTGGCTGTTTCCTAGCAAGAACATGATGGAGCCACAGGAGGAGGACCCTCTTCTGTACTCCAACTACTATTTCCTACAATAAGTAACTCTGAATAGTGCCAACAAATATTGATGAGTGAGTTGTCCTACCGTAGCCAAAAAATTTGGAGTGCGAGTTTTTAAAAAACTTGGAATTTCATATCAAGTCTTGTAATTGTAATGCACCAAAGAGAAGATGGTGCATGGAACCATGGAAAAATTCCTGTCGCTGTTATTTGGGTCAGTCTGAACCCTTCACGCACAGTAGTGGTGTAGTCGCTGACGCAATCCCACGAGTTTTCTAAACATGGCAGGTAGAATCGAAGAAGGAAGTATGGCATATCATAAGACTGTACACGTCATAAGCAGACAAAACGAAAATTAAAAAAAAAAGGAAAGGGAGGGATTATGGCCGAGCGGCTCGGCCAACCGATCGCCGCTCGCGATCGTTTTTTTATTATTATTTTTTCTTAATCTAATCTTAATGATAAGTGGCACAATATTATTCGTTGAAATATATATTAGTAGATATTATTTGTTGGTTACCATAATTAATAACTGTTGATAAAAATAAAAATATAAAACTCGGTCGAATATTAACTTCAAACATATTTTTGACAGTTTTATACTCCAAATTTGGAGAAGTTAGCAACTTGAATCAACTCAATCGGACTCCGGAATAAGAAGTTGTGAAAACTCGTCTTTGTAACTCGCTCGACTATTGACTTCAAACATAGTTTCGACAATCTTACACTCCGAATGTGAAGAATTCATAAACTAAAAAGTTATAGATATACGTTTCATCTTCGCAGAGCAACTTGAATCAACTCAATCGGACTCCGGAATAAGAAGTTGTGGAAACTCGTCCTCATAACTTGCTCGACTATTGACTTCAAACGTAATTTTGACATTCTTACACTCATAATTTGAAGAATTCATAAACTAAAAAGTTGTAGATATACATCTCACATTCACAAAAAAACTTAAATCAACTCAATCGGACTCCGAAATAAAAAATTGTGGCTCCTCAACCAAAACTCATCCCTGCAACTCACTTGACATCCATTTGTAGCTCGATTTATTTATTTCTAATTTTATTTTCAAATTTTTGTAATCTAAATTTTGTTATTTATTTTAATTTTTTCTTGTTATAATTATGGACGTATAATTTTATATATTTATTATAATTTATATGTAAACATAAATTAAATTATATATGTGGATGACAGAGAAATTAATTGTTTATTTGGTGAGCGGATTGGATGAGATCATCAATAAAGATGGTAAAAGATTGGGTTGAATTGAGTTGGATTAAATAGCAGTTTGATGAAAAAAATTAATTATTAATTGCGTGAGCGGATTGGATCCGCTCATGAACGTGAGTAGTCTAAGAAAGAGCAATCATAATTTACTTTACTGCTTTCCAAATCACCTCTAGATTTCTAGAAATATTTTGCGGTATCAAAATCTTCTTCAATTTTTACTTGAGAAAAATTCGCTTTACTATTATGTGTTTAATTTCTTTTTCAGCCTGATATTAGTAAACTTGACAATTCCCTGCAGTGTTTCTCTTGTTGTTCAGTTCCCTAGTGTGCCACATTAACCCGGATAGTCATGTGTAATGTCATGTGACAAAACGCATAAAAATTATAGACAAATACATGTAGGAAGCGCAATCTCTTTATAGTTTATACCATCTAAATAAGCTTCAATAAGATCAGAGTTTGGTTGTAATCTGGTAACACACATATACTAAAGCCACTTTGACTATATTTAACAACCCTTATACACAATGTAAAGACGATTATTATTAGTAAATTATGACATAAATATGTGTTGCCCTCGGAATTATCAAATTCCAAAGCATTACTGTCAAAAAGGAGAAGAGATTGTGCCTTAGATTTGCTCTTTCCTCCTTAAAGTGTCTTTATACAAGTTTGGAACTCTCCAATCTAACAGGTGTTTACGGGGTAGGAATTTACTGTAACGAACGACTTTGAAGCTGGGGTAAAAAAATCCAAAAAGCAGATGAGATTTTTTACTATGACAATTTTTTTAATAACTAAAGTTATATTACTCTTAAAAAAATTTTAAATTTAGTTACACCAAGATAATTAGAACTCCTAATAGACACTATGATAACTATTACAAGGTAAAAAATTGCGAAACTATGTGAACAGTCCCTAATCCAAATTGCGACACTATGTGAACTTACTAATTCAATTTTTAGCTACCAAAAAGCAAAAATCATGTTATTGAGTTTAACAAATCAACATTTTTAAACTCAAAATTTATAGTGAAAATCAAACAATTCATTTTGTTTAAAGGTAATTCTCCGAATTCGAAGTTAAAACTTCTTAAAAGAAATTTACGTCTCCTAACAATAGACGAGGTAGGGCAATTTTTTTACTTCCAAACAAGAGAATTTTAAAAAGTAATACCAGAATGAGAAACTGATTAATCTTCCATCTGGGAGGGAGGGACCAGGGGAGGGAGGGAAAAGCTTTCGTTTTCTTGAATTTCCCAAACAGAAAAAGAGTTCAGGATTGCAAGTGGCTGCAACTTCTGGGGTGCGTGAGGTCAAGTATCAGAAAAAAGTGAAAAGAGTCAGTAAAAGCTAGAACCGTACTATTTCCACAGTTGATCAGTAAAAAGCACCCTCTCTCTCTCTCTCTCTCTCTCAGAAAATTACACCAGGACCAATAAAGTATTATAAACGGATCAACAACAATTGGATCTTCTTTGCGGCAAGAGATTTCAGACTTTCGATTACATCAGATCAAATAATGTTAAGTTTAAACTAACAACAACCCACAAACGCATTGCTATTTAGGTCTAATTCGAATAGTAAATGGTTGAGAGAGAAAATGATAGGAAATTTATGATCAAAGTTGAAATCAAAATATAGGTATAAAGAATCATGAACTCATAAACTACAAACAAAACAACAACTACAACTTCGAAAAATCAAGTGAAATGGCATTTGGCCTAACAGAATATAGCGTATGATGACTTGACGAAGTTCTAAGGTTCTTCGAAGCATGGCAGATTAAACAACCCTTTGAACTAAAGAATTTGCTGTCTTGTAGTTATATCATCTAATTGAAAATTAGATTAAAGTCTGAATACTTCGTTAGAATATAAGCATGTTATTTTTTTTCTTTGGGAGAGGCATTTTTAATGCACTTGTGCACTAACCCCATCCCACCACCCGAAGAACTTTAATTTTTATGGGTTTCCGTAGAAGTGTCAGAGACAAGAGATGCCACCCAGGCAGCTTACCTGCAGTGTTCAGGCAGCAGGTTTCAGTCATAATATTTATCAGTAAAGGAAGAGAGAGAGAGAGAGAAGTTGCAGCAGCAGCACTCTGTATTCAGAACCATTAGTTTTTTCCTTATACACAAGATTCTGTAAACAAGCGCTTTTTACATTAAGTGTAATCGTTCTATCTTAATAAAAAAGTCCGTCAAATATTTATTGTGAGAGACTTATCATTATACAAAAAATTTACCTATTTGAAATTTAGAATAGTCGAATAGTGAGTCTATGAATACCGTGCAAACGAAAAAATGTACACAAGATTGATTGTGCACCTCTATCCTATGGAATAGCCCCTTTGAAATAAATAAATATACCTGCACTGTACTCACTCCTTTATAACTCCAAACTCCAACCCTTTACTTCTTCCTCTCCCCCCCCTACAGTACTACTACTACTACTACTAATACTAATAATAATAATAATAATAATAATAATAATAATAATAATAATAATAATAGTAATATCTACAAGCTAGTATCAATCCACCTTCATCATCCTTAAATATACACACACACACTCACTCATGTAAGTCAAACTAAAGTCCTTGTCTCTTCCTCTTGATTCTTTCTGTTAATTTCGTTGTTGTTGTTTGTGGTTCTTCTGATGAACATTTGGGAGGAACAGGTTTCCCTTCACATCAGCTCAGTGGCAGGAGCTTGAACACCAAGCACTGATCTACAAGTACATGGCCTCAGGTATTCCCATCCCACCTGACCTCATATTCCCCATCAAGAGAAGCTGCTTGGACTCCACTTTCTCCTCAAAGCTCTTCCCTTGCCAACCTCCCCACTGTAAGAACCTGCTGCTCTATCCCATATTAACATTGCACATTTCACTTGTTGTCGGGTTATGAAGTCTGATGGACCGCGTAAACTGACCCACTAGTATCCTAGGGTTGCGTCCTTTTTTTCCATATAAAATAATACTTTAACGAACTGGGTTAACAAATTTCGTGTTGGGAAATAAAGGAAACCAACTGACCATATACATGTATCGTGACAAACCAATGCAGTGGGATGGAGCTGCATCCAGATGGGATTGGGCAGGAAAATAGACCCTGAGCCTGGAAGATGCAGGAGAACGGATGGGAAGAAGTGGAGGTGCTCCAAAGAGGCCTACCCAGAATCCAAGTACTGTGAAAGGCACATGCATAGAGGCAAGAACCGTTCAAGAAAGCCTGTGGAACTTGGAACATCCAACAATGGCAATACTACATCAACTACAATCACCAGGAACTCCTCGTCTCTTTCGCAGCTGCAACCTCCATCCTCGCATTCCCTTTCTCTAATGCCACCTGACACCCACCATAACACCACCATCTCCAACTACCAGTTCCTCTCCTCCCCCAACACCTCTTCCTCCAGGACTCTCAGGTTCGGGTTCGGCTCACTGGACTCCTCTTCCTTCACCAATATCGATTACAGGTTTCCTCATTGCCTGCAACTTTAGGCTTCGTTGTTTGTTTGAACCCGAAAAGTATTTTCTGATAAACAAATGCAGCATTAGTATGTGATCTTGATTGCCTTCTTTTGCTGCTTGGGAGAAGAAACAGAAACGTTTATGGGCTAAAAGAGGAAGTCAACGAGCGTGCATTCTTCGCAGATCAGTCAGGTTCCATTGGGAACCTCTCGAGCCTGTCCGACACGTGGCAGCTGACTCCATTGACAATGAGCTCATCCTGTTCCTCCTCCAACTCGTCTTCCTCCAAGCAGAGGGGCCTCTTCCCCCATCAGAGCTACGGCCTCATGGAAAGAGCTGACAAAGAAGCCGAGCCGCAGAAGACGGTCCATCGCTTCTTCGACGAGTGGCCGCCTAGGAACAAGGACTCCTCCTGGCTTGATATGGACGACAAGTCGCCCAGAGCGTCGGTCTCCACCACCAGGCTGTCCATTTCTATCCCCTCCTCGTCGCTTGACTTTCCCGTCTTCAGTTCAAGGTCACATTACGGTACGTGATCAAGTATTGGATATTTCAAATCTTTACTTGTATTATATAAGTCCGTCATAAATTTCGAATACGGTCGCATTAATAGTTGTAAGCTTAATGTAACTGTACTAATTTTTTTTGTGACATACTGTCAACTTATTGTCTCTTGCAGATGGTTGAAGAGGTGATGATGGATGGTTAGGAGGAGTTGGGGATTCTGAAGTGGCAGGGGGAGCAATATTGTACTTGGTCTTAACATTGAGGGCCACTAGCTAGTTGTTGTTCTTTAACTTTCCCTTTGGTTAGAGGAGGAATGTTTATGGATATCTATTAGTAACTAGTTAGTTTAATGGTGCGAATCTAATAACTTCATTTTGTCGATCCCCTTGTTTTGTACTAATCGTTAGATTCTATTAATGGAAGATATCGAGATTGCATGTCCGTGAGCTCGTCGCAGTGCTAACTTGATAACATGTACACTCAACACTTTTTTTGTCTAGAAAACATAGTATCGGGGCACTTTTGAAACGTGAGAAAATTCTCCCAACAAAACTTTTTTCAAAGACTCGGATTCAAGATCTCTTAGGACAATAACTTGACTTTATTTTAGTCAAAACAGCATAGTAGTATTTGAATGTATATGGTATCGATAAATCTAAGCTACTTTAATATAATGAAAACATGTAATTAAGTTTGTATTATTTAATAAGTTTAAGCCAAGTAAAATCTCAAATTATAGTGTACTGCTATTCTGAAATAATTGAACTCCAGATCTCTAATTAATATAAATTAACTATTGTCATTTGATTTAATTAAAGTCCATGATGCGGGGTAATCAAGGGTTAAAAAAAGGGGACACAGACAAAACAGAGCACTACTGAGCAATATCTGCGCTGATATTTTTCAGAAGGGGAGAGTGGGTTCTGAACTCTGCTGGGTCCGGGAACGAGTAAAGTGCCCCAGGTCTTTTTTTGAGAAATAAAAACCATAGCATATCATACTTTTTTTTAGTAAAGTGCCCCAGGACTTGACTTGTTAAAAGGGTACCTTCCCGTTCCCACACTGACCACTGTCAGAATTAGGACAGTGAAGAAGTAGAGCCATTCTTAAAACTAGTTGGTGTCTTTGCACACTCAGACTCACCAGCCTGTTCCACTGTCCTAACCCCACCCCGGGTTTATTTTTCATATCTAGTGTTTTTTCAAAGTTCTCCAAAAATGGTGTACCCATCAAAAGTATTTAGTGTGAGGTGTACTTCATAAACCAGTTGTTACCACCATTTTCCGGTACCAAAAAACGGAGGCCACCACCGTTTTCCGGGGAAAACACGACTGTCTGGTTTTCCCACAAACCGGGGCTGGCACCCGTTTTCGCCCATAAACTGGTACTAACAACTGGTACATGGGACTACAATAGGTACTCCATTTTTGGAAAACTTATTTTTAAAAAACACTATAATTGAAAGGAAAAAAAAGAGCCCACCGAATTTGTCTCTTTGGAGATAAAAAACACACAAGAGGCGAGGGCACCCTAACCTGGGCTCTTTGGTGTCGGTCATAATTCCAAATGGAAGAACCTGACGTCTTTTGACAATATCTACCAGGAAATCTTGGTCTTTAATCACTTGAATACAACAGGACAACAACCAAGGCGTTCAAATCCAAAGATCTTTTACACAAGTTACAACATTACGTTTTACTGGCACAATGGGCCAAAGCACGGGTAGAGTAATCCCGGTTAGTCTGTGCCGTCTCCTTCCCCGGCCGCCGCGCTCGTGTCCTATTCCATTCCAGTCTATTTGTTAGATGGATATATGATCATTATAGAGACTTCTATGAAAATGAGTAACATAATCTAATGTTGATTACCAGAAGAAAAATGAAAAAATCGGATCGTATTCTTACCACCCTTCTTTTACTCTTCACCTTATTCTCTTTGGGGCATCTCTCGTACAAAAGCACTGCATCTGAAAAAGTGTCGTCTAAACGGAGATTCTGAAAAGTGCTAGTAAAGATGGAAAAGGCACAATAAAGGCGGAGGACTTTGAGGAAGATGGGATTAGGTACAGAACCTGTTATCTTCAAACTGGGCCCGGGTCAGGTAAAATGTTGATCTTTATGGTTTATGTCCGTCCTACATGATGCAATAAACTACCCAACTCTAACCAACAATTTACATATGACAGAACTCCGAGGGAGCACAAGTGCCTCCTGAACCATTCCATACCAAAACCTCCCCGAGAATGATTTGTCCTTAGCCTTCCAACTGACTCAAAATTCAAGTTAGTCATCATCAGGAGCAGCTTCTTCTCGTTGGTTGTCGATGTCTTTCAGAACTCCATCACTGTCGTGCACTTCAGGAGAATTCTCTTGAACCGGGCTGGAGACTGATTTCCCCTCTAATTGCTCGTCCTCATCAGATTCGGACCATGCCTGCTTCCTCCTTCCTGTTGAAGGTGCAGCCTTCTTAGCAGAAAATGGAGAAGAGATATCAGCAATCAGGAAAAGAAAACTAAAAGTTGTACTGCTGATTCAATGAATGACAACAACCACCCTGATTAGCTCTCAACTGGACAACTGGTCCTTTACCAATCAGTTACAGATGGGATTCGATCCGTGGGTTGTAGCACGAGAAACTCTATTGCATGTAATAACTATAGTTTCCAATGCACTCCAAAGGGAGAATTACAATTCCCAGTTAGCAGCAGGTTCACTAAAGAACAAAGGCTGCACGTAACTTTTAAATGCCAAGGAACTCAAGAGACACCCTACTGGACTTTTGAATGACAACTAAAATAATAAAAAATGTGGTAGGTCTATGGAAGGACTGAAAAGTAAGAGGTCCACAATGACGGGCCCATCTGGAACCAGGCATAAGGTCATTTAAGACGAAATATGATGCTGGCAGCAGTTTGGGTGGGGCTTGGGGCCTATTAACAGAAATAGCTCAAAATGCACAAGCGATACCTCATCTTCTGCATCAGAATCTTCAAGCCCAGCTGCTGCAAGAAGATCCTGAGTATTGTCGTCTGCAGTTGCACCATCATCACGCATCTCATTTGTGGTCTGTAACTCATGTCTGGATCTTCATATTCCTGCTCTTCATGATCATCTATCACTTCAGCCTCTCCTTCTTCCCTCTCGTAGTGTGACTTTGAACCCTTCTCCTTCTTTCTCCTCTTTCCACCTTTTCTCCTCCTCTTCTCACTGTGGCCACCATCCTCACCATCAATCTCAGATCTGTCCTTCCGCTTAGACGCATGACCACTGGTCTTCCATTGCTCCTAGTGACAACAACGATTAGAGTCAAGTGAAACAGTGCTTTTTTAAACATAAAAAACAAAGTAATTGTGAATGGATTACTTTTAAGCATTATGTACTAAAAAATCAGAAACTGCACTAGGTGCAGTCTTTACACAAGATTAAAGCAGGCACTGAATGTAACATAATCCAAGAAGGCACCATCAACGGTACTCGCCCCTTGCTCCCTTGGTGGAAAAACAAAAATATCATGATCTACACAGCTCTAGGCCCGATTCCCCCCCACTTTAAAACAAAATAAAACAAAGTAACCCCCATACATGTGCCCAGGTAAGATTATAAAAAAGGAACGAAAGTTGCCAGTCAGCTTTTCTTCCCTGAATTACCGAGCAACAGTCAGTAGAAACAATGATTCAGGACAAAGTCATGCGTGTTCTTTTAAAGAATAATCAAGGACTCAATATAGGATTTGAAGCAACAAGACAATTTCTGTGCCAAACAGTATGAGACAATTTACCTTCAGGCTCAAGGTGCTACTCCTGTTGCATCACCTGCTTTAGCATATCCTCTTGTTTTCTTCTCTCCAACTGTTTTTCCACATGAGAAAGGGTGAGCTTAAGAACTAGTGCAGCTGGGACAGATTTGCCAATAATTAACAGTCATGAAAGAAGCAACAAATATAACCTGAATTTTCCACTGTTCTTCAGCATTGCGACGAGCTTCCAAGGCCTCTGCCTCGTGACGAGCTACTTCTTGTCTCTGTCGCGTCTGCTGCTCTAATTCTGCAGCTGCTTCATAATGGAGTTTGGCAGCTTCCAGCAAGTGCTTGCAGTACTCTACATGGGTGTTGATTTTTTTCTCATCAAACCTGTGAATGTTGAGATTGGAGGCCGCTGATAACTGGCTAAACAAACGAACTGCGTTTTCCAGCTCATCAATGGTTGAACGAAGCTGTTAATACAGCAACAAGGGGATTAATATAGCATTGGATCTACGGGGCAGAAAAATATTCCAAATTAGAATTCAAGCCAATGTCAGTGAGAAATCAAGTAGCACAAGAAGAAAATCCTGGAACGACAATTTGGCGCTTTTTGTTTCTATTCTCGCTAAAAGCCAAGACTTCAAACCAATATGTGTGCATCTTAACCAGATTAAGGAACCAATCCAATGGAATATTAACCTCATTTGCAGTCCTTTTTTCTTTCAGTAGTGTGGATGCTGAGGATTTTTGCATGGTAACACCCGCATCAAACTTCAGAATGTAGTTGGATGGTGCCAAGTGGATTGCCCTCGATAGACTTTTCTTACAGTCCTGCCATTTCTCTGCCTCATAATGACTTCGTGCAATATAGAGGAGGATCTGAGAGTCGGTATTGTAATAGAACTTCCTCAAAACAATTCTGATACTGTACACAAAAGAAAACAGTTAATCCATCACTGAAGAAATTGCCAATTGAAAAACAGTGTCATCCCTCGGGCTATAAACTAAATATCAAGAATTCAAACACACCATCTTCACGGCTGATGCAAAATCTCCTTGAGCAAAATAAACATGTGCCAAGTTTATCCATACGTCTGGCATTGGGACAAGTCTTTCCACTTGCAACTTCTTGGACCTTTATCATCATAAACAAAGGCCATTAGGATGTAGTAGAGCTCTAAAACTCAAAACGGAAATTTGAATTTCAGTCACACTTACCCGTGCAAAAAGGTCTTTTGACACATTGAACTGTCCCTTCTCTGCCAAGACTATTCCAGCACCATTGGCAGCATACATATTAGCTGTATGCTGAACCAGGACCTGTAAAAACAAAGACTGAGATTGACTAGAAGAATGATATGCGATCAAAACCGACCAGAGACAATGCAATGTAAAGTTCGTGAATTTTCTTAAAAATTGGACTGCAGAAAAACCAGTTCATATGGCAAGATCGAGCAGGGCCAGGATTAGATAGTAATTGAAAATTAACCTACTTGTTGCGCACTAAAATTGATTCATCAACATGATCGTTTCCCCTCTGAAAAAACCATGATCGTTCGTTACTCCTGTTGGCTTGATGAAATCTGTAAACTAGAGAATCCGCAACTAACACTCCTGGCAATCCATATTCAGGATAAACCCCAAGCATTTTTCTATTTTCAATCTTTGGCCACTCTTTCTTCCCCTTTTCTGATATATGAGAAACTTGGTTCTCCTAGTGGAAAGATGGCATGTAGGAATTTGATCCTATGGTAACCCATCAGTTGTCCATTACAGGTCCAAATTCAAACAAATAGCCATCAGTTGCCTCCGGGCTTTTCTGTAGCTAAAGATGGTGGGATGTGTCTAAAGAGTGCCTCAATCCCAACTCCAAGTTTACATCTTGTATTAATTTAACTTTTACACATCTTGCACTTCTTTGACATCTAGGTACACTACTTGGTGGTTCATCTCAGACTCGCGCTGACCTAAATGGTCAATTTTCTATTTCCTGCTGGTATGAGAGAAGACCATCAGCCAGGAATAATCCAAATATGCAAGAAAGCATCTATGCAGCAAGCTATATCTCTACTTTGTGAGGGAAGAACTTCCAGACAGAGAGGGGAAGGGACAGCAGGGAAATGGAAGAAAAGTATACTTTACTGTACAGTTCCTTGGCTTTTTCTAAGTGAGTAGCTTCCAACTTGGGATTTCTCTTCTCGTTGCGCATTGCTGGAAAGTAGTTCCAGTTACCCTGAAAGGTGCATGAAGCTCTATTAGACACCCAGTGAAAGAATAAAATAATAACTATCCACTGTGTAAAACAGGTGAGAATAGACAGTCGTGTATGGAAAGAGAGATGCAAAGTTACTTCATTAGACATAGGGATTAAACGTCTTACCAGGGAGAGAGTAGAATAAGAGTCCTTTCCACCAATAACTTCATTAGCCGCTCGCAAGGTTTCCTTTGCCTGGACCCAATTATCATTTTTAAGCTCCAATTCACCAAGCATGGACAACGCATTTGGGCACTTATCGTTCACTTTTAAAGTATCGTGAACCTTCAAGCAATAAGTTCGTTATGTTAGGAAATATTTAATGTGGTGCAATGAAACAAGAGATTACAGAGGTAAATCTAACCAGTCCAATGCTTCTTTCAAGATTATTACGAGCTTTTGCTATTGCTGCAAGCCTCAGATAAGCATCCTCATAACTTAGATACTCTAGACAAAATGCAACCAGAACTACTGTTAATCCAATATGATGAAGAAGGGTAAAGGCTAAAACCATCAAATATCATAGGATGCCAACCAAGTGTTACCAATAATAGATGCAGATAGTAAATAAAGACACTGCAGTTAAATGAACATGTAAATTATGGATGCTGTCGCTCTTTACTCTCTTCAGAATGTTGAAACTTGATACAATGACCCAGGAACCAACAGCTTGTTCAGCTTAAAAGGAAACAGATAATTGGTAGCAAAAAAGCAAAAAGTTTTAGATCACAGAACTCACAACCAAAATCACTAATTTCACATCTATGCCGCGTACAACGCCAGATCACATGCCCTCTAGAATTAATATTTAATTAACCATCGCATACTTCAACCAGAACAGAATTAATGCGTCAACATCTTGCTGTATGCAAGCAAGACATGCTTCGTAGACAATAAACAGCCAACTATTTCTGTTACAAAAACGTCTCCTTTGGGGCACAAGTAAAGATGGCTACAGGTAACTAGTCACTGTGTTACGATTCTAGAGACTTCATTAGTTAGACATTATTTCCTAGTCAATTATTTCCATTCATAATAGCTTAGGTTTTATTTAGTTTTCCTATTTAGTTGTTAGGCGTTTGACTATATAATGCCCACGCATCTTAGGGTTTGGTTATCAAGAATTATAATCAAGAAGTATCTCCTACGTTTTCCTTCTTCTCTTCTACGTTCACAACTTCTCTCTCTAATTCTATCAAGATCTTTCTCTTCTCAACTTCTTTCCTCAAATTCTACCAACTATCCAGGTTTATAACACACTGGGGCAAACTTGTCTGCAGGAACATGCACACCAGTACCTTATAAAGTATTAGGAGGTACAGCATAGTAGTTGTTTCTGTCTGGTGTAACTACTCGAGTAATCTTGCCAGGTTAAATAGCACAGTGACTTTGTTCCATGGTACTTCAACATGTTGCCCGTTCTCCTCTAGCTTATGAAAAATTTGCATGTCCTTGCTTTGCAGCTCTTCACTGGACTAGGTCTTGACCTTACCTTCAAGTAAAACAAGCCATATGCTATCACTCATTGCCTCCTTAAAAGCTTGCTCCGCAAGCTATGAAATATAAAGACAAACAAACAATTGGTTAGAATCGAACATGGAGCCTATATGCCTGATTAATAAGGTTACACGTCGATTGTGAGGTGGATGATATCCTTACAAGTTCGGGGACTTTTATGGAAACTCAAATTGCAGAAACCGGTCAACAAAGTGGACTATACTTTATGAGCTGCCTGACTTCGCAAGTCGTAGTGGTGCGCGGTGGGATTTCGAGGCTTTGAACCTCGTCTTCCTCGAGCCGTAGTGGACAACTAAACTACGTAACTAAGAACAAGTAAATAGAATACTTCTTATTTCATTTGATTGATGATGGTTACAAGTAGAACTTTCCTTTATATATGGGGAAGAATAGGAAGGGTTCAACTAGGATGGGAAAAGACCCAAATGTTGGGTATGGAGCCTAGGACGAGTGGTGGTGTTCGATCGAGCTCAAGAGGCGAGTAACACTGGTGCACTCGTTATGGGATCGACCTGTTACGGCACGCATTGTGTGAAGACGAAGCAGAGCAGAACTGGTGAGAAGCTGGTGCGCCTGGCGGGCGCCAGCCAACTAGCAGGCGCTAGTTTGAACTTGCGACCGCAAGCCAACTAGCGGTCGCTAGTACCGAGTTCCAGGAGAATCTGCGAGCGGCCACTGCGATCGCCAGTTGATTGGCGGTCGCCAGTTGGGCCGGGAAAAGCTGCTGCCGTTTGACAAAAATACCCCTCCTTGTCCAATCTTTTCCTTAAAGTTGGAGCCACTATATAAACCCATCTTGTACTCATTTATTGTTGTTCCAAAAACAAGAAGGAGAGATAGAAACCCTAGAAGAGTGTTGGGTGCCAAAGAGTGGCATTTTCTTGTAAAGAGCAAATGAAGCTCAAGTGTGAGATTAGTGGAAATCCTCCTGGCTTGGTACGCCCCCGGACGTAGACGTTCTCGTCAAACCGGGTGAACAAATCCTTGTCTCTTGTGTGTTCTCTCATTTGTTCTTCTTGCGATTTCGTTGTTTGCTTGCTCTTGTTGGATTGCGTTGGGTCCGTTGGCTTAACACCAAACTAGATACATGTACGATTTAAATGAAAAGGAATGAATGTAGTCAAAGGATCAAATATAATGAATGAATCTAGATAAAATTCATCGCACATAACATATACGAACGGCATTTTGAACTCTTTCTAGTTGTAACTTGAACATGAATTTCAAACAATACAATACTAACCTCAAGTTCATCCCTCTCAAAATGGATAGCTCCAATGTTGTTTAGCACATCTAAGGGAACTTCTTGACCACATCTTTTCAGAAGCCCGCGTGCCTATAACAATGATGAAGCTCAAGACATGAAGACTGGATAATATTTTACGAGCACTGTAGATGGACATTTGGAAAGATATCTTACAGTTTTGAAAGCTTCCAGAGCAGCTCCTGTGTCAGATGAAATTAAAAGTTCGCCCAGATCAAGGAATGCCTACAAGCATCAAGAAGGTAATAGTGAGAATCACAAGTTACATTATCCTGATTGAATAGAGTAATAGACAATTTAATGGTGGTTGAATAGCACCAGAAACCTTCTCTAATGATAACTAGGCTCACAAACTAGTATGCGGAAGTCCAAAGCCCACAAATTCGCATGCAGTAGTCCAAGTTCCAACTTTGTCTTCGGATCAAAAAATTTCTAAGTACCACTTACCTCAGGATCACGTGGATCAACTTTGGTGGCCTTCCTCAAAAATTCTTGAGCCTTCTCATTTTGACCCAGTTGGACATGGATAAAACCAAGAACCTGCAATAACACAAATTTGGTAAAACAATTACAAGTCATCAAATTCTTAGACATGTTCGTCATGTCCATTGATATCAAGCAAATGAAAATTCCAGAAGACTGCCTCTCCATTCCATCAATTGACTTACTTTCAACGTCTCACAGTTATCAGGGTAAACTTCCAAGACCTTCTCAAAGTTTGACAGGGCATTCTTGACTTCCAAGACCTTCTCAAAGTTTGACAGGGCATTCTTGATTTCCCCAAGTTTAAGTTGCACTTGACCAGGACCTGTTAAAATGAATAGCTATTATCACAAAGCCAGGGAAGCTGGAAAGAGCAACTAAACATTCATGCATTTCATGACATTGGAACAAATGGAAAGACTTTACTGTAGTGCATATTTGACATTTGCGAGGAAATCTGGTAAGTTACGGTTCAAGAACAAAACTAAAATGTATTAGACTACTCAATTTAGAATGGAAAGTTGAAATTTCAATTATGCAGGGAAGTTATAAGCCAAGGATTACAAACCATAGTGAGGAAAGATGAAATCTTGGGGCTTATTGATTTCCTGGATAGAAAATCGGTAGTACCTTGAGGCTGTTTCATAGTCCCCCTGCAGAAGTTTCCAACAGAGTCACGCATTTTGACAGTCCCACCGAATCCAGATTCCACAAAACTAAGCACGTATCATGTAACATGACAGTTCTGGAGATTTGAAAATCCAAAGGAATATATAGGGAAATAGGAAGCTACTAAGGAACTTCAAGGATAGAAGGATTAAGAGCTTCAGAAAGCACTATTCCAGCTGGAAACAATCAGCATCAAATACTTGTTAAAGAATACCACAGGAACATGATATCTTTTTTTTGAAAGGTACCACAGGAACATGATAATGATATATCAACTATATATTTTAAAAGCATAATCAATCTATTTCTTAAGCATATATATCCCAGTTAACAATAATAGTGATGGTCTCTAAGAATATTTTTTTTTTGAGAATTGGTCTCTAAGAATGCAGATCATGAATTGAGGGCACTCAGAGCTGGGTAACTCACATACAGTATGGCTTGGTGAATTACTAATACAAAAACGAATTTCATGTCAGTAGCCATCTCTTTCCATGAACTAATAAACATCAAATTCAAGACGCTTACCCATTCACGCACAATCACAGATAAGAGTACCTTAACAAGATATAAGTAGGTGCAGTTTCCAACAGTAAGTAGTTAACATACAAAGGAAGCTCAAATGCAAGTTATTGCACAGAGGACATCTGACCTTACTATGGTAAGAGCGTGCTAAATTATAGTAAGAGTGAGATTTTGTGGGCCCATGAGTGGTCACAGCCAGCGCAGTTTCAGTCAATTGTTCAACTACAAAATGTTGACCAGCGAAGAAAAGTGATTTGCCAAGTAATTCAATGCCATTGCACAATAGGGATATGTCTCAAAAGCCATCTGCATCTTTTCCATTCCTTTCCTTATTCCAGCAGCTGCATAAATGTGGTGCACATTTATTAAGCCCATATTGGAGGTAAAAATTGGTAAGATCAGATAAGTCAGGGGAGCTTCTAATTACCATCATTTGCTTGTAGATCCAGAATGGCAAGAGTAACAAGAGCTTCAACATTCTCCGGATCTAACTAAACTTATGAGGGACATATGCATAGTTAGAAACATAGAGCACATACAGATATAAGTACAAGTCCTCTGAAGTTACAACATGCCACATTACTTGCCTGAAGAACCCTTTGGAATGCCGACGAGATTTCCCAAGGTTGCCCAATTTATAGTGGCAGTGACCTATGCCAAGTCTTACACCCCCAAGACAACCAGGATGATGCACTAGCAATGCTCTCTGCATTAGAGGTTTGAACGAAAAATTAACCGCACAGCAGAGAGGCCCCAAAAAATAGGAAACTATTACTTACCCCCCAAAAAAATTATAATGCATCCAGCCATCCACTGCCTTCCATAATGACAAAATGAAGTAAAAAGGGGAGGAAACTTATTTATCAAATAGAAACAAGCAAACCTTGTACAACACCAAGGAATCATTAAAACGGCCACGGTTATACTCAACGCAAGCCTGCAAAAGTATCAGCAAGTTATGAATGTAGGAACTAGGAAGCACCTCCAACCCAGAGTGCATAGAGAGAATTCATACAGCTAACCCAATTGTGGTCCAAAACATACCAGCTTCCATATAGCTTAGAACTTTATATAAATAGTGAATCTTCATTATTCAATACCAATAGTGTAAGATGGATTTCGGTGTGAAAGACCTATCGCTGGCTAATTTATAGGAGCCAAAGAGTTTGAATTGTACAAGTTAACAAAAATATCGATTAGATGAGTAGATACAGAAGGAGCTCCGGTATACAGAGAAGATCACATCGTTTATGGAGTTACCATAGAAACAATGGAACCCACTATTTCTTTAATAACTGTTCAAATGTAAGGGGTAACTAGCACCAACTGTCTGGCCTAGTTTATGAAGCCACGCGAAGGAGCTCTAACAATTGTGAGACATGAATGCATTAACTAAACATAATGTATATTCACGGAGCTCTCCAGACCAAATTTGACGGCAATTTTTTAAAGGTATACAGAGAAGTAGGCCCATTTCCCATCAATCAACCGAGTGCAAGTAAATCTCCCGGTACCTGGCCAAGAAGCGCAGACACATTGCCACGATCTCGCTCGAGCACAATCCTAAACGCTGCAGATGCCTGCTCTAACTCGCCCTTAGCCAGTAGAAGCTGGCCTGTACGAAACAAACACGTGTTTTCCCCACAGATACATCAGCAGCACAATTCCAGGCGGAAAGAAAGTGAGCTGCCAGCCAATGGGAAGAAGGGAAATGGACCTTTCCCAACCCAAGTAGAAGGCTCATGCATGTCAATCCGAGAGGCCTTGTTATAATGCTTGGTAGCCTGTATAAAATACTCCTCCTTCTCCCTCATCTTGGTCTCTATCTTCCCCAGGTAGCTGTAATAAGCCCCTAGGGCGTTCAAAATCGCTATCCTCTCGTACCTAACATCCGCATGATAGTGACCGATCTCTACAAAAACGGAACCGAAAAAACAAAAACACAAAACCTCCGGTTAACCTAAGGCGTCATTGTGAATCCCTAATTTCACTAAACCCTAACTTCTAGGGCTTCGGTTACCGTGACTAGAGCCTTCCTCGAGTATCTGGCGGAACTGCTCGAGCTTCCCCTGCTTGAAGTACTCCCTCTAAACAAACACCAAAACAGAACAACTAATTAGGCCTCGTAATACAACCGGAACGGAAACGAATCTAGAGAGAGAAAGAGGAGAGAGAGAGAGGAACCGCGATGACGAGTCAGAAATCGAGAGGAGCTTGCTCGGCCTCGAGGATGTCCCTGGGGAGCTGGTCCAGCGCCACTCTCACTTCCTCTTCGGAGTTCTGCACCGGAATGTACACCGACGCTATCCTCCTTCTAACCGGAGAGCGCCGATGAGTCGCCGCCGGGAGGCGCCTTTTTTGTCCAGAAAAAGTGTCCGTGACGTTGCGTTGGTATGACGCATCAATTATCGAATCAATCACCCCAAAAAAAATTTTTATTGAATCACCCGCACGTATTTATAAGGTCCCCTCGAAGTGGACGACTGGTCGCCCCGCTCGGACTCCTTGCGCATGTTGGGCCGGGAAACATATCAAGGCCCAATAGCTCGGGGCCTATTGCTTCAATTGTTGTGTGCCTTCACGCTAATAAGACCTAATAATATTCATGGGGATTGTTATTTGGGATGGTAACTCTTATCCCACCATTTCCTTTTGAAATCAATTCCGACAGAAAAAAAATCTCATTTTTAATTTCTAATGGTAATGGAAAGGAATCATTTTTCTATTTTCTTGTTTAAAACCATAATTAAATTTTAGAAATTGATTTGAAATATTACATAAAGACCCTCCTAACAATCTCAGTTGAGATAAAAAAATTTCTTTCAAAGGGTATAATAGATATTGTACTACCAAATCTGGTTTAGTTCCTTACAAATCCGACCTAATTTCAAAGGAATTCTAAATACAGACTTTTAAACAAAATAGGAATTTCTTTCCGAAAATATTTGGTTCCAAACAGACTAAATTTTTTAAAACTCCGAAAAAAAATTCTATTTCTCATTTTTAACCCTTTCCAATCAGATTGTAAAAAAAAAGTTGTTGGTGGAACAAATAATGTTGTCTGAATAATTTGGCAGCCGCGTCGTTGCAAAGTCTGAATCATAATATGGTTCCGGCGACTCATTTTCGAAAAGAGAAATAGAAATAAATCCGAAAATTTTGAAAATATTATAATTTCAAAATTATCTAGAATAATCGTACAAATATGACCAACGACACTAAAAATTTAGTGACCGTGAACTAAAATGCGAGAAATAATAGTGACCATATATTTCTTTTACTCTTTCCATAAGTGTTTTAACTTTTAACCCTCTTTTTTTTAAAAAAAAATATATATATACCATTAACATGAAGGCCCACATTAAAAAGGAAAAGGCCGGGAACTATTGGGTCTTGATATTTCCTGAACAAACCAATCGTGGGCCTTCACAATAATGGTGTGGTGTATATATTTGAACCGCCATTGTAACGGCGCGCTTTCTTTTCTGCCCTCTAGGTTTCCAGACCCTTTTTACTATTAATCGAGGAAACACTATAAAAGGACATAAATAAGAAACAGAACACTTTCCCAACCCAAACACCAGTTCTGTTCTGTTCTGTCCTGTCTCCGTTGGTAAAAAGTATCGGCGATCATCTCTCAAGGATCGAACTTTTCTCGTCGTTCTTTTGGTCCTTATAATGGAATCCAAACCCCCTCAGAAACCCCCTAGAAAGGTTGGACCTTTATCTCGTATTTTGGATGTTGTTATAAGTGATCCTTCGCTGATTGTGTTCTTTTTGTGTTTGATGATTGGCGTTTCAGTACAAGTTCAAGCCGAAAGCTCAGCCTCGGCCGGCCGCCTTGCCGGAAGTTAAAGCGTACGCCCCGCTCTTGTGACCGTTTCGGCATTAAAGTCCCAACTTTTTTTGTTCTTTTTAAACTTTTGTTTACTAACATATTGTTTTCTTTTTGTTTGAAGGGAGAAGGTTGAGGATGTTGATGCCACTAAAGCCTTGGAGTTGATGATGCGCCAGATCCATGTGGGTTTTTTTACTTTTTATGTTTTGTTTCAATTGTTGGTTAATTGAAGTAAATTGTACTGCTTCGTGCTTATAAGCTCTTCAAGATCGGTCCTTTAATCTTTTATGAATCCCCATTACAGGAGAGATCGTTAAAGAGGGAGGCTAAAGGTGAAAAGAAGGGTGAGAACCAATTTTTTTTCGGAACCTTCTCCCTTTGTGATCAGTTGGCTTAAGTAGGATGTAGTGTGTTGTTAATTGAACACTAGGTGGATTGTATTGTATTTGTTGGATGGATTTCCTTGCTTATGTGAAAAACCAAGTTGGTTGCTTGGATTGTGGTTGAACACTAAGGGCGGTGTTTTTAGTTGGATTTCTTGCCAATGTGGGAGCCAAGTTGGTTGCTTCGGTTCTGCAATGTTTTGATTTGTATGCATCCTTTGCGTTCTTCCTGTTTGAGGGTAATAACGGCGCCTATCTCGTTGTGAAACAGTGCATGGTTCGCAAATAGCATTTGGCATGGGAGCGGATGGCCCTTCCATGAAGTCTTATGGCCCTCCGAGGGGAAAGAGAGCCGGTGGTAGGCTATCTTCGAATGAATCTGCAGTCGTTGCATTTGATACTTATCGCTTCTAAGCATTGTTCCGGTTTTCCTGCTTGTGAAGGTGGTGCTTGTTCTTCAGGCCTGAATGATACGGAATATGAAGAACCATGGGTAGGCCAACTAAAACCGACCTACTATTTTCTCATTCTAAGCTCTGTGCGCCAATCGGCTGATCAAGTATGTTATCGACTTATATTATGTTCATCCCTTCCGCAGGATTACTACAGTAATTATCCGACGACTGTTCCTCTTAGGAGGCCATATTCAGGGGATCCAGGTATTCATTTATGTTGATCTTCGTTGCCTTCGTTATGATTTGTCTTCACTGGTGTATGATCCGAAGCGGTGGTAAATACAAGGTTTCGATACCTGCTCTGTTGGTAAATACAAGGTTGAAGCTGACATATGTGATACTTGCCAAACCATATCGATTGACTTGTTCTGTACTTCCTTGTAGCAATTCTTGATGAGGACGAATTCGGGGAAGCTGCCCAAAATGAAGTATACGACGAGAATTTGACTACTCCAGCCGTGGACCTTGGCTTACTAGTCAGTAGTTAGTCCGAGCAAAGATTCGATAAATGCACTTGTTGAGTATGAACCCTCCCTTCTAAAGACTGCCTTTTTTGTTTTTGCAGGAGGAAAGTGTCGAGCCTACAATGTTCTTCCTTCAATTCCCCCCGCTCATGCCTACGCCAAAGCGGTCGGCTAGTGCATCTGCCCCAGACGCTAAGGAAGACACCAAGCCCAAAGGGAATGCATCTAGCATCGACAAGATGGCACGGCTGGGCGAACTACCAGCCGGATACATGGGGAAAATGCTGGTATACAAAAGTGGAGCTGTAAAACTCAAACTTGGAGAGACCCTCTACGATGTAAGTACCTTGCTTCCATGTGGCAAACTGCTAATAATCTTGGAGGAAACATGATCAAATAAACGATTTTGGTTAGTGGTCTAATCCGAAATAGGTGCAGGTCTCTCCGGGAATGGACTACGTATTTGCCCAGGACGTTGTAGCTGTTAACACTGCAGAGAAGCGCTACTGTGTTATTGGAGAGGTTGAGAAAGGTGCACAAGTGGCCCTTGACGTTGTTGGTAACCTTCCAAACTTTTAATTCCATTTATTTTTTTCCCCGGACGCTGGGAAACTCAAAATTTTGCAGTTACATGTCATGTTTTTTGTGATTCGAGAATTATCTTCTTAGTGGTGTCATTTACGAATCATAGTTACATGTCATTGCTTCTTCACCGAAGTGGAGAAGTATTCCAAGTCTTCTTTTTTCCCATTTTTTTGGGCATCCAACCCACAAGGCTATAACCTTTGTCGTGCGATTATATACGGAGGAGTTTATCTATTTTGTGTGATTTCCATGTAGAATGTAGAATTAGGGGTGAGTAATTGGTCCGAAAAAATAGATCTGAATCAATCTGATTAAGCTCTGGATCTGGACCAAAACCAAATAAAAAAAAGCAGTTTTGGTACTGTCAAATTCGAGGAGCAGAAAAATCATGATGAATAGACAACCTACTAAACTAAAAAAATTATGCATCTCAAAATTGAGTTGTGCAATAATGTTTATAAATTGTAACTTCATCGCGACCTTGAAAATATAAGGTTCAACGTTTTTTGTGAACTCATAACGAGATAATTAAATGTTATCTAAAAAATGGTCTACCTATAAAAAAATGTACATTTAAAAGTTTTATATGTGGGATTAAATTGCTAGATTTTGAGAGAGGCTAAAACTAAAGAGAGGAACAATCGTGAATTTGTGCTTTGAAAATTTGATAAAATCTAACGGGCTAATAATTATTTTATATAGGTTAGGGTGCTGCTGAATATATATCTACAATTTGTTTCCCGTCTCCTACGTCAAATGGGTTGGGACGGGCCAAGGTCATATCTGGCCCTTTTTCTTTTCTGCTGAAATTTCATTAGCGGCCCAACCCAATTCGACTTCCAATGGATTTGTTTTTTTGAGCAAACAAATAAATCTAGTCACCGAGAAAATGAGAGAAGGATTCAAACTTTTAACAGTTTGTAAATAATTATAACGGTTTTGAAGATCAGAGCTATCAATCACCATGCCATATTATCAAAGAAACTCTCATTTCTATTTTATTTTATTTTATTTCATAAAATAAAATAAAAATCTAAACATAAAAGTTGTGGTTCTTGTTGTATAATAGATATGATAGAAAACTCCTCTACAAATATTTTTGGGGATTTTGTAGAAATTCTTTTAATTAGGTTAAACTCTAATCTCTTACTGATTAGACCCGTTCTTATAATTGATATCCCCTTCGTTTCTTTAATCGTGATAATTTATGAATTTCTTTAATCGTGATAATTTATTAATTTTAACCTCTTTTTGTGATAATAGACCTGTTGGGATAAAAATGTGAGAATGTCAAGAACGAACTCGTGACGGCCCGGAGTGCTCGTCCCAAGGTCAGTCTAACGCCGACGGTAACAAGGGGTGGCCGAAGTCGATACTATCAACTAACCTAAATTAAGATAAGAGCCGAAGCTTGTGAGTAATTTGTATGTTTTGTGTGTGATTATCCTTTGCCTTCTCCGACGCCTTGCTTATATCGACGAGGTAGACCGACCTAGCTCCTCCTCAGTTGCGTTGTAGTCGGACTCAAAGTCTTCGAAGCTTATCTCCAGCCAAGGCTTATCCCTATCTGACCCGGATCCTTCTCCCAGAGCTTATCTGATTTTCTCATGCTCCCATCTTTTGCGAAGTCCATCCCCGTCTCCTGAGAGCTATCGTCATCTCACGAGAGTCCGAGTACATCTGGTCTCTTTTAAGGTCTTTCCTCACGTATTCCCCTCACTTCATGCAAAGACCTCCGAGGGTACTGAAAGTCGATGTGTTTCACTACTTGGACCTGAAACTTTTCGCGCCTACCATAGCTAAGTCTTAGTACTTAGAGCCAAGACTTTTCCACACTTGCCATAGTTAGGTCCTAGTACTTTGGACCAAGACTTCATATACTTGTAACCTTCCACTAGGTAGTCCCGATAGCTAGTTCCATCAACCCGAGTCAACTTACTTGACCTCACAGGCCTAATCCGCTCCTTAAAGTCGCTAAATCACCGACCCGAGAATACCCAACATCGCAGACCCCAGAGAATTTTGTTACATCGATGACCAATAGTGGTCAGCGCCCGAGTTTGCACGATTCGGCGCTGACCACTATGGGTCAGCACCTGAGTTTGTATGGTTCGACATTGAGCGCCACCGGTTAGAATTCTTGGCGCTGACCGTGACTACCCGGATCTGACTTTGCCTTGTAGTAATTTTCCAACTCCAAGTACTTAGACCTAGCTTTGTTACAACTTTTCAAAGGTACTCAACTCCAGTACTTGGACGTAACTTTGTTGCAACTTTCCAAAGGTACCCAACTCCAAGTACTTGGACCTAGCTTTGTTGCAACTTTCCAAAGGTGCCTAACTCTAAGTACTTGGACCTAGCTTTGTTTTGACTCCCCATGGATGCTGACTCCAAGTACTTTGACAAAAGTTACAGACTTCATGCACCCGAGGCACTCCATACACCCAGGGCACTCAAGTGACCCAAAGCACTCTAATGACTTCTCATACCCGAAGCACTTGTTGGCCACTCCACCTGGCACCAAACTATATTTTTACGCTTCAACAATGCTCTTAGCCGTTCGCATCCCGGTCGACTTTATACTTTAAACGAGTTTTTGATACCTTTGTACACCGAATTTGAATAATTCATCAACAACGAAGTTGTAGATGAACTTCTTGGCTTCGCTTAGCAATTTGAACCACTTCAATCAGACTTCGGAGTAAAAGTTATGATGTTCTTACCAAGTCCCGTCGATTGTTACCCAAATTACTGACCAAAGATGGTCGAACCAGGTTTGGTGCTAACCGAAGCTGGTCGACACCGCCAAATTGCTGACCGAAACCGGTCAGACCGGCCTTGGCGCTGACCATTATGGGTCAGCTTCTTTGTCGCTAATCGAAGCTAGATGAGCGATTTTAGCTTCAACCAGCTTTTCGACCGTGTTCCACTTCGAATTGGTAAAAGACATGAACTACAAAGTTGTAGGCCTATCTCTTACCTTTCCATAACTTCAAGAATTACCTCAATCCAAGACTCGAGCACCGAGATATGATCGATTTACTAACGATGGGTGCAGGTGCTCTGAGGCAGCTCCTACAAACCAACGAGCGTCCGACCCCTCCAAGTGAGTGACCCGACTTGAGCAAGGCATCCTAACAAGTGTATGACCTGACCTGAGGGAGTTCCAACTCACTTGAGGCTGAGGGTACCCAAACCGACTTGAGGTCAGAGGTACCCAAGTCGCCTTACCGTGAGGGTACCTAAAGTGATCCAAGGCTGAGAGTACCCAAGGTTGAGGGCACCCAAGCCTGAGGGCACCCAAGCCGACTTGAGCGTACCCAACCAAGAAAAGTTGACGTCCAAGTCTAGGCACTTCAATGATGACCCTAGTCGATCCCGAGCTCCCAACACGTTATTATTTGCCCTTCAACAAGATTATTTTAACTTGAAGCACATGTTCTCTCTCTCGGGTACTATAATCATACGCTCTCGTCTATCGATTTCATCGGAACCCAATTGCACTATGATGGGAAGAACAGTAGGAAAATGTTGCCAAGGCAGTACTATTTTGTCCACGAATGGACGATTCAATCTTCTTTTCTTTGGTGGTAAATACGATTCAATCTATTTTGAACAGTAACTTCTTTATCCATGTATTTAATTACATCTTATATAATGTAATTACTTGATGAAAAGTTTTAAATTCACAACCTTCGAAAAAGATCCTATCTACCCTTCCAAGAATTCCTCCTCCATGTTGGGTCCAACCCTGACCCCTCCAATCAGAATCTCCCAACGGCCAACGCCATTGCTAAGAAATATTTACGTCCTACTAAATGCCAACGCCCAGGAGCCAGCAGGCTTGGCCTGGACTAGACAGACATCCATTGTAAATGCGATGCACGTTTACCCATGCAATGGGCCAACCAGCAGGCCTGAGTCGGACCTGGTCGTAGATTTTTTTCGAAGCTCCGATTACCTGGAATCAAGTAATATTGAATTTTCTATAAATATTTTTATATTCGTGAGACTATAATTTAAAATTTTACTGAATAAATCAAAATTATTTACCACTTAAATCATCTCTCTTTCTATGTGGAGGACGCACGTTTTTCTGTTCGCGTGGTTTGTGCAATAACTTGAGTGGTTGCCGGTGGGTGTAAAATGTAACGTTGCGACTTAGCTAGAAAATCATAGTGGGACCTCATGAAAAAATCTTTGGCTTGAAGTTGGAGGTGGGTTAAATCTGAATAGTATAATCGATCATGTAGATTGACTAGCAGGTTATATGGACAACTAAACTTTACGATAGTTGGTCAAATCGATAAATTATTTAAATTTTCTGAAATAAGATAACAAATTCGAAACATTTTCAATTGTTTAATAGTGATCGAAATTGAATTATTCATTCTCCATATTCATCATCATACGCCAAGGTGTTTGGAATCTTATAATGCATTAACCGACAAACAGGAGGTCTATATTTTTAATAGAATGCAAACGTGGGGCATTTTGGCTTGGAAAATTATTATATTGGAAATAATTACAGTCCTGGTTTGACAGTTAGATTCCCTGACTGGTTTTTTTTACCGGGGACTGGGAAATAATGGGGGCCGTGAAAATGGATTCGGCAGACGTCAATCGGGAATAAGCCTGCAACCATGGGACCAAAAAGTCAGGTAAATGTGACAGGTGACATAAAAACAAAAGAAAACTTCACTTTAGTACTTTATATTTGACACATATAGTTTTGCGGTTTAAAACTCATCAAAATGATCCTTGTGATTTCAAGGGAACTTTACAGGCACTTGCCCAGCTTACCGAAACCAAAACGCGGCCATTTTGTGCTCACATGGCACGCCAACTTAACAAAAATTGTAAGGAAATATTGCTGAGTTGTTGTGAAGGCAATTTTAAAAACAATCTCAAGTTTATTATTAATAATTTTTAAAATGCTCCTTCTCCTACAGTCCTCCTCCTCTCTCTTCTCTTTGTCCTCTGGGCTCCACCCTCACCCCCAACCACCCTCCTTTTCCAGCTTGTAATACCATCGAAAATCTCTTCAACTTGGACATTTGATTGTCACCGGCATTTGGTCACCTTTAGTGCAACTTTTTCTTCATGCAGTGCAACTTCTTTCTTCAAACAAAGACGAAGATAGAATAGATAGGTGGAGAGACCAAATTGATAGGAAACAACTGTTCATCCTTGAAAGAGCAGCAACGTCTTGTTCACCTAGGAGATCCACAACTAAATAGGCTACCTTGAACACGAGTTGTGGCAACCAAAGCCACATTAAACAATGCTCGACAGTTAAACTCTCCCCGCCAATGCTCCATCGCAATCTCAAACAAAATTGCCTTAAACACGGGCAATCAGCAGAAAATTGCACCACTTACTAAAAAAGCAGAAAATTGTACCAACCAAAGCCACCTCAAAAATTGAAACCGGCCACAAATAATGTAGTGTTAGGAAATCGAGGATATCAAGAGAATAAGAACGTCAATTTCCTCGTTCTCACCACAACTCCCAACATGTAGCACCCAACCCTAATACTAAAAAAGGACACAACCCAACTTGATTTTCCAACCGGAAGAGAAAACCCATAATTTATTTGGACCAAAGGAATCCAAAAACTCCACCTTTTCGATTCGACAAGCGCAACAAAGGAAGGAAAATAAACATGCCAAATTGTTAGTGGGAAAATACTCGGGAGGAAGAAAGCCTGTCGTCTTGGTTTAGAAAGAGGTTGAGCTCTTTTGTTTTTGGACAAATCGTTGCTTCTGTTTGCTGGTCCTAGCTGGAAGAGATCCGATCTGACGTTGCTGTTCAAATGGGTCGTCCTCGTCCCTTGGGCTTCCATCATCTCACTGTTCGCCATGTTAATTACTCCCCTCTTGGCTTTTTTGTATTTGTTAATTACTTGTTTGTTGGATTTAATTGATAAACGATGCTTGAGCTTGAGCTGAGTGTGATCACATGTCTTTTAATTATTTGAGGTTGAACTGAGAGAGAAAGGAGGAAGGGGAGGCGGTGTTGGTGGGGCGGAAGAGATGGAAGGAGAGAGATGGTGGACGTGAGTTTGTTGGGTTTTTTAGCAAATATAAACAAAATTTAATTTGTGATTGTTTTGAAATTTACTTTCGAGAAAAAGAAAGTTAAAAAAATTGGGAAAAGTCCACTTTAGTACCCTATAGTATCGCCCAAAATCACTTTAGTACCCTGTGGTAAAAAACTGACCAATCGAGTCATACTTATTCCAATTAACATCAAAAAGGTCCTCGGGCAGCTGCCCGGAGCTGCCCGGACCCGCCCGAACGCTGCCCGGACTACGTGGCCAGCCACGTCACCAAAACTTGATGACGTGGTGCCACGTGGACAACCATCTTCTTCCCTCTCTTCCTCTCCTCCTCCTCCGCCTCCTCCTCCACTTCGTCCTCCTCCTCCTCGTCCTCCTCCTCCTCCTCCACTTCGTCCTCCTCCTCCTCCTCCTCCGCCTCCTCCTCCTCCTCCTCCGCCTCGTCCTCCTCCTCTTCCACTTCGTCTTCCTCCTCCTCCTCCTCCACTTCGTCCTCCTCCTCCTCCTCCACTTCGTCCTCCTCCTCCTCGTCCTCCTCCTCTTCCTCTACTTCGTCCTCCTCCTCCTCCTCCTCCTGCGCCTCCTCCTCCTCCTCCTCCTCCATTTTGTCCTCCTCCTCCTCCTCCTCCGCCTCCTCCTCCACTTCGTCCTCCTCCTCCTCCACTTCGTCCTCCTCCTCCTCCTCCGCCTCCTCCTCCACTTCGTCCTCCTCCTCCTCCACTTCGTCCTCCTCCTCCTCCTCCTCCTCATCCTCCTCCTCCTCCTCCACGTGGCGCCACGTCATCAAGTTTTGGTGACGTGGCTGGCCACGTAGTTCGGGCAGCGTTCGGGCGGGTCCGGGCAGCTGCCCGAGGATCTTTTTGATGTTAATTGGAATAAGTATGACTCGATTGGTCGGTTTTTTACCACAGGATACTAAAGTGATTTTGGACGATACTACAGGATACTAAAGTAGACTTTTCCCAAAAAAATTCCATTGGTGTGCCACGTATGGCACTAAATAAAATCATTTTAATTTCGGACAGCTGCAGCTACCAATAAAGTCCCATTGAAACTTCAAGGATCATTTTTATGAGTTTTAAATCACGGGATTATAAGTACTAAAGTAAAATTTTCCCTAAAACAAATATTTACCCTTTTTTAATAAGTAAAATTTTATTTATCTTTAAAAATTTATCAAAATAGTAATCAATTATATTTACTATTTGTTATACTCATTAGTGCTCACAAATTTAAATAATAATAAAACTTATCTAAAAATAAAGCTAATTATATAGGGATTATCTTGAATATGAAGCCTTAAATAATTCCGATGACTATTTCTGGAAAATTTTTAGAGATCACTTACTGGTCATTATTTTTCTGAAATTACATGATAATGATTAGGTTTTTTTTCCGAGAAGTTAATGCATTAGTTCGAAAGAATACGGGGACAAAATTAGGCAGGCGCATTTTCCATTCTTAATACATAAAGCTAAAATGAGGCTAATCAGTTTAGGTTTGAAGTAGTTATGATATTTGAAAGTTTCACAAAATTTTCTCAAATCTTAACAATTATTTAACATTATCATATTTTTAATAGTTCAAACTTACGTAGTTAAATTAGTACAACTTCGTCATTAATTGGTCAAAATATTTGTTGTTGCAAAATATTATTTCGTATATATTTTCAGGGGGTTTGATTCGATGCTCATGACCCTTCAGCAGCACTATTCGGGCAACATTGAGACCGGCGGTACGTCACTCCAGCAGTACATCCCAACGGAACATCACTCCGATGGCGCATATTACTGGCACATTCCAACGACACATCATTCTAGTGGCACATCACTACGGCACATTCCAACGGCATATCAGTTCTCCAACGACACATCAAAATTTTCAACAGCACATCACAACGGCACACATAAACAACAACACATCAGTTTTCAAAGGCAAAAAAACAAAGGCACGTCAATTTTTAAAGATTAAAACATAAAGGCACATAAACTAAACAACAAAAATGTAAAGACACATCAATTTCATAGGCAAAAACACAAAGGACACACATCAAACAAATATTGCAAAGTTCAAAAGCAAATTTGGCAATTTTGCAGCAACTTCAAACCAAAAATTGCAGCAGCCAAATATTGCACCTACTTCAAGCCATTTTTCAGCAAGTTCAAACACAAGGCAAACACACAGCGACACATCAATTAAAAAGTAAAACACAAGGACGAATCATATTAGAACCCACTATGTATGGTTTCACATAATTTATATCAGACATGTAGCCCTTAAATTCAATCAGAATCAAGGATTTCACACAAAACCACTTAAAATTTTGGGAAAATTACTCTCAAGTCTTCTGTGTTTGCTTAAATACACGCAAAAGTCCACCGTGTTTGAAAAACGATCTTGTTGTCCCTCTTCTTTGATTTTATTATACTTTCGGGTCCCTAGCCGATGTTATCTTCAAATTTTTTACATTTTTGTCATGAAAATGACATAAATATCCTTAAGAAATAAAAAAGTCCATCTTCTTCCTCGCTCCTCTTCTTCTTCCCAGAACATGATCAATCTTCTTCAAGAACACCTCAATTCTCCTCCCTTCCGACCCAATAATCTTCTCTGATTTTTCAACTCTTTGGACAATTAGGAAAATTAAGCCAGGTATGGAGGTAGACGACGAAGATGGTTTTGGTCCATCGCCCTGCGGTCCCTCTTCTGTTCTTCCCACTTCTGAATTTCTTTGATTGGGTCTCTCCAGCAAAATTCTGAGGGGATAATTGGGGAAGAACCTTCCCAATTTTGGGGATTTCATCAAGGTGTCCTTCTCAATCTCCAATCCAATCGCGGGATTTCATTGGGTCTATCCACGGCTACATTCCTTAACCCTCTTAACCTTTTAATACAAATAAAACTCCTCCTTCCCCTTTCCTGTGCAACCTCAATTAACAAGTGAAAAAGTTTTATATATATCTCATTTCAATTATTGATTACGAAGGAAACCCACCTTTGTTCTACATTGCTTTGGTTGATTCTTCGATAGGATTCTCTCTCCTCATGGCGGTTGGTACTCTGTTTTTTTTTGCTTCTCTGTGTTTCATTTGTCCGACTTTTGACTTTTTTGCTTGGTGAATGTACGGGAGGTAGAAGAAGAGATGATGATGTCAGCTATTTTTTGCTTTTTTTTAAGGGTAGAAAAAAATAGATGATATTAAAATTATAATAAAATCAAACAAGAGAGACAACATGTTCATTTTTCAAACACTGTAATCTTTTGAATGTATTTAAACAAATACGAGAGATTTGAGAATAATTTTTCCTAAAATTTTTGAGAATATCATAACATCATAAAATGGCTCTAACTTTCGTGAATTTGAAAAATTGTGAATGTTGATTTGACGAATCAGTACGTCCTCGCGCTGTCGCTGAGATCGCTCATTATTGTGCAAGTTGCCATTTTTTGAATTCGTTACAATTTCCATTTCAGTAGCTATAATGCAGGCCCATCTCTCTCCTCGATGTATACAATTCGAATATGAAAGCTCCTCAGATATCGACATTTCCTAATTGCAACATGTAAATATTTAATGAATTAATGTCGTCAAATGGGATTTTCCTTTTTCAATAATCTCGATGTGATATGTTTGGCGTGGTCTTTGGTGTAATCTCCTTGAGAGAGTTCGTTTGTGAAAATGATACATTTACTTATTAAAAAAATAATCTCGATGTGAAATTCTTTGGAGCACGTGATTTTCAAGTTATAGTTGGCTTTTCAATTAGTGTTAAAATTTAGAAGAAAAAAATTTGACGCTGAAATCCTACATTATTTTAATATTGATCAGATTAATCGAGTTGGTGATTGTTTGAATAAACCTTGAACTGGCGAGTCAGTAATGATCATTTTTTTATGGTTGAAACCATCAAGTACGTATACACATGTGTCTGTCTGAAGAAAGATTTAAGAAATACATAGTATTATTTATATTAACAAGATGTAACTATATTTTCTGTAAATATATTGAGAGAAATTCAAAATTAAATGTACTTGGTTGAAGTAATTTCAGGATGGGCAACTTTCGATGATGCGTGTGAATGAAGACAAAATAAGCTAGAAAAGACTCATATTGATCTATGAAGATAATCGGTCAGATTAAGAGGCGTTACAAATGGTATCAGAGCAGGATCTATACTAGTGCAATGTGATTCAAGGATTAACCAAGCTAAAGTTGGTAGGCATGCGACGTCCGAGACTTAGAGGGTGGGGAATGATCGCTAGTGTGAAAATGCACGAAAAATGAGCGATTACTAGCAAGCATTCTAGGTGGAAAGAAACATAGACGAACTGATCCCACACCTTAATATGATTCTGATACGAATATGGCGCGATAAAGACGTCGAGTATTTAAGAATATGTGAATATAATACCCCAGTTATGTTAACATTTAAGCCACAGGGGGGAGAATGAAGAGGACGAGGAAGTGACAAATTTCTACTTCCGAACAACTTTTTTGCTACTTTCTAATTGGAGAGCGGGCGAATTGATTACCATAAATCTTACCCGGGTATCTTCTCAAAAATAAATCTTACCTGGGTAAATTTTTAAAAAATTTACAAATCTGTCATTATAAGTATTTAACATCGACCAATACCTCTTGAATTAGTCTAAAACAATTCTGATAATAGATGAGAAATGCATTAAATGAATAAAGCCTGGTTTAGGAATAGTACTGTTATGGATTTTCTTGTCGGCAGGGACTTTCAGTCATCAATACCCAGGAACCGTTTAATGTCCTTTTCAAGCGTATTTTCTGTCTTCTGTTGAGCTTCCGGTCATCCATGCAACGATCACCTTGAAAGTTAGATGGATTTTCCAGGTCTCTGGTGATTCCGGTGAGTATAATAAATCGAAAGTGCACTTCGTTTTTTTTAGAATTTAGTTACTATTTCGGAAAGTGTACTTAGTTACTATTTTGGTGAGTACTTTGTTTGGCTGGCAAGTACAATTTACTTATTAAAAAAATCACATGATCCAACTTTATTTATTGATAAAGTACACTTTAGTACCTTATAGTTTCTCAAATTCTATTTTTAAGGTATGTGGTTTATAATTTTAAATTTAGTCCTAGGTAGCTGTCCTGACATTTGACTGTCGATGCGGACTTAATATCTTCCAAAATGATGTCGTTTTTGTTCTACATAGCATTTTGGTTGTTTAATTTCAACAAGAGGAGATGTTGGTGCTTGTGTGTTGAGTGCTTGCTTGCTTGTAACCATCAAGAGATGGAACGACAGGGAGGAGGAGAGGTAGATGATGGAGTTTTTTTAAACATTAAAAATAAATATAGATTATTTTGGTAATTTATCACACGACACGTCATAAAAAATGTAATCAATGAAACCGTCATGTAGGACAAAAAATGTCATCTTTTGGTAGATATTATACTTGCATGGACAGCCAAATGGCAGGGCAGCTACCTGGGAGAGAGGGTCAAAACAAAAACAACCATGTAGACTATATCCGAAATTTAAAACCACAGATCCTAAAAACAGAATTCGTGAAGCCGCATGGTACCAAAGTGTACTCTTTCCTTATTTATTTAAATGGAGTTTCTTCTTTTATCACATGCTCCATTTGAAGACTTTATTTAAAATATCACTTTCTTAATAATATAATTAGTTTATTTTTGCTGCAATAAATTTTCACTTATTTGTTATTACTGATTACCCAAATCATACATTTTTATTTATTAGAAAATTAGAGAAAATAAATGGTTTGCTTTCCCACTCTCCCTATTCCGCACGTGAGTCTTTCATCTCTAGTTAATATATATATCGCTTGGTTACAAAATTAAAAAAAACACGTGATACCGTTTTAAAAAAGTAGGCGACAGTGATACACGCATATTCTCACGTGCATAGCTATCATGCACGTACTTAAATGTATCTCTCACGAGGAAATTAATTTTTTTTGGGAAAAGTCAACTTTAGTACCCTGTAGTATCGACCAAAATTACTTTAGTATCCTGTGGTAAAAAATCGATCAATCGAGTCATACTTATTCCAATTAACATCAAAAAGGGCCTCGGGCAGCTGCTCGGAGCTGCCCGAACCTACCCGAACCCTGCCCGGGCTACGTGGCCAGCCACGTCACTAATTTTTGATGACATGGCGCCACGTGGAGAGGAGGAGGAGGAGGCGGGGAGGAGGAGGAGGAGGAAGAGGACGCGGGGAGGAGGAGGAGGAGGGGAGGAGGAGGAGGAGGAGGAGGACGCGGAAGAGGAGGAGGCGGAGGAGGAGGCGGAGGAGGAGGAGGTGGAGAGGAGGAGGAGGAGGAGGAGGGGAGGAGGAGGAGGAGGACGCGGAGGAGGAGGAGGAGGAGGAGGAGGAGGAGGAGGACGCGGAGGCGGAGGAGGAGTAGGAGGAGGAGAGGAGGAGGAGGAGGAGGACGCGGAGGAGGAGGAGGAGGGGAGGAGGAGGAGGAGGACGCGGAGGACGCGGAGGAGGGGAGGAGGAGGAGGAGGAGGAGGAGGAGGGGGATGTCCACGTGGCGCCACGTCATCAAAAATTGGTGACGTGGCTGGCCACGTAGCCCGGGCAGGGTTCGCGTAGGTTCGGGCAGCTCCGGGCAGCTGCCCGAGGCCTTTTTTGATGTTAATTAGAATAAGTATGACTCGATTGATCGGTTTTTTACCACAGGGTACTAAAGTGATTTTGGTCGATACCACAGGGTACTAAAGTAGACTTTTCTCTTTTTTTTAATAACTACACGAGGAAATTAATTATGTCGATTAGACTGCAAGGAAGCAGCAAAATAACGAGTTTTGAATCGTTTTAAGTATTGAAGTTGAAATTATAGATCGAGAGTGTTATTGAGCTTAACTTTTGAATTCAAATTTAAAAAAAATATTAATGTTAAATATTTGTTACAAATATTTTATTACATTTTAAAAATTTTATTCGATCTTAAAATTAATCAAAATAATAAATATTTGTATTCCCGATTGTATAAAAATAATAAATTTCAACTCGAGTTAGATATTATTATTGGAATCACCCTTCAGTATTATTACGTTATACAGTAAAATTAGTCAAACATATGCCGAGCTCCATTATTATAACTAAATTTTACCAAGACTCACGCGCATGAAATCACTCGAAGGAAATTCTAAGAAATGTCCCAACTTATTAAGAACATAAAATAACAGCATCGAATTAAATATATTTTATTTTCAGGGACTTAATATCCATCAACAAGCCCACTCCTCATGGGAACCAAGAAACTTCTCCAAGCTCTCGAGATCAAAATCACCAATCGGCTGAGGGCCGGCGGTATCCGAAGTCAACACGTCGCCGTTTTCTTCCCAATTATTAACTACCATCTCTAAATTATCGGGCAATAGAAGGTCACTTGTATCAAAATCCATGAGGAGGTCGTCGTTTTCTTCCCCAAACATCCCCCAAAAATCATCACCACCACCATTATTATTATTATTATTATTATTATTATTATTATTATTATTATCATCCTCTGATGGGCCCCCTCCGTTGCTATTTACGTACACTTCGGGGCTGTCAGAATTACTGATAATTTTGTCGGCGTCGGGAGGCGACTGTCTACGTGGGAGAAAATTAACAGCGCGAGTGCATCTGACGGCCTTTGTCCGAATAACTTGGTGCGGTCGATAATTGTTGTCTCCTACTTCGAGTTTGAGCTTGTCTGATTCGTGTTTGTTGTCCCGAAGCACCCTCTTTCTTAGATTGGTGTTCCAGTAGTTTTTGATTTCGTTATCTGTTCGTCCCGGTAGTCTCCCTGCGATAAGCGACCACCTGCAATATTTTTGTTCTCGTGAAGTTTTAATACTACATACTCGGTGCTAATTATAACTAAGACTTTCCACCAAAAAAAAAATTATAACTAAGACAGTGTTTTATGAATTATAAAGTTCTATCTGTATACTTTTTTTTTGGAATTGAATAGACATTATAAAACTGCATGGAATCAAATAAAATGGTGCTACTAAATTACCTGTTGCCAAGGAGCATATGTAACTTGACAATGAGCTCTTCTTCTTCGGTGGAGATGTTGCCTCTCTTGATATCGGGTCTCAGATAATTCAGCCATCTAAGTCTACAACTCTTCCCACATCTCTTCAACCCTACCAAAAAAAGGAAAAAGATGATGAAGAAGACCCTATAAGTTTTTTGGTTGACACACGTAGTATTCTCATGTTCTGTGAGCCAACTAATCTAGCCAGAAAAGAACTCTAAAAATGGCAAAATTTTGCAATAATATTTAACCCTATCGTACTACCAATGTTTCCGTAGATATAAACTTAGTTAGAGAATTGGAATTGTGATTAAAAATGTACCAGCTTTAAGAGGAACGTCTCTCCATATGCCTTCTACATTAACTTTAATGTAATTGGTGAGGATTTGGTCCTCCATAACAGTCCAAGCTCCTCTCTTGAGTCCTTCTTTCGCACAGCAAAGTCTCCTTCCCATTCCTCCTGCTGGTCTAATTATTTGTATTCTCCCTCTCTTCTTCTTTCTTTTTCTGTTGGCCTTTAAGGTAATAAGCAAGAGACCTATATATGGCATATCGGAATTCCTGCGGTGGCCCTTGTCATTACGAACGATTTGCTGTTTCCTACCGGGCGCGTGACCTACCAAGTGGCAAGGTCTAAATCCTGGAGTGTGACCATATAAGATTTTGCCCACTCTCTCTCTCTCTCTCTTAATCTCAAAATTTTTAGAGGTGCATTTTGAGGTTTAACTAAATGTGCGAACCGTTTGGTTGAACCAGAATTTAGACATTTCATATTCTGTCTAATTTTTTTTCAATAAGACTGATCGGAGAAACAGCGATCAACGGTTAGACTAGTCTAATTATCGATAGGACTACATTTTTTTACATCAAATTTCAGTGCGACAACACAAGTATTTTCCTCTTCTAAATGTACGTAAGTTTTTAATATCTATGGTATCTAAAAATAATGATTAATTTTTTTAAACGACTGAAACTTATTATTATTATAACGAAAAAGAAAAGAAAGAGTTTTAAAACACTCCAAAGAAAAAAACCATACATCCACATGCTAACCCACAAGTTAGGTAGTCAAAGAAAAACCTACTCTTATCCTCATGCTAGCCCATAAAACGAGTAGTGAAAACTAACTCACAAAAATCTGACTCTAATTCCACGCAAACAACAAGCCGAGAAGTCAAGGTCAAACACACGCATCCACTATTTAACGTCCAAGCATGTATGGGATCGTAGCTAGAGTCTCTGTAAAAATTTGTTGGTTGCTTCATTAACAAACAATATTCATTGAATTCTACAATGCTTCCTAACTGTTGTATGTTTCATTAACAATATTTAAATTTAAAATTTGTTTAAGATAATCTAACCTCACTCACACTCGTACCCATAACCATCAGTACATACACGTGCTTCTTGTGCTTATTTTTTTACTTTTTTTATTTCCCGATGGTGTAGAACCCTCTAAAATGATATTATTGGGGCTAGCAAAATATATCACTTGAAGAGGAGTGGAGGAGGAAAGCGGACCGGATTGACAAGAGCCCAAAGAGAAAAGGAAAGGTATCAGATGGAGAAATCAATCTCTAACATACCACCTAGCATATATTATTAGATAGTTGAATATCTTTTGATCATTTGTAGACGATAATTAGTGCATTCCTTTACAATTGGCGTAATCATTTGATGTGTAATAATATTTTACATTAAAAAAAATATCATTTTAGAAAAGTTTATTTTTTGTAACTTTGAAATGATTAAAAATGAGTTCTTGGCCACTAAATATAACACTAAAAATTATTTGTTATATTAAGTCAAAAAAATATAGATAAATTATATATTTTTATTTGTATATATTCATATTATTAAACAATATTTACTGTATTTAACCAAATAGATAGCGAATAAAAAATGTTAAAAAACGACAAGCTTTCGGCCATTTTTCAACTTGCCTTTGAGAGACGACGTAGATTTTTTTTGGGTGAGAATGGTGGTTGTCGAGCACCTTTGCATTAAAAACAACAGAAATTACACAGAAAGTCCAGAAACATCATCCCCCAAGAGGTCACAGCAACCATCTGGGAGTTCCTCCAAAACATGGAGTCCACTCGGGAGTTCGAGCGCAAAATTAGCAAGTCAATCGGCAATTTTATTGCACACACGGCTGCAAAATGTGATATCTATGTGCCCATAAAGGCGGATGAGATCCCTGCATCTACTCACAAGGGGTGCCAGCGTGTTGCCTTCCGCCACTTCCTCAGACAAATAATGGTAGATGCCCATATACAGGGGCGGAGCCAGAAAATGTGGGGAGTGTGGACAATATAATTTTTTTCAAAAATTTTAACGTATGTAATTACAATATTTATAATTTTGTTAGTTGATTACCTTATTATTTATGGTAGTATAGTTCGACTAGTTAAGGTCTTATAATATATATTAAAAGATTAAGAAATGCCTAAATTTTTTTAAGATTTGGTTTCAATTTTTAGGTTGATTAATTTTTTAGTGGTATCAATTTCTAATTTTAATAGGGACATATATTGAAAAATATATATAGTTATCAAACAAAAAAATTAAGCGGGGACAATTACCCCACAATGCCCCACGTCCCTCTACGCCTGCCCACACATACCAACACACATACCTAGAAGCTATCTAGAGAATGAAAAACCGAATAAAACTATAATTTTTACCTTATAGAAAATAATTGCAAAAGTCATATTGTTTATCGAACTTGAGAATACTCGCTTCATAATTCAAGAATATTTAAAGGTTGTAAATATTATTTATATTTGTGATAAGTCGTTAAGATCTGCTAATAAATATTTAAGTGATTTGATTAGTACTATCGGTATCAACAAGGTGCACCTACGCATCTTGAAAGAACTCAAATATTAAATGCGATTGGTCTAGAGTAATTTCAGGATGAGCGACCTCCTGAAAAGTTTTCTTATGGTAAGTATGAATGATGACAAAGTATGAGTCTCTTCGGATGGCAGAGTATTATATTATTAATTACAAAAATTACCTATCGAAATATTGTGACACTACATATCCGGAAGTTTGGAGACAAATAAGATTCTCGCAGATATTCTCTTTTTTGGCGTAAATTTTCTATCTTGTGAAAAGAGCAACATGACATCCGTGATATATTTCTGATCAATTCTAGTTCGAATCGATTAAAATTTTGAAAGATCACAAAATTCTTACAATAAATATTTAAGACTATGATATTTATAATATGAGTTGTAATAGGTAGGGTAGGATAAGGATCTATAAGATCCAAACACATACCTATATTTAAAATTAAGATCCAAACTCTACCCGCGATCCTATGGGTATTTTGAATAAAGACTCAGATCCTAGAGTCCAAACGAAGATACATGTCCTACTCATAGACACATTACTTTACAACATATTTTTATTTCAATATAATCCAAATAAAAAATTAAGAAAAAAAAGCAAAGTATATGTAATAAAATGATAATCTCAAGTTAAAGTTGAAAGTAAACTATAAATTAACTGGTTCAAATGAATAATACTTGACGACAACATAAAATAAAATACATACGACTATGTCGTCAATCAAAAAATAAAATCTATAAATGCTCTTGCATAACATAAAGTTCCAATTTTAAAATTATTTCTTGCTAAATTTCCAAGCAATTTTTGAAGACTTCTTGATCGTCTTCTTGCTCTTGTAATCTAACTCTTTTCGGTATCTTCTGTATCTAACCAACAAATTTAATTAATTAATTAGTCATATGATATT
This sequence comes from Hypericum androsaemum, assembly GCA_963995505.1. Taxonomy (NCBI): domain Eukaryota; kingdom Viridiplantae; phylum Streptophyta; class Magnoliopsida; order Malpighiales; family Hypericaceae; genus Hypericum; species Hypericum androsaemum. Next base: position 16,327,244 of record OZ023190.1, read on the forward strand.
TGGCATTTTAATAAAAAAAATTAGTATTATATACACCTGTGTTGAGAAATAAGATCGAAACGAGAAAAACACGAGACACAAGAATTACGTGGAAACCCCAAGACGGGGAGAAAACCACGGACAAAGGAGAGTCGTCCACTATGTGAGTCCAATCGGTTACAAGACCTCCGTGAGGGTTCTCTCTACCTCACAACTCTCGACTAGTACAAATAAGACCTAGGCATAGGCCATATATATATAGGAGACTAGTACTCTATTCTGATCAGGAAATAGAGCCCTACTCTAATTAGGAATTTGGAACAATTCCTAATAAATCTCCACATTGGACCAAATTCTATGACTCCAACATCAACGTTTCTCCACCTTTACCACCAGCCCCTAAAGGCTATCAGCATCAAGCACGAACACCTACCAAGTCCAAGCAATGCTCGAACTTAGTATCAGAAAGCGGCTTCGTCAACATGTCTGCAGGATTGTCCTTTGTACCCACATTGCTCACAACAATGTCACCTTGAGCAACATGCTCCCGAATGAAGTGGTACCTCACATTAATGTGCTTTGTCCTCTCATGATACATAGCATCCCTCGTGAGATGGATAGCACTTTGACTATCATAGTACAATGTACCGACCTGCAGCTTCTCACAGATTTAACTGAAGAAACCTTTCAACCAGATAGCCTCCTTCACACCTTCAGTTATAGCCATGTACTCCGCCTCAGTAGTAGACAATGCCACTGTGGCCTGTAGACAAGCTCTCCAACTGATAGCACATCCTCCAAGAGTGAAGACATATCCAGACAAGGACCTAGACTTATCAAGGTCTCCAGCATAATCTGAATCAACGAAACCAACAACTCCATCATTGGTGCTTCCAAACTGTAGACACACGCCCTTGGTACCCTTCAAGTACCTCATAATCTACTCCACTGCTCTCCAATGACCTTCAAGATTTGCCACAAACCTGCTAACAATACTCACAGCATAGGCCAAATCCAGGCGTGTGCAAACTATAGCATACACCAGAGAACCAACAGTATTGAAGTATGGAACACTAGACATGTAATCGACCTCAACAGCTGACTGTGGAGATAAAGCAGACGAAAGCTGAAAATATGTACCAAGAGGAGTGCTCACAGGATTACCAGTCACATCAAACCTATCAAGTACCTTTTCAATGTAACTCTCCTGACTCAGAAATAATTTCCTTGCTCCTCTATCTCTGGCAATCTCCATGCCAAGAATCTTCTTAGCAGGACCCAAATCTTTCATCTCAAACTTGCTACTCAACAGAGCTTTGAGCTTTCTCACCTCTCCTTTGTCACTTGCAGCAATTAACATGTCATCCACATACAAGAGCAAATACACTTGGAAACCATCGCGTAGCCTTTTCAGGTAAACACAACTATCATACGTACTCCTCTCATAACCATGAGAAATCATAAAAGAATCAAATCTTTTATACCAGTGCCTCGGAGACTGCTTAAGGCCATAGAGGGACTTCTTCAAACAAGCACACATGGTCTTCTTTGCCTTCAACATGAAAACCCTCAGGCTGTGCCATATAAATCCGCTCCTCAAGCTCTCCATTCAAGAAAGCTGTCTTCACATCAAGCTGTTCAAGCTTCAAATCCTGCATAGCGACAATACCAAGAAGAGAACGAATCGAGGTATGCTTCACAACTGGTGAAAATACCTCATTATAATCTACACCAGGAATCTGACTATATCCTCTAGCCACTAGCCTAGCCTTGTATCTAGGCTCTTAACCCCAGGTATACCATCCTTCTTCTTGAATACCCACTTGCAACTGACAACCTTCTTATCCTTAGGCAGTTTAATAATCTCCCAAGTCTTGTTCTTGTGAAGAGATTCCATCTCTTCCTCCATAGCAACCAACCATCTAGCAGAGTCTTTCGACTTCACAACATCTGAGTAACTAGATGGTTCTTCACAGCTATCAACTTCTTCTGTCATATTCAGAACAAAAGCAATAATATCAGCCTCTCCCAACTTCTGTGGAGGCCTGATAATTCTTCTGGGTCTGTCTCTAGCAATAGAATACGCTGGCTCCCTCTCAACTATGCCAACATTCTCAGCTTCATCAGACAACCCATCTTGAGTAGGACCATGGCGATCAACATCACGGAAGGAACTCACTTCTGGATCAGCATCAAACTCCACCTGTACTTTTGACTTTTGCAAGTCCATACTTGGAGCACTGGAAACACCAGGTGAAGAAACATCCTCCCTCTTACTCAGCATATCTGTCTCTTTGAAAATAACATTCCTACTCAACAAGACCTTAGACAGCTCGGGACACCACAACTTGTATCCCTTCACTCCAGAAGCATAGCCAAAGAAGATACATTTTGCAGATCTTGGCTCTAACTTGCCATTGTTCACATGAGCATAGGTAGGACACCCAAATATCTTCAAAACAGTATAATTAGAAGGATTTCTAGACCATAATTCTTCAGGTACCTTGCCATCAAGTGATGCATGAGGTGAACGATTGACAAGGTGACAAGCAGTGGAAGCAGCTTCAGCCCAAAATGACTTAGGCAAACCAGCATTTGACAGCATACAACGAACTTCCTCCAACAAAGTTCTGTCTGTTCATTCTTTCAGCGACTCCATTCTATTGAGGTGTACCCGAGATTATTTTATGCCTGACAATACCCTCATTCCTGCAGAACTCATTAAACCAACTAGAGCAAAACTCTAATCCATTGTCTGTGCGGAGATGCTTGACATCTCTCCCAGTCTGCTTTTCAATCATAGTCTTCCACTGCTTAAAAGTGACAAAGACATGATTCTTGCTCTTCAAGAAGAACGCCCACACCTTCCTCGAATAATCATCAATGATAGTCAGCATATACTTGGAACCATTCTTTGTTGCAACTTGAGATGGTCCCCAAAGATCAGAATGAACATAGTCAAGTTTTCCTTTTGTAGTGTGCACACCTTTCTGAAAACTGACTTTCTTCTACTTGCCAAACACACAGTGCTCACAAAATTCCAGCTTCCCAATACCCTGTCCACATAACAATCCTCTCCTATTTAGCTCGGTCATGCCTTTCTCGCTCATGTGACCAAGTCGCATATGCCACAATGAGGTATTCTCAGAATCTATCAACGAGCCAGATGCAGCAGCAGCAGTCCCTGTAAATGTAGAACCCTGCAAAACGTACAGATTTTCAACTTCTTTTTTGGCCTTCATATGCACTAATGAGTTCTTACTCACACGAAGAACTCCACCTTCTCCGGTATACTTGTACCACAATGTATCAGAGCTAAGAATTACGTGGAAACCCCAAGACGGGGAGAAAACTACGGGCAAAGGAGAGTCGTCCACTATGTGAGTCCAATCGGTTACAAGGCCTCTGTGAGGGTTCTCTTTACCTCACAACTCTCGACTAGTACAAATAAGACCTAGGCATAGGCCGTATATATATAGGAGACTAGTACTCTATTCTGATAAGGAAATAGAGCCCTACTCTAATTAGGAATTTGGAAGAATCCCTAACAACCTGAAACTCCAGTGACGACATTATCAATAACTGAAGTATATTCTACATCTTGAGCAATGATTTGCAATGTAGGGTACTTGAGCCTATTATACTTCCACCAACTTAATATGTCAAAGTTCTCCGATCTACGTAAAACAAACTCTTTCTAGTAATGGTCCAATTCAGTTTTGCTCACTGAATTCTTGAATTTCCATTATCCCAATCAACAACACCAAATAAATCATTTTTGTCCACAATAAGCATCTGGTATTCACTTACGAAATCATAGCACAACTCTCTGATATGTGCCAATTAAGTAAAATCGTGGCTAATGTAGCAATTAAATATGAAAACGGGACTGCGGCTAGGTTTTTTTAGGTTAGTCGCTAGGTTTTTTTAGTCGGCCGCTAGATTTTTTTTTGGGTGTGTGCTAATTTTTTTTACAACTGTATTATAATTATTTCAGCAATGTAATAAATATGGATCTAAATAGGATATAACTAGAGTTTAATTAGGATATGATCTAATCTATTGATAGGGTCAGGTCTAAGTTTATATAGATCCTATCCAGATCAAGACCATATCTAAATAAATAGACCCAAACTCATATCTTAGCCAAGACCCATAGATCTTAATATCGACGGGATATAGTAAGAGTCTGATCTAGTGGATATGAATCTTTTTGTCATCCCTGATTCATAATAATTCGATATATGGTGGCTAAGCTAGAAAAATACCCAATTGTCTTTGCAAAAAAAAAAATCCACCCACATAATATAGTGTGGGTTTTAGTAGAGACTGAATTGAGTGAAAATTAAATAAAACTTGTCAATTTGCCCCCTCTTAGTGCCATCCATGATGAAGCCCCAACTCTAAGGACAAAAAAGGGTTTCCCAATTTGCGTCCAGAAAAAGGCATCCTCCAGCTGTAGGGTCATAACTCATAACTATATTTGGGAAATTTTAGGCCATTTAATGTCGTGGGGTTTCTCAAAAAAAAAATGTCGTCGTGGTGGGCCAAAAGAGTAATTATCTACAGCGTAAAAGATATTGGGATCGGCGAGGAGTGGAAGACTACACACATGTCGAAACGTGCTGATTCACGTTGCTGCTTTTTAGTTTCTCGAGTGGGAATGACAATGGACAGGATCCGGGTAGGATCCATAGGACCCGGATCCTTGCCCTCTTTTGTGAAGGTCGACCCAGATCCTTACCCTTATCCTCTTTAAAAACAAGGATCTGGGTAAGATTCGGGTCCTAAAAAATTGGGCAGGATCAGGGCGACCCACAGGTCCGTATTATTTAAAAATTAAATAATTTTTTGAAAATTAAACCATACTTGTTTGCAATAGCGAAGCACTCGAAAAATGTAAATACAATTTATTTTTTTGCTAAAATAAGTCAATATAAAAAATAAAATAAAATTAATAAATAAAAACTACAAATTAATATGACAATTGAAGGGTAAAATATATTAGAAGGTTGAATTAACATTATGTAGGTTAAACGTTCTTCATCATTCCTCCTTTGACAATTTGTTAGTTCCTCTCGAATATCTAAAACAACAAGGGATCAATTGGAACCTACTTAACGAGTGTTTCTTTTAGTTGAATAGGTGTTCACGTTCTTTACCAGTTGTAATATCTTATATTTAATAATCGGTATCGTTACCAATTAAGATGTAACTTTGGTATTTTGTTATTGTGGTATTTATACCAACTTAGATGAATAAATTTACTTATAAAAAAAATTATAAATTGTGTAGGTTGTGATGAGAATTTGGTACTAACTTTAGTAATTAATATATTTATATATATTATTTTAATATTTTTTAAAATTTGGGTAGGATCCGGGTAGGATCCTATGTGTCCATATCCATGCCCTTATCCTTTTAAAAAATAAGGATCCGGGCAGGATCCGAGTTTAGACCCGGTCAAAGTCAACGAGTCCTACACCCTTCGGATCTGGATTCGGGTAGACCCTCATGATAAAGGTTAAATTGCCATCCCTGTTCTCGACGAGAACTAAAACTGCAGTTTACACTCTCAACCTTACTAATGTTAATCAATCAATCACAATTTCGATATTTGGAAGAAATTGAATGAGCTATGTATCATGTTTACGTAAATTCCAACATCAAAGGATATACACACAAAATTTTAACATTCTCGACGCATTTTTTGGTAGAAAATAACTTTGCTGCTAGCATTATCTAGAACATCCAAAATCAATTTTAATGTTTCGAGTCTATTCAAATTTGAATTTTCGTTTCCATAAATATTTGAATAGCAGATAACTCTGATAATATACACACGAAACACCGGAGGGTCCACTGGGAACTAAAACAAGTGCTACAGTTCGATTTTGAAAAAGGCCAAGATTAATCGAATGATTGGAATCAATCACCAAAATTAGAGCTTGGGAAGTCATTTATTTTAAAAATAAAAACTTTATTTTAGTACTCCATAGTTTGACAGTTTAACACGTATAACATTGTAGTTTAAAATACATCAAATGGTCCTACTGTTTCAAGGAGACCTCACGGAGCCAAATGACATATAGGTTAACGATACAAGATGTTTACAAGTTCAGGGAAGTTCAGAGTTCAAACATAAAAATTTACTTTATTAAAAGGGACCTCACGAGCAGCTTCCCGACTACATGAAACCAAAATGCGATCGTTTTGAGCCCAAGGGGCACGCCAGCTTGGCAAAAATCTGGCGAGTGCAATTTGTAATACCATGGAAAATCTCTTCAACTTGTGCATTTGGTCATCACCTTCTTCTCCTTCACCCACCCTCTTTCTCCAGCTTGTAATACCATCGAAAATGTCTGTTGAAAATCTGACATCAGTTAAAATACGAGTGGGGTACAAATTTATAAGTATGAAAAATCTACCAACTCATTGCCTTAAGGTTTTAGGTTGGATATGGAGATTCTAACATTGTATCAGAGCGGGTTGATCCCGTGCTGTCACGACCCAAATTCGGGGTCGGTGACCGACGCTAGACCCTAACCTGTTTACAAAACTAAATAAGTCTAGCCAGCCTCAAAACATATTTTGACTTTGCAAAGTCTCATTCAAACACAATTATTCTGTACATTTATCCCAGGCTCAAATTGAACACGGTGGCTACGGAACTGCTAGACAAAGAACCTGCAAAACTGGAGAGAGGGGGTGAGTATTTTGGAACACTCCCTAAGTGCGTAGAACATAACATATCAGTTATGTCAGATACACGTGAGAGAGACAGAACTTGACTATGTCCCACATCAAACCCAACCAATACGAACACAAAGTTAAGACAACAAAAGTCTATCTCACAAATAAGGTCAACAAAGTAATCACATATCAAACACAACCAAATTTTCAGATAGACCTTCACAAACATATAACACATATTGGATGAACTTCAGATAGGCTTAGATAGTGTCACTCCCATACCGACACGAGGATATCATATCTTAAAGGCGCCGTCCGAAACCAACCTCCTCGGCCAAACAACTCTGCCCGCCGGAAGACAATGATGGCCCAATTTAGATAAGCAATTAAACGCACAAGCAAATAGTATAGTGGTAAGTAAGGTTCTTAGAACTGAGGGTTGAACACTAAATCAAGGTAAATAATTATGTGAAGCAGGAAAATTAAAGTTTTATAACGTTGTGAAAGGTCGCAAGTAAATAAACGAGATCGAAAACACAAATAAAAGACGAGTTATAAATCAATGGAGATAAACGAGCACGATACCCTTATGGACTACCCATCTATGTCGAGACTATGGTTTTTATGAAGTTCTAACTAGTACCCGGAGTGTTCTAATGCATCTCCCTAATGCTTCCGCTCATTAGGGTGACAAAACTAAGCTAGAGTAGTTCATGATTACTAATCAACGCTTCCGCTCATTAATTAGACCAAGAATTAAACTAAACTCAATTATGAAGTTAACTCCTATCGGGTTATCCCTTAGTATCAAGATTCCTCATTAATACCTTAAGACATGTCAATTGACTCTTCCGTTGATTCTAATGCCTTCCGGTCCATTATTATCAACTAAAATTATAATCTAAGTGATCAAGTTAGATTAAGCATTAAGATCATCAATTGACAACTACTACGAAAGATAATCAAACCATAGCTAACATAGACGAGTAATCACATAATTAGGGCATCGCACTCACAAGAGAAATACTCGCTAAGCATGTTAACAAAGCACAATAGATTAACGAAGAACATGATAGCAATTAACATAAAGATAGAGATAGAGAAAGCTTAGTCGTGATGATCAAGCTTTGCCAATCCTCTCCCCGTGCTAACTGAAATCGCCCCTTTATTAAGCTCTAAAGGCTGTTCTTAATTTCGCAAGTAGTAATGTCTTTTTTCAAAACCTAAGAGACTAAGGCCTATATATAGCCAAAAGTCTAACACGAAAATAGGAAAATCTAGAGGAGGTTTAACCTAAATTAGAAGTCTTGCTAGCCAAGTAATAATATAATTACAGTCCTAAGGCCAAAATAAGAGGCCAAGAGTCGAATACTTCTTAAACGAGTCGAATTTCTAACTAGATACGAAGTCCGGAATAAGCTGACATCGGGCAACTTGCGGCCGCTAGTTGATTAGCGATAGCAAGTTGGGTCTTCGATCAACTTTCTGTATCCCCTCACTAGCGGCCGCTAGTTGATTAGCGATGGGGAGGCCTTCCAACTTCACTGGCGGCCGCTAGTTTAACTCCCCGTCGCTAGTTGGGCTGCACAACTTCATTGAATCTTCGTATTTTCCATTTTTGTCCCTCTTCTGGTCCGAATTTGGCTTCGACTATAAAAGACAAAATGTAGATCTTTCTTCAAGATTTCCAACGGTATCTTATTTGATACAATCGGAGACTCGAGCGAAAAGTTATGACTCTTGCAATATAGTCTCTCGAAATCACCCCTCCAACAACCTTCATTGAGCTCTAATTTCCTACAAAATATGACAATGGGTAGAAATCTATTCCCGAACATAAATATACTAAATTGATCATAAGACTTAACATGACATGATAAATATAACTCAAAACTTGACTAAATACGTACGAAATATACGACAAATCATGAGCGTTTACACACTCATCACACCCCCACACTTATTTCCTTGCTTTTCCTCAAGTAAGGAGCATCAGATACACACCCAAACTTTCAAACTCTTATTAAAAGATCACCCCACAACTAAGTAGTGTACCTACCTGAGCACAAGGAGTAAGAACGTGTAGACACCGCATCCTTGATGGTTTAACCCAATTTTCGCACTTAGTAGATTACACTAGAGGGTTGACCACTTAGAGGTTCGAAATTTTAAGCTCACATATATGAGTAGTCAACTACCTATCACTCGCGTACACGTCCGGGATCTCAAAGTTTCATACGTCTCACTTAGTGGTGCCTCGATAAATGTGGGGCTCATGATCAAGGGGACTTTTCATTGGGTTGTAATGGGGTTAAGGTCAGGTGAGGATAATATATGTGGGAGGTAGCTAAACCACCCGGCCGAGGAGCTCACAAAAATGTTCTAGCTCTCGTCTACTCTAAATACCTCACACTTTATCTGATACGCACTCATCCCAAGATTACACCCAAATCCTATTGACCACTTGGCTCGAGCCGTGCCATTTATTCACTTTCCAACCTCTTTCCAAACTTTCCACTTTCCATCATTCAACGTTTGTTCCATTTCCAACTTTCACATTCCCTTTTCATCACTTTTTCACTTTTTTCTTCTTCTTTTCCTTTACTTTACTTTTTTCCTTTTTTTCTTTTTTCACAACCTTCCTCAATCACATGAAATTCATCACATTGCACATCAAAGGCAACTGGTCTCGGCTTCTTTGTTGGCCTCATTTCTACCCATTACCCCATTGTTCATTCCCGAGCTATTCTACCAAATGAACCCTTACAATTATACCCCAAAGATTAAGACCTAATGCATCCTCGGACCAAAGTGATCAAAGGTAGGTAAGATTGTGGATATAGGGCTTACATATTGGCTTACATATAATATTTCAAAGAAAAAGTTCAAGCTCAACGGGTTTAAACAAAGGATATAAAGGGTTTTCGGCTCTAAGGCTCTAGGCTCAATATCAAAGATGGCCCTCGTCCTGTCACTTACACCCACACCACCAAAATGGTATCAAGTGATGGCATGAAACCCGATGACCGAAGCAATGTAGGCACCTCATGCTATGCGAAGACGGTTGTCTCCTCCTTCGGCTCTAAAATCTCACAAGGTCACTCATCAATGCCGCTAGTATAATCTACCAAGTGCAACCACTAACCTAAACAACCAAGGGTGTTGTTCCTACACGTCTCTACTCATCGTACTCAAACTTGATTCCTAACAAGGTATGAGGTTTAACTTCTAACAAAAGTTCAAAAATTCAGGGGGAAATTCATCATTTGCTTTAAATACACCACTTCAATCACAAACACAAACCTAAATCCAGATCTAGACTCGATCACATACGCCAAACCAAAACGAAAATGCACGTTGACCCCCCCCCCCCCCCCCCCCCCCACCACACTTATTAAACACATTGTCCTCAATGTAGGGGACACAAGCAAACAGCACAGGATAGAAACAAAGACCAGAAGGACATAACAGATACGACGAGAACAGACAATAAGAAAGGGAAGGGATTGGTACTGCCCGTCAATCATCGGTGGGAGGCGGTGGGGAAAGTTGGTGGTGTTTTGCTCGAACTGGCTTTCCGCGCAACAAAGTTTGTGTATGGACTGGCGAATTCTGCTGCAGCTCAATTTGTCTCTGTTCTGAACCTCCTGCTAAGACCATTAAAATACTGAATCAAAATAACAATACTGAAGCAAATACAAACATAAAGAAAGATTAAATACTAAACGTGCTAATTTAGAGTCGTTAGCTTGACTTTGTTACTCCCTGTGGCACTATGGTGGATGGAGGCGCTTATCGGTTACTTGGAACTCGATTTTATCTGGGCCTATGCGAAGAAGTAACTTGCCCTTATGAACGTCTACCATTGCATGACAAGTGTTGAGGAATGGACGTCCCAGAATCAATGGGTAACTTCATTGGTAGCACAGTCCAGCACCACAAAATCTACAGGTACGAGAGACTTGTCGACTTTGATTATCACATCCTCCACGATTCCATGTGGTTTCTTGACTGATTGATCGGCTAGTTGAAGGTACATCTCCTTTGGCTTGAGGCCTCCAAGTCCAAGTTTTCTAAAAATAGTAAGAGGCATGAGATTAACATTAGCACCCAAATCACATAAGCAATGCGGAAATTGAATACCATCAATATTGCAAGGAATAGTAAAACTCCCTGGATCTTTTAGTTTTGGCGGTATGTCATTTTCTATCAAAGGGGTCATCTTGCCATCATTCTGCCTCTTCTTCCTCGTGATGATCTCCTTCAAAAACTCAGCATATTGTGGCTTTTGATCTAACATCTCCAAGAAAGAGACATGGCTTTGAATTTCTTCCATTGTCTCTATGAATTCAAGGGCCTTCTCATCGATCACTGCTGCTTTCTTGACTTGTTGAGGTGATGGTGGAGGAACATAAGAATCCTCTTGTTCACTGATATAAACTGGTGGTTCCTTCTTTTCAGTAACTACCTCCTCCTCTATGGCTGGCTTGATCTGTTCAGCATATTCTTTTGAAGAGGATTTGTTCTCAAGTGGTGGCTTTCTCCGGAGTCTTTGCGGGAATGGGGGTGGAGGGACATAAGGTGGTGGAGGAACATATGGTTCATCATCCTCGTCCACACTCCTCACTATGATGGCCATCACCTGTCCTCGCGGGTTTGACTCGGTGTTGCTGGGTAGAGCACCTATTTCCCTTTGAGTGTTTGCTGCAGCCAAATTTCCAAGTTCGATCTCCATCTTCTTGAGTTGCGTGGCTTGCCCCTTTAGGTATGTCGCAAACTCTTGCTGACGTGCTTCACAACGATCCAGCCGCTGCACAGTTATACTTTGTTGTTGGATGGACTGCTGGACTACCCCCACTAACTTATCGATCTTGTCACCCATTTCTTTGACTTGCTCGCCCAAATATGGTTTCCTGGAGTCTTGCTGGGTACTAGTGTCGTGTGCTTGCTGACCAAATCGAGAGAAATTTGGCTGAGAATTAGCTTGTTGTGAGTAGCCCATTCCTGGTGGTGTTCTATCAGCAATGGCCTGGATCTCTTCCAACATTGGACAGTCAGTTGTGGGATGTGCCCCTTTGCAAAGCTGACAAGTATCTTGCACCACAGCTGCCTGTTCCTTGTCCTTGGTCAACTTGTCAAGTCTTTTGGTAAGTGCTTCTATTTGAGCTTCTATTTGAGCTTCGAGCTTCATGTTGGCATTTACGTTGAGTACTCCTCGGGCTGCTTCCTTACGTGGTTGCCTAGCACATTCTTTTGGCCACATACCATTGACTTCAGCCATTTCCTTCATTAAGCGAGCAGCTTCATCAGCAGTCTTCCTCAAGAACACCCCTTGAGAGGAGGCATCAATATGGTCACGGGATGGGTCATCTAATCCGTTGTAGAAGATTTTCATGAGGTTGTCTTGAGTTATACCATGTTGAGGGAAGGCACTTTGGAGATCCGTGAACCATTCCCAAACCTCATAGATGCTTTCCCCATCAGCTTGTATGAAAGTATTTATGTCCCGCAAGACCTTAGCTGACTTGGCCATTGAAAAGAACTTCCGAAGAAAAGCATGGGCCAAATCATTCCAACTCTGAATCGTCTCTCCTTTTAACTTATTGTACCAAACACGAGCTCGATCTCCCAAAGAAAAGTGAAAGAGGGGCAGCTTCAAGGCATCATCATCGATATTTTGGAATTTCATGATGTTGCAGATATCTTCAAATCAATATAGATGATCTTGAGGATCTTCGCTTGGCAAGCCGCCAAATTGGACCGAGTTTTGCAGTAGTCCGACAATCGCTGCTGGAATCTGGAACGAGTGGAGACCTACAGGTGGTTGTTGTAGACCATTAGGGTTCCCATTCCATGTAGGAACAGATGATTCCAACAGCGTCCTTCTTCGTAGAGCGTCCCCTACAGCTTGGAGTGCTCCATCTTCCTGATTTTGTGCCATTGCTCTCGCTTGGTCCCTCTTTTCATGCCTAATTACCCTTTCGAGTACTCCGATGTCAACATCAAGCACAGTGTTTGTGTCAAGGTCTAGTCCTTCACTCCGAATTCTTGGCATGCACTAGAGAATCCTGAAAAAGAAATCACACGAAATCAGCAAGTTTGCCACACAAAACTAATTGCTATTGAGTTTATGTCCTAAAATCTCAGTTCCGTGTCGATGGCGCCAATTTGATGGCCCAATTTAGATAAGCAATTAAATGCACAAGCAAATAGTATAGTGGTAAGTAAGGTTCTTAGAACTGAGGGTTGAACACTAAATCAAGGCAAATAATTATGTGAAGCAGGAAAATTAAAGTTTTATAACGTTGTGAAAGGTCGCAAGTAAATAAACGAGATCGAAAACGTAAATAAAAGACAAGTTATAAATCAATGGAGATAAACGAGCACGATACCCTTATGGACTACCTATCTATGTCGAGACTATGGTTTTTATGAAGTTCTAACTAGTACCCGGAGTGTTCTAATGCATCTCCCTAACGCATCCACTCATTAGGGTGACAAAACTAAGCTAGAGTAGTTCATGATTACTAATCAACGCTTCCGCTCATTAATTAGACCAAGAATTAAACTAAACTCAATTATGAAGTTAACTCCTATCGGGTTATCCCCTAGTATCAAGATTCCTCATTAATACCTTAAGACATGTCAATTGACTCTTCCGTTGATTCTAATGCCTTCCGGTCCATTATTATCAACTAAAATCATAATCTAAGTGATCAAGTTAGATTAAGCATTAAGATCATCAATTGACAACTACTACGAAAGATAATCAAACCATAGCTAACATAGACGAGTAATCACATAATTAGGGCATCGCACTCACAAGAGAACTACTCGCTAAGCATGTTAACAAAGCACAATAGATTAACGAAGAACAAAATAGCAATTAACATAAAGATAGAGATAGAGAAAGCTTAGTCGTGATGATCAAGCTTTGTCAATCCTCTCCCCGTGCTAACTGAAATCGCCCCTTTATTAAGCTCTAAAGGCTGTTCTCAATTCCGCAAGTAGTAATGTCTTTTTTCAAAACCTAAGAGACTAAGGCCTATATATAGCCAAAAGTCTAACACAAAAATAGGAAAACCTAGAGGAGGTTTAACCTAAACTAGAAGTCTTGCTAGCCAAGTAATAATATAATTACGGTCCTAAGGCCAAAACAAGAGGCCAAGAGTCAAATACTTCTTAAACGAGTCAAATTTCTAACTAGATACGAAGTCCGGAATAAGCTGACATCGGGCAACTTGCGGCCGCTAGTTGATTAGCGATCGCAAGTTGGGTCTTCGATCAACTTTCTGTATCCCCTCACTAGCGGCTGCTAGTTGATTAGCGATGGGGAGGCATTCCAACTTCACTGGCGGCCGCTAGTTTAACTCCCCGTCGCTAGTTGGGCTGCACAGCTTCATTGAATCTTCGTATTTTCCATTTTTGTCCCTCTTCTGATCCGAATTTGGCTTTGACCATAAAAGACAAAATGTAGATCTTTCTTCAAGCTTTCCAACGGTATCTTATTTGATATAATCTGATACTTGAGAAAACAGTTATGACTCTTTCAATATAGTCTCTCGAAATTACCCCTCCAACAACCTTCATTGAGCTCCAATTTTCTACAAAATATGACAATGGGTAGAAATCCATTCCCGAACATAAATATACTAAATTGATCATAAGACTTAACATGACATGATAAATATAACTCAAAACTTGACTAAACACGTACGAAATATACGACAAATCATGAGCGTTTACACACTCATCAGACAACCACATCATATCAGACTAACCTCATCGGTCAAATAGTTCTGCCTGCCGTAGGCAACCATATCATATCAGACCAACCTTATCGGCCAAATAGTTCTGCCCGCCGTAGGCAACCATATCATATCAGACCAACCTCATCGGCCAAATAGTTCTGCCCGCCGTAGGCAACCATATCATATCAGACCAACCTTATCGGCCAAATAGTTCTGCCCACCGTAGGCAACCATTTTATATCAGACCAAACTCATCGGCCAAATAGTTCTGCCCGCCATAGGCAACCATATTATATCAGATCAAACTCATCGGCCAAATAGTTCTGCCCGCCGTAGGCAACCATATTATATCAGACCAAACTCATCGGCCAAATAGTTCTGCCCGCCGTAGGCAACCATATTATATCAAACCAAACTCATCGGCCAAATAGTTCTGCCCGTCGTAGACAACCATATTATATAGACTTTCATATCAATCAAATCTGTAGGTTTCAACGAATCAAACTTATACAGTGCCCCATCAGGACCCAATTAACTAAACATACCAAAATTCACATAGATCAAAATATATTGGATAGATATCCAAATACATATCAACGCAGCCTCAAGCTAGGAAGCACATATGCCACTCAATTCATAAATCAATCCAAGTATGACAAACATAGCACATAAGCACATGACCACTTCATAACCAATACTCATATGCATGAGATGCACATACTTAAGATCTGAAATATGCACATGTACTAAACAAACCAAAGCTGTCCTGATCTATATGCTTACCCAATTGTAGACCGCTTGACGAATGCTCATTCCCGATTCAATTCTCCTTTCACTTTGGACCTTCGTCCAACTGTTCTTTCCAAGACCATTTTCTTCACCAACCACCATAAGGAAGCCTCACATTCTCTGTATAATAATTCTAATTTATAAAATGAGGTTAGTTCCTCACTTCCCAAAGCAAGTTACTTCCGACGCTTGAAAATAGCCAACCACGGCACAATCGAGAACTAACTTCTGAAATGGCTCAACGCAATCAAAATAGCTCAATTCCTTTCAAACCTTGGTCACTTATTAACTAACCCACATGTAAATAATCTGAACACCAATCGTTCATGACCAAAAGTCCACAAAGATCTATTTTCCCAAGCAAAAATACATCGAGCACAAGATAAGCCCATCACTTCTAACCATGGAAAACAACCCATAAAACTCAATATTGTACAAGACCAAGTCCATATCTTCATCAATATAATATTTCTCTGTTCTTTCATGGTCATAGCAAGTCCATACATAAACTTAGAATTCCAAAGTACCACTTACCAATTCGTTGTTCATGCACAACCTCATTTCAGAAACTCAGCAGCCAGTCCATTTTGAAACCACAATTTCGGGCTGATTCCTTTGTCAAAATTGGACAATAATATACCCTTAGAAAGGTCTTTGTGTACTATACAACTTTTATGTTTCATGAAAAATCTATTTCGGAGCCGAAATAAGCTTACCGATCAGATCTTCTTCAATCACCTCTATTCTAAATCTAGCCAGTCAATTCGACATTCAATAAATTTTTTATGATGATTCCTTCTTCCAAATAGAACATATGATATACCATTGGAAAGTTCGTTGAGTCTTCTACAACTTTTATGAAAAAATAAAAATTCAAATCGAAGCAGAAGATATCTTACCAAGTCATTATTTCTTCTCCTACTTCTTTCTCTTTCCTTTTACTTTCTCTCTTCTTTTTCTTCTCTTTCTTTTTATGGCTGAGTTTTCAGAGATTTCTACCCTTTACTTGATGATTCTGAGTCTTAAAAAACGTGGGGTGAGTAAGTATCTACTATTACTCATATTTTTAACCAATTTAATGAACTTGCAAGTGGTGAAAGGTGATTGGATGCCTTTTCCAAGTGGTCCAATCAGAATGTAGCACATTAATCTCTATTTTTCACTAACTTGCGTTAATTTTTATCAAAACTTATCAACATATAAATTTTTTTCTTGTGTGTTTAATTTCTAAATCATATTTATTCGTACCATTTAGAGCAAAATTGAGAAAGTTGTGCCCAAATTACCAAGTAGTGCTATTACTGTCCGAGTTTACCAACTATCTTCATAACACTTGTGAATTAATTGAGTAGGCTTTGTTGAGCTTGATCTATATCCTTATAAGACCAAATTATGTTTATACACACTTCATAAAGATGTATAAACATGTATCCTTGTTAAATTAAAGACCGAAAAGTCCCACCGAAGTACTTTAAAAATTGACAACACAAGTGTGTTGTTCAACCACTTGCTAGGCTTGGTCCAAATTGCTAGCATGATAAATTCATGTATTTCAAAGCTTATAAATCCATTTCTTACCTTTTCACACCATTTTTGAGTCATTTTATTTGGATTCCGGATAAATAACTTGTGATCAACTTCTCACACATATTCGGAACCCCCGAGGTAGTCTGATATACCAAGATGCATTCCTTCCATCTATCTTTGGCACTCTATTTACATAGCAATATAATTCAAAATACTAATCCAATAGCTCAATACGACTAAGTATACTTCATTTAAGTCGAACAAATATGATTAACGGAGTAGGGTATTACATTCTTCCCTCCTTATAAAAATTCGTCTCCGAATTTTTTTCAATTGAATGCTCACTCACCTTGCTATATAATAGGTGCGACTATTTCAAATGTCCATCACTTAATCTTAAAATGTCCATCATAATCATAGTGGTCTCAACTTTCCTGAATATAAATAGAAATACTTCACATCATATCTTCAAAACTTAAATCACTGAGCAAACTTAGCATCATCACAAGTTCTCTTTACTGGAAGAATATAATCTGACATGGCCATTGTCCATTGTCATCCACGTAGAACCATAACTCCTCAGAGTAACCAAAAATACTAGAAACACATTCATTCTGATCAGCTCGCTTTTGCACACACATCTCCAATATCCATATCACCAAAGATATAATATATCATTTGTCAAAGTAGCAAGCTTGACAATCCATCATTTCTAACTTGTATCACAAGCTCGCTAGTCTTTAGGTCCTTACATTGAGATTCCGTAGCTCAATCTCGAAAGATAGGTCATATGTGAACTTATGTCAAAAGCTTAGAAAATTCTTTAATAGTCTCAAATTTCTAACTTAACTCTTACTTCATAAAATTATTGAAATCCGAAATAAATGATCTCAAACTTCTCTTTATATGAACAATGTCTTTATGCCTTTAGTGCAAATACTACAGTTCTCCATCTCTGGATAATTCTTCTCATTCTTCTGTACTTGACCCACAACATAGGTACTTTCTCAAGTTGTTTGAGGACACACCTCAAACCCAATCTTGAAGCATAATATCGTTCTGACCTCGAAGGTAAGACCAATACCAATTGTAAGTTTTCAACTTGTAATCTATCACACTCTTAGTCGGAATATGTCTTACCAATATACTTTTGCATCAAAAATCCAATTATAGAAAATGATGTGAGCAAGCCTAAGGACGCACCTACTATCAAGCTTGTAGACTCGAAGCAAGTTCAAGTTCCAATTGGGCCAATGACAAGAGCACGAGCTAGGAAGTTGCAATCTGACTTCAATGGATTAATGCAAGAAGTTTGGGCTCAAGCAAGTGCGTGGAGGACCAAGGACGTCCAAGAAACCCAAGGGAGGCCCATGCACGTTTTGGAAGCTGAATGGGAAGCTTGACATGCACGTAAGCTTCTAGATGCATGCGCACATGGAGAATCAAGAAGAATCAGCCTATTTAGTCCGTGCATCTACTTGTTTTGGACGTGCAGCTAGTAGTTATTCTATTAGATATTATTTGCTTATATTATTTCTTATTTAGTTGAATAAGTTCGGCCAGAATCTCTTTAGAATAGGAAAGAGAGTTTTGACCAGCCTTAAACTCCTTATTTGGAGTTAGTTTCGTTTAGGAAAGTTGTAAGACTTATGGAGCCTATATAAAGAGGCGTCCCCCTTCAATAAACACACAACAATTCGGAAAAAATACTTAGCATTGGCTGATTGAGAGTTTTGATACTCGTTTGTTCTTGCTTAGGCTGGTGAGTCGTCTTGGCTAGACTTTATCTTTCACTTATCAAACGGATCATCCATCCCCGCTCGTGGCGTGATACGACCTTAGGTCAAGGTTCAGAAGCTCTTGCAGCGGGTTAAGGTTCAATTTCGTGCCTTAGTTCGTGTGAGTTCTTGTGAGTTGTGATCTGTTCCATTCTAAAGTAACAAACGGTCCGAGTTGTGAATCTTTTCCGCGGAGATTCATATCAGTTGGTATCAGAGCTTAGCTTGTTACTTTAGTTCATTATCCTTGTTATTTTGGTTCTTGTTGGTTCGTTTTGTTATTTTTGTTCTTGTTGATTCGTTTTTTTTTCTCTTCGCTGTTTGAGAGAAAAGAGAGGAAAACAAACGAGTAAAGCAACAAAAGAAAAGCAAAGAAAAGAAAAGAAAAGAAAAAAAAAGGAAAGAAAAGAAAAAGAAAAGGAAGCCGCAAGCTAAAGAGGAAGCAAGCTAAATTGGAAGTCTCAAGCTAAAGAGGAAGCAAATCCGAGGAAAGCAAATCCGAGGGAAGCTACCGAACTAAAAGAGCAAAGAGGAACTTTAACATTCTGTTTGTTAACGCGTGAAGCTCAAGTAAGGCCGTTCTAGCCTTAGTAAGAACATACAAGTATCACGAGAGGAAAAAGGCAAGAGTGTGCGAGTACCTTAGAGAGAAAAGCCAAATATTTGAGTACAAACATGAGAGAACTTGAGTGCACCATACATTGAGAGTATACACGTAAGGGAGTGAGCTTGTGAGGCCATATTTTTTTTACTAACCAATTTTCTTGCAGCAAACATGTCGCATGAAGGTCAAGCTATGGGAAACATAGACCTTAAGTTACTAGTGGATGCCTTGGCCGGGAAGCTCGAGCAGATGGTGCAAGCTCAGATGGAGCCTTTGCAACTACGCGTGGATGCCGTGGAGAATTCTCGTGACAACCCCCAAACGCGAGGCGAACTCCAAAGGCGTAGGAGAGGAGTACCTATTGGAGAGTCGAGCGGAGCTGATTCTGAATCGGAAGAAGGCGTAGGCTCTACAAGGAGTCTTAGGAGAGCAAGAACAAACCGTCCACCTAGGGAGGCGAGGCCAAAGAGAGATGACAACATAGGGAGTATCAAACTGAAGATACCTTCCTTTGCTGGTCGTTCTGACCCGGAGGCGTACTTAGAGTGGGAGAAGAAGATTGAGTTCGTGTTTGATTGCCACAATAGCTCCGAAGAAAAGAAGGTAAAACTTGTCATCACCGAATTCACTGATTATGCTATAACTTGGTGGGATCAACTTGTGACAAGCAGGAGGAGAAATAGAGAACGCCCTATAGCTACTTGGGAAGACATGAAAGTGGTGATGAGGAAGAGATTTGTTCCAAGTCATTACTATAGAGGGCTGTATAAGAAGTTACAAGGGATGAGGCAAGGAAGTTTGAGTGTGGAGGAGTATTTCAAACAGATGGAGATGGCCATGATAAGAGCTGATATAGATGAAGATAGAGAAGTTACAATGGCAAGGTTCTTGAATGGACTCAATCCTGAAATTCAAGACAAAGTTGAGTTGCAACACTATGTGGAGTTGGAGGACATGGTGCATATGGCAACGAAAATTGAGAAGCAACTCAAGAGAGGAGAGGGGAGAACAAAAGCTACATCGAATTCTACTTGGAAGCCAAACTACCAAAAGAAGTTTGACAAGCCACAAGCAGCCAAAGTAGAGCATAAATCCGAGAGTTCTCAAGCTAATTCTCAAAGGAAAGTGGAAGTCACTCCAGCTAGGAACCGTGACATCAAGTGCTTTAAGTGTCAAGGAAGAGGGCACATCTCAAGTCAATGCCCTAACAAGCAAGCAATGGTGATCAAGGAGAGTGGAGAGATTGAAACTGAAGAAGAGGATTCGGAGCATGAAAGCATGCCTTCTTTGGAGGACGTATCCGAGGAAGAGTACCAAGCTGCTGAGAGGCTTACTCTTGTGTCTAGAAGAGCATTGAATGTGCAAGTAAAAGAAGAAAATGATGTGGCTCAAAGAGAAAATATTTTTCACACAAGGTGCTATGTCAAAGACAAGGTGTGTAGTGTCATCATAGATGGAGGAAGTTGTGCTAATGTCGCAAGCACTACTATGGTGGAGAAGTTAGGGTTACTCACTGGAAAACACCCTAAGCCTTACAAACTACAATGGCTGAATGATAGTGGAGAAGTACGAGTGATGAAGCAAGTATTGGTAGCATTCCGCATTGGCAACTATGAGGATGAAGTATTGTGTGATGTCGTACCAATGCAAGCTGGTCACCTATTGTTAGGAAGGCCATGGCAATTTGATAGGAAAGTACATCATGATGGCTACACCAACAAATACTCATTTATACTCAAGAAGAGAGTAATCACCTTGGCACCCTTGTCACCATCACAAGTTTGTGAAGATCAACGACTGTTGCAACAAGAAAGTGATGAGCAAAGAGAGCGTGACAAAAAGAAAAAGAATGAGAGGAGAGAAGAAGCCGAAAAAAAGATAAGAAAAACGGCCAATGGAGAGGAAAAGATTGAGAAAACAAAAGAAGCCGGAAAAATAGAAATTAAAACGGCCAAAGAGAGAAAAACCGAGAGTTGGAAAAAGAGTTACTATGTGGGAACAAGTGATATTAAGCAAGCATGCTTTGAAAAGAAGCCTATGATCTTACTTCGGTATAGGGAGGCACTTTTAAACACTAACGAGCTTGAACCACATGTACCTAGTACGGTTGTGTCTCTTTTGCAGGATTACAAGGATGTCTTTCCCGACGAGCTACCACCTGGTTTGCCACCTATTCGTGGGATTGAACATCAAATAGACTTTGTCCCGGGAGCTGCCATACCTAACCGTCCCGCATATAGAAGCAATCCTGAAGAGACAAAGGAGCTTGAGAAGCAAGTCAACGAGCTGTTGGAGAAAGGGTACGTAAGAGAGAGCATGAGTCCATGTACTGTTCCAGTCCTACTTGTGCCCAAGAAGGATAAAACATGGAGAATGTGTGTTGATTGCCGAGCAGTCAACAACATAACGGTAAAATATCGTCACCCTATCCCTCGTTTAGATGACATGTTAGATGAGTTGCATGGTTCTTGCATGTTTTCTAAGATTGATTTGAAGAGTGGTTATCATCAAATTAGGATGAAAGAAGGAGATGAGTGGAAGACTACTTTTAAAACTAAGTATGGGTTGTATGAGTGGATGGTCATGCCATTTGGTTTGTCCAACGCACCTAGCACGTTTATGCGACTCATGAATCATGTTCTACGTCCATTCATTGGTAAATTTGTAGTTGTTTACTTTGATGATATACTCATTTATAGCAAGAGCACGAAGGATCATCTAGAACATTTGAAATCTGTCTTAGATGCACTTAGAGAAGAACAATTGTTTGCTAACTTGAAGAAGTGCACCTTTTGTACGGATAAGCTTGTATTCTTGGGTTTTGTTGTTGGAACTAACGGAATACAGGTTGATGAAGAAAAGATCCGAGCTATCCGTGAATGGCCAAGCCCTACAAGTGTTGCTAATGTTAGGAGCTTTCATGGACTAGCTAGTTTTTATAGGAGATTTGTGAAGGACTTTAGTAGCATAGCCGCACCCATAACTGAAGTCATCAAGAAGAACGTGGGCTTTACTTGGGGAGAAGCTCAAGAGAAGGCTTTCCAACTACTGAAAGGGAAGTTGACTAATGCACCCTTGTTAGCTTTACCTAATTTCTCTAAGACTTTTGAAATAGAGTGTGATGCTTCTGGTGTAGGAATTGGAGCTGTCCTTATGCAAGAAGGAAGACCCATTGCATACTTTAGTGAGAAACTAAGTGGTGCAACCTTGAATTACCCGACCTATGACAAGGAGTTGTACGCACTAGTTCGAGCATTGGAGACATGGCAGCATTACTTGTGGCCAAAGGAGTTTGTGATTCACACTGATCATGAGTCACTCAAGCACTTAAAGGGGCAACACAAGCTGAACAAGAGGCATGCACGATGGGTGGAATTCATTGAGACATTTCCTTATGTCATTCGCTACAAGCAAGGTAAGGAAAATGTAGTGGCTGATGCACTATCACGAAGGTACGCCTTGATCTCAACTCTTGATGCTAAACTACTCGGCTTTGAACACATTAAGGAGATGTATGTTGATGATGTTGATTTTGGCGAGTTGTTTAGATCAACTGAAAGAAGTGCATTTGGTAAGTTCTTTCGTAATGAAGGTTACCTATTTCGTGAAAACAAACTTTGTGTGCCTAATTGTTCGATGCGAGAATTACTAATTCAGGAGGCACATGGAGGTGGCTTAATGGGGCATTTTGGAATTGCAAAGACCTTGGCAATGCTACAAGATCATTTCTTTTGGCCACACATGAAGAGAGACGTTGAGAGAGTTTGTGGTCGTTGCATCACTTGCAAGCAAGCCAAGTCAAAGGTAAAACCCCATGGTTTGTACACCCCACTACCTATACCTAGTGAGCCTTGGATTGATATCTCTATGGATTTTGTGTTAGGCCTACCTAGGACTAAGCGTGGAAGAGATTCAATTTTTGTGGTAGTGGATAGGTTTTCTAAGATGGCACATTTTATTCCATGTCATAAAACTGATGATGCTTCAAACATTGCTGATTTGTTCTTTAGAGAGGTTGTTAGGTTGCATGGCATGCCTAGGACAATTATCTCTGATAGAGATGCTAAGTTCCTAAGTTACTTTTGGAAGACCTTGTGGTGCAAGTTAGGTACTAAGTTGTTGTTTTCTACTACTTGTCATCCTCAAACTGATGGTCAAACTGAAGTAGTAAATAGGACTTTGTCTACACTTTTGAGAGCACTCATTAAGCATAACATTAAGACTTGGGAAGAATGTTTGCCTCATGTTGAGTTTGCTTATAATCGTTCTGTCCATTCTGCTACTCAATTCTCACCATTTGAGCTTGTTTATGGATTTAATCCTTTGACTCCATTGGATTTATCACTTCTACCTTCGAGTGAGCATGTTAACTTAGATGGCAAGAAGAAAGCTGAATTTGTCAAGCAGTTACATGAGAAAGCTAGAATGAACATCGAGAAGCGCACGGAGCACTATGCGAGGCAAGCAAACAAAGGAAGGCACAAGGTTGTCTTTGAGCCGGGAGATTGGGTTTGGCTACATATGAGGAAGGAGCGTTTTCCTGTTCAAAGACATTCAAAGTTGCTACCACGGGGAGATGGTCCATTCCAAGTGCTAGAACGCATTAATGATAATGCCTACAAGCTAGACCTTCCGGGTGAGTATAGTGTAAGTGCTTCGTTTAACGTGGCTGACTTGAGTCCGTTTGATGTAGGTGACGATTTGAGGACAAATCCTTTTCAAGAGGAGGGGACTGATGTGAGCAAGCCTAAGGACGCACCTACTATCAAGCTTGTAGACTCGAAGCAAGTTCAAGTTCCAATTGGGCCAATGACAAGAGCACGAGCTAGGAAGTTGCAATCTGACTTCAATGGATTAATGCAAGAAGTTTGGGCTCAAGCAAGTGCGTGGAGGACCAAGGACGTCCAAGAAACCCAAGGGAGGCCCATGCACGTTTTGGAAGCTGAATGGGAAGCTTGACATGCACGTAAGCTTCTAGATGCATGCGCACATGGAGAATCAAGAAGAATCAGCCTATTTAGTCCGTGCATCTACTTGTTTTGGACGTGCAGCTAGTAGTTATTCTATTAGATATTATTTGCTTATATTATTTCTTATTTAGTTGAATAAGTTCGGCCAGAATCTCTTTAGAATAGGAAAGAGAGTTTTGACCAGCCTTAAACTCCTTATTTGGAGTTAGTTTCGTTTAGGAAAGTTGTAAGACTTATGGAGCCTATATAAAGAGGCGTCCCCCTTCAATAAACACACAACAATTCGGAAAAAATACTTAGCATTGGTTGATTGAGAGTTTTGATACTCGTTTGTTCTTGCTTAGGCTGGTGAGTCGTCTTGGCTAGACTTTATCTTTCACTTATCAAGCGGATCATCCATCCCCGCTCGTGGCGTGATATGACCTTAGGTCAAGGTTCAGAAGCTCTTGCAGCGGGTTAAGGTTCAATTTCGTGCCTTAGTTCGTGTGAGTTCTTGTGAGTTGTGATCTGTTCCATTCTAAAGTAACAAACGGTCCGAGTTGTGAATCTTTTCCGCGGAGATTCATATCAGAAAACTTGGCACATACTTGGTGTCCTCACATTTATGTGCAATACCAACTTGAGAAGTTTATGATGCTCTTCCAAAATATTGAGATACTTCACCAAAAGAATTAAATTCATATTCGACTTCCCCTCTCTTACCTCCTTCCTCTAATCCAAATATTTGTAGCTACTGTTACATATCAGCATACATCAAATCCACTTATTCACTTAATACCAAATTCTGACACAACATTGTTCGTAGCATATGCAGCCTTCATTGTTACAGTAGGTATCTTAGCTTGACTTCCAGCCAACCAAAACCATAATAATATATATCTCTGTAACATCTGTTGGACTCACAATAGCATACACTTGTACAAATGGTGAGGTTCTATCAAATCATATGATATGGTCCAAATTCTAAATACGAATGAAATATATCAATTATATAAGGGTGTTTTGATGATGTGCTGGCCAGCCACATAATCAAAATCTACCCGAAGAAAGATTATATATGTATACTCAAATGGGTCTTTCAAAGGTATAATATATACCAAATAGAATAAGAACCTTCACCAAAATGTTGAGTAATTACCAAGTGATATCCTCCGTTCCTTATTCAGCTTATGATAACTGATGCACAACAGCAAACTCTCATCCTTTTTCCATGCAAACAACACCAAACCAGTCACAGAAAATATTAGGCAAAATATAATCCTCATCCAACCAACCATGAAATCAATGCAAAACTGAATATCCCTCTGGTTTAGTAAACCCGGCAAGTTTTCTGAAGACATATCTGAGAACTCTTTTCACAACAAAGAACTTATCATCTTGAACATCAAATTCTGACTCACTCTTTGTCCTGAAGATCATATTCTTACTAAAATAATCCATTGACATGTGATACGATTGATGATAACCAATCCATACCCAAATTATATAAAAGTCCTTAATATCTAATACATGTAAGTTACCCAACATATCTTGCCATCCACATCCATCACATATAGATGCGCCATCATATCATAATCACCGACTCTAATTGAGTTCGATCAAACCATCTTATACACACTGTATGTCTTGAACGATAAGCAACCATCAAAGTTGCATTCAAAATCTCACAATACGTACCCAAGTGATACACTTAATGAGGTAACACAAAAGACGTATGAACCCCAACATAAAACAAAATGTATATGACAAGCATATAATTACCAATAACAAATGAAGAACATGCAATGTCATGTCTCAATACATATCAATATTTATAGTTGTCCAAAGTCTTTCCCTAGTGAAGCAAACGTCAACCGGCTATTATATCCCGCCATTGGGCCACATCGGGTATTGTATCCCCCCGTCGGGCCATATCGGATATTATATCCCCCCGTCGGGCCATATCGGTTGCTTCACTAGGTAGTCCCCTAGATGTATGGTCTCATTGCTTTCACATTAATTTCAATTAAATATTCCAAGTAATTTAATCCATGAAACCACTACAAATACAAATCACACTAAAATATCATCTGCCTTTAGCAAATAGCCCACAACCAAATACACAAACAACATTAGATTAGGAAGATGAACAATAACAAGACATGACAAATCCTATGCTCCGTAGCACACCTTTAAAAAGTTTACTCAAGAAACAAGACTTTGCTCAAACCTACAGTTCAAATCTAAAGCTTAAGCTTAGGCACAAACCATGCTTTGATACCAAGTCTGTCACGACCCAAATTCGGGGTCGGTGACCGGCGCTAGACCCTAACCTGTTTACAAAATCAAATGAGTCTAGCCAGCCTCAAAATATATTTTGACTTTGCAAAGTCTCATTCAAATACAATTATTCTTTACATTTATCCCAAGCTCAAATTGAACACGGTGGCTACGGAGCTGCTAGACAAAGAACCTGCAAAACTGGAGAGAGGGGGGGTGAGTATTTTTGAATACTCCATATGCACATAGAACATAACATATCAGTTATGTCAGATACACGTGGGAGAGACAGAACTTAACTATGTCCCACATCAAACCCAACCAATACGAACACAAAGCCAAGACAACAAAAGACTATCTCACAAATAAGGTCATCAAAGTAATCACATATCAAACACAACCAAATTTTCAGATAGACATTCACAAACATATAACATATATCAGATCTTAAAGGCGCCATCCGAAACCAACCTCCTCGGCCAAACAGCTCTGCCCGCCAGAAGACAACCACATCATATCAGACCAACCTCATCGGTCAAATAGTTCTGCCCGCCGTAGGCAACCATATCATATCAGACCAACCTTATCGGCCAAATAGTTCTGCCCGCCGTAGGCAACCATATCATATCTGACTAACCTCATCGGCCAAATAGTTCTGCCCGCCATAGGCAACCATATCATATCAGACCAACCTCATCGGCCAAATAGTTCTGCCCGCCGTAGGCAACCATTTTATATCAGACCAAACTCATCGGCCAAATAGTTCTGCCCGCCGTAGGAAACCAAATTATATCAGACCAAACTCATCGGCCAAATAGTTCTGCCCGCCGTAGGCAACCATATTATATCTGACCAAACTCATCGGCCAAATAGTTCTGCCCGCCATAGGCAACCATATTATATCAGACCAAACTCATCGGCCAAATAGTTATGCCCACCGTAGGCAACCATATTATATCAGACCAAACTCATTGGCCAAATAGTTTTGCCCGCCGTAGGCAACCATATTATATCAGACCAAACTCATCGGCCAAATAGTTTTGCCCGCCGTAGGCAACCATATTATATAGACTTTCATATCAATCAAATCTATAGGTTTCAACGAATCAAACTTACACAGTGCCCCATCAGGACCCAATTAATCAAATATACCAAAATTCACATAGACTAAAATATATTGGACACATATCCAAATACATATCAACGCAGCCCCAAGCTAGGAAGCACATATGCCACACAATTCATAAATCAATCCAAGTATGACCAAACATAGCACATAAGCACATGACCACTTCATAACCAATACTCATATGCATGAAATGCACATACTTAAGATCTGAAATATGCACATGTACTAAACAAATCAAAGCTATCGTAATCTATATGATTACCCAATTGTAGACCGCTCGACGAATGCTCATTCCCGATTTGATTCTCCTTTCACTTTGGACCTTCGTCCAACTATTCTTCCCAAGACCATTTCCTTCACCAACCATCATAAGGAAGCCTCACATTCTCTGTATAACAATTCCAATTTATAAAATGAGGTCATTTTCTCACTTCCCAAAGCAAGTTACTTCCGACGCTTGAAAATAGCCAACCACGGCACAATCGAGAACCAACTTCTGAAATGGCTCAACGTAATCAAAATAGCTCAATTTCTTTCAAACTTTGGTCACTTATTAACTAACCCATATGTAAATAATCTGAACACTAATTGTTCATGACCAGAAGTCCACAAAGATCTGTTTTGCCCAAGCGAAAATACATCGAGCACAAGATAAGCCCATCACTTCTAACAATGGAAAACAACCCATAAAACTCAATATTGTACAAGACCAAGTCCATATCTTTATCAATATAATACTTCTCTGTTCTTTTATGGTTATAGCAAGTCCATACATAAATATAGAATTCCAAAGAACCACTTACCAATTCGTTGTTCATGCACAACCTCATTTCAGAAACTCAGCAGCCAGTCCATTTTGAAACCACAATTTCGGGCTGATTCCTTTGTCAAAATTGGACAATAATATACCTTTAGAAAGCTCTTTGAGTACTCTACAACTTTTATGTTTCATGAAAAATCCATTTCTGAGCCGAAATAAGCTTACCGATCAGATCTTCTTCAATTACCTCCATTCTGAACCCAGCCAGTCAATTCAACATTCAACAGAGTTTTTATGATGATTCCTTCATCCAAATAGAACATATGATATACCGTTGGATAGTTGAGTCCTCTACAACTTTTATAAAGAAATAAAAATCCAAATCGAAGTAGAAGATAGCTTAGCAAGTCATTCTTTCTTCTCCTACTTCTTTTTCTCTTTCCTTTTGCTCTCTCTCTTCTTTTTCTTCTCTTTCTTTTTATGGCTGAGTTTCCAGAGTTTTCTACCCTTTACTTGATGATTCTGGGTCTTAAAAAACATGGGGTGAGTAAGTATCTACTATTACTCACCTTTTTGACTAATTTAATGAACTTGCAAGTGGTGGAAGGTGATTGGATGCCTTTTCCAAGTGGTCCAATCAGAATATAGCATATTTATCTCTATTTTTCACTAACTTGTGTCAATATTTATCAAAACTTATCAACATATAAATTGTTGCCTTTTGTGTCTAGTTTTCAAATCATATTTATTCGTACTATTTGGAGTAAAATTGAGAAAGTTATGCCCAAATTACCAAGTAGTGCTATTGCTGTCCGAGTTTACCAACTATCTTCATAACACTTGTGAATTAATTGAGTAGGCTTTGTTGAGCTTGATCTAGAATCCTTATAAGACCAAATTATATTTATACACACTTCATAAAGATGTATAAATATGAATCCTTGTTGAATTAAAGACCCAAAAGTCCAATCGAAGCACTTTAAAAATTGACAACACAAGTTTTCGGATAAATCTATTTCTTACTTTTCCACACCATTTTTGAGTCATTTTATTTAGATTCCGGATAAATAACTTGTGATCAACTTCTCACACATATTCGGAACCTCCGAGGTAGTCCGATATAACAAGATGCATTCCTTCCATCTATCTTTGGCACTCTATTTACATAGCAATATAATTCCAAATACTAATTCAATAGCTCAATACGACTAAGTATACTTTACTTAAGTCGAACAAATATGATTAACAGAGTAGGGTATTACACGTGCCCATTGTTGAACTCGCACGACCCCCATTTCTCGCACTTTGATGAAGTCAAAGTCAGTGCAATCTTCGAGCCGAGGTGGATCTCGTTTGAGGGAGCGTGGTTAGAATTCGACATCGGTTAAAACACGAGTGGGGGGCAAGTTTATAAGTGTGAAAAATCTACCAATCCATAGCCTTAAGGTTCTGGGTTGTATATGGAAATTCTTAATATGGTATCAGAGCGGGTTGATCCCGTGCCCATTGTTGAGCTCGCACGACCCCCATTTCTCGCACTTTGGTGAAGTCAAAATCAGTGCAATCTTCGGCCCGAGGTGAGTATCGTTTGAGAGGGCGTGTTGAGAATCCCACATCGATTAAAACACGAGTGTGGGGGGGGGGGGGGAGGGGCAAGTTTATAAGTGTGAAAAATCTACCAATCCATAGCCTTAAGGTTCTGGGTTGGATATAAAAATTCTTAACAATCTTTTCAACTTGTGCATTTGGTCATCACCTCGAGTGCAATTTCCTTCTTCATGGAATGCAGCTTCACACTAAATTTGAATCTCTTCCTTCCTTTACCGTTGTTTAGTGGCTCTATTTAAGAATATCTGAACTGAACTCTATCACCAAGTTGTCCCATATGTGTTCCTTCCTTTACCGTCGTTTATTGGCTCAGTCGACGCAGTCTATGTGAAAGGGTAGGAAAAGGCTGGAAAAATCCTTACGTAGTCGTTCTCTTCAAACTCTAGCAAACATAATGCCGACAGAGCCATGTTCCCTGCGACAATCTGCAGCAAGAATTGATCAGCAACATTTCACATTTGGCAACTGCAAAAATCTGCAGCAAGACACACACAAGTCGCATTTGGTAAATTGCCGCGATCGTGGGACGTGACTTCAGGATTTAGATTTCATTCACATGTACATACCATGTTAGGAATATTTGTTAACGGTAGAATGTACTTACTTTTTGTATGGAATACACTTTCTATTCCATGTCGATTTCCTTTGCTCTAAAGCACCAACACGTAAATACCATGTTTTTTTATTTCAGGTTTCTACCCCCCATTTTTTCTCATTTAATAACACTTTTGTGTTGTTACTTGGGGAAATTTGAGTTCGGCATTAACTATCCGTAATTCGGGGCCTAATAAGAACCTTGTACTAACTATCTGTAATTCGGGGTCGAATAAGAACCTTGTACTCGTTGTGCTGTCAATGGTACTCTTTCTCTCGTGCAGTTTTTTTCCAAAGATTTTACTGCATCAAAGTTTTGAAGAATTTGACAGCTACAAGAGTACGAATTTTTTATTTGGCGTAAATATTATAATAAAATATACTTCTGAAAAAAACCTTGCACAGAGATACAACAATGATCAATAGAAAATTTCTCCATCCTTTTCACATCTTTCATCCTTGATCAATCAAAATCTTTCACACACAGTCCGAGTTGGAGAATGTGATGAAGTAGGATGACAACTTTAACCTGTGGCACCGACGTCGACGTCACAACTGGCGACACTGACAGAAGAGGAGGATGAGATGACGAGAGTATGTGACCATGAGGAAGGTCGCTTCAACAACGACAACCATGGCGATAAGCGGCAGGCCAAAGTTCCCGCCTGGTAGATGACATGGAAGTTATCGGTGTGGTCGTGGAAGCGGGTACCGCGATTAGAGACAGTGATGAGGTCCATAAAGGAGACTTAGGAGAAGGAGAATGAGGAGCAGGTGGGAGGTGAAAGAGAGTGATTTTGCTTGGAAGAAGGTGAGAGGAGAGAGAAATGGAGGGGAAGAAGAAGAGAGATTGTTTTGAAAAAAATGTAAACTAGTGTGGAATTATTTTGTAATTTTTCACCACGACAACTCAGCTACACTGAGGTGCAATTTTTGTCACGTTGGCGTACCACGTACACGTAAAACAATGTTGTTTTGGTTTCGGGCAGCTGTCCATGAAGTTCCCTTCAAACCAGAAGGACCATTTTGATGAGTTTTAAACCTCAGGATTATATGTATCGAATCGCCAAACTACAGGGTATCAAAGTGAGTTACAAAAACTGCAGAAGTCATTTTTTAAGTAGATGAATTTATTGCTCCAAAGCTGAAAATACACCCAAAACACTAAAATTCATTATATCAAATCTACCGAATTAATGTTTCATAATTTTAGGTAAGATTTTATCTAATGGAGTCGATATTAAGCAACAAGTGGTAAGGGAAGTCATTTTTTTAATAATTTAGAGGGGTTAGTCTAAAACCTAAACTCTTGAGTTCTATAAGGTATTGTGTTGTGTTTTCTCCCTAAATAAATTTTTTTTATTTTCGCAAAGAATGGGAGTCAATCTACGAACTCGTAAAAAATAAGGTAGAATTAATTATCATTCTATTACCGGGAATTCATTTAACGTGATGTAACACGAGGGACCTGAAGATAGCTGTCGCTGTGAGCATCTAAGGAATAATTCCATGCATCTGTCTTTCAACGGAGACTTATCAACTTATGCCTCACCTGCGCACCTGATAGTAAAACTATCACGATCGAGGACTTCTCGTTGTTGATCATAAGAAGTGTGTACATGTCAAAGATTAATAATTTAGTTTGGCATCTTAAATATTAATTAAAGATGTTGTTAGTGATAAAATTATGAATCAGTCCCAAACATTTCACTAGGAAGACTGGAGGTGGAGAATGCGACGATGGAGAGGCGGTCGGAGGGGCCAATGGCCGAAGTTCTCTATTTTCGATTGTTCCCTCTTTGATGCTCGTCCTTGCAAATTGGTGTTCTTTATGCCTAATTAAGTGTTTTTTGATGTTCAATTTAGTATTCTTAGTGTGTTCTTGAATTTTTGTTAATTTTTTTTTTTCTGGGCTAGTGTTCTTAATGTTTAGAGGTTGAGAAGGCAAGATTTTTTTATCAAGGGCATAAAGGTCATATCTATGACAAAAAATGAGAAAATGAGTGCTGACATCAGCCATGGACTCGAAACCTACATTTTTCTAAAGAGCAAGGATGGCAAAATTTAGTTTTGGAAGGCAGGGACCCTACCAATAATTATGTTATAGACCAAGGACCTGAGGATAATTTACTCTTTTTTTAAAACAGTGATTTTGGAAAAGTTTCAATATAGTCTAAATTACTTTTATTGTTTTCAAAACACCATTCTCTCTTCTCTTGCCTATCTCAACCAATTGGTCCCATTTGTCCATTCTTTTTTAGACATCCCCTTCTCCATCTCGAAAAAGGAACGCCATAAACTAGGACAACCACACCAGGGAAGCACATACACAAAAGAGTTACTGTGATGCATTAGTTGCATAAGCCTTATATTTTCTTATAATCACTAAAAGCTTATTAAGAACAAGCTAGTTAAACTAAAACATCTAGCAGAGTCTAAAACTGCGATAATTTATACCTGAAAGACAAGCTCAGATCTGGAGGAAGTGTGGGCGGGGAGCGTGGAGTGGTCCCGGTGGATTAATGGAGTCCAGCCACCACTGTGCAAAAAGACGTTGCTTCGGAGGGCAGGTTCTGGGCAATTGCCCTATGCCTCTAATTCGATTGTTGTGTTTTAAACCACATGATATTTATGTGATTTTTTGTGATATCATATGGTATTAAAGTGTACCCAATGATCATAGAAAATACAGTAAAAACTTGAAAAAAGTTCATTTTAATACCCTGTGGTATCGCTCAAATCACTTTAGCATCCTGTGATATAAAATTGATCAATCGAGTTAAACTTATTCCAATTAAAATCAATTGGGTCTACGAGCAGCTGCCTAGATTTTTTCGAACCTGCCCGGACCCTGTCCGACCAACTAGGCCAGCCACATCAGCAAAATTTGATGACGTGGCCTCTCTCCCCTTCTCTCTCTCTTCTTCCCTAAAGTAGGTACCCCTCCATCTCTCGAGCACCTTCCTCCTCACGGCTCCACCCAGAAAAGACAATCTTGAAACCACCGCCGCCACCACCACGGAGGAGGCCACGTAAACGGAGCGCCACTTGTCCCCTCCCACCATACACACGGATGAGGAGATTCAGTCGGTGTACAGCTATGAGACGACGGAGCTCGTGCGTGAGAACCGAAAAAAGAGACAAAGAGACAAACCCAAAACCAAAAGAGACAAAACTGCTGGACAAACTGGTGCGTAAGGAAGACACCAAGCCTAAAGGGAATGCATCTAGCATCGACAAGATGGCACGGCCGGACGAACTACCAGCCGGATACATGGGGAAAATGCTCGTGTACAAAAGTGGCGCTGTAAAATTGAAACTTGGAGAGACCCTCTACGATGTAAGTATCTTGCTTCCATGGGACAAACTGCTAATAATCTTCCAAGAAACATGATCAAATAAACGATTTTGGTTGTTGGTCTGATTCGAAATCGGTGCAGGTCTCTCCAGGGATGGACTACGTGTTATTGGAGTGGTTGAGAAAGGTGCACAAGTGGCCCTTGACGTTGATTCACTTGTTGGTAACCTTCCAAACTTTTGATTCCATTTATTTTTTTCCCGGACGCTGGGAAACTCTAAATTTTGCAGTTCCATGTCATTTTTTTTATTATCGAGTATTAAAGTCGAGCATTTTCAATTTTTTTTTTGGGAGCAGAATGTGTTTTTTACATGTCATTGCTTCTTCACCGAAGTGCAGAAGTATACCAAGTCTTCCTTTTTTTCATTTTTTAAACCCATAAGGCTAGAACATTTGTTGGTGTTATGCAATTTTCTACGGAGGAGTTTATTAATTTTGTGTGATTTCCATGTGCAATCTACAATAATTAATTGATCTTATCGAATATATTAATCAATACATAAATTGAATTTGTTTCTCGTGTGGTAAGTCCAACAAAGTGCACCTACATTTTGTTTTCGGCTAAAGTTTTATTAGCGGCCCAGCCCAACTTGCCTTCCAATGGATTGGGACGGGCCCAGTACTAGGAGTCCAACGAAAGTATAAAGATCCAATGTCGTATCTAGGTCGGTCAGTAAGTCTCAATTGCATCCGTCTCTTGTTTTTTATTTCTCGAATTTAGGAGCGAACCTTACTTACGAATAAGTTTTTTAATATTATCTTTTTATTAGTAAATTTTGAAACCAAAATATTTTCATGAAAATTCAAGTCTCAGGAGTCACAACTCACAGCCTGTGATTTCTTTCGTTCTTTCTTTATTTTCTTTTGTTTGAAAGCTAGGCCAATTTGTTTGACATAAGCTTACGACCAAACCTAAACATGTCAACCTGATTTAGTTGCCAGTTAGGACACGATCTACCTGGTTGCCAGTTAGGACACGATCTACCTGACCCCTGTGGATCAGTTTGGGCAGAGTCACTAGTTATGATAGCGAGTCAGCTAATTTATAATTATCTATTTAGGCTTTGGTGTTTTTAGACTTACTTTTTTTTTCTCTTTTTCATCCTCATCCTCTTCCTCTCTTCTCTCATTCCCTTCCGCTAAAAAAAAGTTATGTGAAAGAATTTTGCTCAATACTAAGAGTTATACTCGTTGATTCGAACTTTATATATAAGACATCATTATTTGTGACCTAAAAAAATTCGGGTTTCACATTTACGGTCCAACTTGTATCCAACATTAATTAGCTTAGTGGGTCAGACCTTGATGGATTGATCTCTATCCATCATAACCCTGACCCCTCCAATCACAATATTTCAACGTACAGTTGGGAAATAAATACATCTTACTAAATGCCACAGCTCAGGACCAGCAGGCATCTCGAGAAGTTTGTCGGTGACACTTTGCTTGGACTAGACAAGCAGCCAGGCCAGGCCTCACTTGGGACCTCGTCGTAGCTTTTCCCGGACTCTGTATGATGCACGGTTTTTTGGTCCCATGTCATGTGCAATAACTTTAGCTGTGGTTGCAAACCGTAAAGTTAGGAGATAAACGACTAACATTCATTTAAAAAAATTATTGGGTTAAATTTTACGTACGTAAAATGGAAAAAAAATTATAATCCAGGTTAGGATCATAATTTTTCCAAGTGCCTTTATTTCAGTAGAATAAGATCATAAATAGTGACAAATATTTTACCAATTAAAAGCATTACATTTTGAAGATTCTTATGATCCGTTACATGATTCTATCAATTTATTAGGCAAATTCTGATTTAGCTCAGTAAACTGCTTTATTTTCACCTAGATCACCGTTGAACCACACGTCTAACTAATTGTGCCCTAAGCAAGTGTCTATAGTTCTATGTGGCAATCATGACGCATATAAATCAACCGAGAGAAAATAAAAAGTTTCGAGATAAATACAAATTTGGTTAGGAGAATTTTCTTATGTTTAAAAGTCATATGTTCGATTTAAATATAAATTAATCGACAAAATTGGATGATTTCAGGTAAAAAGTTCACCAATTTTATTTAATAAGTAAATTGTATTATACCCACTAAAAGTTAATTACAAAGTAATTACAATCAATTGTACGTTGAGTACAAAATCCGTCACCAAAGAAACTAGATAAAAACGTATTTAAATTTAGATAAGTTCTCTCTAGCACTTTCCAAATATGACACCAACGAAAGTATCACATCTTCCCCTAATTACTCCTAAGAAAGTATACCAAATACCTAAATTATGGTGGGTCAACGCTCCAAGAATAAACCGGATCATAAACTACATTCTTAATCGCTTGGAGAATTTTCGATGTATATGTTATTGTAAAGTGGGAATAGAACATAGTTCTTATAGTTTCGATAAATTCGACAAGAGATGACAGATATTCGAGGGTACTTAGAGCCCTCCCCTGCGCGTGCAAGTGGTAGTAAGGCATAGTGCTACTGTTACACAAAAAAAGACACAACAATTGTTGGTGTCTTTTAGTTTTAATCAAGTGACATATTACTTGGTTTAGAATAAATAGACACAATTTGGTTAACAATTAATCAAAGAACATGAAGAGAGAGAAAGAGGAAGAAATAATTAATGAATGTGTCCTTCCAACTTAAAAGTGGTACACTTTCATGGAAAGAGATATTTTTGGAGATGGCGTTTAGAAATTAGATTCACTTATGGCCTTTAAGAATTGATCTAGATGGTTTTTGAGATCTTATATTGTAACGCCCTTTGATCTGACTGACTGGCTCCACAGATCAACACGGATTTTTTCTAGCATATTTTGTCCTCACTCACACACATCTCGGAAAACTTTCCAGGAGGTCACCCATCCTGATCCTATTTCTGGCCAAACGCGTTTAACCTTGGAGTTCTCAAGATGTGTGCCACAAAAGAAGGTACATTTTGTTAGTATGGATAGTACCAATCAAATCACTTAAGCATTTCAGACAGTACAAATTATTTACGGGGTATCATATTCACCCCTCCTTAAATACGCGATGTCCTCGTCGCGCTAGAATCAGAAAATCCTAGAATCTCTCGTATTCTGGTTCCTTTGATCCCCGAACCACACAGTAATAGCCGAGGTTTTTTGCTTTGGTACCAAATGTGACGTTTTGTGATCTGACTGAATGGTTCCACAAACCAACACAGGTCTTTTCCAACATGTTTTGTCCTTACTCACACGTATCCCGGAAAACTTCCTAGGAGGTCACCCATCCTGATCCTACTCCCGGCCAAACATATTTAACCTTGGAGTTCTCTCAAGATGTGTGCCAGA
The DNA here is from genome assembly GCA_963995505.1 of Hypericum androsaemum. Lineage (NCBI taxonomy): Eukaryota > Viridiplantae > Streptophyta > Magnoliopsida > Malpighiales > Hypericaceae > Hypericum > Hypericum androsaemum. The sequence continues at coordinate 16,364,368 of OZ023190.1, forward strand.
AAAGAAGGTGCGTCTTATTGGTATGGATAGTACCAATCAAATCACTTAAGCATTTCAGACAGTACTAATTATTTACGGGGTATCACATATATATAGGAGTCTCTCCTTGCCATTTAGTATCATCTCATTCACTCCATATCTTCTCTCTTTTCTACAATTCTACCATAAAGACATTGTTGTTTAGTTCTAGAACTGATATTCTATTAGTTGCCACTAAGAAAATCTACATTATTGAGTAATCCTAGAGGTGTACTTACCAGAACTCTTTGGCAATTCATAGTAAAGACAAATAATACTTTAAGGACAGTGATTAATAATCACGCCTCAAGAACACAAGTTCGAGGGCTTCCATCGGAATGGTTCAAGCATTGTCGAGTCAATAATTTGACGATCCTTTTGGAGACTCTACAATGAGATTTAGAGTTCCAAGTACCCTCGAATATCTATCATGTCATCGGATTTATTGAACCAGGTTCTATCCCCACTTTACAACAACAGTATCTTCCTCCCAAGATAAGCCCGAAGCTAACGCGAGGCGCCACACCTCAGCCAAAAGAACCTCTAAGGCTTAGCCCTGACGAAAGCCGCTTAGGCAAAATAATTTTTAATTTTTTCAGCGAGAACTTCAAGAGGGTGCTGGCTTTTTTCTTGGGCTTCTTTACTCGACAACTCGATCTCATCGGGGTTGGATGGATTAAATTTCCCTTGTAATTCTTCTTACGGGCAGCCAAAGGTTGCGACCCGACTTCTTGAATCACCGCATTTGAAGCCAACAGGAGCTGCTTCAACCAGTCATCCTCCAAAGTCGGTACCGAGTACTGCCATATGGACTTTACAATTAATGTGCATGCTCTCCAATAAACAAATAGGGTGGGGCTATCGAAATTCTTCCGTAGACCCTAAAATGTGCCCAAGGAAGAAGAAGAAGTCAGCTTGGTGACGTCTCGACGACGGTGGCGGACAAACATGGTGGGTTTAGTTTCGGGTCGTAGTCTTACCGCCGTCCAAACCACATTTTTTAAAATATTGGAATGGACTGTAGTTCGGCTTCGGGGGCCTAAATTTCTACTTCTTTTTCGGACACGTTTTTTGCTACTTTCTAACCGGAGAGCAGACGAATTGATACTACTGAAACTGTATTCAGAAATAACGCTAGCTAAATTCTCGGCCGATAAGTAAAATAAAATAATATTAGATAACTAAGGTAATAAATATATAAAAATACTTAGATTAACTAGCGAGGGAGGACGAATTGAGTGCTACCAACTTGTCAACACCATGCTACCCAGATTAAGCCGTCTACTTGTGGATTTTGATCCAGGGCAAGATATACGACATCATCGACTGGGTCCTCAGCGCGCAAACCTTTCCTTGCATTCTGCCGGAGCACCCCCTCTATCATCTTCTTGAGTTCGGCGAAGCCAGCACCTGCATCTCCCCACGCTCTCTTGCACCGTCACGTTGAACAGAAGCTTCGTCATCTTCCGCGGTCTGCTTGCGTCAGAGAATTCAGATCCGACGAGACTCTGGCCGCCAAGCAAGTCAGAAAGCGTCCTAGGCCTCTAAAATCGAGTAGATTTTGCGTCGGGCCTCTTGATGCTCTTCTCCAGGAACTAGTTTCTCCACCAAGGGAGCCGGTGGAGGATCTTGGTAGTCCTTGATCGCGTATTCGCTGCCTTTCCTGACCAAGCGTCACACCAAGATCTCCTGCAAGCCCTGCCCTGATCTAAGATTATTGTGTTTTTATCTTTAAAAATTGATGATTCTTTGTATTTTTTTTGAAAATTAATATGTCATTGTATTTTTGCCTTCAAAATTGAGCTACCGTTGATTTTATCTAATGTGTTCTTCAAGTAAGCAAAGTTAATGGCACATCAATTTACCTCATGTGTCGTTGAAGTCCATGTTATCAGATTAGTGCTAATGGGGAAACCAGCACTGAATTCATCTTCTAGCCAAATTAACGAGTCTTTATTTTGAGACACAAAAATGCAATAGTATTAACCAGTTCGAATATGAATTAATCGGTCTATTAAATATCAATACAAACTGATATCAACCAAAAACAAATGAGTAGTCTCCCGTGCTTCTTCCACTTAATGTATATAATTTTTTTATATCACGAATATTATCATGCCCACTAATAAAAATTTGAGTGAGATTGAATTTTTAAAAAAAAGTAACAAACTACATATATGAGCAATACTGTTTGTGAATATTTGTTTTTAGTTAATATTAACAAATCGTCACTTCATGTTAGAGATTATCATATCAATTTGATTTCTTATTGGGTCTTTTTTTGGTATGTTTTAGGTTGGATATAGTATCGAAATATTATCACGTGATCTAACATGCTCCATTTCAAAACTTTATTTAAATAAATTCAATGGTGTGCTTCCGACCATCTCCCTATTTCCGCACATATGATTAACATGTGGTTACATAATAAAAGGTCACGTGGCAACCATTTAAAGAAAAGGTATGCGCAGTATAGACGCATATTCTCACGTGCATGCATAGCTATCAATGCACGTACTTACAAGTATCTCACTAGAAAATTAATTAAGTCGAATATACGGAAGCTTTTGATTCTTTTAAATAATTATTGAATTTGAATTCATAAATATATTTACTATTATTATCAGAATCACTCATTTTATTAGATTATACAGTAAAAAAAACACACGCCAAACCTCATTATTAGAAAATTCACTCCTCGGAATCATCAATATTATAAATGTCCGAACTTATTAAGAACATAAAATCGAATTAAATTATTTATTTTCAGGGACTTATTATCCATCATCAAGCCCACTCCTCCTCGGAACCAAAAAACTTCTCCAAGGTCTCAAGATCGAAGTCACCAATCGGCTGAGGGCCGGCGGTACCCGAAGTCAACACGTCGCCGTTTTCTTCCCAGTTATTAATGACAATCTCGTAATTATCTGGCAGTAGGAAGTCACTGATATCAAAGTCCATGAGGAGGTCGTCGTCTTCCCCAAATAACCCCCAAGAATCACCACCACCACCACCACCACCACCATTATTAATATTAATATTAGTATTCTTATTATTATCCTTAACCTCTGAAGAGCTCCCTCCATTGCTATTTACGTACACTTCAGGGCTAGGCAACGGTCGATTTGGGATAATATTAACAGCGGTAGTGCATCGAACGGCCTTTGTCCGGATAACTTGGTGCGGTCGATCGTTACTGTCCCCCACTTCGAGTTTGAGCTTGTCTAATTTGTTTTTGTTCTTGGTAGATAGAGGAACTTTGTCGTCTCGAATCACCTTCTTGCTTATGATGGTGTTCCAGTAGTTTTTGATTTCATTGTCCGTCCGCCCCGGTAATCTACCGGCTATAAGTGACCACCTGGCATTGGAGTTAATTTAGATGGTGCATGAAATAATGCTCTTAATAATAACATAGGAAGAAATCTTGACAAAAAAGGAGAGACGTGCACTAAAAAAAAGATTACCTTAAAATTACTATATAAAATTATTCACTAGCATTTTTATAAGTAAGACCTACTAGTATCTCTATGGCATTCCTTTTCTTTTGTCAAATGTAGCTAATAGATGGGTATTGGAGTGTGGAATTGTACTCTAGCAGCGATAACGTTCAGACATTCTTTTTTTCCTACAGAGATTTTTTTCTTATTGGTAATACTTCAGCAGGATTTTGACGAAATTAGCAACTAAAACTTTGTATTCATAGGAAAAAATTCTACACTTGAAAATATGTAATGTGCAAATACTAGTAATAAAATTACCTCTATTCATCAAAAAAATGTAGCTCAGAGATAATGATGATGGCAGAATTAAAGTTTATTAGGGACGAATGACAATAGACCTATGATTTAGTCGAAGGTTTCGCCATTATACGAATTCTTTTATCTAATATAACAATTATAAAAGACAAAATAGAGAAATTCAAATGCACTGCACTAAAAACTGGCATTTCGAGCAGTTAATAGTTAAGACCGTGTCAGGTCTTGTTTCTAAATTATAAATTTCTTTATATATACTTTTTTCAATTTATATATATCCAATGAGCTTGAGAAAGTGCATAGAATTAAATAAATGGTGCTACAAATTACCTATTACCAACCAGCTTGTGTAACCTCACAATGAGTTCTTCTTCGTCAGCGGAGATGTTACCTCTCTTGATATCTGGTCTTAGATAATTCAGCCATCTAAGTCTACAACTCTTCCTACATCTCTTCAACCCTACAAAAGAAGAAGATGATGAAGAACCAATATTTTTTTACCTCGTTTTTTCAAATACATATTTGGCTGACAAATCCATGTTCCAAGTCAAGTGAAATTTTTGAAAAGTGACAAAGTTCTCTGAACAAATATTTATCAATGATTGCCATATTTCTAAAATGGCGAGGAAATATAAATTTGGTTAGAAAAATGCAAGGCGTATAATTGAGTTCTCACAGTTTTAATACTCAAGTGCTCTTTTTCCCTTACTACGATTATTTTCCACTGGCCTACGATTGCAACCTCATTTATAAGGAAATTCTACACTAGTTTTCTTGACATAATATGTATGTGTTGATTAATAAAATTTACCGTTGCAAAAAAAAAAGGAACTGTGACTAAAAATATACCAGCTTTTAGAGGAAGATCTCTCCATTTGCCCTCCCCATTGACTTTAATGTAATTGGTGAGGATTTTGTCCTCCATAACAGTCCAAGCTCCTCTGTTGAGTCCTTCTTTGGCACAGCAAGGCCTCCTTCCCATTTCTGCAGCTGCTCCTATTATTTGTAATCTCTATTTTTCTCTGTCTGATTCTGTGGCCTTTTCCCCTAAATTTGCTCTTTAATGTTATAAGCTAGAGACCTATATATATTTACGAAATATTTGAGTTGGTCCCTGTCTCATTACGAAGAATTTGATGTCTCCTATCGGATGCGCGACCCTGTAAGATTTCCCCTTACTCTCTTTTAATTTCAGTTTTTTCGAAACTATACTAATAATAAAAATTCGAAAAAGACTTAACCTGAAATGATGACAAGCGTTCTCCGTATCAAAATTTAACACTGATTATTTTTATGGCGTCATCTCCGAGATTTTATTAAATTAGAATAATCGTGACTAGTACCTCATTCTATCTAATTTCCATTAATTTATTTTTACGGGACAGAAAACCCCAACACGTCACACACAATGAAGGCGGAGTAAAATAGTATTACAGTAAAACTTTTTTAAGTAATATTATTGGAATCGAAAAAAATATTATTTTAAAGAAGTTATTATATAAGAAAATGTTATGTTTTTCTCCAAAAAATTTTAAAATTGAGTTTTTGAAAAAAAAATGTAAAAATCAAAAAAATACTTTGTCGATGTTCAAATTACCTAAAATCTTGGCGTTGTTCAAATGCTACACTCAATTAAGATATTTTATTATAACAAGACGACAATCACATGGACCATTTAAAAATAATTGAGAAGATGAATGATGATGTACAATTTAACAAACAAGCAAGTCTAGCATAAATTACTATCTTAGAATATTTTTCGAATTCGAAATTATGTAAAAATATATGTATTTAATTAAAAATATATTATTTTATACTAAAATTGGGACCGAGATTTAATACTAATTTTTTTAAAGTATTATTAATTATGATAGAAGGATCATTAAAATTTAACACTAGTCCCAATTTAGAACCAAAATAGTTTATCATTTTGGAAAAATTATTACTATACGGAACATCATTTTAAAGATATTTCACTATAGAAGCATGCTTTCCTCACCGGAGTTATTTTTCTGATGAAAGCTTAGCTTATTAATAAAAAAACACTATCTAATATTTAATTCGGATATTTAGTTGACGGGTTTGGTTGTCGGATTTAATTTCCAATAGCTGATCTCTCCCATTTATTGTTATATCAATGTTTTAAAACATAGAGGACCAACCATATACTCTATTATAGGAGTCGCGGTTGGACCAAAATTAATTTTCATAATTGCAGGTACGATAGCAACCAGAGGAGGGTGTCCTCGAATTATCTCATTCACATGTGGCTATATTTATAAGTTAAATAATTGGCATGTTAGTAGGGACGGAGTCAGAAAATTTGGGGAATTAGAGCAATATAATTTTTTTTGAAAAGTTCAACGTATATAATTACAAAATTTATAATTTTTTTTAGTTGATTGCTTTATTATTTACTAGCAAAGACGCACGCGCGATGCGAGTGTCATTATGTTTCAAAACCTGCAAAACATATCGTTTATTAATTTTTATTTTTAAGATACCGTTTTGATTTACCTAATACGTCATAAGAACTTCGACATTTTTTGTAAACGTTCCAATTTTATCAGCAACATCACTTCTCTTGACTAACACCTTAGTGTTCTTATTTGAAACAACTCTTGAAAGGGCAACGTACAACTGCCCATTGCTAAAGACATGCTCAAGCAGATAAATACCGGTGTTTTCAATTGTTTGTTCTTGTGCTTTGTTGATCGTCAATGCATAACAATACGTACTAAAAATTACTTGCGTATCATCTTATATGACATCCCAAGATTCTCTAGTGGGTTCAACGGCATCCTATGGATGAATATTCTCTTACCCGCAAAATTCCCACTGAAGATTAGTGCATCGATTTAAATAGACGAAAAGTGAAAAACTATATATATGATGGTCGGAGCTCACTTCCCTTCTCCTTCTCAGTCTCCCTTGTGGGCTCCATCACTGTCTCCATCCGCAGGACCCACATCCATGATCACGCTGACAACGTTCTCGTCATCTGCCAGTCAGTCTGCTCAGTCGTCAAGCAACGTCAGCATCTTGGGCGTGGACTTCAGCCCACCGCTCATTGCCATGGTCGTTGTTATAGCGGCGACCTTCCTACTGGTCACCTACTCCCGCCTTCCCTCCCGACACCTCATCAATTGGTTCCATCGGTGGTGGCGCTGACATTGCAGGTTCCAGCTACCATCCTACTCCACCACATTCGCCAACCTGGACTCACCTCCTCTCCTATTCGACTATTCCTCCCCCGACGGGGCCACTGACTTCCACGTGTACTCTCCCTACGGGCCAGATGACTCAGTCATCATGATGATCCCTTTCTCCCTCTATAATCCTGCGAGACTGCGGCATGTAATTACTGGAGTTCGAAGAGAACGACTACGTGAGGACTCTCTCGGCCTGCTCCCACCCCTTCCACGTGGACTGCATCGACATCTGGCTCTGATCCTACGCCAACTGTCCCTTCTATTGTGACAAACTATTCCTCCCCGATTCCTCCCCCTTCAACCCCCGTCATGTCCTCCAGGATCTGCTCATCCCTCGACGATGCCATTCTCATTTTTCTCCTCGACCAGGCCAACAACATCACGATTTAACTGAAGGGTAGTTTTGACACTTCCATGGTGTGACACCAAACTATCTAAAAAGGAGGTTTATTTTATTATAGTAAGACAGTAGTAGTAGTAAATATAACAATAGGTGAGCATTCAGACATCCATATCCAAAATTTTAACTATTTAGAATATTTAAACTAACATGTATTTTTTTCGTATTTGGACATAGAATTATCTGATATCTGATACTAAATATGTTTGGGATACGAATACAGATAAGAATAATTTGAAGTATTTGAGTCATCACACAACATGTCATCCGAGATTTTATTCAAATGTAATGTCATCCCAAATTATCCTTATCAAATGAAATATCATCCTAATATTTTGAATATTTTGTTAGTTAATTTAACATATATGTAAATATATTAATTAAATATAGATCATAACTATTTTACTATCCGATATTCATATAATAAAAATAAATATTTTGGATAATCTAAAACTGTACCTGAACATAAAAATAATTGAATCTATTCAGAAAATATACGAAAATAGCAATTTTTGAATATAATAATATTCAAAATCCAAATAATGTCCAATATTGAATACGGTACGCTACATACAAACCAAGCAACCAAAAGCTATTTTTTTATCCAAAGAAACAGAAAAAATATATCTCGCGCCCAGACCCCTACCAACTAAGCAAAAGCCACTTCCCGTCGATGAACCTCCTCGTAAACCACTCTCTTATTTACTACTGCTCGACCGCAGTAACTGTTAATTTACAGTAGTTCGTTCTCAAAATTTACTGAAACTCCACCAATTAATTTTTTTTCTTTGTTTGGGTGTGCAGTTGCGGGAGCCGGGAGTGGGCTCGAAGGCGCAGATGATGAAGAGGAGCCGAAAGCGGTTGCCGTTACCCGATGATGGCACCAACAACAAAAACAATGGCGTCTTTCCGGTTATGCCCCTCGTCCAAGCCAATAACATGATGATTTAATTGAAGGGGTAGTTTAGACATTTTCGGGGTGTCAGACCAAATCAAAAAGGGAAGCTTATATTATTATAGTAAGATGGTAGTATAGTTAGACTAATTAAGATCTTATAATATATATTAAAAGATTAAAGAATGCCTAAATTTTTTTAAGAGGTTTCAATTTTTAGGTTGATTAATTTTTTAGTGGGATCAATTTTTAATTTCAGTGGAGATATATATTAAAAAATATACATAATTATCAAACAAAAAAAATTAAGTGAGAACAATTACGCCCACGTCCCTCCGCCCCTACATGTTAGCCAATGCAAAAAATGACCCAGTCTCTGTGGCAAAGGAAGGGGGAAAAATGACCCAGTCTCTGTGGCAAAGGAGGGGGGGGGGGGGGGGGTCGGTGCTAAAATGTATGTGCACCATCAGGCCTGGTTGGGATGGTGAGTGGTGCTCCTAAGGGGACCTTTTAATCAGTTGATAAGGACTTTTCAAAAATAAATCAGTTGATGATTTTTCTCAAATAAATATCTATTAATAATTTTGGGAAAATACAGCACATTTTGCTCCTTTTTACTTTTTTTTTTGACACGCTCCTTTTTTACTTTTCAATTTAACCAAATGTGTGAACCGTTTTGTCAACCCATAATTTGGATCATTCATACGCAGTCTAATTTTTTTTAGTAAGGCCGATTGGGGGTTGCAGTCGATGATCGGACTAGCTCGACTATCGATCCGACCACATTTAAACACCAATTTCACTGAGAACAGGGCGCACGTTTTTGGGGATATAATAAATTAATAATACTCATACATAAATAAATATATGCCCACTAACAGAAACATATTGTTCCTAAAAAAAACAGAAAGATATTAGTGGGCAGTCGGACCGGTATGACTGCCAATCGGACTCTGATTCTTAAAACATCGCTATTAACCTTCTAACGTTAATCAATCAACAAGGTAAGTATTATTTTACACAAATTCCAACATTTAATACATAAATTTGTAACACCATCGGACCATTTTGGTAGAAAATTACGTTGCTAATAGCACTGGCTAGAATATCCGAAGTCTATTTTAGGTGTTTCGGATCCACTCGAATCTGAATTTTTTTCGACATCATTAATATTTGAATACAAGTGCACGAAACCCCGGGGCTCAAATACATAACCCACAACTAGTGAGTCATTATGTGGTACTGTCTCGATTGTGAAAGAGGCCAAAACCTTGTGCTCACAACCTGGAATTGTGCTTGGGGTTTGCGAACACAAGAATGGAGGTGGCAGGTGAAGGGTTTTGGATTGAGTAGGGACTACTAAAAAGTTGTCCCTACGGAGGGGACTCATTCAGAGCCCTTGGATCCATTTTTTTAATTAAAAAAATTGATCTGATGGTCAATATCACACGAAGGGTATTTTTGACCTTTTCATTAAAATTCACTCTCCTAATTTCTATTCCCTCTCCCTTCCCTGTCTCGAGCCCCTCAAACCTCTCTCTCTCTAAGCGGGGATGCCCCCACGGTCCCTCATCTTCACGGCCTGTACACAGACTTCGAACCCACCGTGGCTGAGCTTGTTGGATGTGGAGAAGGAGGAGGTAGCTCGCTGGAGGAAGGAGTGGCTCTAAACCCCACTCAATCCCTTCCCTGCCACAGCGGAGAAGGAGAAGGTAGCTCGTCGGAAGAGGGAGTGGCCGCGCGCTGCTCTCATCCTGTGCCCCGTCGGAACCGGTGGCTCGGCTCGACTCCACCCCGCTGATCTGGCTACTTTCCACCTCTTCCCCGTCGTTGTCCCAGCCGACTGGGGAGATCCTGAACAAGGAGGAAGCCGGAGGAGGAGGAAGCCGGAGGAGGAGACGAGCCAGGAGAGGAAGGAGAAGAGGTTGGGGGCGATGAGGGAGAGGAGAACGACGGTGGGGCCTTCGTCAACGAGCAGACCGGTGAGGTCGGTGGACCATGCGAGCCCAAGCCCACCCGATTCGGCAACTGGGAGCGTAACGGCCGCTGTTTCGATTTTTTAGTGAATTTCTGGGTTTTTGTTTTTTGTCTTTTTTAGTGGATCTATTGATTTCTGAGTTTGGTTTCATATTGTTCGATCTCGGCTGTTTTTCGTATGTTGGGATATTGGTTTTCGTATGTAGTGATATTGGTTTTCATATGTTGGGATATTGGTTTTCGTATGTATTGATATTGGTTTTCGGATGTATTGATATTAGTTTTCGTATGTAGTGATATTGGTTTGCATGTGTATCGATTGTAGTTTTCATATGTAACGATACTGGTTTGCATGTGTAATGATATTGGTTTTCGTATGTTGGAATATTGGTTTTCGTATGTTGGGATATTGGTTTTCAGATGTTGGGATATTGATTTCCGGATGTATTGGTATTGGTTTTCGTGTGTAGCGATAGTAGTTTTCATATGTTACGATACTGGTTTGCATGTGTAATGATATTGGTTTTCGATTGTTGATAGTAATATTGATTTGCATGTGTAGCGATATTGGTTTTCATATGTAGTGTAAAAGGCATACCGGGTTTTGACCAAAAAATGGTTACCTTGCGAACCAAACTAAATTCGGTCAGACCACCAAAAATCTGACCAACCCGGGGCAGTTCACCAAATTTTTTTTAATAAAAAGCACATATGCGGTTTGACCCGGTCTAATATTCCTATTGGTTATATTCTAATATTTTTGATGAAAAATGTAATTTTTTTAGGTATGTATGCGATTACATGTACAATTATACCTAGATTATATATAAATATATTTATTTTTCAAATTAAAAAATTCGGCCCGACCGATAGTCCATCCGGTCGGACCGATAGTCCATCCGGTCGGACCGATTGACCCATAGTACGACCCAAAATTTGGGTCGACTCCGGTTTGTATTTTGAAAACTATTGGTTTTGTTGAGTGGATAATTTTGAATTTTGAAAGGAAGAGAGATGTGAAGAATCAATCAATAATAGGTTTTTGGGTTTAGGAAAAGTAATTAATTATTCCTCTCTTTTTTAGTTTTGTAATGTTCCAATATTACCCCTGAATATAAATTTATTACCTTTCACTCTCTTTAGTCCATATGGATAGGGATAACCCTTGTCCCTACTGAATCCATGCCCAGGTGAAAAGCTGGATGGGAGCATGGCTGCGACGGTTGGGAGGTGCTGAGTTGTAGGGGATTAATTATGGTAATAAATGGTGTATGACCAAAATTATAGATAGAGAAGTCTCTCTCGCGTACATTTTAGGTGATGTAACATGAGGGGATTGGGAGAAACTTTATAGTTTTCTTTGTATACCAAGTCATTTAATGATTTGGTATGTCGTTATCAATTAATCAATGACATGTGGACAAGTAAAGTTACTACTAGTATAATAAATATTTAAGGTATATAATCTTGTCATTAATGAAATAGGCTGTCAAAAAATTTAGATTAAATAATTGTACTTCATTCCAAATTCAATTTAAGGCATTACATTTTGTATACGTTTCTTATTTTACCAACTTATTTGGTTTTATGTTTAATATATTTAATATTCATCGTAACAAAAATTATATTAGAAAATTTACAGGATTCATAAAATACCTCAAAAAAATTGTGAAAGATGATTTTCAAAACAAAGTTTGTTTTCTAGGTATAGAGAGAGCCTCTTTAACTTTTGCATTTCAAAAGTTTCTTAATTATAAAAAATGAGTACGATAGCTTTAAATCTATCTAATAGTGTATAATATTCTGACCTACTAATCAATCTTCTTTAATCTTCTTTTGTTGTATAAACCAACCAATTTGATAGCACCATTATTCAATTTTTTGCACCATAGATATCAATGTTTATTAAACACCAAAACTCTCCATGATTTTTATTCAAACGTTGCATCATTGTCAATCTCTGAATACAAAATCTAATTTATTTATAATCCCTGGTATGATATTACCAATGTTTTAAAAACCGACCCGGAAGGCGACCTGGAATTTTCAAAATTCACCCGGTCCGACCGGGACTTCTATTTCATATTAATATTATTAAATGATGTTTAATAAATTTAATTTATTATAAAAAAGATAAAATACCAAATAAGTTCAAATATTTAGTAACTTTGTTATACAATTTATCTAAACAAAGTGTTCAAACATGAATTAAACAAGTCTAGAAGTACAAGAAGATGATTATACAAGTTTTCTTATTCGACATATTAGTCCAATTCAATTAATTTAGTTGATATATTATCGAGAATTGTTAAAAATGTAAATTTGTTGTGATCCAAAAGTGATGTATACGCTCCGAGCGTGGAAGTTGATATTTTTTTAAATTAAATCTGATAAAATAGAAAAAATAAAATAAATTTGTGTGATTCTGGTCACCCGGAAGTACCTGACCGTCGGTCCGACCAGATTCTGGTCGGTCGAACCGCTTGCTGAGTTTTAGGTAAAAATTGACCCGGGTTTGGTCCTGGGTAGTAGTCCGACCAGTCGGACCGCAGTTTTTAAAACATTGAATATTACCATGAGCATTAATAGATATTTTAAAAAAATTTCTCTCCACTCAAAAAAGGAAATTTACGTAAATCATCCTAGAATCAAGCTGAATTATTAAATCTAAACTTTTGTAACAATATTTTTTCATTAATGATAAGATTTTATACATTAAATACTCATTGCAATAGATTATATGACGTAGTCTCAATTGTCCATGTGTCACTAATTAATTAGTGTAGGAATGACCATAAATTTTCTCGCCTCAAGGTAGCTATCGTTGCGAGCCTCCAAACACTAATTCCATGCATCTAAACATAATAACGCCCGCGCACTTAACGGTAAAACTATCACGATCGAGGACTCGACTTTTTTATCAATACTCGCACGTTCTGACATGTTGAGAAGCACGTGAAATTTCTACCCGATGAATCTCGTTTGATAGAACATATTAAGTGGTGAACCTCAGATATAATTTACCAACTTTTATTTTTTATATTGAGTTTAATACGAATATTTTAATATATTAACATAATTTATTTATTTTTTACCCCTTGCAGACGGTACGAATAGAACCTTTTCTGGTCCCTACGCATTTAAAGTAGTCCTCCAGGTTCAGGACATGATAAATTTATTACCCACACCGAGAGGTTTGTGTTCTGAGAACAAATTCAAACCTCAAAAGATGCCTACTTATCCAGGTTCAGGTCAGTGACCAATTTATTTATAAATGATAGAATTCTATTTACCTAATGCCATGATATTTTGGATTATGATACGAAATTTTTGACGTACCTTAGCATCCAATGCCTAAGAGACCTTGGGCCCTGGGCCTCGAACTATTGTGTTACGAAAGTAATAGGATCAGACAGAGACATTGGGCCCAGGGCACATGTCAGAGTCCAAGTTGCTGAACCACGCAGAAAACATGATGGAGAGAGATGTTCATCAGCTTTCTCATCACAACACTCTCAATCATTAAAGCACATTAGCACTTCTTTGAGTGGTCAGTAATAGAATCAGACATAAACGTATTCGCTTCGGCCTACGAGTACACCCGCAATTAGATCGGAGGGAAGCACCACAGAAACACAGATAAAGCATTAGCATCATTGAATGCACCAGTTCAGAAAATTCAGTACACTTTAGAAGAATGAAGACTGCAGGCCTCTCTTCATTTACTTTCTGCGCCCGTGGATACTGCAGAACCGTGCGTAAACACAGGATACCACGGTCCACGTGATTCTTACTTGACTCCTTCTGTGATCAAAAGAATGTGCGTGATGAATGATGCACTTGGTCGCATGCATCCCTTCATTTGCAGTCTGAAGAGTTGAGAGGCGGTGATGGTGACGGGCAGTTTCAGGCAAGTGAAGTGAGAGCTCCATGCTCAAGTTCAGGACAGAAATGAAATGGGCAGCAGGAAACTAAAAGAGTGAATGAAGCAAATGGACATAAATAAGCGTATACTCTTCACGGAACCAGAAGCCTCTCTTACCCTAGTACATTGACCAAGTATGCCCAACAACAGCACTAACAAATAACCACATTAGTTGATGACTATAGTACAAAATCTTGCGACATCAAATTGCTTACACGCAAATAGAATCAAGAGATGACTGCTAAATCCACAATATTTGGAGACTAAATCAAATGAGCGCGTCCAACACAACGGACATCGAGATTCAAACAAGCATGGCAACAAAGAAAGAGCATGTGACTTCATTATCAATAGCAAGTTACGATCATACCTCCAGGAGTCGATGTCATAGGCGATTGTCATATTAAGAATGCAAAAAAGTACATTCAAGTCAAACCAACATCAGAATCCCCTTTGATTCACAGCCATTGGAGTCACGCTTGGTAAAAAATGGTACAGCATGAAACATGTGTGACTGGAAGAAGCAGGGGAAAGTACTTAACCATGTACACAACTGAAAAGCCATATGGTTAATCGAGAGAACCCGAGCCTGTCTTCACCATCACCATCCATCCTCACAACAATAAATACAGTTCTAACAATCGTAATAGGGCGGCAGCCGCCTCTGGCAGCACATAACGTCCAGCAAGAAACAAACAATCACGCAGCAAATTCACATAACCAAACACAATCAAACACTGTAAGCATCAAATAACACTGAAATCGATAATCATTTAAGGTTCAAGCATATGGCAAAATGCAGTTTTTCTTTTTATTCCATTGTGATTACCACATCAAATCGGCCGCGGTAGCAGTAGCAGCAGCAGCAGCAACAACAAAGCCCAAATTCAAAGGCTGGCAGGCTGCGAAGCGGGAGGGACAACGTAATCGATGACAATAACACTGTCCAAGCGGTCCCGAACGAGCTGCTTCTGCGACTCCACAGCTGCAACATCGGTATCAACCGCCTCCATCTCGTCCAACCCAGGGAAAACCGCGACGGAGGCAAGCGAGTAGCCCTTAGCCCTAGCCGGGGAGAAGTTCTCCCCAAAGGTAAGCTGGATAATCTTCTCTTTCCCAAACACGTCCTTAATCCCCTTGACAACACCGAGGACCTCCTCCTTCGCCTCCTCCTCCTTCAACTTGAGGAACGTGAACCGGAGGGCGGAGCCGGGAGGCGGCGGGGGGAGATCGGCGTCTTCGGCGACCCAATCGACGGCCATGACGTCATCGCAGGCGGGGAGGACGTGGTCCTTGACGGCGGAGACGTGGGCCGGGTGGACCGCGTAGGCCTGGAGGTCGTCCTTGGAGGCGTAGCGGCTGTGGAGCATGTGAGTGAAGGGGAACGGGGAGGCGGCGGTCCGGTGGATGGGCCCCGCGCTGAGGTGGAGCACCTGGTCCAGCGTCACCAGCGCGTTGAGTGACGTCAGCATCTGTGACGGGTCCGCGTCCTGCTTGACTTTGAAGAGGACCACGTGCTCGATGGTGGTGGCGGATGACGTCATCTTAGGGCTCGTTTGGCAGCGGAAGCGGGGGTTTAGGGAGGAGCGGAAGGGTAGGGTTTGTGGTCGGGGACGGGTCGATTGGAACGCGAGTGCTGCGATTGCGCCTCGGAAGCTCACTACTACCATCTCCACCAACCACAGTAATGGTCAGCGGCCGGTGGTCCCGGGAAATTATATCCAAATAGTCCATGTGGTCCGCGTTTGGGCCCAACTTTGGCGAGCCTAGGCTTGTTGCATTTAATTTTGGGCCTCTTTAGGTTCTGAAATGTGGGCTATGGATGCCTTTTTCCTCCAGCACCTTTCACGTCCGTAAATTTTTTTTTTCTTTCCAAAACGATATATTTGACTCACTAATTCAAGTTTAAATCAAGCGGTATTATAAAACAGTTAAATTCTATTTACATGGGTTGTATTATTTCAACCGGATATTACTTGTTAAGTGTTGAGAATCGCACATCGGTTAAAATACGAGTGAGGGGCAAGTTTATAAGTGTGGAAAATCCACCAACCCATTGCTTTAAGATTTTTGGTTAGATTTAGAGATTCTAACATGGTATTAGAGATGGTTAATTCCGTGTCCATTGTTGAACTCGCACGACTCTCATTTCTCCCACTTTGGTGAAGTCAAAGTCAATCCAATCTTCGACCCAATAGGTCTCGTTTGAGGGGGGCGTATTGAGAATCTCACATCGGTTAAAATACGAGTGGGAGGCAACTTTATATGTATGAAAAATCCACCAACCCATTGTCTCAAGGTTTTGGGTTGGATATGAAGATTCTAACATTAAATTAGAACGACAATTCATTTTTGCATCCATAATTAGATTAATGTTCAGATTAGCAAGTGTTATGCATTTCGTAGGTTATTTTAGGCAACATGCTCATGAGCGCTAATGGTGTAACAATAGTAAATATAATTATTTGCTATTTAAATACAATCTAAGTATTAATTTGGAACGTATTCAAGTAAATAGTTATTTCGGAACTCGACCACTGTTTTACGGAATTTGGGATGTTGTTTTTCATCCGGAACCCTTTTTTTCGAAATTAATTATCCAAATATGTAGTATGTATACTAATCCATATTTCAGTGGGTATAATTATTCTGAAATGAGATTAACCATTCACAAAAGGATATACGGAATACTCGCTCTCCGTGTTCTCGCGTCTGTAATTAGATTCTACGCACAGAATATGAATCTTTTCAACTACTTAGTTATATCGGGATTTTTTATCGGCAAGGTGGTTATTTCTGAACTACCCCTATTTTACGGGAGATTTCGTTCAATTTGATAGGGATTCTTCTGGTCAAAAAGTTTGTTATTGAATAAAGGATAACGATCCGGAAGCAATCTAAAAAAACAACCGAATATTTCAATAAAATCAGAATTCAGGTAGCCAAAAGAGATCCGTTAGTTGCTCATCCTTGCAACTGCTTCACCTTGGTTATGTACTCGGTCATCGCTTCCTCCTTGCTCTTCCCTGAAGAGATCGAGAGATACGAATGTAAAAGAAATTATTGAGTGACAACGGCTCGACGATTAATACGATTTGCGAATACCGATATACCTTCAACAGCTTTCCAAGCATCCCATTTCGCCTTTTCCGTTGGGCTGAACATTCCGGGCCGGCCTGTAGTTGTTTCACCGGACTCGTTAAATGGACATAGTAATATTACCTTTTTGTTCTTCTTGTAATTTAATCTAATAGTGACTTACTGGTGTTGACGGCTCCAACGGTTGCTTGCTTGTAAAGCCCGTAAAGGACAAGCTTATCAGCATCTTTAGTAGCTGGAGGCAATGTCTTGGCCTTCTCGGCGTAATCCTTGAACTCAGCCTGTCACCATGGTCAACAGCATGTTATGCAGTAATCCAAAATTTTAAGATAACGTGTAGATAATTCTTTTTGGAAATAATTTTTTTTGGAGAATTTAAATTTAGAGTTGGTCTAAACTTCGGGGCTTTGAAATTTATTTTTTCCCGAACAAAGTTTTTTATATCCATAAAGGATGGAACCCATAAATCCCTAAAATGAGGTAAGATAACACCACAAAACAACCGGCTATTTGCATCGTGCAAATAATAACGGGCTATCAGATTAAAATACTTTGACACTATGTTATGCAGTTTTTTATTACGATCTTCATATCTAAATCAAAACTTTAAAACAATGATTATCTAATTTTGAAACTGAGCAATCCAAGAGATCAACTGAACATATAATAATCTATATACACAAACAAAAATCTAAAAATACTCAGATGTGATAAGCAGAGCTGTAACGTAATCTATGAAATCTTTCTTTCGAATTTGTGGGAAGGAAAATAAAAGGGAGAAAGGGAAGGGACCTCGAGAGCCATCTCTGAGTAAAATCCAAAAAGGCTGCGCTGCAATTGGAAGATCGAAACTGATGTTTTTTTTTGCAAGCTGTTGGTTTTCCTCCTCCTTCCAGACCTGTGTGGGAGATTATATATAGAGCCAAAAGGCGTAATTTACAAGGAAAGGCCTGGTTGGCGTTGTTTTGTGAGGCAGCTGGACCTAGGCCAACCAATTTGCCTGCCACCTGGACTTGTAGATTATTACGATGAATGGGCCGGGCCCTAGACGATCAACTACCATGTGGGCCCTACTGACGCCATTATTGATGTAAGTCGCATCAAAACGAGTTTTTTTCCCTACAGGATGTTAAAGAAATTTTTTTTCACAAATCTGGTGTCCTCGAGAAATGTTTTACTAATATAGTGTTGGTCAGAAAACGGCCATATATAGCCATTTTGTATTACCAGAAAATGGCCGAATTCTGCTGTTCTGTACATGAAAACGGCAAACAAATGCTGTTCTCTGGTACAAGCTGCGACTCGCCCCGAATTTCGTAAACAGCTTGGCTTCAACTTGGCTTACGTTTCACGGCCTCCAAGGGCCATTTTCTGGAACCAAAAAACGGCAATAAATAACCATTTTCTTGCAAAGGCAAGATATTGCCATTTTCCGGCCTACTCTATTTAAGTTTTGAATCGAACCCAAAAAACTTGTGTTGGCATGTGAATGCTAGGCGTGCGATTCCTCCGTTGATGTGTCGAGTGCAACAATCAGAATGGCTTCTCTCTTCGTTGCACTCATTGGATTCATTTCTTTGAAGCTATAATTCATGGATTCCAGATTCATTTGTCACTAGTTTGATACCCGAGTTTGTATAATTATTTGACTACTTCTTTTTTCATCCCTCCCAACCCAATTTTGAGATTATGTCCAGATTCAAGTTGGATGCAATAAAATTTTAATTACCTACTTGTTAAGAAATTAGACAGTAGCGAGAATACATAACATAATTTCGCAATATGTTCTAATAGTCTAGGTAATGCTGTTTCAAAAATGACGCAGACAAGGGGCAAGAACAAAGCTACATCATGAAGCAAATTAAAAGCCTTGATATTATTCCCTTTCGAATCAACTAATACAGACCTAGCCACTTGGTTTCTTAGAAGGATCAAAAAAATTCAGAGTACCAATACCCTCTCCTAACTCTTTTTCAGGTTAGTCGAATTCGTTGTATTAACAGGTTGCGGCCTCCATCTTTCCACACCTAACCAAAACGGAACTCTAAACCACCACCACCACCAGGAAAGCCTCCATCAAATCTGTCGAAATCCCCGGGAAAGCCACCACCGTACTGAAATGAGAACTGTTGGCCTCTTGATGGCGCAATTTTTTCAATTACCAAGCCATATGACTACACATGCACGCCTAGCATTCACATGCCAACACATGCTTTTTGGGTTCGATTCAAAACTTAAACAGAGCAGGCCAGAAAATGACAATATCTTGCCTTTGCAAGATAACGATTATTTATTGCCGTTTTCCGGTTCCAGAAAATGGCCCTTGGAGGCCGTGGAACGTAAGCCAAGCTGGAGTCAAGCCGTTCACGAAGTTTGGGGCGAGTCGTAGCTTGTATTGGAGAACGACATTTGTTTACCATTTTCATGTGCAGAATGGCAGAATTCGACCGTTTTCTGACAAACACCATATTGGTAGAACATTTTCTGAGGACACCAAATTGGTGAAAATATTTTTTTAACACCCTGTAGGAAAAAAAATACCATCAAAACAAGGTATATCTGATTTTTCTCATTGGATTTACCACGAGAGTATTTTGCTGATGTTGGCAGTTAGGGGTGAGCATTCGGATAATCCGAATCCGAATTATCCGAATTTCTCATTATCCAAAATATCTGAAATAACTATTTCTCGATCCGAATCCGAATAACGAATTATCCGAAATCCAAAATCTGAAATTATTTCGGATACGGATTCGGATAATCCGAATTTTTCAAAAATCTCCTAAAAATTAAAAATCAAAGATTCATTAGCACCTCAACGTAGTAAAAGAAAAAGCCAAAATAACCATAACAAAAAATGCATAATTCTTGCTGAAAATAATGCAAGAATGATTAAACCCAAGTGTCCAAATTGAGACGAGCTCTTCCAAACCCAGGCATACAATTGCTTCTGATTTTAAGAGGTTTCAAGTCACACACAGTTGGTCAGTTCATGAAAAGACAGAGAAAGTTAGGGAGTTAAAACAAGCTTTGTACGGGGAGGCTAGATACGAGGAGGACAACAGCTTGGTGGTGCATATAATTTTCTTTTAGGATTTGGTTAGACGTAATTTTGGTCTATCAATTGCATAACACAGAGAGACAAGGTATACAAGTTAGATATTTTTTTTAGAGAAAGCCCAAGCCCATATGACCTATTTTAAGTTACATTTATATTTCGGATATTCGGATAATCCAAATTTATGATTTTGCTATCCGAATCCAAATCCGAATTATATTGTTCGGATAATCCGATTCCGAATACAAAATTATCCGAATCTGAATCCGAAAAAAATTTCGAATATCAGATTCGATATCGGATGTCGGATTTTTTGCTCACCCCTACTGGCAGTTGTAATCTCAAAAGAGAAAATTTCACGTCAAGTAGTAATAATCACAATAGTGAGCTATTAGAATATGTAGTTAGGAATCTTGTAGATAGTGGAACCAAAGTTTTCAAAAATAACTCGGAGAGCGACCCGCTCTATTTTTCGAATCACTGTCGGACCGGTCCGACTGGTTAGATCGACACTCAGACGAGACATTTTTTTAGTTATATATTAATTTTTTGAGAAGTCCCACCAGTATTAATAAGGCCCATCATTGCTTGTTTGTTAAAAGTCTCCGGCCCAACATGGAGAAATAAGGCCCACCATTAATAATATATAAGAATGGCAATGTGTATGGTATTGGTAAGATCCTACCCATACCCTAGTTTTTTGAGTTTGACCCATACCCTACCTTCGACCCTACAAATTTTTTAAAGTTAACCGTAAAATATATTATATATATTATCAATTTGGTCATATTAGGATCTAACTATGGTCTAATTATGGTAGAATTTAAAATAGGATCTAACTATGAATTCATCCTCTACCTTAAATCCTTCTCTTGGGTAAGAGCAGGGTCTGAGTCACATGTTATGAATTCTTAAAAAATAATGCAAAGAAAAGAAACCACCAAACAAGAAAAAGCACCAACATTCACAAACTCTAACCACAACCCAGAAAGAAATTAACTTGCAGAAAGTTTCAACAATTGACCACAACCTCAATTTTTTAAGAAACACTAAAGAAACAATGCCCTCAATTTGAAGCTTCAAACCCAGAAGGAGCTGATATTCGGGGGGCACAACAAGAGCCATCCGACCTACTCACCGAAGCCCCACAACAAGCCTTGCATCTCGGTCTCCCAGTCCATCCTTACCTCCTCGCCCACTGCTCCTCTCCATCTCCGTCGCACGGTGTTCGTCGCAAACAAAATCGTGTGAGAGAGATACCTGGCCGTCGGAAGCTGCTGTCACCGATTGGGAGTCGCTCTACGTCGGGGATTAAGGTTCTTCGAAAATGGGGTTTTCGTTTTCCCCCTTTTTGGTTTGTGAAAACTGAAAAAGTCGAGGGGAGAGAGTGGAAAAGTTACAAGATATTTTTTTTTTCCAATCTTAAGCACCGGATTTTTTGGCGAACCACTTAGTTCGACCATATTTTGTGATGTTTGTAAAGTTAGCATTTTTATAGCAATATTTGGTACACCCTTTATATCAAATTGCTATCAGACTAGTCGGACTGTCGCTCAGACCGCATATTTTAAAACCTTGGAATAGAACATTATTTATGATGTAATTATTGTTCATTTTATTTTTATATATAGGAATTTTTCCCTCCATTTCAAAAAAATAGAAAAATACTCCCTTTATGGACGAGCTAAAGTTTTATTATTTTAATGCGTAGGTCCTATTCAAATCTATTTGTTTAGGAAGTGCTGATTTGAATCTAAATTATTTTGTCCCGCAGATATTTGATTTTGCGGCAGATATTTAATTTGGACCGAAAAAAAGTCACTAGTGATTTATTATTCTCAAAATCCACCTTAGGATACTCTTTAGTACTGTATATTTGTTTACGGTTCACTCTGAAACTTATTTATTTGTCTTTTCGCGATAAACAATGGATTGCTATGTTGTTGTTTTTTGTTGATATGCTATGTTATTTAATTTTCCATGTCGGCTGCTCGGTGACCAAACCATTGACCCAATTTTTCTACGTTTGCACGAAGTCTAATTTTGGGCTACAAAATTATCTCCTTGATAAGATTTGGAGCTGAGTTATACAACAAAATATAACAAAAGAGGAAGAAACTCCACCGTCATTAGCATACAATTATTAAAAATTCCAAGAAAAACTTAGTAATTATAAAACACTATCTGGATTAGCTGGCGACGGCGTGAACGGAGTGGTGGGCCCCACCAACGGGGCTGCGGTTTTGTCGGTCGGCCAAAGAATCCCGCCCCACGATCGAGGTCGGGGCTCCCTCGCAGCTCACTCGCTAATCTTAATGGGAGAATCTCTGGCTAGGTTCGGAACCGAGCCTGTAGATTTCCCAAAGCTGGATGTACTCGTGGGAAGATTCTATTGGATTCGAAGTGGCGATGGTTGAGATCGGAATCAATTTATCGTAACAATAACAAAATTTAAGATCACAATCAAGTGGGAGTAATTTTATGAGTCTTATGGGATAAGGACGAACAAATTTTTGAGTCGTTACCATTAATCGTTTGATACAATAAAAATAATCAGAAAGGAAAATGATGATTAGTTATTCCGTAAAACAGAATCGAGTAATACACGACAAATTAAGATTTGGAAAAAAATATTTTGTAGACTCATTTTATTTCGAGGACTTGCAAAGATATTTCGGATAGTCGCACAAATATGTTCATTTACCAAATATTCACAAAAAATATTTAATAAGTGAAAAGACGATTGTTTGTCAAATATTATTTTTTGGAATCACGAAATTAGAAGCAAAATATCATTTAAATTAGAGGCTTTACGAAATCTTGGCCAAATTTCGGAACTTCAACCTATTATGTTTTTTCTTTCGAAAGTCATATAATATGTCACTCTGCAATCTCCTTTTTGCCGTTCGATAAATGACATTAATTAACGGACAAAAACAATTCTCAAATTGCAACTGCAGAATACTTAATGGTGGATCTCTGTCCAATTAATTAGGATAACTGGGTAGAAAACGAGATGTTATTTTAACCAAAGGCTTATCTAATCTTTCTCTCTCATACATGCCAGCAATTTAAAAACCAAATTTAGCATAAGGTTACGAGTTTGAGGAAACCGAATTTTTTTTTCGGGTTAATACATACTTAGTATACAGACACAAACTCTACCGACTAGGACAAAATTTTTAATTCACCGCAAAATTTCGCAACAAAAAATAAGGATAAATTATCTTCAGGTCTCTGGTCTATAGAAAAATTATCTCTAGGGTCCCTGCTTTATAAAAAATTATTTAGCCGTCCTTGCTTTATGTAAAAATGTTGGTCTCAGGTCCCTAAGGCCGGAATCGGAGAAAATATTTTAGGTGCCTCTTCGCCGGAGAAAATCTCCTATTCCGGGCTTAGGGACCTGATACCAACATTTTTACATAAAACAGGGACCTTAGAGATAATTTTTCTATAGACCAGAGACCTGAAGATAATTTACCCCAAAAATAATATTGATTTGTCCTAAACAGCTGGAAATATAACAATTCATTTCAAAGTTTGAAATATAAATTATTGCGGGTACTGAAAACAACAATTCTGGGGTACGTAAATAAACCCACCGTGGACATTGGAGGAATACGGTTCCCCGCTGGCGAGGAAAGAGACAGGAAGCAAGAGGATTTTTTTCTTGACTAGTGCTGAAATTGCCGACAAATACCACAAAGGGTTGTCAGAAAAAGTTTTACTTGTCTGGGGTTGAGCAAGAAACCGCACAAAATTTTACGTTTTTATTTGCTAGAAACCGCACGATTTGACGCGGTTTTGTGCAAGACACGCACGATTTTGTGCGGTTTCTTACAACCCCAACAGCAGCCCCTAGCCGAGAATCTCTGCATCGGCTTACTCGGCTCATTCGTTTCTTAGAGAAAACGCAGTATTTAATGCGTTTTTTGGCGGCAGCTGTACCCCTATAAATTCACTCCGTGAGTGCATCCGAGAAGATAAAAAATACTATTGGAGTTTTTTTAGTAAAATGAGTAGAGGAAAAAGGCCCATTGTTGAAATAGATTATAAAGCTTTATATGGTCCAAATTTTGACATAAAAGAAGAGAAACGAAATCTATGGAAATACATCAAGAAAACTTCGGAAGTTCTTC
Organism: Hypericum androsaemum; assembly: GCA_963995505.1. Lineage (NCBI taxonomy): Eukaryota > Viridiplantae > Streptophyta > Magnoliopsida > Malpighiales > Hypericaceae > Hypericum > Hypericum androsaemum. The sequence continues at coordinate 16,388,846 of OZ023190.1, forward strand.
CTGAAAAATCAGTAAAAAACAAGTGCGATGATAATTTGTTCAAAAGAAATCCATGGATTTCCGCCGTTCACTTTGTCAAGATCGAAGGTATTCTATGTTTGTAACTTCAATTACCTAATTTTTTTAGAAACAAAATTAATTTTTTGTACAGGTTTGATGATTGGAAACACATTTATTGGGGCAACAATTGAGGACTTCAAAAATACCCATAGTGGTACTACAATTTCACAGGTAATAGTTTTAAAATTATCCTTTAAATTGAGTTTCTCTGTGATATTTGATAGTTAATTTTATAGATTATTCTTTAAATTATTCTTGTAGATGGTTGTGTACGTGAAGAGTTTGACTCGTATATGTATATACACACTCGCCACATTTCAGGTAGAATTAAAATAATTTTTAATTATGCTCAAGTATCTTGTGTTATGAAAGTTACTTTACCTTTTATATTTTGAAGGATCCTACCGGCAGCATTCGCGGTAGCATAAAAGACTCTACCGGTACTATTGATGCAGGATGTGTGTTGTTGCTTAAAAATGTGAGTAAATCCTATTATTATCCTTTTGACTGGTTTGAATACTTGTTGACTAGTTTATGTGCTTCAGGTAAAAGTGGACTCAGACTGGAACAATAAATTGTTTATGGTTACTGATGAGAATGTGATCAAAGTCTTCAAGAAAAATGGTGCAACTTCGTCAACAAATTAGTATTGTTATGTCTTGTTGTTATTCAAGAATCATGCACGTTTAGTGTATTATTTCAGACTATTATGTATGGATTATTAATATGCACTTATTTTTGGCGTATATTATTTGAGATTACTATGCATTTCACGACAAGAATGTCCTTATTTCCAAACAATTTTACATGAAACAACAATTAGACATAAATTTCCAAGCTAGTCTTATTGGTAGTCTATAAAATTAGCTTTTATCACCTTGCACGCGTGGTCTCTGAAATCAACTTTTGTCGCCTGCATGCCTATTGTACATGTTTAAAATATCCTTTACAAATACAAATAATACAGATAAGGTAAATTAAAAGAAGTGAAAAACTTGCAGATAATACTCACGATGTTCCATAGATAATATAATTTGATAAATTAAAATTACAGCCCACAAATATTGTTCAACGATTTTAATACAATGAAATCATAAAAATAGAAGAAAATACATCATGAGCACTAACTCGAAATTTCTCCACATTTTTTGAAAACTTTGACCACATTATATTTTGTAATGTTGATAACAAAAACTCCGTGGAATGGAGAAAAGAGTGAAACCTGTATAGAATGTACACAAATTATGTCAATTTGATTTACATATTTTATAATAATAAATTAGTATAATATCACACAGAAAATTGTGCTATGCTTTGTTTATTTATAAGCGACTTAAAGCAAGAAGAGGCAAATTTTTGGAGTATTTTTCCTAAATGGGGTTTATTTTCCTGACTATACTCTGATTGGGGTTCTGAAGAAAAGTTTTCAATGTCTGGGGTCGAGCCAAAAAATGCTCAAAATAGAGCGGTTTGATTCGTGACAATACTCTTCATCTATCATGATATGCACGTTAGGGCTAGGAATATTGATTCGTCTCATCACTCTCAGCCTCAAAGAAATTGAGTACCTTCTAAAATAGGTGTCATCAGTCTCCCAAAATAAAAAAGGCCATGTGTTGTCATGAGATGTATTGATTCGTTTCAAAAATATTAGTTGTACCTATTTTGAATTTGACGTCAATTATTGATTCTTTTCTGGAAGGTCGTAGGTTGTAGCGAGGACAAACAACAAAACTGCACTTTTGTATGCGGTTTTATAACAAAAAAAATGATAAACCAAAAGAATGCTAAAAAAATGCATGCAATAGGAAATATTTGTTGCATGTTAGGGCTATTGATGTAGTCTGTGCTCTCATCAGTCTGGCAAAATAAAAACAAATGGGTCAGAAATTAACTTTAAAAGGACAAAGGGAATAGTATGACTTATATTCATAATTTTGCATCATTCACCTATTATGATATGCATGTTAGATCTACGAGTATTGATTTGTCTCATCACTCTCTTAGCCTATATTGACTCGTCTCATCACTATGCCAACATACATGTCTGGAAATTTTACTTTAATAGGACAATCTAAAAACTGTTCAATAGAACAAGTTGTATTGATTAGTTTTCCAAAATCATCACCTACCATGATATGCATGTTAGGGCTAGGTCTCATCACTCCCCCAAAATAAAAAAAGCCCATGTATTGTCATGAGATGTATTGATTCGTTTCAAAAATATTAGTTGTACCTATTCTGAATTTGACGCCAATTATTGATTCTTTTTCGGGAGGTCGTAGGGCGTAGAGGGAAAATAAGTAAAAAACCGTACTATTTTATGGGATCGTAGGGCGTAGAAGGATAACAAGCAACATTACTCAAAGGCTAATGACGTTTCCAATTCATATTTCTACCACTGGTCGTATACGGCTCTGGAGGATGACGTTCTCTATTACCTCGGCGTAGTTGCACAACATGATGGGCAGGTTCCCTTTCCTCTGCAGTGTCACTTGCCACCTGTATGTCTTCGTTGTCACCTGTTTGGTCATTCACATCCATTGTTGGACTTGTGGAGTTCATCAAGTCATTTATTTCTCTAAAAGACCCCGTGACTTGATTGCCAAATTGACTAAAAGGCGTGGAAAATACTGGCGAGTGACCAGCAAAATTTTGAAAAGTTTGAAGTACTGGTGTATCGAACATGGCCGGTCTATAGAAGTTTTGCTGTGAAGATTGTCCCCCCATATCCCGGGACTCTAAATATGGCTGCGAACTTGACCCCGGCATATTAGGATCACATGGTGGCATGTAATCATTCCATTGGAGGGGCGGCATGACAGGAATGCAAGGTATGGGCTGCACACTCATGACTGGTCTCCTCCTACTTGAAAGGGTTCTCTTACTTCTACCCCGCGGTTTCTAATTATATAAAATTAGGTACTTTAAATTAGTAAATAAAAGAAAACAACTGCCAGTGTAGTTTGTAGCATATTTTACCTTCTCGTCTTCTTCAATTCCATAATCCGCATTTAACTCAACATTATAGCATTTAACTCAACATTATACAATGAAACAGGTACAAACCGCACAATGAAAGACGAAGACCTAGGCGACTAGCAACATACCTGATCTTTTTCTGAGTCGCCGGAGGTTCGGTTCGATGGAGATTGATTGCCAATGAGGTTGGGTACAAAGGAGGCTGGGGGTGGGCGGAGGTTTTTAGCAGAGCAAGAAGAAAATATGGGAAGAGTGAATGATTGGCAGAGTAGAAGGTAAGTTATTAATTAGGTTTCTATTAAAATTAATTAGGTTAGGTACAAAGGATGCTGGGGTGGGCGGAGGTTTCTATTTGAAATTAATTAGGTTGTGTTTGGACATGGTATAAAACGCAAAAAAAATTGCGTTTTCATTTGATTCCTATATTAAACGCACAAATGACTGCGTTTTTATTCCTTCAATTTTGTTTCATTTTCCGAAGATAGAATGATCCCATGTTATGCAATTTAATTAAAATAACATATAATAATGAAAATATAATACAATTTATTATAACATAAACCAAAAATAATACAAAAGCTAATGAATAAAACAATTCATATATTAAAATGCACAAAAAGCCGCGTTTTAGATTAACCAAAAATTTATTACAACAAAAACCAAAAATAAAAAAACTATTACAAATAATCAAGATAATTACAAATTTTTTCAACAAATTTATTGAACTAATAATGTTCTCCATTGTAGCTTGATCTTTCACCCATTTCTTGGACTTTATATTCGAAGATCGATAACCAAATTCACGGAGAGTGCACCATCCAAGCCATCCACAACTATTATTTGCACAACAATAGTATAGACGGTCTTTATTTTTTTCACTCTCAGTAATTCTTACCAAAGTACGAACATCGTATTCACATTTAATATTGATATATCTTGCACCATCATCTATCTTGTACGAAAAATTTGAAGATGACATAATGGACAACCTCCTAACCCAGTAAATATGAGTATTTATTATGAAAACTTATAGATTTGTTTTGTGTGAATAGGTGAAATTTCATTAGCTTTTATAGGGAGAGAAAAAATCAGCCAATGAGCCGAGCCGAGCCGATACCGGAGCCACATGTGAAGATTCGAGGGAGTGTGAAGGTTGGACACCTGCATAAAACCGCACAAAATCGTGCATTTTCTTGCTAAAACCGCACAAAACCGTGCGGTTTTGTGTAAATTAAAACGCACAAATTTGTGCGGTTTTGCCTGAACCCCAGACAGGGAATTTTTTTTCTGACAACCCCATTTAGGGATTTGTCGGATAATTGGATGCCCTCCAGGAAATTGACCCGCAAACTCAACCGAAATATCCTGAAGGATTGGGCCCACCGATACGTTCGCAATCCAAACCACGTGCCACGTGCCAGGCAATTACCCAGCCCAATAAACCATATTTTTGGATCTGATTTGTAAGAAAGAAAGTAACCGATGACAGGTTATGTAAACGTTTTTTTCCTTAAAAAAAAGGTTATGTAACCGTTTTTGGATCAGTGTATCCACATTAATCTTCTCTGTCGACTTAAAAGGTTGTTTTTGTCGAAAAATAATTTGCAATCATGAGAATAGTGAAGTAACAATGATGTTAGACACATAAATTACCCTCAGGTCCCTGTGTTATGATTTTATCATTCGCAGGTCCCTATGTTATGAAAATAGTGTGTGAGGTCCCAGTATTTTAAGAAATATTGGTCTGAGATCCCTGGCCACCGGATCAGAGATTTTCTCCGGCGGAGAGCTATCTGGAATGACCAAAATACCCCTCTGGTAAAAAAAACTCATCATCTTCAACCTTTGAACACCAACAACATCAACTCAACTCAAAAATACCAGAACCGGCGATCGTCCAACTTCAACACCCAGCGGATCGACCACATCTACATCGACCCCCACAAGGCCAAGATGAAGCTCCACTACGCCGATCTCAGCGACGCCTCCTCCCTCTGCCGCTAGCTCGACACCATCCTCCCCGATGAGGTCTACAACCTCGCCGCCCAGAGCCACGTGGCTGTCTCCTTCGAAATCTCGGACTACACTGCCGATGTCATCACCACCGGTACCCTCCGCCTCCTCGAGGCGGTCAGATCTCACATCGCCGCCACTGAGAGAGACCAGATCTGCCAGGCTAGGTCCAGCGAGATGTTCGGAGCCACCCCGCCACCTCAGGCCGAGAAGACGCTGTTTCACCCCAGATCGCCTCCGCGATCTCCAAGTGCCCCGCCCATTGGTACACTGTTAACTACCGCGAGGCCTGCGGGCTCTACGCGTGTAATGGGATTCTGTTCAACCAAGAGTCCCTTCGCTGAGGCGAGAATTTCGGCACCCGGAAGATCATCCTGTAGGTGTTTTCTTGTTTTGGGTTTTGGAAGGGTAAAATGGAACCGATGGACACGAGTGTTTTTAATCGAGTGTTGTTAATATTTAATTTGGTGTTCTTGAGTTGAGTTGAGTTGATATTGTTGGTGTTCAAAGGTTGAAGATGGAACTAAGGTTGAAGATGATAAATTTTTTTTACCAGAGGGGTATTTTGGTCATTCCAGATGGCTCTCCGCCGGAGAAAATCTCCGATTCGGTGACTAGGGACCTCAGACTAATATTTCTTAAAATACAGGGACCTCACACACTATTTCTATAATACAGGAACCTGCGAATGATAGAACCATAACACATAGACCTCAAGGTAATTTGTCCTAAATGTAATAACTCAATTCGTCAATTGTTAAGAGGCGCTGCTAAACCATGATTATTTTACTAGTTTATGTGACATCGCTACAATAATATATATATGCAAATATTTATAGAGAACATGAATGTAACTCTAGTTAGATCACAAGCTAGTGAGTCGATATATACTCCATCATACTACAAACCCAACAATTTGATCTCATGGTTTCAGACTAAAAAGGTAGAGGTGTCAATCTAACATAAAGCTTTTTGGTCGGGTGGTTATAATTTATTCCTTATGATATTTACATATCAATTAGAAGTTGAAGATTATTCATTATGATATTTATTCATTATAATGACTTTCTTAACGAAATCTACTTCATGAACTTACAGGTTTGCTTAAAAATATTGTCATTTACTACTTGATTCGGCTCCTATTAATCACTATCATAAGCATATTTTTGTCTGTCGCCAGTTTGCTTATTATATATTTTTTTGCTTATTATTAAATTCATGGACAAAAAAACTTGCAACAAAACCTTTAAAAAAAACTTGCAACAATTTGCCTCACTTTGTTGGACCTTGGGCCCATCAGGCAATTATTATTGTGTCTGATGGGCCTGACAATTATTATTGTGCCTGATTGGGCCCAGGCCCATCAGGGTTGACCGGCCCCAATGCCGTGTAGGCGCCACGTCAGCGTGACGTGGCGCTGACGTAATTGTCACCAAAGGTGGCGGCCCACGTGCCGCCACGTGGCGGACACACGATCCGAAGCTGGGGGATAGCTTTGCCACGCTGCGCGCCACGTGGCGGACACACGGTCCGAATTGCCACGTGGCGGACACGCGATCCAAAGTGACACGTGGCACGCCACGTGGCGGTCGTGCGACCTAGCAGTGTCACGTGGCGCATTCTGGTGTGCCGGATTTCCCTATAAAAGGGGAAATCTGGCTGGATCAATTTGATAGTTTGCCCACAACTAGACCTGACCACGGTTCGAATTTAGACGAATTCGAATCGAATTTATTCGAATTTGAATTTATCAAAACATTAAACCATATTCAATTCTTCAAAAGACGAATCGAATACGAATTATGAATTTTCGAATTAGAATCAAATTATAATCGAATTATAATTTGAATTCGAATTAATTCTATAATTTTAATACTTAATTAAAAAAATTCTAAAACCTCTACTTTTTTTGAATATTTTGAATATTTTTGTAATATTTTCGAAAAAGTTTAAAAAGTTTTGATATTTTTTAAAAAATTTAAAAACTTTGATTTTTGCTTCAAATATTAAAAAAAATTAGGAATTAGTGTTTAACATTTTTTGGGAAAAAGAAATAAACTAAAGATTGGGCTTGCACTTAATGTACCAAATTAAGTTGCCTACGTATCCTTAGCTCCGAAGGAATCAAAGCCCACGTAGTTCTCTTACCTTTATGGAGCTAACTCACTTAGTCGGATGTGTTTGTGCTTTCACCGGTTGTGGCATCATCGATGTCGTATAGTTGGTCGGGATTTTCCCGGACCAATTCTTGTTGTCGTCTTTCCGCCTTGGTCCAATCGGCGAGTAATGCTTGTGCCTCCAAAGATTGCGGTGTCATTGAGTACCGGTGTTCATCCAAAATATTACCTCCTGCACTAAATGCTTGTTCCACGGCAACCGTCGAAATCGGACAAGCAAGCAATTCTTTGGCAATAATTAACATAACCGGAAATTATTCTACATGGTTGTTCCACCATTCTAATAAAGGAAAACTAGAAGATTTGACAAATGGAATATCAAATTGTGTGTTAAGATATAAATCAAATTCCAAATTGGTTAAACTTATTCCTCGGGGTCTTTTTTATTTTTTCATTAACAATCTTTCCGTAAAACTTAATTTTTCACCTTGTGAGGGAGAGGGAGTTGGTTCATTAGATGTAGAAGCATTATTCCTAATACTATAATCACTCGTTAAATCTAAAATATCTTTTTTTACATTGTTTGTAATTTTTACAACATTATCTTCTAGATTAGGAACTTGCAAAAAAAATTTCAAATTTGTGTAATACGCATATAATAAATTTTGTAAACCATCAATTTTAATGTTCGGCATAAAAACGGTTACAATTAAATTAAGTTGGGGAATCTCCTTGAAATACTTTAACCATTTGTTAGCCATTTCCGAAACGCATGATGACATCTTGGGTACAAAGATTAAATATATGACATGCACATCTAATATGAAAAAATTTTCCTCCGAATCGTGTACAACAAATTTCTAAATCCTTAATCATAACATTATTAGAACTTGCATTATCTAGAGAAATTGAAAATATTTTTTGAACTAGATTATATTCTTGTAAAATAGTATGCAATATTTTATAACAATTATTCCCACTATGACTATCATCAAAAACTCTGTATGCAATTATTCTTTTTTGTATATTCCATTCATTATCAATCCAATGACATGTAACACCAAAATATGAATGTGTTTGCCAATGATCACTCCATATATCACAACATATAGAAACTCGACCATCAAAATCAAAGAAAAAAGTTTGTAATTTTTTTTTATTTTTCTTGTATAAATTTTTTACATATCGTGTTAATGTACTTCGTGGAACTTTTTTTGCACTAGGATTTAAAGCATTTTGACAATAAGTTGTAAAATTAAGTTTTTCACCAAAACTAAAAGATAAATGTTCAGTAGCAACTAATTTAGCTAATTCTTCTCTATTATTTTGATCGGTGTAATGAAATAAAACATTAGGTATAGTAGATAATTGAGTTTGTGATTTTTCAAAACCAACTTCGTGTGGATGTTTAGTATTCAAATGAATAGTATAAGTACCATATCCATTCCCGGTTTTGAATTCATATTGTTTACCACAATAATTACATGTAATTTTGAAGATACCTTTTTCTCCGGTAGAAATTTTTGTGAAATGTTTAGTAAAAAGTAATGAAGGTGATTTTTTTACCTTTTGTGGATTGTTGAATATTGAATCAACACTTTCCCGTTGAGCTTCATCATGGACGTTCATCATTTCTTCCGGAATAGGATAAGTAGAAATCGGTGGAAAATCTGATTCAATAGAATCGTGATGTTCCACACGTTTTTCCTTACCCTTATTTGCTCTACTTGATGACATAATTATATAGTAATATGAGTAATTATATGAGAAATATGACTAATATATCTAATTTGTAAACTTGAGGGAGAATTTATATAGCTCAAATTTTCAATAAGAGAAGTAGAGAATTGAGATTGCAATGTGTAAAATTTGAAGAATAAGAGGTGGTATTTATAGAGTTGTGAAGAAATTTTGAATTTATAAAAAAAAAATTTTAAAAGTACCAACAGTAAAAAAAAATGGTAACCTGGGGATTAAAACGGTAACAAAAAAACGGTAAGAAAAAAACGGTAATTTGTCCCTGACGCTGACGCAAGCGCTGATGTCAGCGCTGACGTCAGCAAAATTCAAATACCCCCCGCGCGAGCCTCAACACCCCCCCCCCCCGTTTTTGAATTCCCCCGCCCCTCTCCCCCGCCCCTTTTTTTTTTGAATTTTTACGAATTCGAATCGAATTCGATACGAATTCAATACGAATCAAATTCTCAAAACGAATTCGAATTGAATTCACCGGTTTGACGAATTACAAAAAACTTGAACCGTATTCAATTCTTATCATGACGAATTCGAATCGAACTTTTTGACGAATCGAATTATTGTCGAATCGAATCGAATTTTTTTTGAATCGAATCGAATCGAATCACGAATCAAATTCAATTCATGGCCAGGTCTACCCACAACCACTCAATAAGAAAGAAAAAAATCTTGATTAGTTCCTAAATTTTGATCAGATTTTCTATAGAGAAAATCTCGTGAAAATCAATTACGAATCCGTTAAAATGTGATCGTAATTCGACTAGCACGAAGACTTTGTGAACCCAAACCTGTGGACCTCTTGCTTCATCAAGTAAGTAATTTATTATTAACAAATTAGTTTGTTAATTAAACGGGTTTAATACGTAATTACTCGTTAATTACGCGTCGAATCTGTCAAATGGTATCAGAGCATGGTTGAAACCATGTTTTGATGATGATATGATGTTTTAATTCAAGTAATTATGTGATTTATTGAGTTAAAAATCGTATTAATTATGATTTTATGGAAAATCATAATCTGTTGGACTTTAATGTAATTAATTTAGAACCAGCGGGACTAAATTGAATTTTGCCTAACCACGCGGGCAAATTCGCATACGCGTGAAACCTTAAAGTACCAATCTAAAATTAGACCACTTGCGTGGCATCTGCGTGGACTTCGGTACAATTTTTGGAAAATTTGGGGATTAATTGGAAATTTGTCCAAAAATCCACAAATCGACAAAAACCCTAATCAGGCGATTTCGCTCCGAATCAAATTCCATCGATTTTGTCAGAAATTCGACGATATCGACGCCGTAGATCGACGATAGTCGATTCTCCGGTTTCCCATTGACGTTTCGTACCACTTTTGTGGATCGACGGCACCAGAATCGCGAGATCGAAGTCGACGATGACCGCGACGGAGAACGGACGTACGACGGCCCGCGAGGCTACTATGGACGTGATCGCGATGCCGAGACGAGTCGATTGCAATCGGTCTCGGCCGGTGGTTCACCACCGTTACGCGGCGGTCGTAGGTGGAGCGGCGGTCAGAATTTTCGCCGATCGCGGGAGAAGAGAGAGAAAAGGAAGGGGAAATATGCGAGGGGCAAAATCGTAATTTCACGATTTTTCTAAAAAATATTTATACCCGGGTCAAGAAAATCAAAAAATGGGACGGATTGGCCTGGTTTATTGGTTCGACCTAACCCGATTTACGGTAAGTCAAAATTGGACTTAAATGTTAGATTTTTCCTCTTTTAATTGAATAAAATCAATTTTTATTCAATTAAAATCCTATAAATTGATTAAAATTTTGTGAAATTTTTGTCAATTAGGTTTATTAAAATTATAACGATATTTTAATAAACTTAAAAATATTTTGGAACGAGTTCCGAGATATGCTAAAGTTAAACTAAAATTACATAAATTGATCCATAATATGATCATCAAAAGATTGAAAAATGAGTTTTTCAATCCTATTTTGGGAAAATATAAGAATTAACCCGAAATTGAATTACAATTGTAGCAAGATTTGATGGCTACTGGAGAAAGGTATCTGAACTTCTGTGCAACAGAACTTCGACAAAAGATTCTGAAGCGCCGTTTACCGCTGCGTGTGCCTAAGGATGACATGTATGTTATCGTCGAGCACGTTGAGGCTGTTCACCGGGAGATGCAAGAATGCATCTGGGCCGGAGGTTACGATCATGGAGAGGACTGGCCCTCTATGTTTCGAGACCTCCTGGTCACGCTAAAAATCCAAGAAGATATGAGTATCTTCTCGGCACCTAAATTCAATACGCATAGAGATGCTCTCTATGGTTTGATTCACTATCTCGAGGAGAGGGGTCTTCTCAGAGAAATGATACCTTCTCCAGTTCTGGAGCTGAGAAGCGGTTTAATCTTGAACCGCTACCTCGCTAAGGAATACCATTACAGTTTTCCTCCGCTCCTGATCATCTAGATCATGGATTCAATTCCAGTTCCGGCAAGTACCCTGGAACTTCTCGCCGGATCGTCCTCGCACCCGGTCCCCACAGGATCGTCCTCGGACCCGGATCCAGATATGTATCTGGATTCTCCTACCGGATCGCATGGACATCCGATCCCTGTGTGATTACATGTTTAACTGTCCCCATGTACATATGTTGTTTTTGGGAGAATTTTGTACAATAGGTTGAGACCTTGTATGAGTTTTTTGTACATGCGTGTATAAGCTCAGAATGTACAAATGTATGTAATTAAATAAAAATATTTGTTTACTTACTTCCACTTGAATTTACTATCGATGAACTTTAAACGGTTGAAGTGTAAGATTAATACTTGAATGGTGAGGGGAAGCATGCCCGCAACCCACTTCGATTTTGAGATTAATCAAGAACTTCATATCGTTAAAAAGTTATTAGTGAATAGTAAATTGTATCATATTGCCAAATCAAACTTCTAATATGTTCTCATATTAAAAAATCCATATAGAAATGTCAGTTGCTTCTAGATCCATCATAGCTGAGCTAAACCGTGAGCTAAAACTCAATGGTGAAAACTATGAGAATTACAGCATGAAAATCCAATATGTACTTGAAGAACAAGAGGTTCTGGAGCACATATATGTGATAATGGATGAGCCTGAAGAAGGCACAACTGCTCAACATAAGCGAGACAAAGAAGCTTATGTTATTTGGAAGAAAAAGAACACTACTGCTCGATTAATTTTGATGAGTTCAATGATGGATGATATCACAAGATAATTTCGCGTGCATGACAATGCGAAAGAGTTATGGGATGCTCTCAAACAAAATTCGGAAAGCTTTCAGTGTCGAAGCAGCGTGCTTTGACCATAAGGTTTGACACCTTTAAAAAGCGTCCGGAGGTTCCCATGAGGAAACACTTGAGAGTGATGTCCAATATGATCAGTGAACTGGCAGAGGCTGGTCACATACTCAGCAATGAGTAGCAGATTCAAGCTGTCATCCGTTCTCTACCACCAAGTTGGGAACAGATGAAGATGAATCTTACCCATTCCGATCATTTGGTAACATTTGATGATGTTGCCAGACACCTTGAGCTGGAGGAAGATCACCTTCTAGCTATGAAATCCCACCCTGAAGCCCATTCAATTTGTTCAACTGGGAGTGGTGGGAAAAAGAAGAAAGGTAAAGGGAAGGGTAAGTGTAAACAAAGTCCAAAGGCTGAAAACCATGGAACCAAGTTGGATGGCTCCCAGGCTAAAAAGAACAAGCGGTTTAACATTTCAAAAGTGAAATATTTTAACTGTCAACAGAAGGGACATTTTGCAAAAGATTGCAAGATGCCCAAGCAGGTACATCTAAACTCAAGTGTGAGTAAGTTGTATGTATCCTCTTGTACCCTTCTAACTGAGTCACATTCTATGTGGGTGATTGATTCAGGAGTGACAGACCATATAGCTAGAGACCGTTGTTCGTTCGTTGAGTACAGGCAGTTGCCGGCTGGAGCAAAAACTATTTTTATCGGTAATAACTCGTGCGTGGATGTGAAAGGCCTGGGCACTTGTAGATTATACCTTCGTGGTGGTCGTGCCCTTTTTTTACATGACGTATTGTTTGCTCCAGACATACGAAGGAATCTGATCTCAGTTTCGGCCTTAATGTCTTTAGGTTTTCGGTTGTCATTTGAGAACGACACTGTTAGATTATTTTTAGATGATGCCTATTTTGGCCTTGGATATATATCGGAAGGTTTTTTGATTCTGGAAATTGATCCTTGTGAAAGTTTTTCCTTTGTCATTAGTTCAAACTCATCAGAGGATGATATTAAACTATGGCATTCTAGACTTGGCCATATCAGTCAGGATCGTTTAAACTGTCTAGCTAAGGCAGGACTGTTGGGCAATATAGAGAAATCTATATTACCTAGTTGCGTATCCTGTCTAGAAGGGAAAAGTACTAGAAAACCTTTCTGTACTGGGGTTAGAGCCAAATTTCTACTATAATTAGTCCATTCTGACATATGTGGTCTAATGAACGTGAGGGCAAGGCATGGAGCATATTACTTCATCACCTTTATTGACGACTATACTAGATATGGTCTAATATACCTAATTTCTCACAAGTCTGAAGCCTTAAACTGCTTCATGACATACATGAATTTTGTTGAGAATCAGAAGGACAGAAAGATAAAGGCCTTACGAACTGATCGTGGTCGTGAATATCTTTCTGATGAGTTCAAAGCTCTATGCATTGAAAAAGAAATTGAACATCAGTTGTCCATTCCTTATACACCACAGCAAAACGGAGTTGCTGAAAGAAGGAATAGAACCCTTATTGATATGGTTAGATCAATGATGGCAGACGCAAGTTTGCCTATATCATTATATGGAGATGCGCTCCTGACTGCCGCATACGTTCTAAACTGTGTTCCCTCTAAGTCTGTTACAGCCACTCCTTACGAAATGTGGACAGATCGGAAGCCCGATTTATCCTATTTTAAGCCATGGGGGTGTGCGTCATATGTCCATTCTACCTCCAGTACTTTCGGTAAATTAGGACCGAGAGGTAGAAAAAGTATCTTTATAAGATACCCAGAGGTATCTAAAGGGTACGTGTTCGTAGGTGAACTGGACAATGAACATGTAACAGAATTTGAATCACGCGATGTCACATTTTTGGAAAATGAATTTCCAAAGTTGGGAGAGGTTAGTAATGACCTTACCCTTTATGAGACAAATGAACCAGAATCATCTGGATCACTTCTTCTGAGTGGGAGAATTGAGGAGGAAGATAGAGATTTTTTAACTCAAAATAATCCGGAAGGTCGTGATCTGAGTCCTGAAAGGGAGGTAATTCTTTATTCCAGTGGGAGTACGGTATTTCCACCCTGAGGGAGTACAATTCCTGGATATGATGAATACATGAGAGATGTTTATCAAAAGCGAGAATACCGTAGGTCTAGCAGAACTAGCATACCATGCTGATGATTTGACATCGAAGGCGAGGCTAATGCGTTCTTGGTATCACTAAAGAAATTTGGTGGTCCAAGTGAAATTCTTCTGGCCATCCTGCAGAATGAAGATGAACCAAAGAATGTATCTGGAGTTTTGTCATCTCCAAAATGAAATGAATGGATGAATGCAATGGAAGAAGAAATGTCTTCTATGATCAAAAACCAGGTTTGTGATCTGGTTGACCTACCTAAGGAACGTAGGGCAATTGGAAATAAGTGGATTCTCAAAATCAAGCGCAATGCAGATGGCAGTATCGAAAGATACAAAGCGCGTTTGATTGCCCAAGGGTTTAAACAACAGGCTGGAATAGACTATGAGGAGACTTTTGCACATGTTGTTAGATTTACGTCAATTAGGGTCATTTTAGCTATAGTTGCTAACATGAATCTAGAATTACATCAAATAGATGTAAAGACTGCTTTTCTCCAAGGAGAATTGGATGAAGAAATCTACATGGTTCAGCCTGAGGGCTACATTCAAAAAGGCTGCGAACACAAAGTTTACAAATTGAATAGATCAATTTATGGCCTTAAGCAGTCGTCTAAACAGTGGTATATTCGCTTTCATAATACGATCATGCAGCATGATTTTATAATGATAGACGAAGATTACTGCGTGTATGTTAAGCGATCAGGGAAGAAGTTTGTTATCATCACTTTATATATTGATGACATACTTTTAGCTGAAAATGACATGGGATTTCTTGTCGAAATCAAAGATTGGTTATCTTCCAACTTTGAAATGAAAGACATGGGTGAAGCAGATTACATACTCGGAGTTAAGATTTCGAGAAATCGTTCGAAGAGAATAGTGTCTCTTTTACAAGAGACATATATTCGTAAAATAGTAGAATATTTCAATTGTGATCACAATAACCCAAAGTATGTCCCATTGGTTAAAGGTCATAATTTGTGTAAGGACATGTGTCCAAAAATAGCTAAACAACGTAGGGACATGGAGAAGATTCCGTATGCCAATGCAGTTGAATGCCTGATGTACGCAATGTTGTGTACTAGACCTGATATTTGCTATGCTGTAGGAATAGCAAGCAGATATCAGTCTGATCCAGGCAATGCTCACTGAAAGGCTGTCAAAGAGATTTTAAAATATTTGAACACTACTGCAGAATACTCCTTGTGCTATCAAGGCCGTGACCTGATATTGAGTGGCTATACTGATACTGATTGGGGAGGTGATGTGGATAAGAAAAAGTCTATATCTGAATTCATTTTCTTGTTAAACGGGGGTGCTATCTCATGGAGCAGTAAGAAGCAAACATGTGTATCCCTGTCAACAATGGAAGCAGAATATGTAGCTTCAGCTCATACTGCACAAGAAGCGGTATGGTTGAAGAGATTCTTAAGCCATCTCTCTCTGATCAACTCGACGGAGCCCGTGAGTCTATTCTGCGATAACCAGGCGGCTATAGCTTATGCTAAGGATCCTAGATTCCATAGCAGGGCTAAGCATATAGATATTAAATTTCACTCTGTTAGAAATTTAATAAAATATAAAAAACTGTGTATGAAACACATATCTACACGAGATATGGCCGCAGATCCAATGACTAAAGCATTACCTCGAGAAGTGTTGGAGAAACATGTTAAGTCACTGGGTTTACGACGGTTTCTTTTGTAATCCAATTAGTTAGAATAAAGGATTTTTATTTAGCAATATGAGTTAAATGTGAAACATGTCGGACAGAGAAGTAGCCCACTTACACGGGTGTTTACCTCAGTGGGAGTCAAGAAGTTGATTCCTAGATGAGATGAGGCAGTTATTGGACATACATAAGTGCATGTCCTATGATGAAATGCCGTCTTGCTCAAGAGCAAGTTTTCTTATGGGATGCAGGAATAAGTTGCTGCATTTGGATTTTCTACAATCCATATGATAAAATATAAGTGAAACTTATCATACTGTCTGTCCTATTAGCCTAGAGTTAAGCTAAGGCTGATACTCTAGTATGGTGTTAAATGACATGTATTCTTTTAAAAAAGAAAGTACACCGTAACACGTGATTAGTATCATGTGTGCTACTCGACCACTGGATGGGATGAAAATGTTGAGTAATTTCACAATCCCTGGTGTGAGACCAATTTTCGAGAACTGTGATTTCCAAAACCTACCCTTAAGATCCTAAACGTATTCTGGAAGTATGATCCAGTGCTGCTAGCTTGGAAAGTTCATGAAAAGGTTATGGCATAGCGATTCGACCTGGCAGGGCTGACCAGAAAAGCAGGCTGTATCATTATGAAAAGAATATAGTTAAGGAAGAAGGAACTCTGTTCATCACATTCTGAGTTTCGTGGTTCAGGTGCACCAATTGTATTGAAAAGTACAATAGTGAACCCGAATATAATTGTTTGAAATCACTGATGTGAACAATAGAATGTGACATGAGTCCTGGGGTAATATCATACATTATACAAGAAGGTTGTCGAGATGCTACTATTCAAATAGCCTGAGTGTCCGTGCTCTTGAATTTGGCTTAACATACTCGACGTGTGCTAGTCGCACGAAATCCTTTAAAGAAATCTGATAACTGTTGATCAAGGTCAGTAATAATTGAGTGGGAGATGTTGGACCTTGGGCCCATCAGGCAATTATTATTGTGCCTGGTTGGATGGGCCGGTCAACCCGCGTTGACCGGCCCAATGCCACGTAGGCGCCATGTCAGCGTGATGTGGCGCCGATGCAGTTGCCGCCAAAGGTGGCGGCCCACGTGGCACGCTGACGTGGTGCCACGTGGCACACCATGTGGCGGACATGCGGTCCGAAATGCCACGTGGCGGTCGTGCAACCCAGCAGGGTCGCGTGGCGCATTCTGGTGTGCCGGATTTCCTTGATAGTTTGCCCACAACCACTCAATAAGAAAGAAAAAATTCTGGATTAGTTCCTGAATTTTGATCAGATTTTCTATAGAGGAAATCTCGTGAAAATCAATTACGAATCCGTTAAAACGTGATCGTAATTCGACTAGCACGAAGACTTTGTGGACCCGAACCTGTGGAACTCTTGCTTCAACAAGTAAGTGATTTATTATTAACGAATTAATTTATTAATTAAACAAATTTAATACATAATTACTCGTTAATTACACGTCAAATCCGCCACACTTTTACCACGACAACCGCACTCGATATAGTTCTATTATTATTAGCACCAAATCATCTATTTCCGGTCAAGAATAATATAACATGTCGTTATAGTTGCAAAAAGTAGACAAACTAAAAATAAAATATATTTAGACAGAAGAGAGAGAAAAGGTCGGAAATCGTGACTGTCAAATCCAACATATTCTCTCTCATACACGCAAGACTCCTCGCCT
Organism: Hypericum androsaemum; assembly: GCA_963995505.1. Classification (NCBI taxonomy): domain Eukaryota; kingdom Viridiplantae; phylum Streptophyta; class Magnoliopsida; order Malpighiales; family Hypericaceae; genus Hypericum; species Hypericum androsaemum. Next base: position 16,406,571 of record OZ023190.1, read on the forward strand.
CACTCCCTCTAATCTATCACTAATCCTTAATTCTCATAATCCGGAAGCTCCCCTGGATCTTCACTTCCACAAAATCGCTGATCTTCTCTCTCCCTTATTTCTTTTTCCCTTCCATATTAAAAAAAACTCGGGAATTCCTCGCGGCTTCTCCTCCTTGAAGCTTGGACTCGCCTACACAAACAACCATGTTCCAGATTTCCCAGGTACCACCAAATATATTCACCTGCAGTATCTTTTTTTAATAATCTCTTTTCCCATTTTTGTGGTGTACCAAGATAAAATATTCTCATTCCTAGTTCCGGTACTAAAAATCTAACCTTTACTGGTCCTATCTTCTTCCCCTCTTTCTCTCCCAACCCAATTCTACATTTGGTGTTTTGTTCCTCTGTTCCTCAGCTCAGTGAATTTAGTTTTTGGGAAGAGATATAAAGATCGTTACTTGGTTAGCTGGGTCCCTGGCTAGTGACGACATTTACTTTTTATTTGCAAATTATTCTTCTTCTTCATTCCATTCAAGTAGTTTTTACACTTGTCCGGGATTGAACCAGCATCTCGGTCAATCCGAGTAGTTGTAGGTACACTTGTAGGAAGGGGGGAAGTACACGCCTCCTATGGCGCTCTCAATTTCTCTCGCTCTCTCTTTTCTGGGTCCTCGGGATTCTTCTCTAAGACTGTGTGCTTTAGGTGGGTATTTTCTTGTGTACTTGGGGGGGAGGGGAAAGAGTTCCTCTTTAGGAAAAATGGGATCTGCTTTTTCACCCCTTATCATAGAATTGGCAATAATAATAACAACTATAAAGCAAACAAGGAGCTGTTGTGATTGTTATTATTAAATGATAATTGGTTAATAATAATGTCTGTAATTGAAGAGATCTCCTCCGGTAATTACTAAAGTGGAACCCATGAGGGGAGAGGCTCATGATTCTTCTTCTTACATGGTCTTGTCTCATATGCCCACTTAGCAGGAAAAAAAAAAACAATTCCCATAACTTGCCATGTTTTTCTTGGGGTTTGGGTTTTTAGGGTAGCCATGTTTAGGAAGAGTGGGATGGAATAATTATGGGTCTATCATTAAAATATTATAAACTTTGATATTGAGAGTCGAATATTGTTAGACTTATTTTAGTGAGTAATCCGAATCTAAGACCTCCTTAAGTGAAAATAAGTTCTTTACCGTTGAAAAAAAATTATTAGTTAATTAAACCTTTTTAGATGCTTACTCTTAACTAATGTGCTTCTTGGTTTTTTGTGTGTGTGTGTGTGGGTGAAGTGGTGTTGATATTATAGAAAACTGAAGAAGAAAGATGGAGGGTGACACATTTACAGGGATAGGGAATGGTACCACTACAACCCACATAGATGGCAAGATCTTGCAGGTATTTCAAAAGAACTTTGTGCAGGTACAGAATATCCTGGACCAGAATAGGCTTCTCATCAATGAGATAAACCAGAACCATGAGTCCAAGATCCCTGACAACCTCAGCAGGAATGTGGGTCTAATTAGGGAGCTAAATAACAACATTAGGAGGGTGGTTGACTTGTATGCAGATCTATCCACCTCATTCTCCAAGTCCACTGATCCTACTTCCTCTGAGGGTGGTGACTCTAGTGGTGGAGGTGCTCTAAGATCTGCTGGACACAAGAGGAATAGGCCTGTCTAGTGAAAAAATGCCTTGTGCTCTCACTTGGATTCTTTATTTTACTTGTGGTGGGGAGGGGAGGGGAGGGGAGAATTCTTCACCGGTTGTTGTGTTATGGGGTAGAGTTGGGGATGAGTATTAAAAATACTCTAGGAGAATAATTGGGCAAGATATGTGTCCAATTATTACTGTGTAACTGTTAATCTAATTGAAGTCCAACCATGTTTTCCAATGAAATTGTCTGTCCTTGCTTCAAACTGTTGTCCTGATTCTGTGAAAGTTTGAAGTGCTTGGAAGACTTTTCATCTCCCTTTTGTTTTGGGATATTATGCATCTTAGGGGGGGTGCTTTGTTAGCAGTACAGCAATCAAACATTCACATTGCTGATCCCACCAGAAAGAAAGCCTTTCAGCTTCTGAACTTTTCCTAGCTTCACATCTCTCTTTTTTAACCGAAGGGGGAGTGACTATTAAGTTTTGGAGCGATCGTGTTCAAACTTTGGAGGCGTAACTAATTCTACTTGTTAAAAAGTTTATTATAGACATCATAATTGACATAATTTTCCCCTTTTACATAAACTAAAAACACAAATTCTCTACACCCCAAAGCACTACTGCCTTGTGGACCTCACATGGCAGTAACTTTTTTTTTTATGGTTTTGAACCCACTTCCTCTTTCCCCCTGTCATTAATTTCAGCTCATGTTGGGGTTTTACCAAAAACAGTGTAAAATTGTTTTACATGGGAAGGTGAACTTATAGAAATTTGTATAAGATGCTCTGAATCAACATACAAGAAAAGCAGTTTTTTAGGTAGTCTCTGGGCTCCCAATCACACACTACCATCTCGACCAAAAAAAAAATCACACACTACCATCTCGACCAAAAAAAAAATCACACACTACCATAAGAACAGAATCTCAAGTAAAAAGAATGGGCGAACTTTCCAGTAATTCTTTAATGATCACAACCCAATGAGGACATGTTGATTTTGGCGGTGGACGGAAAGCCAAAGAATAAAAAATGTCTACATGGTTTCAAGGAACACAGAGATCAGAGATATATGTACCAACGCTGGCTTCATCGATAAAGGATTCGGGTTTCAAATGTAAAAGAAGGTATCAATCTTAAAATAAATCTTATAATACTCAACTCGAAATAAGAGGATTAAAAAAATGTATTTATCAAATCCCCATGACAAAGAGCCCCTAAAAAGATATCTTTTGGGTCAGTACCCTCTTTACATGCTCGTCGTTCCTTCCTATAAAACCTGGGACCGTCGTTGTAATTTTATTTTTTCAAAGGTAAATTATTATACCATGACATTGCCAAGGTTTGAATTTTGGACCTCTAAGATATTTACAACGTTTTGTGCCGTTAGGATACAAGCCCTTTGGCTCGTCGTTGTAACTATTTTCCGATATTCTCGGTTCTTTACTTTTTTTTTCTAGAGATAATTACATACATAATTTTATGGTATAGTCAAATAGACTACGAGGATCCTGTAGTTTCCCTACTAATTGCTGAGCCCTTGTAATTTGGTTATTATTATAATTTTGGGTCCCATAAAAAAATTAAAGAATTAATTCGAATTTGACTCGATTCGGATTCAAAAGTTCATTATTCGTATTCAATTTGTCTTTTGACGAATTAAATACAGTTTTAAAGTTCTGATGAATTCGAATTCGAATCAATTGGACTCGAATTTGTTCGAATGGAAGGAGGTCACGTCTACTCGGGTAGGTTTTGGGAAATGCTGGAAATAGTGGGGCCCAATAAGCCAATCCGTCCTTGTTACACCTCTAAGACCACCCACATCAGCAAACCATCCAAACCAGTTCACGGAATAAACAATTAATTTCTCTCTCATCTACACCCAATCTAACCCAATCCAATCCAATTACATATTTTTCTACCCACAGCAGCAAACCAGTTCACAGAATAAACAATTAATTTCTCTCTCATCCACATATTATCTACTATCATTTTTTGTAATACTAAATTAGATAAAAATATTCGAGGTACAAATGGAAGTCAGAAATAATAAATTACGAATACGAAAATTTAAATTACAAATACATAAAATTTAAATTACATAATTAATTATCGTTCCCGAACTTTTGCCAAATATGCTCAATTAAATCACTTTTCAGAGCGTTATGAGCTTCTCTATTGCGAAGTTGTTCCCTAGCAGTCATGTAGGTTGATAGATTTCCGATGCGTTCAGTAGAGAACTGAAAAGGTTCTTCATTGTCCTCTTCATTACAGAATTCGGCTGGATCATGATAACGGAGATATGTGTCTCGTTCGTCCTCCACTATCATATTGTGCAATATGATGCAAGCCTTCATAATTCTTCCCATTAACTCCTTGTCCCAAAGAAGACATGGACGTCGAATGAAAGCAAAACGAGCCTGTAGAACTCCAAAAGCTCGCTCCACATCTTTTCTAGCAGCCTCTTGATGTTGAGCGAATAACTTGTGTTTTAGGGTTATCGGAGATGTAATTGACTTCACAAATGCAGCCCATGTTGGATATATCCCATCAGTGAGATAATATGCCATATCATTTTGTCGACCGTTGACAACGTAACTCACTTTTGGTGCTCGGCCTTCCAAGACATCACTAAAAACAGGAGATCGGTGCAGTACATTAATATCATTGAGAGTACCTGGTGTTCCAAAGAATGCATGCCATATCCATAAGTCATATGATGCAACTGCTTCCAGAATAATTGTAGGCTTTCCGCTCCTTCCTGCATATTGCCCAGCCCATGCATTAGGACAATTTTTCCATTCCCAGTGCATACAGTCAATACTGCCTATCATGCCCGGGAATCCACGTTGTTCTCCGACGTGCAGAAGTCTTGCCAAATCCTGTGCATTGGGCCTTCTCAGATACTCGTTCCCGAAACAGAAAATTACACCTTCTACGAACTTCATGAGAGCTTCCCGTGTTGTAGATGCACCCATTCGCAAGTATTCATCAACGACATCAGTTGATGTCCCATAAGCTAACACCCTTATAGCTCCAGTACATTTCTGCAAGGCTGTCAGACCAAGGGTACCTGCAGCATTTATTCTTTGTTGAAAATATTGGTCATTAGCACTAACCGACTCCACGATGCGAAGGAATAACGATCTTTGCATGCGAAACCTTCTCCGAAAGATCTCAGGTGAATACGTTGGCCTCTCAACAAAATAGTCATTCAGCAAGCGCTCCTCACCAACTCTTCGTTCTCTGTTGACATATCGCCTTCGCCTTGAAGGTGGTGGGACTCCCTGGGTTAGACTAGGATTGACTACGAAGGCATCCTCGAGTAAGTGATCAATTTGTCGATTTTGTTCACTTCTTCGTGCTTCCCATTCATCAAATTCCCTGGTGAATGAAGCATTAGAACTTGAATCTGAATCTGATGTATTTTCACTGAGAGACATTTGTGATGAGATTTGATTCTCCTGAATAATATTGAAAGGCTTTTCAGTATAATTAAGTTTGTTATGGTCATAAATATATATAGAATTACAGGCGTGGGTTGGATGCCAAAGGTGAAGTGACAAGACAATAGGTACGAGACAAATTACCATAATTATAGGCGTGGGTTGGATGCCAAAGGTGAAGTGACAAGACAATAGGTACGAGACAAATTACAATAATTACAGGCGTGGGTTGGATGCCAAAGGTGAAGTGACAAGACAATAGGTACGAGACAAATTACCATAATTACAGGCGTGGGTTGGATGCCAAAGGTGAAGTGACAAGACAATAGGTACGAGACAAATTACCATAATTACAGGCGTGGGTTGGATGCCAAAGGTGAAGTGACAAGACAATAGGTACGAGACAAATTACTTAAAATGAAAGACAAATTACATGAAATGAAAGACAAATTACATGAAATGAAGGACAAATTACATGAAATGAAAGACAAATTACATGAATGGAAGAACAAATTATATGAAATGACAAATTACTAATTAGTTTCCAAACACTCGAGACATTAGACAGCGCTTCATCTCTTCATCTTCTGGGGATAAGTGTTGTTTCGAAATCAAAGCAGTCAACATGATTTTATCCAACTCCATATTCTTCATGGCCTCCTTTTTTTCATCTCGCTTGATTCTTTGTTGCTCCCTTTGTTGCTCTAGCTCCATTCTCTTCTTGAAAATTTCATTTTCATTATCTCTGGTTATTCTCAACGCACGAATGTCTGCTGCAACATCTTCAGAGGCCTTTCCTTTTCCTTTCCTTTTTTTGGCAGCATCTCTACCCATAGGACGGGAGATTCTTGAAGATATGGTGATTGGATCTTCTGAGTTAGATGGAATTGAATAATCCCCTTCTTCGGTAGTCTTTGACCTCTTCGAGCTTCCACCACTTTCTATATCCTCCTCCGCGACATCAGGAGCCAAATATGTTGAACCGTGATCTCCTTCTTCAATTTGCCACTTGGGACATTTACACATAACTTCATTAAAAACAACAAGGTCAATAAATTTTTTTCCACCATTCCCTTCATAAAGTGTTTGAGCTTCGGTCTCAACATCGGCATCGCTCATGCCGCTCCGTTTTCGTTTGAGTGCTTCTCGGTATGCAGCAACCCACTTTGCTCCATTGGCATTAAGTCGTGTATAACGACCTTTAATTGCAGGCACGTTTCTTTCATGGATCTCTCCCGGATTTTCTGCTTGAGCATTATGGTACAAAGCACTCACTCGGGACCATAGCGAAGCACTCTTCTGATTTTTTCCAATAGTGCTGTCTTGGCTACAGTAGGAGAAAGCTGACATTAGGGCAATGTCTTCTTTGACACTCCAATTACTTGGTGCAGACTTTTTAGTTTTTTTCTCCTTAGCCCCATCGAAGGACAAATGTTGTGGCATATTTTGTGGGGGTTGGTGTTGGGAAAATGGAATTTGGGAAAGATTTGGCGATAATTGAGAGGTATAAAAAGGTTGAGAGTTTGGATAATCTCCAGAATTTAGATAGCCTGAAAGATTATAAGATTCAAATGATTGAAAATTTGGGAAATTAGGATCATTTGGATCCATAGTAGAAATAATATAACAGAGAAAATTTAAAAAGAAAATATTATGTAGTGAAAGAAGAGAGAATTTTAGATGGTGTATGAAAATATGTAACATTGAACTCTATTTATAGAGATTTGAAAAATAATAATTTTTTATATATTTTTTTAGTTTTGCTAAAGATAAGGTCTGTTTAGATAACCACGAAAATATTATCCCAAAATATCTATTTTTAACGAATAATATTATGCCAAGTGGAACTAAATAGATAAATAAGAAAAAAAAAAAGGGCCCACTTTCGTTTGCGAGCGGCGATCGGCCAACCAATCCGATCGGCCGCTCGCTCGTCCCTTTGATTTGCTTTTTTTTTTTTTTTAAATAATAAAAAATTACCCGAACGGATCGGCCACACCACTGATGTGGGTGGTCTAATAAAAATCGTGAAACTGGGAACAGATCAGAGTCAGTCTAAAACTATACCCAAATCTGTTCGAGACGATGTCTTTATTGGGCCCATAGCTTTTTTTGAAAAAGGAAAAGTTGTATTACGCTTGGGCCCATAGTCTTACATAAATATTTACACCTCTAATATTCAGAAACAATTATTATTGGACTATTTAATAAATATTTATCTACCACTTTAGATATTTATATTCGAATTCTATTTAACCAATTACTTTTTTTTTGGGTCAAGATTTAACCAATTACTTTGATTGTTGAATTGTCCGCATGTAGATTATATGGAGAGTGATCACTGCATGGTTGTGTTGAGGTACAAAATAATTTCCACCGCAACAGGCCGTATATATGTTTTTTTGCGTGCTTTTTTTGATGGCGCAATCAACATGTAATGCCATTGATTGGTGAAATGTTACTTTCATTGGACCACGTGTATTTTTAATAACTGGCTACTAACGTAACTCGAAGAGCATTGAATTTTGAATCATTGCATTGGCTGACATTATTTGGCAATCTTCAATCTAAAAAACAAATTGCATGCATTTTGAATATCAGCCAGATAAAATTAATGACTTGACATTGTACACTAATAAAATTAATGATGTAATATAATTTATATTTAACAAATGTCACTTGATTATCTATCGTATATAACCTCTATAACACCGTTAAAAAAATAGAATTACAAAATATTGGTGGTTAGAAGAACAAAAGGTCCAGATAAAATGGGCCTTTCCAATGCTTGAAACGGACACACATCCTAAAGTCCAAAGTCCACCCATCAAACTAACCCAATCCAACCCAACACCAACAAAAGGACGAATCTGATCCATCCATCTAAAAAAACTAAAACCGATAACCACCGTCGGATCTAAACAGCAGTCGAATATAAACACGCCCCATTCTCCTTCCCGGACCACAAAATTAGGGTTTTCCACTCGGAGCGCCAAAACCACCTCACTTTCAGAAATCCGGCGATCTCCCACCCAACCCCGGGCTCCGACCGAGAGGAATCATGGCGACGGCGACCCAAGTTAGCAAGAAGAGAAAGGTACTGTGCTCTCTCTCTACGTCATCGACCCTTTTTCCCGATTTTCTCAAATTTTGAGGGGCTAATCTGAAAAGATGGGCATCTCTATTGTAATAGTTTGTTGCGGATGGAGTTTTCTTCGCGGAGCTGAACGAAGTATTGACCCGTGAGCTGGCGGAGGATGGATACTCCGGCGTGGAAGTTAGGGTTACGCCCATGCGTACCGAGATCATCATCCGGGCTACCCGCACCCAAAATGTTTTGGGTAACTTGCTCCTTAATGATTTAATTTTCTGGGACGTGTTTATGGTGTTTGGTTTATGGGTGTTGGGTTAGGGTTTGGGATTGAAATGGGGATTGTGTTTGGTTTTGTGAAGGTGAGAAGGGGAGGAGGATTAGGGAGCTCACCTCTGTCGTGCAGAAGAGGTTCAAGTTCCCCGAGAACAGCGTTGAGCTTTATGCGGAGAAGGTTAACAGCAGGGGGCTTTGTGCTGTTGCGCAGGCCGAGTCTCTCCGCTACAAGCTCCTTGGTGGCCTCGCTGTTCGCAGGTATCTGGTTCAAGGAGGTTTTGTGATGGGTCTATTGCTTGTGCTAATCTGAATTATGGGGGATTTACCGAGTGGATGAATATGTTAAAAGTGTCGTCTACATAGCAGATCTGGTTTCCTTTTGCCGTTCATGTGTCAGAAGATGACAACATTGATTTGACCACCTCAGAGTTCGACTTGAAATATATGGTTTTCATGCTGCAACTTTGTGGAGGGTACATTTTACCTCTGCTTTTAATGATATCCCCCTATGTTAATGTGGGCTCATCCGTAGTGAACAGTTATTATATCAAGAAAGGTCCTAATTATCTAGTCCACATTATTTGAACTGTAGCACGATGATCATTTGGATTGTCCTAGAAGTGATACATCATCCCTCTGTTGTGGGTAATTCAATCTTGTTCCTTTTTCTTTGCTTGCTACCATCTCCCTTTGTCATCTATAAAGCAGACTGGTCGTTCTCTACCATGCTTGTGTCGGAAGATGACAAAATTGAAGCTCCTCCTTTGCATTATCCTTGCCAGATTTTGTTTATATTCATGCAGTAATGTCAGGGAGGATATATAATTGCTCATAGGCACTAAACCTGTGCTGTATCCTGTTTGCTATGATTTAATGCTTCCTGTCTGTGAATTCATCAAGATTTGTGTTTATTTGGAGAAATTTATACGTTGATGCAAATGAAATTGCTGTCATGTCTATTAGGGCTTGCTATGGTGTTCTGCGATTTGTAATGGAGAGTGGAGCCAAGGGTTGTGAGGTATGTGAATCCTGAGATCACTTGCATGTCCTGTCCTGTTCTTGATCTCATTCTTGACAATGCATCCTCTGTAGCCCAGTTGGTTTTTTTGATCTCATCTAACATAGTTTTGCCATGATTTTCAAAGGTGATTGTCAGCGGAAAGCTCAGGGCTCAGCGTGCAAAGTCCATGAAATTTAAAGACGGCTACATGATTTCATCTGGCCAGCCTGTTAAAGAATACATTGACGCTGCTGTGAGACATGTTCTTTTGAGACAGGTTTGCAACTTTGAACATGTTCCTTACATTGCTTCAACCCCTCGAGTGGTTGGAGAAATCTGGACCGTTTCCTTTGGTTGCTCATCTGGTTGATGGTTTGGCAGGGTGTGCTCGGAATCAAGGTCAAGATCATGCTCGACTGGGATCCCAAAGGAAAGCAGGGACCCACAACTCCCCTACCTGATGTTGTTATCATCCATCCTCCCAAGGAAGAGGAAGAGTACAGGCAGCCCGCTGCCGCTGCCGTGCTGCCTGTTGAGATTGAACCCCCTGCTATTATTGCCTGAAGAGCGATTGGTTAATCTCAGTAGTGCTGGTTTCATCTTTCTCTAGGGGCCCTTTCATTTGTTTGGAGAACAATGTTTCCCATGTCTTTACATCATTTTCCTTGGTATATTTAAAATTTTGTTCTCGTAGTAGCACTGACATATCTATGGATAATTGTTGGTTTCTTTGGCAGTTGTTTGCTATAACATATTTGCTTATCAGCACAAAATTCCCAAATGTGATTAGTTTGTAGGTTTCTTTTCAACAGCAAGTAAATTTTGTTTTCATTATTACAATGTTAATCCATCTAAAAGTTCATAAATTTGCTGGTGAATTATGTGTACTAGAAAAAATTACGTGTCCTCCCCACCGGTCACCGGAAGAAAAGTTAAAAAGTGTATTACTGAAAGTGGGAAATCAGGAATTGGTAAACTTTTACGATGCCGAAGGATGACAAATGACGTGAACTAGTTCACTTCTTAGGTAGGATGACTATACCTTGTTTTTTACAAGTTGGTTGGTCAATTCGTATTTTTTTGTAGAATGACAAATTTTGCTTGAAAAAGAAGTTTGAGAGTATAGGTCAACTAGCTTAAATTTTTTCGACTAAAAGATGACAAATTAACGTCCTTTTGTCGAGAAAGTAAGCAACTGTGTGTAACGTCCAAGGCTTTGTTTGGCCTTCGCTTATTGTGGCTTTCGCTTCAGCAAACGTGAAGAGCAATTCAAGGGGAAAATGCGATTCATTTTCCGAAGTTAATACTCGCGGAGAAACCACAGTAATTTTCTTCCATTTCACAATCTTTTTACCTTGGGGTGGCACGTGATTTACATGCATGCAGTCGACCAAGGAAATGCGTTTTATTTTGAACTAGGACTAAGGAAGGTGGTCATACCCGTAACATGACCCTTTTTAACTGCAATTAATTACTCTCTTTATAAGGAAATCTTTGTGTGTGGACTTCCTTAATTATTTCTACTTGTTGGTCTTATCTAGCGCCACTTTCCGTTACAGGATTTTCACGTCCTTTGTGTATTACTCCTCCTCATCCTATTTCTCACTCGGAACAATCACAAGAGAGGCGCACTTTTTCTTACAAGTTGACAGAACCAGAGAAGATGTACTCTTTCCTCCTGGCTGCTGCTGCAATGGTTATGTACATCCCCGAGCCTCCGGGAGACCACAATTCCAATGCGTTCGACGAGGGGGCGGACGACGACGAGGCTGCGGCCTCAGCTGGCTGGTACTCCGAGCTGCTCACCCCTCATCTCAAGCTGTCGTTTGCTATAAACAGGTCCCATCTTGTTCATTTTTTTACGTGTACTTCGTCACCCGAATGTCTATTAGCCCGTGGTCTGTTATCTGAGATATGAACTGTGGTCTTGCATTGCTTGTGTTCTTCTCCATTCCAGCGTGTTGCATGCGAGGACTTCTGAGCACCAAGATATAGTCCTCCTGGACACCAAGCCATTTGGAAAGGTGTAGAGGACTTGCAAATGTTTCTCAAAATCATCATTTTGATTGAGGGTTTTCGGTAATTTGGTGTTTCTTCATCGTGCTTCCTCGATACTGTACGCAGGTTTTGATGATAGATGGGATGATGCAGAGCGCAGAAAACGATGAATTTATCTATCATGAATGCTTGGTCCATCCGGCTCTCCTACTCCATGAGAAGTATACACGAAACAGAGCCAATTTTGTCATACTGGCCTATGATTTTAGTCCTTTTCTTACGTGTTCTTGTGTTCGGCATTGATCTAGCCCCAAGAACGTGTTTATCATGGGAGGTGGAGAAGGGTCCTCGGCCAGGGAGGTGCTCAAACACGGCAGTGTTGAGAAAGTAGTCATGTGTGATATCGATGCGGTACGTCAAGTCTTTTTGTGGTCACATGCTTATGGAAAGTTAGCGATTAGGATCGAATTTATATGGACTAGTCTCAGATTTGGTTAATGCAGAATATAGTATCTCATCCTGACTAACGTTTATCTTGGACATGTTCTAGGATGTTGTTGACTTCTGCCGAACTCATCTGACTGCAAACCAGGAAGCCTTTCGCAGCGAGAAGCTGCAATGTGTTATCAATGATGCCGAGTAAGTGACGTACTTGGTGGTGTGTGCAAAAGACGTCAACAGAAGTCGTAACGAATTATCTGCTCGTTTATACAAAGCTATCTTGAATTCTATCTTAGAATTAACTTGTGGATCTTCTGTATCATGTCCCTTGATGGTTGTCCGAACTATGACAAAGGGACGAGCTGCAGAGCAGGAACGAGAAGTTTGACGTCATCGTCGGAGACTTGACAGATCCAGTCGAAGGAACCTCTTCTATGCATCTATACGCAAAATCGTTCTACGAACGAGTGATCAAGGCCAAGCTGACTGACACTGGCATCTTTGTCACCCAGGTAATGCCAAGTCAAGCACTTCGTCGCTGCGATTACTGATCTTATACCGGAACTTACGAATCTCACAGTCGGTTGGTTGTCATGAGAACAGAGTGGAGTAGCAGGGATCCTCTCACACAAGTTGGTCTTCACTTCAATATACAACACCATCAAGCAGTCTTTCAAATGTAAGTAGGCTACTTAGGTGCATAATCATTAGTAAATAACCATATTTCTAACTTACGGAATGTCTTCATTTCGATGTTTATGCAGACGTAATACCATATACCGCGCATTTGCCATCTTATACAGATTCATGCGGGTGGGTGCTGGTAAGTAAGCCTCTTTAACTCTTGACAAACTGCGAGACTGTCGACACCACGGCATTTGCTCATCACTCACTGATAGGTGCTCATTTGTCAGGCATCAGACAAACCACTTGACCTGGACGCCATATCAATCAACAAGAGGATCACGGAAAGGGTGACGGGGGAACTGCAATATCTCGATGGCGAAACTCTCGTCTCCTCGACCGTCCTGAACAAGGTCCTCCGTAATGCGTAAGTATCCGACCCTACGCACAGACTCCTCATGTCAGGCCAGCAAGATCAACGAAAACCGGGTCTAACGTGGTGATGTTTCTTGACATTGCTTGCAGGATCATGAACGAAACCCGTGTCTTTGGCGAAGACGTGAACAATGGCAATCTGTAAGGAATGGATTCCGGTTGAATATCCCAGTCCCCTCGGAATATGAATAATCTGTTTGATGAGGAATGCATGTACACTGCAGAAAAAGGACTTATTTGCAGTCGAATAACTATTCCAGTTTCCTTTTGACATTATTTACTTCTCTCACTCTCTCTCTGGTTTTATTTACTCTTTTTTAATTGAGAGATAGCACTCATAAATTGCTAATGGCAATCTCAGCACTTACTCTATTAAGGGTGACCAAATGACCCAAACCGAACTAAAAGAATCGAAAACCAAAAAATTAAAATTATGAAATTCGATTTGGACCAGATTTTCTTTGGATCCATACCAAATCCGAACCAAAAATTTTGGTCCGATTCTGGTCCAGAACATAAAATAAAAAATGATGCAACTGTTAGGGGTTGAAAGTAGCATTGCACAATTAATGACAATAAGTGACAAGAAGAAATTACACTGTTGTCGTCCCGTAATTAAATAACTCGATGAGATTCGCATCCTAATAAAATTAGTTGGGAAACTATTTTTCAAGAAGAAATTAATTATTTTTGGTTGTGAGGTGTTAGATTTTTTTGGCCGTTATATAAGGTTCCCATGTAAATTGCGGTTGGATTAGGGTCTTTATGGTTATTTGCAAGAGAGCCTGAACCAGAACCATTTTTTTGAGTTGGCAATGACCTATCAAGACCAAATCCTTTATGGTTATGGTTCTAACCCGAAATTTTTGTCTAGTTTGGATCGGTTCTATGATTCTCGATTTTTTTTTTTACCCTTAGACTCTATCACCATATCGACCACTATGATATTATATTTGAAATTTACGTCTAACCCAAAATATTAAAATTGGTAAACCATGAGTAGCCATGTGGTAATATCAACCATTGGAAATTACCAAAATTGAAGTTATAGCTAGCAACTCGGGCTGTTCCATCGAAGGGGCAAATTCGTAATTCAAAGGGGCCGTAAGCCAAAAGGAGTGATTCACCCAAGGATTTCAAAAATCCCTAAATCGTTCAAAATCCCGTGTCGGTTGACAGAAGCTTAATTAACCTCCAAAAAAACCAAATGCTTCCCCGCCATCTCCCAGAGTAACCGTCTCTCTCTCTCTCTCTCTCTAGACATTTCGTACCGTACGAGGGGAAGATCGGACGGCGGGGAAAGCGATGCCGGTGAATCTGACGGCGAACGCGATAACCGCGATAAATGGAGGGGACCTGAGCTCGAAGCCGCTGGTGCAGGTGGTGGACATCAAGCTAATAGGGAGCGTGCAGGAGCGGTACCGACTCCTCCTCTCCGACTCGGTCTCTACTCAGCACGCGATGCTCGCCACTCAGCTCAACGACCGAGTCCGACTCGGCCACGTCCTCAAAGGCTCCGTCGTCCAGCTCATGGAGTACATCTGCTCCACCGTCCAGAGCCGCAAGTCCGTACTCCCTCCCTTTGTTCCCTTCCGCTCCTTAGATTAACGCTCTCTTGTTCTTTTACTTTTTTGTTAATTTTTTTTTCTCGTTATGGTATATTTCTTACTGTATTTAGCTAGCACTCGAGATTATAGATTCTGGATTTTTCTTGAAAGTAGAGTAACGGAAACCGAAATTGGTAGAAAATTGCTGGATTAATTCGAAATTCTTCGGAGTGATTTGTGGCTGGAACAGAGTTAGCGATTTGTTTGTTCTAAGGAGTGATTGATTTTTTTTTTTGGGATAGGATTATTGTTGTGCTCAACTTTGAGACTATAATTCCGGAGAGTGAGATCATCGGGAACCCTAGGCTGGTGATTGATGCGCCTGCGCAGAAGCAGATGCCTGGCGATGGTAATCCTATGCATTCTGCGTGCGATAACCTGATTAGCGAGGTCGGTAGTGGGGGTAACAATATGCAGCGCTTTAGGCCTGCTCTGGGTCCGGGGAACAAGACGCAGAGCTTTCGGCCTCCGATGATGAATTCTCAGAAGCCGAACAGTAATTTGCAGAGTGCTTGGCCTGGTTTTTCCTCTCAGGGTCAGAATCATGGCAGTAATGCACAGAGTTTTCGGCCGACTGTGCAACCTTCATATCAGCCGCCTCCGAGTTATAGGAACCTTGGGGCGATTATGAAGAATGAGGCACCGGCTAGGATAATACCTATCTCTGCTTTGAATCCTTATCAGGGGAGGTGGGCTATCAAGGCCAGGGTTACTGCGAAAGGGGATATTCGTCGCTACAACAATGCACGTGGAGATGGGAAGGTCTTCTCCTTTGATCTTCTTGATTCTGATGGTGGTGAGATACGGGTGACCTGCTTCAATGCTGTTGTTGATCGATTCTACGATGTCATTGAGGTTAGTAGGGTCTATGTTATTTCAAAGGGTGGGTTGAAACCTGCACAAAAGAATTTCAATCACCTGAAGAATGAGTGGGAGATATTTCTGGAAGCAACTTCGACAGTGGACCTCTGTCCCGATGAAGACAGTTCAATTCCTCAACAGCAGTTCTCCTTCAGGCCAATCAGCGAGATTGAGAATGCAGAAAGCAACTCTATATTTGACGTGATTGGTATTGTGACATCTGTAAATCCGTCTGTTCCTATCTTGAGAAAGAATGGTATCGAAACTCAGAGAAGAGTTTTGAATCTGAAGGATAGTTCTGGTCGGATTGTTGAGTTGACCCTTTGGGGAGATTGCTGCAACAAGGATGGTCAGACGTTACAAGAAATGGTTGATTCTGGGATTTTCCCTGTTTTGGCTGTTAAAGCTGGGAAGGTTAGTGATTTCAGTGGCAAATCATTGGGAACCATTTCTTCCTCTCAGCTCTTCATTAACCCAGATATTCCTGAGGCTCATAATCTGAAGGATTGGTATGATCGAGGTGGTCGGGACATGGCATCCGTATCCATTTCGAGAGAAATGATGCCAGGAGGATCTAAGAATGAGATACGTAAGACTGTGTCTCAGATCAGGGATGAAGGTCTTGGAAGGTCAGATAAGCCGGACTGGGTCACAGTGTCAGGCACACTGATCTTCATCAAAGCAGATTCATTCTGTTACACGGCTTGCCCATTAACGGTTGGAGACAGACAATGCAACAAGAAAGTTACAAGGTCAGGAAACTCAAGATGGCAATGTGACAGATGCAATCAAGAATTCGATGACTGTGATTACAGATATCTTCTTCAAGTTCAGATTCAAGACCACACAGGAATAATGTGGGCAACAGTGTTCCAGGAAGCCGGAGAAGAGTTGGTAGGTTGTCCGGCCAAGGAATTGTACTCGCTTAAATACAATGCAGAAGACGATGCAGGATTTGGAAGCATGCTTCGGGGCAGACTTTTTGGGCAGTACATGCTCAGGCTGAAGATCAAGGAAGAAACTTACGGAGACGAGCAGAGGGTGAAAACTACTATCGTCAAGGCAGACAAGCTCGATTATGCAGCTCACAGCAGACAACTGCTAGATTTGATTTCCAAGGACCACAGGCGTTAACACTCCGAGGATGCATTTAACCATATGTATGCATCTTATGTGGATCCATTCTTTCTAATTCAGGTAAGAGTTTTATTGATTTCTAATACAATCCTAGTTTATTAGTAGGTAACCTATCGAGAGCACATTCACATCTTTAAACACGTTTGATACTAGCTGTGCTGCTCTGTAATGAAGAATTTAAGTTCCTAATGTCACATGTTCGTGTTTTTGAGCTAACCTCGACCGCAGAACACGGAAGTTCGATGAGTTAAAACGTGAACTTGAACTTAAGGCGGGTTGGCGGATAACAGACAATAGAAAAGATCATCCCTGAAAGTACCAAAGAGAGTTTTCTGGTTGTGAAAGTACAAAAGAGAGAGTTACATAAACGTAAGAGTGGGGTGGGAAAAAGAATTCCGAGTACAATCACGCTTCGTACTTCCCTTAGCCCCGCTTGACAGGGTCGAAGTTGCTGACTCCGACCACAGCACCGATGATGGCGGTGAGCACGACTCCGCCGGCGACAATACTGAGCAAGAAGTTCTTGAGGGAGGGGGAGAGGCTGCCATCGGCGGCCTCCGCCACCTGAGGGACCACCATGGAAGCTGTGAGGACACCGGCCGTCAACCCGGTGATGGCCTTCTCCTTGAGAGAGGCCTTGACTTGGAACCTCCCCCTTTTGTTGCTCATTGGAGCCACCAGGGAAGTGGGTGCCCTCACTGGGAGCGGCTTGAACAAGGGCTGGGAGCTTGAGTAGGCCAATGGCATGGCCATAGAGACAGCTGATGTGGAAGCCATTGCTTCTTCTTCTTCTTCTTCTTCTTATTCTTCTTCTTATTCTTCTTCTTGTTCTTCTTCTTCTCTATAACCAACAGAATTGTTCAACTGGGTTTTGATCTGGCAAATTAAGGAGAGAGGATATTGTTTTTGAGAGGTGGGAAATTGAGATATGAGGTTGAAGGGTGTCCTATGTGGCAGCTTCTCCACTAGGAATTGGTGGATAAGGCTATCTGGTTGGCCCAATCACCTTCGAGTTTTCAGTTTACAATTTTCAATTTTGCACACACTCCCGATTTATATAGGTGGATAATTCGCCCTTCTTAGATTTACTTGCCCCTTTTTGGGCCTTAGCTCTCTTCTTCTCTCCTCCCATCTTTTTGGGCCCTCTCCTGGGCTCTTCAGGGCTTCTCGGCGAATATCAGTAAACTTCGCGAATGTCTTCATGATCAGAATATTCAGAATTTGATTCAGGATTAGGGATGGCAATTTGACCCTTATCCTGAGGGTCTACCCGGATCCAGACCCGATGGATCCAAGATCCGTTGACTTTGACCGGGTCTAGACCCGAATCCTACCCGGATCCTTATTTTTAAAAAGGATAAGGGCATGGATATGGACTTATAGGATCCTACCCGGATCCTACCCGAATTTTTTTTAAATATTAAAATAATATATATAAATATATTAATTACTAAAATTAGTACCACATTCTCATCACAAGTATCCAATTTAGAATTTTTTTATAAGTAAATTTTATTCAACCAAGTTGTTATAAGTACCAAAATATTAAAGTATCAAAGTTACATCTTAATTGGTAAAGATACCGAAGTATCAAATATCAATATATTATAATCGGTAAAGAAAGTGAACACATATTCAACCAAAAGAAGCACCCGTTAAATAGGCTAGTATTGTTGTCTGTGACGCTTTAAATATCCAAGAAAAAATAACAAATTGCCAAAGGAGGAATGATGAAAAAATTTTAACCTACATAATATCAATCCAAGTTTCCAACCTTCTAATACATTCTACCATTCAATTATTATATCAACTTGAAATTTTGTATTTGTTTTTTTATATTAACTTATTTTAGCAAACTAATAAATTGCATTCTCATTTTTCGAATGCTTCGCTATTGCGAACAAGTATGGCTTAATTTTTGTAAAATTATTTAATTTTTAAATAATACGGACCCGCGGGTCGCCCTGATCCTGCCCGGTATTTTAGGACCCGAATCCTACCCGGATCCATATTTTTAAAGAGGATAAGGATAAGGATCTGGGTCGACCTTCAAAAAAGAGGGTAAGGATCTGGGTCCTATAGATCCTACCCGGATCCTGCCCATTGCCATCCCTATTCAGGATGTGCCGAGAATAATAACTCAGCATTGGAACACGACACTAGAAGATAGCTGGAGTACAATGAATTTCAGGGGAAAAGAGAGGAAAACTGCAAGATTAATGAAATTGTTCATCGTCACCAAGTCGTAAACATTTGAGCCGAGGAACATCCAGATTGAAATGTCACTCCTAACTTCCTAAATCTATGCGGCCTATGGAAACACGGGCCTTCTCGACATAAAAGCAAGCTTCAGGTGGAAAAGGAACTCAACAAGTTCGCATCTCTTATCAGCGCAGCATTTGAAATTGTGCTGAAATAAGGTCCTCTTCCAGTGGCTTCACCAGGCTCCAGATCATGGAGCTGTTTTTGTGTGTCGCCGACGACGCCATGGCCTACGCACCAGCAAAGAGCCATCGGAGGGGTTTAACCAATCTCCTTTCATTTGCACTCCTCAAACTAGCTCTGTCGTGTCGAAAAGCCCGAGGGTAGGAGCCCATTGAGCGATGCAAAGAGAGAAACAAACTTGCAGCACAAAAGAACATCAGGAGAAGAAAAGATGGTCATCGAGCGGGTGGTAGAAGAGTTGAAGTCGCTGAACCAGTGTAGCTGACTTGAACTTCTTGAGGTAAGAGATGGTATTTGATGCCGAGCTCTTCAAAAATTCTCTTCATCTCTAACACCAGATCGGATCTTCGGTTGCCTCTATCCCCGACATTCTGAAAGTTGATAGTGTGATTAACATAAAGAGCCATTTTCATTTTGTTCACGTTCTCGATCTCCTTAACCTGAACGCTGTGAGTAGGACGCCAATGCTGAGGCTTGCTCTCTAAGTACCTGAAATGGTAAATTGGAAAGAGGTGCACAGATCAGCAATGCCAACAGACCAGCCAAGACATTGTTGTCAGTTTACAAATGAAATGACAAACAGAAGGAAAACCGCGTAGAAGTACAAGAACTCGAGATAAAACTGCGTAGATGTACCAAAACTGCAGGGAGATGTTACTTACGCTTTTATCTTGGATTTCATAATGCCAATGGTCTCAATTGAAGTGGCAACATCAACGGTGAATTCCAAAGTGTCACTCATTTCTGGACTCCTGTAAAAGTTGCTGATGGGTTTTACTGCTAGAACTGAATTCGGATAGTAGATTTTCTCGTTGTCATATCTCAAGAAAACCGTATTCAAAATGTTCATCTCTTCAACAATCATCTGCATTGAAGAAAAAAGGAGAATCAATAGACTAGTCAAATCAAAGCACATCAACATTCTTCTGGTTGTTTGGAATCTACCTGTACTCCGTCAATAACGCAACGATCACCCACGTCAAATGGGTGCATAACGAATACGAAAATAATGGCTTCGAATATAGTCTTGGCAGTGTTGCCAAACATGAAAGCCACAAGCAGAAGCTGAGACGAAATCAAGACAAGCACTTGGGTAGTTAGAAATCCCATCACCATACACCAAACAATGACAATCACCACAAGGATAATTGCAGAAAGCAGCTTATTTAGCTCCTCAATTGCTGTCTTGGCATCATTTAAGGAATGACTCAGCGACTTGCGTTCGTTGTAGACATTCACCTGCATACGAAGAGTCATGATCTCAGAATTGCAGATCGCTAGTTTCAGAAGCTGTAGGCGTATGCGCATGCACGTCAGCGTGTTCTGCCTGAAGTTCTCAAAAAGAAAGAGCGAAAGAAGCATAGTCTTAGACATTAAAGATCATCACAAGAACTAACCACCCATTTTCTTAAAGCTGATCTCTTTATCTTTCCGGTCTCTGCTGCTCCCTCGAATAGGGGAATCACATTATCCACTTCTTCTTTCTTCATAAACCGCAAGAGATCCTCTTCGTCAATATACCTGGTGATCGAGTGGAACGGAGATTGAGTTGAAACATTTCTAGACAACAAAATTGCAATAAATTTTACAAGTCAGCCTATCCTTACTTGCTACCCGGCCTGACCACATTCCGAAAGATCTTGTAAGCAGTGGCCTTGGCCTCCCACTCGCTGGTGATCTCTTGATCTTTCTCCTGACTATCTTCGTTGTAGTTCTGATCGAGTTCGCTAGACAGAATGGACAATTTCGTATGGCTAATCACGTCTACTAACCCTTTCATAGTCCAAGCAGACACCTTACCCTGGTTCATCTTCTTAAGCTTATCCACATCAATCACTTCTTCTTTTTTTCCAGCATTCTCTTTGGTCAAGTTAGTAAAACTCAGATGACCAGGCACACTTTTGCTGCTCCCGACCATCTCAGCCATCTCCATTACCGGAGGCCCCGATAGCGCACGAAGAACAAACTGATGAAAGATGGACTCCTGAATTCTATCGAAGAACCGGCTGACATGAAACGTCGAAGCCAGCAACTTAATCAACAAAGTCTTCAGCAGCCATATTGCAGCCCCAATAAGAAACCCAGCAAGAGCTCTAGTAACATAATTCAAAATCCTCGTGGCATCCTTGGACCGCTTAACCCCGCGATTAAACAACAAGCCCCAAGCTAACAGAATGAACCCCAACCAAAGGAAAGCCTGCACACTCTTCCTCACCCCATACACAAAATAAAGCACCTTCTTCTTAAACAGAAAGTTCTTCTCAATCAAGAACAGCAAAATGTTCATCAACCACTCCGAAACCAGCCTCCCGCAGAGGATAACCAACACAAGCACGCACCATTTCCACATCTCAAGACCCCACAAGCTGCTCTCTTTTAGCCTCTCAACAACCAAGCTCGCAACCAACAACGCCATTAAACAAGCAAACACCATGACCTCAACAAAAACAAAGACTTTCCTCTTCTTACTACCACCATTACCCGCCTTAAGACTCGCGGTCTTGTAAACATCCTCATCCTCATCCTCATCCTCCTCGTCCTCCGGCCCTGGCGTCCCAATCAGCGGCGTCTTCGGGGCCGACTTCAAGTAGTCCCTCTCCTTTCCCCTGTAATTAAAGCTAACACCATCCCCACCTACATTGTTACTAGGAGAAGAACCCAAGTTAGAACCCTCCACCCGGGTCTTTTCCAACTCCAAGTTTGCATCTTCGTGGTAGGAACTTGGCTCTAACAACCGTGACTTGGGTCTCGAGAACTCTGACCTCGAAAAAGTCTTCCTTTTGGTCAGCAAACTGCTTGGACTTGGAGGGATTTTGGGTGGCTTAACAGTACCAGCCCTAGGGGTGGAGCTCCGGCTAGGGCCGGGGCTTGGCTTGGATATCTCCGGAGAATCCACCAACTTGGGTGCTCTAACCGTTAGATTCTCCAACCGGGGAGATTCCTCTTCCGGCGGGGGAATCTGGAGGACGACGTCGCCGTTTTGGGGATTCCTCTCCGGTGCCCATTTAACGGTTTCCATTTAAAGCTTTAGCTAAACCCAGTTTGGGAGAGTTCTTGAGACCAGAAAAGGAAAGTGAAGGGGAAGAGAAGTCAATAATTGCTGAAAGGAGAAACCAGACGCTGTTCCACATAGGGTGTGAAATAGACTCTGATGATCCTGTAGTTTTCTTACTAATTGCTGAATTATTGTAGTTTGGTTATTATTATACATTCCGGTTCCTGTAGTCAGAATTGGTAATTTTTTCAACGAACTTCCCACCTGAAATGTCTAAAATGCCCCTATGCGTTGCTCTCCTACCCTCTCCCGACTCCCCACCGTTTCTCCCCTTTCCCGAGTCCTCACCGTTTATCCCCTACAACGACGTGGCCCCCGATGACGACGGAGATGGCTTCACCGTTTCTCACCTACGATGACGCGGCCCCCGACGACACAATCCCTGATTCTCCCCCCTCTCGACTCCCCCGATTCTCCCCTACGACGATGCGGTCCCCGACGATGGCAGAAATGGCTTCACCATTTCTCCCCTACGATAACGCGGCCCCCGACGATGCAGCCCCTAATTCTCCCCTATGACGACGCGGCCCCCGATGACGGCGAAGATGGCTTCACCATTTCTCCCCAACGACGACGCGGCCCCCAACGACGGCGGAGATGGCTTCACCGTTTCTCCTGTACGACGACACAACCCCCTATTCTCCCCTCTCCCAACTCCACTGTTTCTCCCCTCTCCCGACTTCAGGAAGAAAGCTGCCAACCCCGACGATGCGGCCCTCGACAACAGCGGAGATGGCTTTCTCGCATGGGCCAAGGACCCGAGCGAGTGCCTAGAGCACTTTAAGGTGACCAAGGAGGATGGCCTGTCGTCCACGGAGGTGGAGGAGCCGCCGGATCTGTGGATACAATGAGCTGGAGAAGCACAAGGGGGTCTCGATCCTGAAGCTAATCGCCGACCAGTTTGGGGATACGCTCGTTCCGATTCTCCTCGCCGCGACGATCGTGTCCTTCGTGTTGGCTTGGCTCGACGGCCAGGAGGGTGGGGAGATGGGGATTACCGCCTTCGTGGAGCCTTCGTGAATGCGGTCGTTGGGAGAGGGCAGGAGAGCAATGCCTAGGGGCATTTTAGACATTTCAGGTGGGGAATTCG
This sequence comes from Hypericum androsaemum, assembly GCA_963995505.1. Lineage (NCBI taxonomy): Eukaryota > Viridiplantae > Streptophyta > Magnoliopsida > Malpighiales > Hypericaceae > Hypericum > Hypericum androsaemum. Next base: position 16,429,709 of record OZ023190.1, read on the forward strand.
CCGAAAAAATCACTGAATCCGGCTATAGGGATCGAAATGTATAATAATAGCCAAACTACAGGGGCTCAGCAATTAGTAAAAAAATTAAAAAATCCTCAGAACCTATTTTACTATACCCTAGAGTTCTTTCAGTAATTATCTCAAAAAATAAAGATGTCAGGCGCCGGAGATGTTGATCGGCGACCGAGCACTAAAAAGTGTATAATTTGCGTCCCGGCAATTTGGGCCAGTTTCGGTGGGAATTAACCTACTAGTATCACGGACATGTGCAAACCAATATTCACATGCAAACCATCCAATATCACACTAATATTACTACACGTGCAAATCAATATCATTTCACATGTAAATTATTAGGTTATTGACTATCAAATTTTAATTTTTTTTTTACAATTGAATCTTACGGCCTAAAATTTAGTCCCAACTGGGAACAATATATATATATATATATTTAGTACTCAGTCACTCAATCCAGTATCGACAATTAAGTTCCATGTGAATCACTTACATTCCCCGCCAAAAAAAGTTGGTCTCGCTTCAGTAAAAAAGGGATAAGTTTATTTTAGTACCCTGTAGTTTTATCCCTTTTGTGTAGAGTACCATGTAGTTTCAAATTGGTATTTTAGTACCCTATGGTTGACTACCAATTTTTCGGGCAGGTCCAGGGCTGCTGCCCGTCGAAACCCGCCTGAACGTGGCGATGAGGTGGCAAGGTAAAAATTTCCAAAATTGTCCTAATTTTTTCAACTTTTCAAAACAACCTCCCTTTTTTATAAAGTTATAACTTTTCGACAAAAAAATTGACCTTCTTCGAACTCAAGAAGACCATGAACAACCCAGCAAAACAAAAAAAATTGATCTTCATCTAGTGTCCTCCTCTTTAAGGTTGCCAAATTTCATCTCAAACAAGATAACCCAATTGATTAATTTCAGCCAAGAACACCCAATTAATTAATTTCAGAAATGAACACCTAAGAACTCTAGGCCTCCTCCACATAAATCAGCAGCTTCGACCTTCTTGTAGAGCTTCGAAGAGGAGCTCGAAGTTGTTGCAGATCTCGACGGTGCGGCCGCGCTGGAAATCAATCACAACACCACCACTAGAACGTCCAACAATGGTGGAGCACCCAATAACTCTCGACAACGGTCGCGCTCGAAGTTGTTGCAGATCTGGTTCGGTGACGGACTCCTCCGATCGGGACGGCGACGAAGGCGGGGAGACTACTACAAGAGGAGTACGAGGAGCTCGTGAAGAAGCGACGCCAGGAGGCCCAGGGTTTCATCATCGACGACGATGGCCTAGGGTTTTAGAGAGACCACCACCACGCCGCCGCTGCTGTTATGGACCCGGCTTTGCTTCCACTTTCTGACCTCGAAAATTCCTAAGCCGGTGCTGTCCCTGGCATGGATCCGGGCCCTTAAGCTCCTACCACCAAAAAAGTCCTCTGGGTTGGGTTTTAGTTGATTTCATGGTGAGTGATTAGGTTGGGTTTTAGTTAATTTATGGTTTCTGGTTTTCGTTATTGATTTTGGTTGTTATGGGTTTTGTGGTTTGAGAGAGAGGGGAGGGGTGGGGGAGGGGATGGGGATGCCGTAGGAGGAAGGAGGGACTTTTGAGGGTGGGAGGAGAGAGAGAAGTTATAGATTTTTTTTAAATATAAATATTTTTGGACTATTTTGATAATTTATCAGAGTATACATCAGCTTTAACTATGTCGCCATGTGTCAACCACATCGTCTCAAAACGTCATCGTTTTGGGCGAGTAGCTGCCTTGGACCTGCCCGGAAAATTGGTGGTCAAACACAAGGTACTAAAATACCAATTTAGAACCACATGGTATTTTAGGCGAAAAGGGTGAAACTACAAGGTACTAAAATAAACTTATCTCAAAAAAATACATTGGTTAGATTTTTGGTGAAACATACATATTATTCTAGATACTAATAGAAATGATTAATTTAATTTTGAATCAAATAAAAATTTTGTTTGATGGTAGCTCATGTTTAACATATAGATTTGACATTTGAGAAAATTTTACTTACGGGTAATATAAATGTTGGGTTTTGAATGAAAGTTCAATGCAAGCCCACAAATGGTAAGGCCCAAAATGGAGGCCCAAAAGGAAATGGGAAAGTGCAATCCCACATTGAATAGAGCAAGGAGGATTTCCTTGTTTATAAGGAATTTCCCTCCTTGCCTATCAACTTGATTCGCACCGTCCGAGCACGAGCACGAGCACGAGCACGCGCACATGCGTGTGCGCATGGCGCATTGGACGCAGGTCGCAATGGGCGCTTTGTGGCGCACTTGGCACTTGGCACGTGCGCATCGTCGCGAGGAGCTGGAGGAGCCTTTTGCCCGGGCCCGGAGGCAGCTGCGCAGCTACGAGCGCCTTCAGGTTGGCCGCCGAAGAGGCACGACGGACTGGAACGTCCAGGAGGCTTCCAGAAGGCCGAAGGAGTGCGAGATCTCCCGTGAAAGGGCGCGCCTGGAAGGATCCAGAAGCCACCGAAGGGCCACGAGCGCAGCCAATCAACCTGTTGGCCGAGCGAAAGCGTCTCTTCGGGGTGGCTGGCTGCCTGCCTCCTCCAGCCTATAAATAGGCCTGTCCCCCTGCCAGAATTCTCATCCCAGCAGCACATGCACTTCCTAGCATTGTTGTCTTCTTCTCTCCCCCCATTCTTCATCTAGAAAAGAGTCCCGAAAGTTCTGGGTATATAAGGGTTCGCCCGAAAGTTTCGAGATACGTGTGCAACATTCTTGGAAACGCCCTAAACAGTCGTTGTATCTTGGGGATGATTGCCTTAGCCCGTACCGCACTGAAATATACGGGGCAATCTCGTCTTACGGAGAAAGTGTCCAACACTTGCCTCGACTGAAGTGATCCTAATCAAGTACACCAACTCCTACAAACAACAATCGTAAGACGAGATTGTGTACTTGAAGATGGCATCGACAAGCTCAGCACCAGTGCCAGCGGTCCCGGGAACTGCCCACGCCGAAAGGCCGGCCAAGTTCAACGGTACCGAATTCAAGAGGTGGCAACAGAAGATGTTGTTCTACCTGACGACGCTTAACCTGGTCCGATTCCTGAAGGAAGAGGCTCCGAAGGTAGCGGAAAATGAGGCAGATCAACAGAAGATCAACGCCCTCGATGCATGGAGTCACAGCGACTTCCTATGCCAGAACTACGTCCTGAATAGACTAGACGACACACTCTACAACGTCTACGCAGAAGCTAAGACCGCTAAAGAGCTGTGGAGTTCACTCGAGAAGAAGTACAAAACGGAGGATGCCGGGACGAAGAAATTCATCGTCGAACGATTCCTCGACTTCAAGATGGTGGACTCCAAGAAGGTCATCGACCAAGTGCAAGAGTTGCAGCTGATCCTTCACGAGATCCAAGCTGAAGGGATGCAACTCAGCGAGTCCTTTCAAGTAGCTGCGATGATCGAGAAGCTCCCCCCGCTGTGGAAGGACTTCAAGAGCTACCTCAAGCACAAGAGGAAGGACATGGGCCTAGAAGACCTGATAGTGAGACTAAGGATCGAGGAAGACAACCGAAAGTCCGAAGTTAAGCAAGGCAAGGCCAACTCTGAGACCACCGTGCACCTCGCTGAGGGAAAAGGTGGCAAGAAGAGGAAAAAGTCCGAGGATAAGCAGAAGGAGCAAAAGCCCAAGAAGAAAAAGATCAAGGGCGATTGCTACAACTGCGGGAAACCCGGACACATGGCTAAAGATTATCGCCAGCCGAAGAAGGAAAACCAAGGAAAGGCTAACCTAGCTGAAGATTTGTCCCAGATGGATCTGTCAGCCGTAGTGTTTGAAGCCAACCTGGTGGACAATCCGAGAGAGTGGTTCGTGGACACTGGAGCTACCCGCCACGTCTGCTCGGACAAGGAGATGTTCTCGAACTATATCCCGATCACCGGCCGAAAGCTATTCATGGGAAACTCCGCAACGTCCAAGATCATCGGTCTGGGAAAGGTGGTCCTGAAGCTGACCTCAGGAAAGGAGCTGACCCTCAAGGATGTGCTGCATGTCCCGGACATCCGCAAGAACTTAGTTTCTGGCTCACTGTTAAGCAAAGCCGGTCTTAAGCTTGTATTTGAGGCTGATAAGTTTGTACTGACCAAAGCGGGTCAATTCATAGGAAAGGGTTACCTAGAAAGGGGGCTCTTTAAGATGAATGTAATAACTGTACATCGCACCTTTAACGGTGAAAATAAAGTTAATACTTCTTCTTACTTGGCCGAGTGTTCTAATCTATGGCATGGTAGATTAGGACACGTAAATCTAAACTCGCTAAGAAAGTTAGTAAGTTTAAATTTATTACCGAATCTAGTGTTCAACCCATCCGATAAATGTGAAGTATGTGTGGAGGCTAAAATGACCAAAGCACCTTTCCATTCAGTGGAAAGAAGTACTACGCCTTTAGAATTAGTTCATACGGACACTTGCGATATGAAACACGTGCAAACTAAAGGCGGGAAGAAATACTTCATCACGTTTATCGATGATTGCACGAGATACTGTTACGTGTATCTCCTAAAGGGCAAAGACGAAGCTCTTGATGCTTTTAAGAGATATAAGAATGAGGTTGAAAATCAACTCAGCGTGAAAATCAAAATGATCCGAAGTGATCGAGGAGGAGAATATGTAGCTCCGTTTGAGGAACTCTGTCAAGAACATGGTATTATTCATCAGACGACTGCTCCATATTCACCTCAATCGAATGGCGTAGCTGAATGCAAAAATCGAACTCTTAAGGAGATGATGAACGCTATGTTGATTAGCTCGGGCTTACCCCAGAACATGTGGGGGGAAGCTGTGCTCTCAGCTAACCACATTCTAAACAAATTGCCACACAAGAAAAGGGATAAAACCCCATATGAACTATGGAAAGGAAGGAAGCCTTCCTACGGTTACCTTAAAGTGTGGGGGTGCCTAGCAAAGGTCGAAGTACCTAAGCCTAAGCAGGTGCGCATAGGACCCAAGACCATTGATTGCATCTTTATCGGATATGCGCAAAATAGCAGTGCTTATCGATTCTTGGTGCATAAATCTGAAAACCCTGAGATAAACACGGGAATGGTCATAGAATCAAGGAACGCAACGTTTTTTGAAGAAAGCTTTCCTAATAAGGAAAGAAAGGAAGCAAGTCCGAAGAAAAGGGCTCACGAGACTACGCAAGGGTCAAATCAGAAAGATGATGAACCTAGACGTAGTAAACGGACGAAGGTGACCAAATCTTTCAGTCCGGACTATCTAACCTATGCGTTAGAAGATGAACCCAGGACAATCCAAGAGGCATTGTCCAGTCCAGATGCTCCTCTCTGGAAGGAAGCTATCAATAGTGAGATAGAATCCATTATGCAAAACCACACGTGGGAAATCGTGGATCTCCCACCGGGCTGTAAACCTTTGGGATGCAGGTGGATCCTAAAAAGGAAATACAAAGCTGATGGATCAATCGACAAGTACGAAGCTCGATTGGTAGCTAAGGGGTTCAAGCAGAAGGAGGGATATGATTTCTTTGACACGTATTCGCCTGTCACAAGAATCACATCGATTAGAGTACTCATAGCTATTGCAGCACTCTATAACCTCGAGATCCACCAAATGGATGTAAAAACAGCTTTCCTAAATGGAGAACTGGAAGAGGAGATATACATGAAGCAACCTGAAGGGTTTGTGGCTCCCGGACAAGAGCATAAAGTGTGCCGACTAGTCAAGTCATTATACGGGCTAAAACAAGCGCCGAAACAGTGGCACGAGAAATTTGACGGAACAATGCTGTCAAATGGATTTAAGATCAATGAGTGCGATAAATGTGTTTACATTAATGGCACACTTGAAGCTTACGTAATTGTATGTCTCTACGTAGATGACTTACTAATTATGGGAAGCAATAAAGAGGTTATTGTGAAAACTAAGAACATGTTAAAGAGCCACTTTGACATGAAAGATATGGGTCTGGCAGACGTCATACTAGGAATAAAAATTTCTAGGAAAGCTGACAAAATTATCTTGACACAATCCCACTACATGGAAAACGTGCTCAAGAAGTTTGAAGCTTTCGACAAACCTCCGGTTAAGACTCCAGTAGATTTGAATCTACACTTAGCCAAGAATCGAGGGGACCCAGTATCGCAACTGAAGTATGCGCAAATTATCGGGAGCTTGATGTATTTAACAAACTGCACTCGTCCCGATATTGCGTATTCGGTTAGTAAACTTAGTAGATTCACAAGTAATCCAGGAAAGGATCACTGGCTAGCTCTGGAAAGGGTTTTACGATATTTAAAACATACCATAAACCATGGCATACATTATGCTAAATATCCAGCTGTATTAGAAGGATACAGTGACGCAAATTGGATATCGGACACTAAGGACTCCAAATCCACCAGTGGATACGTATTCACCATAGGAGGAGGAGCTGTGTCTTGGAAGTCCTCTAAACAAACGTGCATAGCTCGATCCACCATGGAGTCGGAGTTTATAGCACTAGATAAAGCTGGGGAAGAAGCTGAATGGCTCAGAAACTTCCTAGAGGATATTCCGTGCTGGAGTAAACCAGTGCCTCCCGTATTGATACACTATGATAGCATGTCTGCAATCGGGAGAGCACAAAGTACGTTGTACAACGGAAAGTCTCGACATATCCGTCGGAGACACAATACCGTTAGACAGTTGATCTCTAGTGGGGTGATCACCATTAACTATGTAAAGTCCAAGGACAACGTAGCTGATCCTTTTACGAAAGGAATCAATAGAGATCAAATGTACAACGCAGTAAGGGGAATGGGATTAAAATCCACACAATAAAGAATGTCCATAGCGGTAACTCAACCATGATGAGTGGAGATCCCACAAACTTGGTTCAATGAGACAACTAAGTTATGGAGGGTTCAGTGAATCACCTGGAACCTATCTCATTCTCAGAAGCTGCCCAGGTATTAACCTGCAGAGGTGTGGTAAGGATAAGCATTACGCTTTTAATGATTCCTATACCTTGATTAAGGTGGAGTATGGCAGGATACTCCTGATAGGAGATCACCTATGTAAGTGTGAAGTGAGGCCGCTTCAAATGGGAAAAATACTTATGAATCCAAGATACGGTCCATGGCCGAAACGGACACAACGTGAGAACCTAAATATACTAGGATTATTATTGTGTAAATGTTATTGTCTTGGTTTACACCAAAAGCAGACGGTTCAAGACATCATGTTCACCGAGCAGCGAGTAAATCCTATAATATATTACTAGAGAAGGTTCAAAGCCGCAAGCTACCTGTCTCGATGCAATAATAACACGTCAGAACTTTCGATCAGAGTCTACTTGCATTAATCATCATTCATGTGGGGGTTGTTGGGTTTTGAATGAAAGTTCAATGCAAGCCCACAAATGGTAAGGCCCAAAATGGAGGCCCAAAGGGAAATGGGAAAGTGCAATCCCACATTGAATAGAGCAAGGAGGATTTCCTTGTTTATAAGGAATTTCCCTCCTTGCCTATCAACTTGATTGGCTACCCAAAAGGCTGACCCACCGCTAGCTGCCTGCGAGGACGGTGCGAAGCACCGTCCGAGCACGAGCACGAGCACGAGCACGAGCACGAGCACGAGCACGCGCACGTGCGTGTGCGCATGGCGCATTAGACGCAGGTCGCAATGGGCGCTTTGTGGCGCACTTGGCACTTCGCACGTGTCGCGAGGAGCTGGAGGAGCCTTAAGTATTTTGCCCGGGCCCGGAGGCAGCTGCGCAGCTACCTAAGCGACGAGGAGCTGCGAGCGCCTTCAGGTTGACCGCCGAAGAGGCACGACGGACTGGAACGTCCAGGAGGCTTCCAGAAGGCCGAAGGAGTGCGAGATCTCCCGCGAAAGGGCACGAGCGCAGCCTGGCGCGCCTGGAAGGGTCCAGAAGCCACCGAAGGGCCACGAGCGCAGCCAGTCAACCTGTTGGCCGAGCGGACGCGTCTCTTCGGGGTGGCTGGTTGCCTGCCTCCTCCAGCCTATAAATAGGCCTGTCCCCCTGCCAGAATTCTCATCCCAGCAGCACATGCACTTCCTAGCATTGTTGTCTTCTTCTCTCCCCCCATTCTTCATCTAGAAAAGAGTCCCGAAAGTTCTGGGTATATAAGGGTTCGCCCGAAAGTTTCGAGATACGTGTGCAACGTTCTTGGAAACGCCCTAAACAGTCGTTGTATCTTGGGGACGATTGCCTTAGCCCGTACCGCACTGAAATATACGGGGCAATCTCGTCTTACGGAGAAAGTGTCCAACACTTGCCTCGACTGAAGTGATCCTAATCAAGTACACCAACTCCTACAAACAACAATAAATACCTCTGTAGTTTTCGGTTTACCATATCAAATACATTAAGAAAGAAAAAGTTAAAAATATATGTTAGGATAGATTTGTCATTTTAAAAAATTCTAATATATTCGAATTATTCAGTTCAATAATTCATATGACCAATAGTATAAATGAAAAAAAGTCTACGATTTGTATTTAATTACAACTCGGTGCTCGGTTTGCGTAAACTCAATCCTCTGTGATTTCTATTTGCTGATTATTATTATTCTTGTTGTTAGCTGGTTCCAACGTGTTTAGTTTCGTCTTATCTTGGAGCTACGTCATCTTCTCATCGAGGAGTGACCTGTTAACTAGTATTTTATTACCTTGTTGTAAAACATTACTATTTATAATACTCAATCTTATACTTCACTTAATTAAATCTGCTCTTCATACTTATACCTTATACGCCGTTTTCCCAGAGGAGCAGATTTGGTCCTGGAAGGTCAAATCCAACTAGGACTATCCTGGACGATTCAATGGTTGATTTAGTTATGATTCAATGGTTCACTTAATTATGATTCGATGGTCTACCTAGTTATGATTCAATGGTCCATTTTTTTCCGTCCCGGATAAATCGGGGTCCGTCCCAGTTACCCAGTTACGATTCAATGGTTTACTCAGTTACGATTCAATAGTTTACTCAGTTACGATTCAATAGTTTACCCAGTTATGATTCAATGGCTGTGAACTTTTTTTATTTTGCACTCCCATATTTTTGCATTTTTGTAAAATAGTTCCCGCGTGTCCTTCAATAAAAATTCTCCAGCACCGTACTGGATTTGGCCTCCAGGACCAAATCCGGTCCCGTTTTCCAAGATGACAAAAACAAAAAAAATGATACGTTTATTTTAGTACCTTGTAGTTTCACCATTTTCCTCTGGAATACCATGTGATTTTAAATTGGTATTTTAGTACCCTGTGGTTGACCACCAATTTTTCGGGCAAGTCCAAGGCAGCCCGCCGAAACTCGCCCGAAACGTCGTCATTTTGAGACAACGTGGAAGATATGTGGCGCCCGACTTTTTAAAGTTAAAGCTGACGTGGACTGTGGTAAATTACCTATTCAGTCCATAAAATTTTTAAGTTAAAGCTGACATCATCAATCAATTTTTTTAAGAAAATGACTTTTCTACCCTTAAAAAAATATATAATCAATAATTTCTTCTCTCCCCTCAACACCACTCCATCGCCGACCTCCTTCCTCCCCACACCTTTTACCAGATCTAGTCCCAGTCCATCATCGACAACCCAGACCAACGTATTGTCGACGACCTCAGCTCCTTCACAACCACCACCCTCTCCTTTTCCCTCACCACCAGCGGCATTTGCCTCCCGACTCGAGCGGCTTGATCCCGACATCCTGACCCAATTCAAGACCCGGCAACGAAGACCCCCAGTCGTCGGTGCGAGACCCAGGCCCGCCGTCGTCTTCTTGAGATAACAAAGCTGGGTACCTTGGCTTAACCCATCAATTGAGAGGAACCCTAACCAATCTGGAATTCAATTAATTGAGTAAGGAATAAAAGTCATTTAACCCCTTATCAATTAGAACCTTGTACTTAAAATTGGTCCAAATAACACCCTATACTCTTTAAAATTGGTCAATTAAAACCCTAATATCAATTTTTGATATTAAAAAAAGTGACGTGTCACTAAACACATGACACCATAACACCATTTTAATTCTTGCCACCATACATGTCACCATAAATTCTAATATGAAAGACTTTAATATTAATAAATATGATATAACATTTCCTAAAATAAATCAAATATTAATTCTCATTTTTCTCTCTCCTGCCATCTCTATTCACTCTCTCTGTAGCCCCATAACACCATCTTTAACCTCCATTTTCCACCATTTTAAAACTCCCACTCTTCCATCTTCTTGCCACTGCATGTATTTGTGTTTGCTGCTACTCATTCTCGTCATTTGTTTGGTAGCCTACTAAGCAATCTCTTTGGTTGGAGTTGACGAAAATAATTAACTATGTATAGGGATTGCTGACTTAATCATGTCCGTCTTTTTACTTTCAAACCCTAAATTCAAAACTCATATTTTAATTTCCTATAACTTCTTATCAAATATTCAACTTCCCTTGTCAAATATTCAACTTTACTTATCTAAAAATGTTTTAACAAGTAGATTTTCTAAACCCATGTTCATCTTTTAATTGAGTTTTCAAACAGTGGTTGGGACTTGGGAGAACGGTAATGGGGCCAGGGTCATTCGTGAGTTGGGTGGGAAGGTGGAGGTGGGAGACTTTTAGAAATGTTGAGGATGGAGGTTGAAGATGATGCTCATCCTGTAGGGACCTTGGAGAGAGAATGAGATTATCTATATTTCTGGTTTTTCAATTTTTATATTTAATTTTTTTAAGAAAATGCTATATCATATATGTTAATATTTAATATTAGGAGTTTACGTTACGTGTACGCCACATAGCTAATGACATGTCATTTGCTATCAAAAAATTGATATTAGGGTTTTAATTAATCCATTTTAAAGAATACATGGTGTTATCTGGACCAATTTTAAGTACAAAATTCTAATTGCTCTATTTTTAGAAATAGAGGGAGTTAAATGACTTTTATTCCATTGAGTAACCCTAACTTATCAATTGAAAAATGGAAACACATGATGGTGGTAATCCTCGGTCGTCCTTGAGTGGCGAGAGAATTATTGATGATGATTTAGGCTGCTGAGCTTTTTTTCTCATCCTGGGTACCTTGTCTTTTTGCTGCGATGGAGAAATTGGAAAGGAGGGTGATTGGGACCTTGTCTTTTTTGTTTCGATGGAGAAGAGAGGAGGAGAGAGATATAATCTTTTGGTATATTTAAAAGGGATTTGAAAATAATTTAAGGACTGGATAAGTATTTATCATGGTTCATGTCAGCTTTAACTTAAAAATTTGGGTGTTACATGGTCTCAAAATGACGACGTTTCAGGCTGGTTTCGGCGGGCAGCTGCCTTAGATCTGCCCCAAAAATTGGTGGTCAACCACAGGGTACTAAAATACAAATTTGAAACCACATGGTACTCTAGACGAAAAAAATAAAACTACAGAGTACTAAAATAAACTTATCCCAAAAATGACAAAATTGTAATTTGGGCTACGAGATGGGCTATAAGGCCATGTTTCTTGGGCCTTAATATGGGCTTCAAAAGCCAGGATTTGGCCGTTTAATAATTTGGGCTTCTTGGGCCTAATATGGGCTGCATGGACGAAGTTGCCCTAACCTCGATAACTTCACAACAAAACATCTGAGGCTTATTATAATGGCTACACGATATATTTAGGCAGCCCTAACGCAACAACAAAAAATTACATGATACTAATTAAAAAAAGTAACAATACTGCAAATGTAAAGAACAGAAATAAAAAAAGGGTGCATTTTAAGAAGGAATATGTCAATTCAGTACCCCAGGTAGTCGAGGTTTTATCAAGATGGGTCCAAATAGCAAGTGCTGATAGGAAATCCCCAAGAAAACAACAATGCACACAAAAATACGAACACAAGAAATTATGTAGTTCGGCTTAATGTCTACGTCCGCAGAGAGAAGGAGATCTTTTTATTGATAAATATTCGAGCCACAAAACCATACATAAACTACGATAACATATCTTTATATAATAGATAAACCCTTGCAAGTCACCAAACCTATCTAGGTCAATCTAGGAGTTCAAAACAAGAGTCCGAACAAAACAGAAAATTTTGCCGCGTTGGACCTGGCTGGCGCCAAGGGGCAACTAAAGCAGTATTCGGCTAAACATATGCATTAGTTACAAATTTGAAGTAAAGTTTTACCGTCTTACTGTAACTAAGTTTACAACAGAGGAGCAGAAGTTTGAGCTATACCAGCTCGAAGAACAACAGACTGAGGTGGTGGACCTCAACTCAAGTACAACAACCTGGCCATTTTACTAACTAATTTTTCAGATGTGTTTCAGGTACCTACTAGACTACATCTCACTAGAAATATGGTGCATCAGATTCCTCTTAAAGGTGGTAGCCAACCAGTGAATCTGAGACCATGCAAGCACTCCACTGTGCATAAGGAAGTCATGGAAATATTAGTCAGAGAAATGCTACATTCTGGAATCATACAAAAGAGTAACATCAGCTTTGCATCACTAGTTATCCTAGTGAAAAAGAAAGATGATTTATGAAGGTTTTGTGTTGATTACATGGCTCTCAATGACTTGACTGTGAAGCAGAAGTATCATATTCCTATAGCGGAGGAATTATTGGATGAACTAGGGGGAGCTGCACAGTTTTTAAAAATTGATCTTAGATCTGGTTACTACCAGATTAGGATGGCAGCTTAGGATGTTTAGGAAACTGCATTCAAAATTCATGATGGCCATTATAAGTTTCTTGTCATTCCTTTTGGACTAACTAATGCTCTTGCTAGTTTCCAAAGTACAATGAATGATATGTTTAAAGTTCATTTTGGTATATATGGATGATATTCTCATTTATAGTCCTGCCTCGGAGATGCATATGCAACACCTGGAACAAGTCTTCTTGGTTCTCAGACAAGAAGCATTTTATGCAAAGGAGAGTAAATATAAGTTTGGTGCACCTACAATAGAGTATTTGTGACATATCATTTCTAGTAATGGGTTAGCAATAGATCCAAAAAAGATTGAAGATATGAACAGCTATAACACTCCTACTACTCTCAAACAGCTTAGCGTCTTTCTAGGGCTCTATGGTTATTATAGGAGATTCATAAAAGGGTATGGTTTGATAAGCAGACCATTTATTGTTTTGCTAAAAAAATATTCCTTTAGCTGGAATGATCAATCTGAGAGTGCTTTTCAAGAGTTGAAGATGGCTATGACTACTGCCCCTATTTTAGCTTTGCCAAACTTCAAACTTACTTTATGTAGAAAATTGATGCTTCTAAATTTGGAATTGAGGTTATCAGGTCCTCTCTGTGTGAGAAGGAACTGAGAGTTGCGGCCATAGCTGTGACCAAATGACACCATTACCTAGTGGGGAGAAACTTCATCATTAAGAGAGATCACAAAAGTCTCAAGTATCTGCTCAATTAGAAATTGTCCACTGCAGTTAATACTTTTGGTTGGCTAAACTAATGGGGTATGACTACTAAACTGAGTACTAAAAAGGACCAGAGAACATGGTAGCATGTGCTCTTTCTAGATTTCTTTAAGAAGATCCTCAAGTGCTAGCCTTGTCTCTAGTATTAGTGAATGAGCTTGCTGAGGAGATCAAAGCAAGTTACTCATCTGATCCTCACTTACTAGAGCTCATTACAAAGCCACAATCGGAGTAGAATATAGAAGGCATATATTCTTTTGTGTAAGGCATGTTGCTTAGGAAGGAAAAATTGGTAGTGGGACCTAATTTGGACTTAAGGAAGAAACTTATCAAGTTATACCATGAATTAGCTATGGGTGGGCATTCAGGTGTCAATGCCACAGTCCAGAGGATCAAAAGAGTGTTGTTTTGGAAGGAGTAGGCGAAAGATGTCAGAAACTATATCAGAGCTTGCCCAACTTACCTAGTCTGTAAGTATGATAATTCTGCATATCCTAGGCTGTTACAACCTTTGCCTATTCTTAAGCGGATTTGGTACATTATTTCTATGGATTTTATAGAAGGCCTTTCTAAGTCTCATTGGGTTACAACAATATCCTAGTGGTGGTGGACAAATTGAACAAGCATACTCATTTTCTTCCTCTAATAGTCAAATTTTCCTTAACAAATTTTATTTCTAGATAATTTCATTCTTGTTTCTAAATAAAATTTTGAGTTTGGATCTAGCATTTTTTTTCTGGGTAACTTTACCCCGATAGGGCAGACGGTAGATGGTGCACCAAATTTTAACAAAACTAGATTTTAGATACAAGTAAAAGCTAGAACATACCATTTTTTTTAATGATTTCCCTTCAAAAATCAAGAATATCAATTATAGGAAATGAGACGGATGTGAGAATTGTCATAGTTAATTAGAGCAACAAAACTGGGTTTCAATGCTTGTAAGTGTTTAAAATATATACATTAAATTTCTATGCAATTAGTCAAGATATTAATATTTTATCTTAAATAACTTATTGATCGAGAATAATTTATTATCTTTTCATAATATGTATTTTGTAATCCGTCAGTGCCTTATTTTGTATAGTATGCAACAAAATTTTATAAGTAAATGAATTCATTATAAATACTCTTGAAATAGCTTAGGTATTAATCATATATATTGTTTATAGAATTTGACTACTTAAGCCATTCTTTATACCTCAAGAGAACAATATGAATAAGAAGTCCTGACAAGATGGATCATTTTGAAAAATTATTTGATTCAAGTGGAGCCAAATGTCTGAGTATTATAGCATAAGATATTATTTTTTCATGAGTTATTAACTCTTGATAACCCATAAGGTTAAAAATAACTAGAACACAAAGGAAGTACATGTACTTTTTTCATTGTAATAATACATTCGATTAAGTATTCTTTTTTTTTCAACAGAAAAAAGAGTGAATGTCATTCACCAAGATTCTATTTTTTTCTCGATCTCATTAAATAACAAATATTATTACTCTTAAGTTCTTTAAGTGAAAAATATTACGCGCGTAAAGTTACTAATATTCATATAATGTTTATTTGAAAAGGCAAGGTAAGAAAAAATGCACGTGACAAATAGAGCTAAAGAAGCAGTAATTGACTTGTTATTTCCTAACTATTTTCTAATATAGCTCTTTCTTATGTAAATGTATTTTGAGTTAGAATAATGGGGGAAGAAACTGGACCCACTGGCCTCACCGGAACGCTGAGGACGTCTGGTTACTCCTGGCCATGTCGATCCAGTGGACCCCAATACAATGAACCAACGAAGCGGCAATGCCAAATCTGCCACCACAGTCGCTCTGATGAACCCCGATCCCACTGCTCAGGTGAACCCCAACGTCGTTCCAATGAACCCCGATCCCGCTGCTCAGGTGAACCTCAATGCCACTCAGGTAAATCCCGACACCGCTCAGGTGAACCTCAACGCCACTCAGGTAAACCCCGACACTGCTCAGGTGAACCCTGACGCCGCTCATATGAACCCGTCACTGATGCTCAGGTGAACCCCATCCCCGATGCTCCCACCTTCAATGGTCCCGGAGCTTCCACATCATTGGATACTTTAAGATATTTTAATGTCTGTGGCGGAATCCTAGGTCAACTTAAATGATACTTAGAAAACAACAGTTGAATCAATGATTGATGATATTGGACGCTTGGACATAGATATCAAAGAACAATGTGATGAGTTTACAAGGAGGTTGGAGGAAGCACAAACGTACATAAAGTTTTGTGAAGCCGATCTTAATGAGAAGGGACACATCTTTAAAGTTAGTGTAGCTACCTTGAGTTCAAAGAAAAAGGAAGAAGACGACATTGTTATAGAGCTGTTAGAAATGACCCACAAGTCACATAGACAAGATTAAGAAGATGCAAGAGCTCGTGGCTTACTTGGAAAAAATTAGGCAGTGTTGCTCCATTGAAGAGAAACTAGTCGCTGAAGCAGGAGATCAAGAGCCAGGAGCTGCACATCCACGAGCAGAAGTTATTGCGCCTTCAATTGGTATGTGAGGGAGAAAGATAAGCCACTAGTAAGAAGAGCCAATATAGAAAGAGTTGTTGGCAGAAGAAATTAATTCGGTAGAAATATTGACTCAGTTTATTGTATTTAGATTAATTAACTCAGTTTTGATTGCTACAAGAAAAGTTAAAATAACGGAAAGCTAGTTTAATGAAACTATGACAATTTATATTATTCAAATTTTGTGTACATATCGTTTATATTGAGTTTATCATTTGCTACCACTCATTAATCATGATACCAAATTTGAAGAATTAGGTAATTCACATATGTTCTCTCGATAATCAGAAAATACATATATTGAAAATATTCTTAAGAGATATGATGTCCACGATTACATATCATGTGATGTCTTATGTCCAAGATTTATAAATTTATTCTCAATTAGTACCCTAACATTGTTCTAAAAAATAGAGGTACAAAAAATTATATATATATATATATATATATATATATATATATATATATATATATATATATATATATAATACGATGTACACTAATGTTTGTAATTATTCAAAAATAGAAAATAGAGATACAACAAATTAATCCCATTAAGAAATATTATACGATGTATGCTAATGTTTCTAATTATTCAAAGATGGAAAATAGAGATACAATAAATTTTGATTATATGTTATTTTTTTATAGAGATTTTCGGAGATCATTTCAAAGCGATGTTTCATCACCTTTAGAAATAGTACTTGCTCATCTGCTGCTAAGCCATTGCATTATTGTAGATGCATATCGAGCAACAATCTACAAATGCATGTTTGATGCATTCCACGACACTTGTGTTCCAAAATTGAAAATATATTATCACCAAGCGGCACAAAAGCAAAAGAACACTATTGTTTGCCCAAAATTGGAACTCTTCGACTGGGAATACATGCATCATGTTGCATAATTGTACCATATTGAATATGCCAGATTTTAAATTAAGTTCAGGAGTTCATAGCTACATTGAAAGACCATAGAACAACTATGTGATGACGGTCATAATATAGCCATTTTTACTAGCCTTAATTGAGCCGCAAGGTTTGGTGGAATGAGATAGTGATACACGATACAGACTCGACCAGTTGTACTTTTCAGAGACAACAATAATGGCATGGGAGCTAGAACAGATGAAAGAATGAAATGGAAAGGTTACGAGGTGATAATAGATGTAGCCATCTACCAAGATCCCATTTTTTCTTTGATCTCATTAGATAACAAATATTATAACTCATAAATTCTTTTTAAGTGGGTGGATCTTGCAAAGTAGAAGCAACCCATGATATCGTCCAAGCATCCAGTGAGGAAAATATCAAAGTGAGTAGTGAATTAGAAGAAATGGGGTTAACTATCGAGTCATAAATGTGGTGGGGTTTCAATTACTACCGTGAATGGGCTAGCTAGGAATTTTTATAGAAATGTATGAGTAAATAAAATAATACTGTATAACTTTTATTTATAATGAAGCTTAAATCTACAAGAATTTTTTCGTAGTTGAAATGGCTACTTAGTCATTTCAACTACCGGGTGAAGGACCACCAACATGTGGTGCCGCCTTACCCCATCACGAAATTTAAAATACAAGTACATTATCAGTAAAGCCAAAATAACTAAAACTATGGCAGTTATACGCAAAATCCAAAGCCACTTCGCCTATCCTTGATTGTTGTTGATACAACAATATCCAGGCTTGGTACGGAAGCAAAAGATAGCTCTTCTACTTATCAAAAGTAAATGTGAAATGCGGATTGAGAAGTTATGATAGATAAATGAATAGGCCTTGTACATATAGTTTTGTGCTACGGTTGGGCTGATTTATGCTGCTTCTAGTGGGAGAAATAGATATACAACAAATTGTATGTATATTAAGAGTAAGAAATATTAAACGAAGTATGCTAATGTTTGTAATTGTTCAAAGATGGGAAATAGAGATGCAACAAATTATATATATATTAGGAGCAAAGAATATTATACAATGCATGCTAATGTTTGTAAATGTTCAAAGGTGGAAAATAGAGATACAAAAATTTTTAATTATGTGTTAACTTTTTTGATGATTTTCCAAAATAATTTCATAGCAGTATGCCACCTTTAGAAATAAAACTGGCTCAACAATCTACAAATGCAGTTTGATGCATTCCACATAATTTTATATGTTAACTGAGTTCAATTCTATTGCTTGCAAAAAAGAAAAATATTTGGAATTATGTATTTTATATTCAATGACGGGATAGTTGTGCTCCAAAATTTAAATTTTTTTTACCAAGCAGCACAAAAATAAAAGAACACTATCGTTGCCCAACATTTGAACTCTTCAACTGAGAATTCAAGCATCGTGATGTATGACTGTACCATATTGAATATAAAAGATTTTAAATTAAGACACAATACAGACTCGACCAGTTGTACTATTGAGAGTACAACAATAATGGTATGGGAGCTAGAACGGACGAAAGAGTGAAGTGAAAAGGTTAAGAGGTGATAACAAATGTAATAGAAACATAGAAATTTACTGTGAGAAACTTTCCCAACGATGAAGAATGACTACCAACCACCAAGATCCTATTTTCCTTGATCTCTTTAGATAACAAATGTTATAACTCATGAATTCTTTAAGTGAATAATATTACACTCATAAAGTTGCTAATATTTGTATAATGTTTATTTGAAGGGGATGATAAGAAAAACTGGACTTTGAGACAAATGAAGTTGAGAAGTAGTAGTTGTCTACTATTTGTTTAGTATCTTCTGCTCTTTATATGTAATTATATTTAAAGATAAAATAATAAGCAACCGGCTTAATAAATTTATGGTAATTTTTTATTTGAATTTTGCATCCATATAATCATATTGAGTTTGTAATTTCCTGCCACTCATTAATATTAATACTAAATACACAGAATTATGTAATTCAGGTGCTAAATTGTTCTCTCGATAATAAAAAATGCATATGTTGAAAATGTTCTTAAGTGAGATGACGTGCAAGATCACATCATGTGATACCCTATGTACAAGAGTTATAAATTTAGTTTCAATTAGTATCCTCACGTTGTTCTTGGAGAAATAGAGATACAACAAATTTCATGTATATTAGCAATAAGAAATATTATATGATGTATGCTAATATTTGTAATTATTCTCAGATGGAAGATATAGTTATAAAAAAATTCATATATATTAGTAGTAAGGAATACTATACAATTTATGCCAATGTTTGTAATTGCTCAAATATGGGAAATAGAGATATAACACATTTTGATGAAGTGTTATTTTTTCAGAGAATTCTTCAGCGGAGTATATCACTTTTTTAGAAATAGTGCTAGCTCATTCACGGATCATGTTGCTGCTTTATTTCTAGATGTTCACCCATAATAATCTACAAATGCAAGTTTGATGCATATTATGGCCCTTTATATAGTAATTGAGTTCATTTCTATTGTGAATGTAAAATATTTAAAAATATGAATTTTATATTTGGTGACAAGATAGTTGTGCTCCAAAAATATAATATATATTTTCACCAAGCGGCACAAAAAATAAAAACACTATCTTAGCCCAACATCGATTCTCGCGACAGAGAATACGAGCCACCCGGTGCACAACTTTACCATATTGAATGCAATAGATTTAAAATTGAGTTTATGAATCCATAACTACCTCGGAAGACTATAGAAAACTATGTGAAGACGGTCTTAATGTAGTCTTTTTACGAGCCTTGATTGATCTGGAAGGTTGGCTAGAATGGGATAATACAACACAATACAGACTCGACCAGTGTACTACCGAGAGTACAACAAAAGAGGTTCGGGAGCTAGAACAGATGGAAAAGTTAGGTGGAAAGGCTATGAGGTGAAAACCAAGATATCAAAAAAGTGGAGAAATTTACCGTGATAAACTTCTTCAATGGTAGAGAGTGGATGCCATCCACCAAGATTCTATTTTTCCTTGATCTCATCACGTAACAAATATTATAAACCTTATGTTCTTTAAGTAAAAAATATTACACTTACAAAGTTGCTAATGTTTAATGCTTATTTGAAGGGCAAGATAAGAACAAATGACATCAGAATCACTAGATACAAATGGAGCTAGAGAATTAGTAATTGCCTTGTTATTTGTTTACTATTTTCTTGTATACCTCTTTATATGTAAATGTATTTAAAGTTTTTTTCCCAATAATGAGGCCAATAGTGACGCCCAGTGTTCTTCTACTTTTTTATTATATATTTGATCATACATGAGACAAACAAACACTGTAATTTCCTGGCATTCTAGTCTACACGGGATATATGATCCCACTTTAACAACTATCCTCAAACAAAAAAAACTTTTGCTAAGTATAAAACAACCCTTGACTACTGCCTTGGTTAACTTCATAAAAATATAAACGCTTGAACAACAAAAAGCCTTGGCAGTTAACAAGGAAGAAAATATTGTCGTCTACCCTTATCCCTCACATATAAGAGAACTTTCGCTTCCAAATAGTCTTATCTGTCAAAGTCCATGTTCCCGACGAGGGAGAAGATGACATGCCCTTAAATACGTGGGCGTGGTGGTCCCGATCACGGTCTAACATGTTGGACGAGAGTGTGTCTGATCTGGTGACTCCCTTTCCGGCATCATCAAGCCGCCTGTGGTAGCACAGCTCACCATCACCGCCAACTATAACATTCATGACTCCTTTTTTGGAGCCGGGAATTTTCATTCTGGGGGAGGGTGTCCAACCTCATAAATGTATTTAAAGTTAGAATAATGGAAAATCAGCTTAGTGAATCTGTGACAATTTTTATTATTCAAATTTTGTGTACATGTTGTCATATCGGGTCTGATCACGATCTAACGCGTTGGACAAGAAGGGGGACTATTTTGAAATAAAAATAAAAGAATGTGAGATTATTTTGAAACTTTTTCAAAATATTTGTTTTAAAGAACTGACAAGTCGCATCATTAGCAATATACAATGTTTTCAAAACCGTAGTCCGACCGGTCGGACCACTACCTAAGATCTAATCTGGGTCAATTTTTTCATAAAACCTAGAAAGTGGTTCAACCGATCAAATTTTGGTTAGACTGCCTGATCAAGTACTTCCGGGTGACCCGGATAAGAAAAATTAGTTTTTATTTTTCTATTTTATCGAATTTAATTTAGAAACATAACCTCTACTTCCACGTTGGGAGCGTGTACATCACTTTTGGATCACAATAAACTTATCTTTTTAACAATTCTCGATAATATGTCAACTAATTCAAACCAATTTGAGTAATATGTTAAACAAGAAAAGTTGTATAGTCATCTTCTTGTACTTCTAGATTTGTTAAATTGATGTTTGTTGTTTAGATAAATTGTATAACAAAGTTAGTAAATATTTGAAGTTATTTGGTATTTTATCATTTTTATGTTAAATTAAATTTATAAAACCTTATTTAATAAAATTAATATAAAAATAGAAGTACTGGTTCGACCGGTGGTCTGACCGGTCGGACTAGGTGAACCAAAAATTTTAAAAAATCCGGGTCGCCTGCTGGGTCGATTTTGAAAACATTGGCAATATATATGATGTGGTTGTCCAGGTCTAGGTTCATATAGCTACATGAGGCTCTAAGTGATTTTAATTAGAATAAGTTTGACTCAATTGATGAGTACCACAAAGTACTAAATTGATTTTCTGTTATACCACAAAGTACTAAAATAAATTTTTCAAAAAATTTATTACATAAAAATTTGAAAATAAAATAAAAGATACACTGCTCGTTACTCGAGTCGAGATTCAAAAGATTTTATCTATAGGAAGAGAATGTATTTTTTAAGAACGTTTTACCAATTAAAAAATAACATTGAAAAAGTTACAACGTTATTATTTATTGACGGTAATAGACTCTGAACTTAGATTTGGATCTGCCCGAATTTAGTTGCTTTGAATGCTTCGTAGTCGTTGATCACTTGCTTATTGAGGATCGCTGTGACATTCGATTTTGAGCTTGTCGATTACGTTATTAACCTCATCGATCAGCTCTTGCCTATGCTTCTTCCTGTCCCCGCCGTCGAAGAAGTTGACCACGTGATCAACGTAGATCCCTACGCTTTTGTCCCTCGGGTCAACATCCTCCACCAAGATCGTATAGTCATTTGAACGCCAGTGTTTCGGCCTACTCTTCAAATACCTGAAATCAAATAACCATCCATAAATTGTGCTATTAATTAATCTAGTAATGTTAAATTTTCATATTCAATCTCAAAAAAGTGCAACGAAATAAAAGTTACGAGAAAATAATAGTTGACACATAATTAACACACTTTAATACTGTGTTAGAATCTCCATTCTCAACTTGAAATTTTAAGACAATAGATAGGTGACTTACTCTTCTATCCTACTTTTGAAATCCTCGACGATTTCAGGTTTCGTACGTGCAGCGATGATGAATTCCACAGAATCGCTGGTTTCCGGAATACCATAATAGTTGGTGATGCATTTGGTCATTAATACCCCATTTGGATAGAACAATGTCTGTCCGTTGGATTTCTTGAAGATGGTGCTTAGTATATTCATGTCTTGAACAACAACCTGAAATTAAATTACATTGAAAAGTTTACATAAATAAGATCTCCTTCTCCATGGTTATTCATTTAATGTTATACTGGGAATCTATAACTTAATGTGGACTAGCAATTTGTTACCAATTTTATCCAAGACCCGATCAGAAAAATGAGATGAATTTTGGGTCAATCTTCCAATCGGTCTTTGTAATTTGTAGTTACATACCTGTTCCTCTTTGTCGTCAATAGAACAAAGATCTCCGACGTCGAATGGACGAACAACGAAGACGAAGATGATGGCTTCGAAGATTGTCTTGGCGGTGTTGTTGAACATAAAATTGAGGGCTACAATTTGGGTGGCAATGAGAAGCATCACTTTGGTCGTCAAGAATCCCATTACAAGTAACCACACCACCGACATGACGACAACTGCAGCCCCCGACACAATCTTGTTCAAGTCTCCCACGACGTTGTCTCTGCCGTTGAGTGTCCGGAGCAACAACAACCGGTCAAGGTGAATCTTGATCTGCACATCAACACAAAAGAATCAATATCATAACATGCGTATTCTCTTATCTTCGGTTATTATCGTCTCGGTTTAGTAGATATTCTATCACTACTATTTATTACGAGTATTCAAATATTCGTGTTTTTGTTTTCGTTGTCCTAACATTATACTTAATAATTAAGAGAAAATGGTGGCATCTACATATAATTAGAGAGGTATTTTACCACCCATTTTCTGAAATACGATCTGCTAATCTGTCCAACACCTCCTTCCTCCACGCCCACAGGAATCCTTTTCTTATATCCTTCCTTCAACGAGGCCAACACCTTATCTGTGTCCACGTACCTATATCAACCAAATTAATTGGAAAATGGAATCAGATTTCAATTTTTTTTTATAGAATGAATCAGATTTCCAATTGAAACACAATAAATTACCCACATCCATGCTTGGCCGTTTATATTGACTCATAATGTCACACGACCGCCCGATTAAACGATCTTGCATTTCTAAGTAATTAAATCAATCACTTATTAGTTCATCCAAAATTGACTTATATTAGGGATGATAGTTGGTGCAAATAAAGAATTAGGATTTAAATTTTTTTTTAAGAATTAGGATTTACCATAAAGAAGGTGTTAGATCGGTCACACGAATGAAAAAATATATAATTAATAAAGTTACTTCTAAATAAGGCTCCACGCTCAAAGTCCACTGTTCTTAGCTTTAAAAAAAAATTGAAAAATAAATTTTTACACACGTACCAGAATAACTTTTTTTAATTTAACAATGTCTTGTTGAGCTAAATGTCTTTTAGCAGGTTTTTAGAATATAACCAATGATGAGCTGATAAAAATTACATGCAAGTGAATTGAAATTTTCCTAAATCAACTAATTATGTGTAATTATCAATTGGTGATTACTACTAATAACCGTTATTTGGGGTTGTACCCAAACCATTCAGATACTCTTAAACACACGTATAGGGTTTGATGTGCGCTACAATAATATTAGAGAATTATATATAAAAGAAAATATAATTTTACTATGATGACAACATAAAATTATTACATGGTATAAACTAATTAAAATCTAAAAAACAAAAGTGAGAATTTAAAACTGATCATAAATTTAAAAATATCAAATACATTTAATATATCCGTTTATTTTTAAGCAAATTGTGAAATAAAAACTCAGCTACAACTTACTTGGCGTCGTAGCCGCCGGCGATCCTAGCGAAGAGCTCGTTGGCGGTGGCCCGGGCCACCCTTTCCGGCGAGCAATCTTTCGTCTGGCCGTCCACTATCACCGACAGCTCCGTCCTGGTAAGAGTATCGACAAGCTTAGGTGGGGTCCACGTCAGGATCTTCTCCTTGAGCCGGAAGTCATCCGTCACCTTCTCCACCTTCCCGTCCTTCTCCATCTTCTTCTCGTGCCGCGGCCCGAGCGGCGTACTGTTGTCCCACACGCTCTTAAGCGCCTCCTGGTCAACGATCGAGTCAACGATCTGCTGCCTCGACCTCTCCACGATGAAGTCGTAAGCCGCCAGCTCCATCAGGAAGGACTTCGCCCACCAAATCCCGGCCCCGACGAGGCAACCGGCGAGTGCTCTCGTAATGTGGTCGAGAACGTTCTTGGCATTCCCGGACCGGCGATCTCCCGTTCGGCCGAGCAACAACCCCCAGGCGAGAAGTACCGAGGCGAACCAGATGAAAACCTGGAAGCTGGTTCTTAACCCGAAAGTAATGTGTATGAATTTTTCCCGCGGGGTGAACGTCCAAACCGAATCGTCTTCTTTCCTCCACTTGGCAATACGGTCAACGCTTCGGGTGAGGAGGAAAATGGAGGCGTTGACTATCCATTCCGAGGCCAGCCTGCCTCCGAGGATCACGAAGAGCAAGAGGCACCATTTCCACACCCGGAGTTCCCATATGGAGTGGCGCTTCCATGAGTCAACGGTCAAGTTTGCCGCGAGCAGCCCCAGGAAGACTACAGCCAGAGCCAGCTCGACGAGGTTGACGAACTTCCAGAAGGTCAGCCCGTCGCTGGCAGTGGTTGGCTCCGGGTTGTCCTCGTCCTCGTCCAGTCCGAGCGGGTACGGGTACGAGGAGGTGACTCCGGAGCCTGTCACCGAGAATCTTTTTCTCAGGATATTCTTGCTGTTTGGTGTATTCGGAGTTTTTGGAGTGGTTGGTTTTGTTGTTGTGGTTGCTGGGCTAATGGGCTGGTTTTGTTGGTTGGAATTCTGGACCGCTGCGGCCAGCAATATGATATTGGCCGCGGCGGTCTCGGTGGAGGAGTCTGAGGCCGCAGCCTTCGGCTCCTCCGTTGCGGTGGGGGTGCTTGGGATTTCCACCGTGACATGATCCGGTTTTGTAGTTGCCTCCTCGCCGTCTCCTGCCATGTTGCTATTTGTGATTATAATCGGAAATTCATTTATGGTATAAATAGGCAGATGCTGGACGACTTATGTGACCAATCATAAATAATTTTGTACTTAAGAGAATTAAGTCACTAACATGATCGTGATTTTGAAAATTATATTTAACTTTGTAAATATACAATTTGTGTTAGGTAAAGCAGCTGACTTGTTTGAGTAGTCAATAATTATTACAACCTCATAGAACACGTTTTGTTTATTTATTACAAGTTGCACAAGCTGAAACCGCTTACTATTTGGAATGGCCTGCAAATTGGAACCTTTGCGTCTGCTACATCATTGGACTCGAAGAAACTGTATTTTTCTTGATCGTCATGATAGGAATTCATAAACGTGTTTAATATAATATTGACATGCCAACCAATAGGTAGATTAATCCAAAAATAAGTCGATCTAATTTAATTAAAATATCTCAAATTTTTACAAACACAACTTGTTGTATGATTTGTTCTTGGCTTGGGAAAGTAGTATTGAAGAATTGAAATAATATCATAATATCATTTGTTATAAAAGATGCTCGCAGTTTAACAATGTCAAGTTGACGGAAATATTAATTACCACATGATCTCCTCTCTATCCTCGTAGAATTGTGCTGTATTTCTGTCATTTTCTCCCAAATACAAATTAATGGGACGAAAGGAACATTTTCAATAACACGACAGACTGAAAAACGTTGGTCGATTATTGGTGAACCTCATCTAGGGTTAGTTTAATGGTCGGAGTATTAACATCTAGCATCAATGACATGTCAACCACGTGAAATATTACGAAATTAATTCAATTAAATGGAACTATAATAAGACCAAATTTATCAACTAGTAGTTACAATAGTGAATATATTATAATTACGAGAAGTACGGCTTATAAAACAGTATATAACTAATTGTGCTGTATTTCTGTCATTTTCTCCCAAATACAAATTAATGGGACGAAAGGAACATTTTCAATAACACACGAGACTGAAAAACGTTGGTTGATTATTGGTGAACCTCATCTAGGGTTAGTTTAATGGTCGGAGTATTAACATCTAGCATCAATGACATGTCAACCACGTGAAATATTCGGAAATTAATTCAATTAAATGGAACTATAATAAGACCAAATTTATCAACTAGTAGTTACAATAGTGAATATATTATAATTACGAGAAGTACGGCTTATAAAACAGTATATAACTAATTGCAAGTGGTTTGAATTAATATAAAATTAATTTCTTCCCATGTCATTTTGCTCGGGTTTCAGTGAAAGATCCTTCATCGTAGCCTGGCTTGCAGCGCCAGCCCGGACATTCGACTGTATTCGCACCCCCATTGCCCTCTCTGCCGTGCCCACGTCGGCTCTCCAACCGTCTACCCCTGCCATTACCCGGTGGTCGGTGCACATTCAAAAGAGTTCCGGTGCAAGTTGATAGGTGTCAAAAAATTTATTAATTCATTGTCTTAAAATTTTGGGTTAAATATGAAGATTTTAATATGATATCAGAGTATATTAATCTCGTACCCATTGTTACTCTTACACGACCTCTGTTTCATCACATTTTGGCGAAATCAAAACTCATGCAAACTTCGGTCAATGAACTTCGTTTGATAGGACAGGTTAAAAATTACCACATTGTTATGGACTAAACAAGTGTGAAAAAATCACAGCTGATGTTATTCTTCGGTTTTGTTGGTCATGCTGCCTGGCGGTTGAACTAGGTAAAAGACATCATATAAAACGGACTTCGTCAAATTAGAGCTTTCGGGAGTCTTGGGCTGCGTTTGATGGGGGTATTCTGGACAGGACACAAGATGAAGAACAGAACAACACTAGACAAACTATTTTGTTCGAGCTTGTTCTGTTTATGTAAGTTTAGTATAAAATTGAATATTCAGTACGGTTCTCTGTTTGGTACATCTACAGTACAGTCTAAAATTTTACTAGAGACAAAACTACCCCTCATAAAAAAAAAGAGTACATGATCCAAATAAAATCTATCATCGCATATTAAAAAACAGAAGTCAAATTATTTTATAGCAACCAAATGCATACCACAACCTAACAAAATAATTAATGTAGCCTATTGACAAATCCATCCTACATATCTTATGAAAAATCCATCAAAAAGGCATATTGCAACAGAAACTGGATCACTGAATCCAATGAACATAACAGCAACTACTATATTGCACGACTAAAATACGGGCAACACAAATGCATAATTTTTACCTTGATTTAGCACGACTAACACTACCGCAACAACACCACAAGAAATGATCAAATACAATGAACATACCGTGAAAGAAATAACTGTGACGCCAAAAAGGAGAGGAGAGAATCTGTGATAACTAACTCATGGATGATTAAGAAGCATTAAAAATATACTTATTGCTGGAAAATGATAAAAGAAAGACAGAGGAGAGGCAAAAAGGTGTGAAGAACCCTAGCACGAGATTTTCTCATCGTTACAATCGGCAAATAGATTTTAAAAAATTGATACATGCATAAGATTTATAGATTAAATCCTGTTAAAAGAGACAGCTACAGGGGTGAAGAACCCTAGCCACATGGGAAAAAGATATGGGTGAATGGAGACGAAACAAATATTAAAAGTGAGAGTAATATGGTTTAAAAAAAAGAGAGAAGTTTATTGTTGTCCTATGACTGAATTTTTAGACCCATAAATTTAAATGGGACGACAATTTTGGGTAAGGTTTGGACAACTTTTTATCTTGTCTGAACCATTTGTTGTACCAAACATGGATTTGAGACAAAAATCATTGTCCAAACTTGTCCCGTTCCATGTAACAAACGCAGCCTTGAAGATCAAGATTCTTGACAGCTGATTCTCGTTCTGCTCATGCACTACCGACCCGCAAAACAGAATATACTGCTCTAGCATATCATCATACCTGCAGAACGTATCGCAGATACCTCATCAATGTAAGGAGCTTCAATTTTACACCAGCTCAAGCATTGGAAGCTTATCCAGCAATACCAATGAGTAATTGGAACACCACTAGCTTAACCCTTTTGGCAGTGATCTCAACACATCCATGATCTCTAAACCAAAGCGGAATAAGATGTATAATAACCTCCAATAAACTGTCAACTGTTCTACAGATGTAGCCGTGGCGAACTTATAATCAAGGGAGAAGCTTCCGTGTGTAAACAGATGATTCCACGGATTTTCTGGTGTTATAAACATATATATCATATGGCCCAGAACTAGCAAATGATCATATACAATAGTAACAAGGTGCAGAACCTCTACATCCTTCTCAAATTGTCCAATCTGGCCTGTAAGTCGCTATCAATCCCGCCATCCTCACCGCCTGCAGCTTCAGACTGCGCCACCTTGCCCTTGGCAGCCGGAGCAGCAACAGCAGAAGATGGAGCATTCACAAGCTGCACATGGAAGAAACAAGATATTGTCAAAACAAAACGCCCTACCACCACACACAGTCATTTAAAAAAAAGGAACTGTTTTTCCTACTGGTGATAGTACCTCTTCATTGATGTTAATTCCGATCTCATCGAGGACCTGGTTAACCAAATCTTCAGTCTCTTCCTCTTCTTCATCCCCTTCCAAAGCGTCATCAATAGCATCTCCCATCACTTCAGTAACCATTTCCATCTTCTCATTCTGCATCTCGAACTCTTGCATGATCTTCTGAAGCGCGGGCAAGTTCATCTGCCTATTCATCTGCCCCATCGCCTTGGTCACGCCTTTCATTGCTTCCCCCATCGCATGCGTCGACTTCAGCGTCTGTAGAGACAACCCATCTTAACCCTCAAACTAACATTCACAAATCACAAACATATCATCACTCTCCACGATAGGCGCGCGCAAAATACCTGAATTCGGAGAGACACGCCCTGAAGCTGGGACTTCAACTTGTAAAACTTATCGATCTGGTGCCTTGTCCTGATAAGATCCTTAGCCATCACTCTCACAGCTCCCTGCAATTACCACAGCAACACAAAACAAATCCGAATTACCCCCAACCGAACATTTGACCTAAAATCGGAACTAACACCATCCGTACCATCTGGCCGAGCTTGGCGTTCTTCTTGATCTCGACGATGAGCTTCTTCTCCTGGGATTGGAGGCCCTGCCTCTCCCTATCTATCTCCCTTATCGACTTATCCAGCATCCTCTTGTTCTCCCGCAGAAGCTCTGCACTTAATCAAAACCCTAAACCCTTAATTTCGCGGGAAACATATAAAAATATCAAATTTCTCTATCTAATTAAATTAAATCTCGTCCCCTTCTCAAAAAAGAAAAAACAAAACCTGCGGGGGTCTTTTTCTTGCCGAAGAGGAAACTCATGTCTGTGTATAAGAGCCGACGGACCACGAAGCGGGGGGATTGGGAGGGTTTTTGAGATGGATCCCTAGGGTTCGACGATCTTAAAGCTTGCTGGGTCGGTGGCGGTTTGGGAAGAACAGAGGAAGGAGAAGAGGAGAGAGAGAGAGAGAGAGAGAGGGGGGGGGGGAGTCGTTTGCTTAACGATCGGAAAGAAAGATACTGTGCGTGGCTGGCACGGTTTCTCCGCGTTCTGGGTTGGGCCCATCCCAAGTGTTTCTTACACGCACGCGTTAACTATTAGCTGGATATTGGGCCGGGCCGGGTATATTTGGGTTGACGTGAGATCAAAAGAGACCCATCAGGTCGAAAATTGCACTGACTTTGACTTAACCAATGTGCGAAAAATGGAATCGAGCGAACACAACAATGGACACGGAATCAAAATCGTTCTGATATCATGTTAGAATATTCATATTCAACTAAAAATCTTAACCGACCATCTCTAAATATGTCATATCTATTGCTTTTGATTGTGTCGTATTTAATTCTCTTTGTTTGGATATGTATTTCTGATCGGGGTCATTTTATCTTGATGTACTAATTCTGTAATGATTAATCTTCCACCGTCGTTTATAAAATAAATAAAAACTCTCCGCTGAATATTGGGCTGGGCCGGGTACATTGGGGTTGCTGTAGGATGGTCTTTAAGCTACTAGGCCTTCATGGAACATAGGCCCTTACAAAAAAAATCTCGGAGGTTAAAGAAAGTTGCCAAGTATATGTCAAAATAATGAGCCTTCAATTGATCTCAGTTGGGAAATTTTTTTCCCGAAATTGATCAAATGCTTGGGGTCGCTAAAGAAAGTATTGTCACCCCATCAACAATCTTCAAATCAAATGATAGTGGTGTATCCAAACATCTCAAACAACAGAGTAGTGAACTTTGTCATTTTTAAGTTAACGAACAAGTATGTTGAATTAATTATTTCTTTTAAATTCCATTGTTACAAATCCCATAAATTACTGCAGTGGTATAAAGTTACTCATGTTAGTATT
The DNA here is from genome assembly GCA_963995505.1 of Hypericum androsaemum. Taxonomy (NCBI): domain Eukaryota; kingdom Viridiplantae; phylum Streptophyta; class Magnoliopsida; order Malpighiales; family Hypericaceae; genus Hypericum; species Hypericum androsaemum. The sequence goes on from OZ023190.1 coordinate 16,460,521, forward strand.
CTTTTAATAGTATTTTTTTCATTTATATTTATCGAAAACAAATTTCTTATAATTTGTACTTAACAATATATTATTGAAAGTGTGATATGAGTCAGTTGATGATCACGTGCGTGCGGCTTTGTCTGCAGCAACATACGCACGCATATCTCAATCTTAAATGGATGTTAGTGCAGTGCTGGGCCTTTTGCGAACACTGTCTTCTCCTTGCCAGTTGGGCACTACCATAGAGGCACGTGCATGCTAGGCCCAAACCACATCCTCTCTTTTTATTTTCTTCCTTTTGGGTCTTTCATGAACACTGTCTTTTCCTAAATTTTTAGTGATATGACATGGTACATTTAGTATGATAATTTTTTTATGCTACTTGTTATTTGGATATCTAATAAATTAAGTAATACATGTTTAAGTTCGATAAGACCTTTAAAAATTAACAAAAGTCTCTCTGAGTATTTAATACAGGTGCATTATTAAAAACTTGAACTCAAGAGTTAAATTTTTGTATAAGTAGATTGATTTTATAATACCCCATAATTATACCAAGATACAAAAACGATAATATCTACATGGATGATGTAAGTGCTATACTATCATTGAATACAACATGTACAAAGTAAATTTTGGTGCTCTATCTTCGAAATGGAGTAAGACAAATAAAGTTACTCGTGAACTCGATTAAAAATGTCTCGAAAGATTGCTCAATTTTCTGGTGAGCCATGTCCCCGTGCTTGTTGATATAGTTAGAAAAATTATGTAACTAGATGATCAAAGTGTTTGTTGCTTTTAATATGATATGATATAGTTAACCATTCAGATTTTATCATTTTTTCCAATATGATAAATCATTCAAAAAAATTTTTTATCTCTTTTAAATTTTATTTTTGTCGATATAATAAGTTTTAGTATGATCTATCCACGTATAAGATATCATACATCTTATCAACTTGTTGGGGCCAATAATATAAACAGGACAAATATTGTTAATGGTCATTAGGTAAGACAGCTTTCAATGTCCCATTGTCTACAATGTTAAGTACATGCATTACAGCGTTTGTGTACTGTAATGTAAGGTTACCAATGCACCTGACCAAGCTTGCAACCCATTGAGAAATTAAATGTGGATGCCCAAGGGAATTCAATAGAGGGTCATATGTGACACATAGCTAGCTAGTCATGGCCCCTAATCAATGTGGTACATATGAAAATTCCACAGATATATGCACGGTTGTTGAGAAACACCTTCCAATTATTGCTTCCTCCCAAATCCTATAGTGGGATTAGTTTGTCTTGGTGTCACATTTTGTTCTTGGCCATTCGATCTTGATCAGATTTGAATTGTGTATAATTTGATGGAGACCAATTTTTTTCATCCTTGTAACTTGTGGACAACACGGTATCAGAAGTGTTGATATCATGTTCATTGTTGTTCGTGCGAAGAACATTTCAGCACATGTTGGCGAAGTCAAAATCTATTCAAATTTTGACCTGATGGATTTTTTTTAAGGAGATGCGTTGAGATTACCACATTGCTAATTACAAATGGGATGAGTTTATTTATAAGTATTAAAAATTTACATACTCATATTTTTTGTTTGATATAGAAATTCTAACATACAAAACATGGCATACAACAACTTAGTCTCTCTCTTTTCGGTTGATGTATATTAAAAGAAAAAAAGGAAAATATGTGATAATGTACCTGATATTTTTTCCTTCTTCAAATTTACTTGGTGTCTCTAGTCATTCAACTAGAGAATATCTGGACGGGATCGCCAACTTTACAATTTTTGTTCCTTGTGGTTGGAGAAAAAGTTAATTTGGATTTGTGCTAGCTATTATGTCTGATCCTGTTGTGCTTTGACTCCTTGAGATTCCTTTCATGCTACCCTACTTGCCTGCGAGTTTTTTGTTACAATTCTTCCGTTCTATTTCCTGCCTTATACACTTTGGCTATACGTGAATTAGCACCTTCAGAAACAATTCAAACTCGAAATAACTATTTAAGCTAAAACAAGTTAAGTATTTTTCGGAATTTCTTAGTAGTACTTTGTCCAGTGAGAAACAAGAGGCACACGGACAGTATATAGCAATGATTCCGAGCTTCATGACAAGACTTAAAAAGCAAGTCTAATTTTTTGCTTGGGAGGTTGAGGCCATGTGACACAGGGAGTGCATAAAGCAGCAAAGAGCATCATCCATCCCTTTGTATTTTCAACAGAGAATATTTTTTTGCCTTCCTTTTTTCTACTTTCTCATGATTCACCCTTTACTAGTTCACTTTTCCTCCAAGAAACTCACTGTTTCACACTGCCTTTTATCATACTCCAGCAATTCCCTCGATTTCCCCTTCAATTTATTCATTTTAAAATGGTCTCTAATTGCCTAGCTTGCGCGAAAAAGTTTGTCCGGGACACTGTACTCGGGTGATAATTACTGACTAATGCCGTTTATTTCAGTTCAAACATGAACCTGGTGGTCAAAATTCGGACCAACTCAAGAAAATTAGTTAAAGCAATGATAATCTCGAATTTCTTCTTGATTACATTTTCAAGTTCTGAATATCGTAAATGCATTAAAAACTATAGAAAGATGTTTACCGATAGGTCTTATGGTAGTTTGGTCGAAACTAGCTTATATTTGAACTGATTAATAATATAGTCGGACATCTAATTTACGCGCATGGTAGAGTTTATATACGTTATTTCTTGAAATATTTGAATAAAATGATAAAGAAAAACTCCAACTGGGATTGTGAACATCCGCCAAAGAGAGAAGCTCCAACTGTGATCTTCACTTTGGCTTGGAAATAATTCAGAAGAAATTAAGAATAACCCATCAAACAATTTAATTTAATTACATTGCTAATCTTATTACAAACAACAACTCCTAAGAGTTCTAAACAAAGAAGCCATTGACAATAGCCTGATTGGTCTTGAGGCTGGTAGTTTCATAAACAGGCAACTCCTCTCTGTACCTTCCATTTCCAATCCCAATAAGATGATGATCAATCTCAAAAAGCTCAGAACTTGAGCAACTCATATCATCTTCATCTTCTTCTTCCTCATCCTCCTCACCATCATAGTTCAAGTAACTCGGAAAATGAACATTAACACTCAACTTCTTCTTCTTATTCTTTGATTCCTTAGATATAACCAAAGGATCACTCTTCTTATCCCCTCCATAGATGTATTTATGTCCACAAGGCCTCGAATCCTCCCCGACGATGACGCTGACCGGATAGAACCTCACCGACCTCTTGGACCTCCTACCAGGAGTAGGGGTTTTACTTAGGCAAGAAGACGACGACGACGACTTGTGTTTGGTGACATCTTCCATTGCACCAATGGAGCACATCTTCACCTTCTTCGTGGCGCTTCCCGGGCTGAAGATGGAGTTCAGGAAGCTGCTGATCCTGCCTCCGGGTGAAATGGGCTGCTTCACTTTCTTCAACTCTCCGTATATCTTCAAAGCTCGAAGCTTCGTCCTCGTAAAGTCGAGGCCTTGATGATGATGACCCTTCTCGCTATCGGGTTGCTTCTTGTTCTTCTTCTTCTTCTGCTTCTCATTTTCCAATCCCTGGAAGCCACCACCATTGCCGGGTCTTGGAGTTCCTTTGGAGCTAGACCCGGCTTCCGACGATGACGAGAACAACCCTCCTCTTCCTCCTCCCCCTCGAGAAGAACCCGACGAGCTACTAGTAGTGCGTTGACTTTTCTGCCTCTCCATCCAGGTCTCCACCATTATGGCTCTTCTTAAGCTTCTCTTCTCTTTGTTGTTGTTGTTGTTATCTTCTTCCCCAAGAAACTGGGCCCTTCCTCTGCTCGGAGGAACAGAGTTGCTCTGTTTCTTGCAAGAAGTTAGGGTTTCTTCATTGGGTAAGGCGGGATCTTCGTCTATGGACCGGTAGATTGCGTCGAGAAGGGAGGAAGAGAAAGACTGGGTTCTTCTCCTCTGAGGCAACGTGGTCCTCTCTTCCTTTGAAGCTCTCTCCTTCTTCCTGTACATTGCTTACACAAATTTCCTGAGTTTTAATGAGAATGGTCCTAACTAGGCAAGAGAGATGGATTTATAAAGAAGTGGAAAATTAGGAGGCCTTAGTTTTTTTTTAAATCGGATATTCAGAATTAAGGACTTTCGACTCTTAGTTATGAGACGTATACCAAAGGGCATTTAGTCTAGCGGTACACGGAGTGTACTATTTCTAGGAGGTCCAGGGTTCAAACCCTAGCGTGGTGTAAAAATTTTATCTTTCAAAAAAATTAATGATTTATTTAACAATAGTAAGAATTGAACTCAATAAATTATATATCCTTTTTTATTTATACCACGTGATATCTGATCCATTGAGTTGACTAATTCAGGTTCGAGTTGGATATGACCTTTGAAAGGTGGCAAAATTTTCCTTAACAATTATCTAATACTGCTCAGTTTCCAAGAAATTGAATCCAATATTTTACCAAATAGACTTTCTATATTGAATCCAGATTGAAGTAGAACAAAATTGAGAAACTTTTATATTGAATCCAAGTATTTTACCTATTGGACCAGTTTTTAGTTGGAGGCTTTAGTTTTTTTTTTTTTTTTGCAGGGAATGTAAGAGGAAGGTTTGTGACATGTGAAGTGAAAGGACAGAGAGTGGGATATAGATTAAGGGAAAGGTGGAGGCTTTGTGTCTGCTAAGACAACGTCAAAAGCTGCCAAGGCCAAAGGCTAATGGATCATGTGAAGAAGACATAAAGAGAGAAAGTTGGTGTAATTTTATTGGCACAAGGTTAGTTAAGTTGTAGTACGGGGGCGTCGGATTAGTGTAATAAAGGAAAGGAAAGGAGGGGGGAAAGGAGGGGGGGCGTGTGTGTGGCTGGTCTGGGGTACTTTGCGTCTGCGTTCTTGTTTGTGTTTTTTTTATATCAAAAATATCAGTATTCGAATACATACTAGAGTTATTCAAATTTAAGTTTTACATGAATTTTGAATTGTAACAAGATTTTATTCTAACATTCTTACATTCAAAAATTAAACCTGGAGATATTTAGTTAAACAATAATTTTTTTCGGTCGTTAATCTAGTTACTAGTAAGTATTTCCGTTAGTTTATGTTTCCGTTAGTTTATGTTTGCGTACGTATAGTACAGTACAGTGTGCGGCGGTGGAAAGGTTTAGAGAGGGAAGCCTCCTCCTCCCCGCCGTGCGTGCGGCTATAATTATTTGAGTAGCCAGGGTGGCTTGTCGGGTTGGTGGGGCATCCATTGTTATTTATTTTTTAGGGTGGGAATCTATTGTTATTTCGTAGGGACTGATAATAGGTAAGGTAAGAACTAACAACGTTAAATAGCCAACATATTTTTTTTAGTTTAATCAGATCTCGAATTTAAATTTTTAGAAATTCATTAATACCAAATATTTGTTGTGAAAATTTTATTATCTTTTAAAATTTCTGTCCGACTTAAATTTAGAACCGTAGTCCAATAATCCTAATACCAAATAGAATAAACCAGAAAAATAAGGAAGTTAAGATAAGGTCCGTAGGATCCACACTAGCATTAGAAATAGGATCCAAGTTGGAATTATGTTTGGACAAAGGCCTTTATGGAAGTATCGGCCTGTTAGTTCCAACACTCAAAAAGCTCAGTCCAGTGAGCCCGAAACTGTCTAAACTCCAGGGCTTCAAAGCCCACATATTGTTACTAATCTCAGCTGTTTGCTTATTTTACTTTTTTTAATTGGTTAAAAACATGCTTAGATACCTAATTGAACGACTAATTGTTCAAATGGATAGAACCATAAACGATGAAAAAAATTCTCTTCTTTTGGTTTATGACCTTATGAGATTTAGAGTCGAATACCGTTCTAATTAGGAAAAAACTCTCCTGATAGTGTCTACCATATTAAAATATTTTGCTCCCCGGCATAGCTACGCAAATTATGAGATTTAAATTTAAAATCTTTTTTTCTTTAATATAATAATTTAAATCTCTTATCATCTAAACCAACTCCAATTCCGATCAATTGGTTTTGTACGCTATTGAGTATAAATGAGAGGAGAGGGAAAGAGGGGCTAACTAACGCAAGATGGAAAACATCACATTTTGCCATTGACATTCATGTGCAGTGGACCCGCACAACCCGCTCCTCTCTGTACCCTGCTATTTACTAACAAGAAACTTTGAAGAGATGAAGCTACATACACAAAGTGGAACTTCCATGAACGTAAAGGCTTGTCTGTAAATACGATCCAGGCTCCGGCAAAACCCGAATGATGGTTCGAGTACGGCGAGCTAGTGAGAGAAAGAAGTATCATCCAGCTCTTGGTTATACTTCATAAGTACTGTTCGTGAATCCTGGCTCTGTTCTCTTCCCACCACAGCCTGGCATGCATCTCTCCGAATTTTTCGCGGCTGCGGGACAAATTAGCACACTAGTGAGCTAAATGCTCGTTTTTGCAGATACTTGGACAACCATACACAAAAGTATCTGTATTTGTCCCGAATCTGTACTAGTTGATGGACGATCAAGTTCATGCTAAAGGGTTTACCTGAATCTAACGCGTCTGAGCTCCCTTTTCCCGTTTGGCAGGGCTCTGATGGTGATGTAAACCCCCGGTTCATCTTGTTCAACCCATTCCGACTCCAAATCACTGGCATTGCTGATAGATAGGTCTTCTGAACGATCTGCATCCCTCGATGAGCTATCCATAGACGATGTTTCGGTCTTTGTACCACTGATGCTGGAAAGTTTTGGAGTCGAGGTGAGGCCAGTGGAGTCACTGTAATGGCGAGATTGCATGGGGTGATGATCGAGAGAATCCGATGAAGAGTAGCCAATCACCATTCCTGTTGGCCGATGTAAACTGCGAGGTAGGCGCTCTCGGTTTAGAGGTGTAACTGGGCTGTTTTGTATTGACTCCATCTTTGAGTTCTGTGACAAGGTCAAAGAATGCACCATCAGTGTCTAATCAGTTGCAATACAATCTGTTAGTAGAATGAAAAATGCCAAATTCCACATTCGCTAGTTCTAATAAATGTAAGCATGAATGTTCTATCGAACACTCGATCTAATCATTAAATCATCGGGATGGTGGATGCACCATTATATGCAATGAAGTGGCCGTGATGCAGTATTTTACATACTAAAGGATTTGATGGTTCGCTACGGTAGTATAGGAAACTCACCTCGTCTTCAGATATTGGATGTGTTGGAAGTGGAAAAGCTTGGCGACTAAGCCTCTGCACATTGTAGAGCTCCATGACTTTGTCGTAATTCTCTGCCCACCACCTTTGAGCTTGCCACTTGTCGAACATATCTCGACTGATTTTCGGGCAAAGGCAATGAAACGATTTAGACATTTGAAAATCATCTGGAATCCATATTGGTGGTTGCACATCAGAGAATGCAACAACATGAGAGCTGATTTACTTTCACAAGATGACGAGAACAGGATTATGTCAGACAAATAATTGTAAGCAGTTCAATCTGATTGCCCCTGTAGAAGATTGTATCAACATTGCGCAGAAAACGAAATTAGTCTAAAACAAAGTTAGCAGCCACTCAGAACATATGTTTGTTAAAATCTCCATATAAATTTTTTTAAGGTTATAAGTTGATGGATTTTTCACGTTTGTTAATCGAGACTCGTCAAAACATCACATTTCATACGGGAATCTAATTTCTTTTCAGTAGTACCCTATTGCTTTTCACCATGTCTGTTAATGACTCGAGCATCACCATTAGGCCCGAATGCTCTTCCGCTCGTTTTGCACTTCAATTAAGAATTATTATCTTCTTAAGCCACTAACTTGGAACTTAAGCATCTGGCGACAAAAAAGTAGAGCAGCAACTGACTTCACTAGCATTAAACACATTAATAAAAACAGAGCTACACTAAACAACAAGAGCTAAGTATGAACAATTGAAAATTAAAGGTTAGCCACTTTTGAGGGTTGGGATGCCTATTTGGTCAAAGCAATGAATTTAGGGGGGGGGGGGTACCCAAAAGAAATTAGAGGCATCATTACAAGGCAACAGCAAGGAACAAAGTAGCTATAATTGCCTTGACGTGGAAGAACATCAATCTGCTTTACTTAACATTAGCCACCGTCGGAAGAGGAGTGGAGTCATAGGGTAGGGAGTCAAAAGTCCGCCTACCACAACTGCTTTAGTTTAGACATAAACACCGGGTAAGTTGTTCTAACCTAATCGAGAAGTTTCGAGTTCGAGCTAGGAACACACTATCGTTAAATACTTGTTCGGAGAGTTTTGACACTTTCAAAGGTCCTACCATGCTCGAACTTGGATTACTCAGTTTAGTAAGTTCCGGATACCAATCAGTATAAACCAAAAAAAAAATAAACACAAACAATTGATGAAAACTCATTGTCGTTGTCCCCTCCGAAACAAATAAAAGTTGTCCACAAACCACAACCTCTTTGTCCACATCCTTGTTCAAGATGCCAACAAACAACAACAACCCAAGAAGCGATGTTCAGTTTTGTCTGGCAATTAACAGTTTTGGACAGGCCAGTGGTGTGGGTCACTTGCAAAAGAAACAACAATGGCAAATTCACAAACAAGGCCCCGGAGAATTAAGGCATGGACTGGACAAAAATGTAGATGAGAGAAAGGGAGGTGTGAAAGTGGACGTGAGATGTTCTCCGACAGAGAGACAAGGACCCGGTGAAAAAGTTGCCAAGCTAACATCCAATGTGACCCCACCTGCTGCAATTGGGAGGCACAATGAGTTCTCTTTTGGACTTTTTCACACCAGGCGTGGTTTTTACTTGTACTTGCTTGGTATCAAATTGAAAATGTAGGTCCCTCACTTCTCTAATCTTTCTTTTGAACACGAATAGGAATAGTCTGTTTTTAACTCTAGGGTTTTGCATCAATAATTTGAATTTTTATATAAGCAAAATTTATTATCAATTCTTACTAATCAAAAAACATAATCAACAATTACCTCTGATGCAATCTCAAATTTTTTACTTGTTTTATGATAAATGGATATTTTACTTTATTTGTAATTTCCGACTACGATGGCAAGTTCCCACCTACCACTTAAGTTGGGACCCAATGGGCTATTTTTATATTAGTTAAATTGACACCATGATAGAGGAAGAATCTCAATAAACATCATCTTTATTTAGGGGTTATTTGTTAATTTAACTAATTAATCGCGTGGCTTAAAGAAATGTGTCGCGTAGAAGATTCCCATAAGGCCATAATCTAGTTTCGAACTTCTATTTGGAGCACACTAACGACTTCCCATCCCGACGGTGACGTTCCTAATACCGACAACCGTAACCAAATTAACCCAAGAAAAAAAACAAATGTAAAAGTTTTTTAAAAAGAAAACGTAACAGAATTTGGATTATTCGCCAATTTGAAGACTTTAATTAAAGAAAATCCGATCACGGTCGCCCTCCCCCGACAACTCGTAGGAGAAGGATAAGAAAAAACGCAAAGTCCAAACGACGACCTGTCGTCCAATCAACTGACCGACCAGGAAACCGTCACAAGAAAAGAAAAGGACCGGTCGACCAACCACCGCCGTCCGATCAAAACAATCATAACCGTAAAGCGTACGTACCTGAAGCGAATCCGCTTGAGATCGTTCCCGCCGAGAGGGAGAGAGACGAAGGTGATGAGCACGCCGGGCTCCACCTGGGCCACCCACTCCTTGGGCTCGCTCTCCGCCACGAACACCACCGTCGGGTCGGCCCGGCGCCCGCTCCCCTGGACGGAGCTGTTAGGCGTGCTCCCCTCCCCGCTGGAGCTCGATATCCCCTTCAGCCGCGCCTCCAGCTCCTTCCCCCACCCCACCCTCGGCCCCGCCCCGGAGTTCGTGCTCGCCGTCCGCCGGAGGGCCGACGACCACCGGACCCGATCGGACTCGGCGTCGGAGTCCGGCGCCCGTCCTCCCGGGTTGGCCCCCGGCGCCACACACGGCGCGCAGTGGCGGTACGCCCCCGACGCCTTGAGCGCCATGTCCTTAAGCTGCACGAGTAAAACGAGAGCATAAAACGCGGGAAGCGACGGAGGGGTAGTTCAGGGAATTCACAGCTGACCTGAGAAGTGAGGGATTTGGCAGCTTGGGGATTTTGTTGCTTGTTGTTGTTGTCGTTCGGGGGAGCGGCCGACGAGTCGTCGCCGGGAAGCTTCGAGCGAGCTATACACGTCAGCATTCTTCTTCTCGCCTCGTGGGTAGATCAAAAATAAATTCTCCACCCGCCAAATTTGTATACGGAGATTGTGTCTGTCTGTGGGCGTTAGTAGTGAGGTTTGGTAGTGTCACTGTCACAGCACGAGTTCCAGTGCGCTAATCTCATGCAGACGTTTTAATGCACTTGCAGCCCGGTCAGAGATTCTCTGTCACGGGCAGGTCACCCAGAGGAAACAGAGAGATCAACAAGGAAGAGAAAGGGGAGTGTGGGTATAACTCACAAGGAGGAGAGCTTCATTTCCTTTCTAGAAATGGAGACAACGACAACGGTGGGCTATTTATTTTTTTGGGGGGGATTTTTTACGGTGGGGGTATAATGGTCATAACATTGATGACAATTAATGTACGTGTTCTGAGTTCGAGTTTGAGATTGCGTCGGTGTTTATTTTTTGTTGAGAAAAACTTGACTCCTTTCAAAAAAATTATCCTAATTAAATTTGAATTAGTCGGTCTAAAAAATATTCGGATACTTAATTTGACCATTGCTGATGGGTTTAGAGGGTGGTGGAACGTATTCATTTCAGGCGACTGTTCGCTTCATTCATTGCGTTCTTTTAGACTGTTTGCCTTTTCGTTTTCCTTCTATTGAGGTTTGCTTAGCATACGGGCTACCGGTTGCCCACCGGTTCATTGGGTCGTACGGGCACGTGTTTGGTCGGTTCGAGTGCCTGCGCTATTAATTAGGAATGGGATGCTGTCGAAACTCGAAAGAGCGGAGTCAGGGGGAGGATTAATTTATGGAGATATTTACTTAAGACTTATGTGACTGGGCCCAATATGTGGGCTTTTGCATTTTAATGCGAGAGGGCCCAGTGATCTCGTCCAAGACGTCGAACTTTTTTATCCGGACTTGAATTTTTTTAGGGACGAACATAGTAGATATTTGAATATTAGTTAATATAAAAACTGATGTGGTATGATGTCCCCACCTTAATTTTGATTATTTGGATAAATTTATATATATATATATATATATATATACTTCAGTAAAAAACCTTGTTACGGTAAAATTCTATGGAAAAAATCACAACGAAAAAAAGAGTACCCGATAACAAAGTGAACAAAAAAATTCCTAGTCCAATTAACCCGTTACAGTCTTTTCCTTTTGCATGGTCTTCCGTTGATTGTTTATCAGGTATAGACAAGACTTTCTAACTTGAATGTCACCCTGATATTGTTGGAGCTCTTACATCTGTTCGAATTGCTCAAGAGGGTTTTTGCTACTTGCTTGACCATATTTCTACCGAACTTAACTTGGGTGTTATGTGGTTTAGATTCTGCTTATTGATTCCGAAAGGCTGGAGGTTGTGTGTTGCCATCTAGCTGCTCTGTTTGGTTTTGAGCTTCTGCAGAACATCTTCCTAGTCCAAGGATCTACTATTTAAATTTCATATCCCCATTAGTTGGATGCCAGACAGAACTTGCCGGCCTCGGGTATTTTATCAGGCCACCGCCAAGTTTCCGCGTTGGAATTTGTCTATTAAGAGATTTGAATTTATTTATACTCGTCTTAGGTTAAGTATTACGAATGTAAAAGATAAAAATTGTTTGTTAAATAAGATTCAATAGTACTCAAAATTAGTATTAGTTTGCGAGTGACAAAGAGAAGGGTGTTGGCCTGAAGAGGTAGCAGGAGGAGGTCTTCGTCCAAATCGATGTTGCTTAGCGATTTATTGTAGTAAGAAACGAGGCGAATGACCACATCTTGCAACGCATCTACGAGGATCCTTGTCCCGAACAAGGCAACCCGAGAAAGAGATTTGGTTGCCCGTCAGCCATCCAATTTGTAACGACTCTTTCTTTTCTTATTTCAAAAAATTATTTATTCTAAGGTATCCACAGAAGAATTACGGGAATTTTATTAATGATTCGACTCTGTCAATAGCATTACTTTTTTGGCTGGCAAACAATACACTTTGTTTTAAGCCGATTAAATTTTTTAAGGGAAAAATACAGTTTAGTACCCTGTTGCCAACCCTAATTGCATGCTTACCCAGAACAATAATGGAAAAAACGAGAAGAACTAAAAAATGAACGCACAAACCCTAAACGAAAATACACAAAAACGAAAAACAACCAAACCCTAGAAGAAAACAATAGGCAATTTTTATGGTTTTCAGCCTATAGCTTGACATGGTGGACAACCACGAAACGTCCATGTCAGTTAGTGACAAAGTCAATTTTTAGGGTTTTCAGTCGGGGCCGAGACGAAAAATTTTAGTCGGAAGGGTGGAGACAGGAGGATGCAAGGGAGCGAGGGAAGGGAGAGGGAGGTATGGCGTGGGCGAGGAGACGGGAGAGGGAGGCGAGGGACGGGAGAGGGAGGCGAAAAGACGGGAGAGCGATGAATATACTTGGAAGAGGAAATAGAGAAGGAAATGGGAGAGGAAAGATACCATTTACACATTATTTAAAAGGGTTTTTTTTAAATAATATAAACAAAACTAGGATTATTTTAATAATTTTTTATTAAGTCGCTCATTCATCGTGCCACATCGGACTGAAGCGGCATCATTTTGATGACATGGCGATCCAGCTAGGTTCGAAAGTCACCCGGACCTGGGCGGGACGTTAGGTTGATAATTTTTTAAATAACTTGGACCTGATTGATATTTTTAAACCACATGGTCTTATGGTAAAAAATATCAAATTACATAGTACTAAACTGTACTTTTTCCATTCACATTAGTACCCAGTAGTTTCATATTTTTATAATTTAGTACCATGTGGTTTAAAATTGGTAATTCAATTCATGTGGTTTAAAAACTTTTTTCCAGGAAGGTCGAAGGCAACTTCCTGTCCAAACGTTCTTGAAATGATGCCATTTTTGACCTGGAGTGGTGTATATATGAGTACCGAGCGGGATTAGTTAATGCTGACACGTAATGTGGCTAATTACCAAAACTATCTCCAATTTATTTATATTTTTTTCAAAACCCTCATCATGCCATTTGTCCAAACTATGGTGTCCCCTGACCTCATAGAACAACTTCTTCCTCACCTTGTCCAAACTTGATCTTTGACCTTAAGCCAAAGAGAGCGTAAGAGGGACGTTTTGCAAGCTTTTTTGAAAGCTGGCGGCATAAGAAGAAACCCTTTGAAGAATGTTACTGATCCGCATAGCAGCGCTAATGACACCCCCGCCATCAGTGACGCGAACCCCGCTGCAGTTTTCTGCCCCCCCCCCCCCCCCTCTCCTGCGCGACCCCCACCTCATTGGAGAACAGAACCGACGACAAGAGCAGGTATAACACCAGCATCGAAAGCTCGTACAGAATCTGTGTCTGCTGGTTCTGGTGGTGCCTGCCCTGCTGCTGTTGCCGCCTCATCATCTTTCTTTCTATCTCCTCACCGAATTATCGAAATTGAGTTGGTGGATTTTGGAGACGCTTGCTTGATGTTTAATGAGTGGTTCCTTAATTTGGAATATACACATGGATGGTCCTAATGGGGGAGAGAGATAGGGGGAAGAAGATGGAAGAAAGACTGAGTTTTGTTTGTTTATCGATTTTAGGTGGCGATGGGAGACGAAGAGGTTATCAGATGGGGAAGGTAAGACGAGAGAGATATGGACGCGGTTGGGTGGTGGGGTATCATATTGCATTTATGACATTCTACTGGTCGATTATTTTTTATTCGAGTTAAATATTTTTGGTGAAGCTATTTAATGGGTTTTTTGAAAAAGTATAAAAAGACTGAGGACTATTTAAGTAATTAGCCATATTACATGTCAGCAATAACTAATCCCACTCGGTAGCCACGTGTCTGCCACGTCGGGTCAAAAATGACATCGTTTCAAGACTGTTTGAGCGGGCAACTGGCTTGGACCTGACCGAAAAAAAGTTTGTAACCCACAGGGACTGAATTACCAATTTGAAATCGCATGGTACTAAATTATGAAAATATAAAACTACAGAGTACTAATGTGAACTTTTCCCATATTTTTTTGTTATGCGAAGAAATAAAGTTGACATTTTTCCATTCTGTAGTTCCTTCATCCTTGGTCCTGTTGGATTTAGGGAGGCTATATCTGTTCCTTTCCAGGGAGAAAGGCTAGGCCACAAGTATAAGTTGACATTTGTTTTACTGACTAAACTTCTCCAACACTTTTTTTTTAATAATTTGGTTTGAGGCAGGTATGTGATTTAAATTCACTTAAAAAATATTGAATTTAATTTTCCGAATGTAAAAAAAACAATATTTTTAAAAAGATTATCATCTAAAATACGACTCAATAATGTTCAAATTTGATATCAGGGCTCTCACAAAAAACCACTCTTATTTTTTTACTGGGGTGAACCAAATCATAATTTTTTCCAACTAGAGTTTTTTATTACAACTTCAACAACACGGTTTTCCTATGTACCCATTTGTTCATTATCATTGAAAATTGTGTCTATGATGCATCGGCATATTAATAAATGTTGTTGATTACGTTTAGAGATTCTAAATGGGTGGCCAATTTTTTCAGTTTGATTGGGATAGGTGCAAATCTAAAAATAGGTGCACCAATTAGGAAATTTGTTCACCAAAAAAGTAGTTAATTTAATTGGTATGAATAGGTAGGTGGTCCTGAAGTTCCAGGAACTTCAACTACCCACCATTATATACAGTTGCGGAATATAGTATCTTTTTTTTTTATTGTTAGAGCATGTATGGTCCGGGGAGCCTAATTTAGCAAAGCGAGTATTTAATCTAGCATTTTTTATTCTATTTGTTGCGCAGATTCGAATTCTACTCGAACTATTAATTTAGGTTTGATCTATATGAGATTTTGAAAAGTGATAAATTTTTTCAACAAGTATTTAACACCCAGTATATTTTTAATTATTCAATTTTAAAATTTCTTGATTAAGATAGAACAACTCAATAAAACTATATCCGTGAATTATCGAGTGTACGTGTGCTCACAATGGGTTGTTTTTTATAAGTTGAGGATCTATAATTTGAATTATAAAAATGCACTTTGGTTGAAATTTAGTAGTCAATTTTATGTAGAAGAAATTTAAAATCAATTAACGGGGAAGATTAGAGGGCGGCTAATAATAAAAGTTCCAAAAGGGCTTATGGGTAAAAAGCTTCACATAGTGGGGAGCGTGGTCCACTTAGGATAATGGCGTCTAGTTTTAACGACGACGGCATAGCTGGATAAGGACAGGCAATGGTGGTGGATGGGAAGACGACTTCTTTTATTAATTTTCCTACCTGCCTTTCCCTTTTTATTTAGAATCTATTGTTTTTTAATAATATTTTTTTATTCATAAAATTTATATCGTATTTTTTAAAAGAATGCAAGTATCTTATTGTATAAACAGAAAATCTTACATTTTTTCAAATAATTTAAAGTAACTCAAATTTAAATTACTCAAAAAAATATGCGAAATGGTGGTTTATTCTCTTTAAATTTTAGGGAGGGAGAGAGAGAGAGAAAAGGAGGAGACTCTGGGAAGAAAAAGGGAAGGAGACATGCCCAATTTCTTCCCAACACCTGCAATCTTTGCCTCTCATTGACCACTATTGCTTCCCAGATCCCATAAGGTGTCTCTCTCTCTCTCTCTCTCTCTATTGGTGCTTGCTTGATTTCTTCTCTAGGCCTTGTTGAGCCTTTTTTCATTGGGCTTATGTACATATTTTTGTCTATCCACAGACCAAAGACTGCCCTTTTAAGTCTGAACCGTGGTTCTTTCCTTTTGTAGTGAATTTTTAGGTGGGTAGGAGTTTGCATGTGGAGATTACATTACATGTCCTGTTTGGGATAGGAAAGTTTAATACTTTACTATGTAACCCCCTCTTTCCCCTTGGGGATTGTACTTGACTTTCTTTTTTTTGAGGAATGGATTGTACTTGACTTGATATTAACTTTTCTTCCCATTTGTCCTTCGATAGGATGGTGTTATTTACTTACTTACTCCAATGAGCCTTTCTGGCAATTTCCTTAATGGGTTTTTCCTTAAATTTTATTTTTAGCCAAAGAATAATGAAGGTACATTTGTGGGACTGGTGTGCCTGTTGGTTTTCATTCTCATTGGTCCAAGTTCAACCTTTTATTCTGTTCATGCATTCTTTTCTTCTGTAACTTGCATGTTAGTGAGAAGCTACTTGGTGATTTGGAATTGGGTTTTTATGTACCTGGTTTTGCTTGGTAGACCAATGCAAATATAAACACTTGTGTTGTGCAAATTTTAGAGTCGCGCACTTTCGAGCTAAGAACTGATCGCTCATGAAACCTATCCACTGTGATCATCATTGTTGGCCTGCATTTGCACCCTTCTGCATGGGTAAGATCATGTCTGACTTCTTTATGTTTTGCACCTTTGGACATGGATCCAAAACCTGTGATTGAATCACTTTGGGATATTTTGTGCTCTATGAGATTCTTTGCTCGACTCTAGTGGTTCCTAAAAGAGTTGTGTGACTGATCTAGGAATTTGTCGAATTCAGGGCCTGGTAACGAACTAGATGGCAGTGCGGATTCAAAACTTCCCCAAGAAAAGTTTTGATCAGCCACAATTTACCATTACTTGCCCATCCTGGTGGAATTTGAATGAAGAACAAGTTCCAGAATCCTTCTCCAATAATATAAGCTTTAAACCCAAGTCTTCGCCTTCACCGCACGCTTGTCATGAAGCAAAACATTTAGGTTTTCAACTGCTTGATCAAGACTCGTCTTCTACTCGGTCGATTGGTCAATCTCACGATAGTGCGGGTGCTGTGGGAGGAACCAATTCTCAGGATCAATGCTTTTCATCCGAATCTGGTTTGCATTCTGCATTGCTACTATCTGAATAGCTGTTTTATCCGGAGCATTCAACCTGTAAGCCGAGCTCATCCAATTGATTTCCTACTAATCAGGTGAAGATGGTCGTCAAGGAAAGGGTACGGAAGGTAAAATAAAACCAGTTTTCTTACAGAGTCCTCCTGATACTGCAAGCAATCATTCTCAACCTGATTATAGCCATCCAATGGTAAGTTGAGCTGTTTCCTTGCAATTTTTAGCACCTGTCCCCTTGGTACAAGCTAACATCGTTTTACTGCTTGCAGGTTCAACCTCCGTATTCTTATTGCGAGACTTACTTCGGAGGACTGTTTAGTGCGTGCGGACCCCAGTCTATGGTCTGTCTGTCTCATCTGACAAGTTATGTTTGCTGGTCATTGAGTAGACCTGATATTTCCATGTTGCTATTAACACGCATGACATTTAGTGATTTGTTGATTACTTGTCTAATAGCCGAGGCTTTGAAATGAATTCTCGCTTCTGCTGCTACCATTCCTGGGTTGCTGTAGTCTGTAGCACTTTACCTGTCCTTTTCTGGTTGTGTGACGGTATTCAGCTCTAAAACTTGGCCAGATCCAACCTCAGATTGTGCCTGCAGTGATGGGGATGACCGGAGCACGGGTTCCGTTGCCTTTTGATCTAACAAATGATGGGCCCATCTATGTCAATGCAAAGCAGTACAATGGCATTATGAGGAGGAGACAATCACGTGCAAAGCTTGAGGCTAGAAACAAACTTCTCAAAGTGAGGAAGGTAAGAGCTTCTTAGCTTTAGCTTGCTAGTTTGAAAGTTGGTGTTGTTAGCCCGTGGCCTTGTAGAACTGGCACCTGTTACATTTCTCCAATTCGGATATTCCCCGAAAAAGTGCCATGTCAGGATGAAGTTGCCCCGGGTTGGCATGTCCAATCCAATGTCCATCTTCCATAGATAGGTCGTTGTTATGCAAATCACTCTTTTCCTAACCATATCTCATTCAATGCAGCCGTACCTTCACGAGTCTCGCCATCTTCATGCACTGAAAAGGGTTAGGGGATCCGGTGGACGCTTTCTCAGCTCGAAGAACCTCCAGCAATCTAATCCACCATCTGCTGACGCCAAACATAGTCGTCCAGTTTCAGTTCACACGCGTCAATATAACCTGTCTCTTGATCTTGAAAGTACCTTTGGAACTGGACAATCTTTTGCTTCGGACGACGATGGAGTTTTTGGGCATCCAGATCACCACTTCTCTGGTTTGTCTACTCATGTCAGCGGCAGAGTGTAGAGCGATGCGAGGTTCGTCCATGGCGGGAACCAGTATTGCGTCTCAGCTATCCGGTGAGGACGGAAATCGAAGACTGTCTCACCGGACGGGCAATTCATCCTTGGCTTTCACCCCTTTACTTCCTGGCGACGTTTCTTCTGTCTCGGCATCGAAATTCCAGCATGGAACCTGCTAAAAACTTGATGCCTGCAATGTTTGGTTGTTGATACTCACTTGGTTTTGTTGAAATCTGTTGAAACAAGATGTTTGTGGTATTTACTTTCCCCAGTTATTACATGTTCGAACTTTGTAAGTGCTTGCCGGATGTCCGGAGATGAAAATAATTCAGATTTTATGGTCTGTTAAATAAGCAAGTTTGTACCAGGATATGTTTGTTTCAACTTTCATCTACTTTTGTGGAATCTCACGTTTGATTGTTTAGAAAAATGATAAATTTGTTTCCAAATCTTCATGTAATTCGGACAGGGTTGTTTAACCAACAAATCTGAGTTTGAATATTGAGAAGATAATAATATTTTTCCTCAAAAAAAAAGAGAAGATAATAATATTAATATTTGTGGGGGAGAGTTTCAACAATTTCAAAAGTTTTATCCGATCAATTCAATCTAGATTAGTCGGCTCGTATCTGTTTGAACCAAAAAGTGATGTGCTTCATCCTCTCTGTGACTAGAATTTTAAGAAAATGTGATTAGCAACTCTTGTTATCCATTTTAATGAACTTTGATTCAAACAGAAAACGGTGTTTAATATCTAACAACTTTCAATAGTTAGGACCATTTATATAAAAAAAATCAATAGATAGGACCAATAAACATTAAACAGCGCCGGCCACCAATAAACGACTCATAAATCCCCATGTGATATTCCTTATCGAGAAAATCCCACTCTGTAAGTTGTAAGTTGGTCCTGATAATAAAATACTTGATTTTTTTGGAATAGATCTAGGGTTTTTTTTTTGTAAATTCGATATTCATAATCAAATAGTGTTGCATCTCATTTTAAGAAATACGTTTTTATGATGATTTTTAGGAAATACGTTTTTATGATCATTCGGACAAGATTTGAATAAATCAAGTAAAAGATTAACATTGCCGTGTTTCTCGGGCCCAGGCCCACACACGGAATGACGAAAAAGGAAAGGAAAGAGAAAAAAAAGAAACAAGCAACAACGCAGCAGCAGCGCGTCAGCTTCACTTCAGCTTTTCCTAGTTCCTTCCTCGAGGAGCAGAGCAGCTAAACCCAACTCCCGAAACGACGACGAATCATCCAAATCGGAAAGAAAATTTAGATTTAAAAAAAGAAATGGTGTCGTACGTGAGCGTGCTTCTGTACGGGGTCGGAGGGATAGTGGTGGCCGGGATGGCGCTGCTGGTGGCGTTCCAGGAGCGGTTGGTGTACGTCCCCGTCTTGCCGGGGCTCACGAAGTCGTACCCGATAACGCCGTCACGGCTCCGTCTCAACTACGAGGACGTCTGGCTCGTCTCCTCCGACGGCGTCCGCCTCCACGCCTGGTTCATCAAGCTCCTCCCCGATTGCCGAGGTATTTCCCCCTTTTACTGTAATAATTAGTTCGCAAATGTTAGGGTTTGGGGAATTAGGAAGCCGAGGCTCGGGGATCTGTTGTGCTGAGAGAAGGCGGTTATTTTCGTTGTTGCAGGTCCTACGATTTTGTTCTTCCAGGAGAATGCGGGGAGTATCCTTTCTGTAACTGTGATGTTTCGGGTTTCGTGCGATCTTTGGTTCCCTCTGTGTGTGTGTTTTTGCTGTCTTTTGTTGTTTGCCGTTGATTTGTCGCCTTAACCGAGTGCCTTGAAGATATTGCGCATCGACTTGAGATGGTCCGTGTTATGATTCAGAGGTTGCAATGCAACGTGTTCATGCTTTCGTATCGAGGGTAAGTTGTCGTGGATTCATTTTGGGGGAGGATCAGATTGGCTTTATTGTGAATACTTAGGTATGTGTTTCTATCCTGGCAGCTATGGGGCTAGTGATGGATACCCTTCGCAGCCTGGGATTGTAAGAGATGCTCAGGTACTTCTCTCTTGTTATCTCTTTTGACCGATTCTCGTATCTGCTGGTTGTGCTTGAGGTCTCATTCGAATCGTGATTCCATTATGTGCATGGAATAGGCTTCATTGGACCACCTTTCTCAAAGAACTGACATCGACACATCAAGGATAATTGTTTTCGGGAGGTCACTTGGGGGCGCTGTTGGGTCTTTGCTTACCAAAAATAATCACAATAAGGTGCTTTGTCCTCGGTTCTCAATTGCTTTCATGAGTAGTTCTAATTCTAATTCTGATATGGGCTGCTCTCTCATCTATTTGTTAATATGTGATGGAATCTCGTAGCTGAAAACTTCTGTTGACCGGTATACACTATACAGTGGTATACTTCATACCTATCATGTCTGGAGTAGTTGTTTATATGCTTTGTGTTACTTGCTGAGTATTTGAAGGGAATGATGGATGATGTGTCATGTCTCTTTAAGCTTTGATTTTGTCTATTGACTGCTCACATACCTGTTTATTAGTACTCTGAATGACGTCGCTTGTTCATTCTCTTCGATTTTTCCATATCCAGCTCATCTCTGTCAATTTGAGTTTATTATGGCCTAGCTCTGAGAATGTTCAGGAATGGGACTCCTTTGTTATTCGTAGAACTTGATAATCCACTCATACCTATATGAACTATGACGAGGGGCAGCACTTTGAAACACATTTCCCTCTTCATTTGAGTTTTACCTGTTAATTTAGTTACTGCTGTTAGCCACTGGAGGTTCTTTCTTCACTGATTTGTCCACGTTACATTTTGGTTTGACTGCTCCGAACTTCATACTGTCGTTGCTTCATCAATTACCCACAGATATCTGCACTTATTTTGGAGAATACGTTCACCTCGATTTTGGATATGGCTGGAGTTCTACTCCCTTTTCTGAAGTGGTTTATTGGAGGCGCTGGTTCAAAAGGTCCGAAGGTTCTCAATTTTCTGGTACGCTCCCCATGGAATACTATAGAGGTTGTTGGCCAGGTGAGTGTAACTATGAGTAACCTGCATTAGTTATCAATACTATGTCCATTTGTTGGATTACTTCACCGAATTTCTTGTCACCCATGCATGATAGGCTGTTACATGTTCTCTCTGTTTGAATTGCAATTTCAAATCACTGTGCTACTTGATCAGACTCCTTTGCGAGGTGGTCTTCCGGTGACTGACGCTGATAATTTCCGATTGCAGATTAAGCAGCCAATTCTCTTTCTATCTGGATTGCAAGATGAAATGGTACCTTCATCACACATGCAAATGCTCTATGCCAAAGCAGCAGCACGTAACAGAGAGTGCACATTTGTAGCGTTTCCTAATGGCATGCATATGGATACCTGGCTAACTGGTGGAGATCACTATTGGAGAACGATTCAGCAGTTTATTGAAAAATATGCCCCCGAGGGAAAAGACATTAAATCTGTTGAAGCTGATAAAGGTGGTTCCTTTTCTTCTTGAATGCTTGAGCAATTGTACTACACAAACAGAATAGGATGGGAAAATGCAAGCTTCCTAGCATGATGTGAGAGGTAAAACCAGGAGATCATGGTTAGATTTGTCGTGATTGGCGTGACTTCAGATTTGTCAGGGGTTTACATAGTAGTTTGCTGTTTGGCTAGGGATTTTGCATGAGACCAGTGTATTGTCATAGATGTCAGATTCATTTTTGGTACACATTTTGTGCAGTGCTCTAGTTCCCCGCCATCCTCGTCTTTGTCAATTTTTCAGCAATTTCCTGTAAAATCTGGTGGACGTTCGCCTATTTATTTATGTAATTTTTTCAGGTTTCAGCCTTTGTCTTTGTAGTGTCTGGGTATTTGCGTTATGCCAGTCAAATATTTAAATGTCCGAGCAATACGGATTGATACTTTGTATCCTTGTTCGTCTCCTTTCTTGCTTGATGAAGATCTTCCATTTCCTTTCTCCTTCATATCTTAGAAGGAACATAAGTGTTTCACATAGATTTTGGAGATTCTTATGCACTAAGCTAGTGTTGGACCTGAAAAGTGCTTGCACATTCTCTTTTTGAAGTTGCAGCAATCAAAAGCTCGATTTGAGATGTTGGCAGCCGACGTAACTTAATCGGACGAGGCACAATAGTTCTCTCTGCTGTCATGCTTCGACAGATGTGTTGATGGTGCTTATCCTGTTAGGTCTTAACAGCACCGGTTGATAACGTTCTTAGCCGATCCGTTTTTGATTGCCCGAGCCATCTAATATCTACTATCTGCTGAAACTCAATGTTGCAGGCTGATGTTAGTCACAAGGCAAACATGCTCGCTGGTTTGCTCCAACATGTGCTGCCTGCCGGGTATTCCGAGTTCCTTTCTTCATCGTCTTGTTGGAAGGGCCTTGTCATAAGTTAGTTACTGACGGGTCGAATTGTATGAAACCCGCGATCCGAATCTGGTTGAAACGAGGACACGTTGTTCCGTTGTATCGGATCTCTTCTGTTTTCTAAGAATGTATGATAAAGACTTTTGTTTCGGGAAGCTTTCCTTCCATCTTAAACGATGGGCCTGGCTTTCCTTCCGTTCTTCAAAAATGAAAACAATGGGCCTGGGTTTTCCTCACCTTCAGGCCTGCATAATTACCAAACACCGGTCGGGCGTTGTCTTAGCCTTTGTTCGGTAATTTTTTTACACGCAAAATTTTTTTTCCAAACTTTATCGTCAAATCTTATCTCACTCTTTTTTTATGGGCTAAAATAATTATATTAAAATTCATTTATTGTGACACCATATTTACCTTAACTAATTCATCACTGTCCTTCCTTCTTTGTTTTTTCTTTCCCTTTTAGATTTTTCTTTCCATTTTTTTCTTTTTTACTATAAGTTTAGTACCAATTGACTACGAGTACATAGTACTCAAATTTGAATTTATTTGAACAGTGAAACAAAATAATGAGTAGTTTCAACTTTCAACCAAAAAAATAGCGACCAACCCAACGAGTTTTGTAGTTGATGGATCATCTATATTTTCAAAATCTTTAAATAATAGATAGGTAAATTTTTCCATACCTATAAATCTTTTCATCATTTTTTGTACTCAACAATATATTATTCTCAATACGGGTGATGTGTTAACGGGTTAACTTTAACACCACACGTGAAAAGCCTAAACCTTCGCGGCATGTGGGATAATCCCCTCTCTCTCGCTCGCTCCCACGACTTGGCGCAACCCGGCCGCCGGCTGATTCCACTTGGACCAATCGCAATCTCCCACGTGGCAGATGGGTCTACAACAATTATCCACGTAGGAATTCCCCTTCCCCCCGTATTGTGTTGGAGAATTTTAAACTGATCTACGCACAGATATATATCTTTTGTATAGATTACTGGTATTCGTTTATTATTTATTATCTCGATTAATTTAAGTTTGAGCCGAATGAATTCTATAAAAAAATGTTAAGATTTTTAAGCAACTATTTAAAATTTATCTCCACCTCAAAATATCTTGATTAAATTTGTTAATATATACTAATATATGTTAGTATAGTACATATTTTTATGATAATTGTAGCTGGTGTTGAAATAATTAGACGTGCCCGGGGACTTTGAAATGAAATCCCATCCCCTTTTTCTTACACACACACGCACAGAGCACACTCTCTCCCCTTCCCTCTCCCTTCCTCCGTTTTCGGGTAAAAAACTTAAAAATCATTAAGACAAAAAAAGAAGAGGAAGAAATAAAACAAGCTCACTCACTCAGTCCTCAGTGACTAATTTTAAAAAAAATGGACGGGGGAGGAGGAGGACAGTACAATCCGCGAACAGTGGAAGAGGTCTTCAGAGATTTCAAGGGCCGCCGAGCTGGCATGATCAAAGCCCTAAC
The DNA here is from genome assembly GCA_963995505.1 of Hypericum androsaemum. NCBI lineage: Eukaryota > Viridiplantae > Streptophyta > Magnoliopsida > Malpighiales > Hypericaceae > Hypericum > Hypericum androsaemum. The sequence goes on from OZ023190.1 coordinate 16,484,649, forward strand.
CACCGGTACTCTCTCTCTCTCTATAAATTTTTTGTTTTTCTTCTGTGTCAGTAATTAGAGATTGTTCTTGTTTCCTTTGGTTTTGCAGATGTCGAGGAGTTCTTCCGGCAGTGCGACCCTGGTTAGGGTTCCAGTTCTTCTGACTAATTGTGGTTTTTTTTTTCTCTTCCTTTTCTTCTTTTTTTTTCCTCTGTCGGATTTTTGTGTGTGTGTGGTGGGTGTAGAGAAGGAGAACCTTTGTCTGTACGGGTTCCCGAACGAGCAGTGGGAAGTCAATCTGCCAGCGGAGGAGGTCCCCCCGGAGCTGCCGGAGCCTGCATTGGGGATTAACTTCGCCAGGGACGGGATGCAAGAGAAGGACTGGCTCTCCTTGGTCGCCGTCCACAGCGACGCTTGGCTGCTCTCCGTGGCTTTCTACTTCGGCGCTAGATTCGGGTTCGACAAGACTGACAGGTCTAGAGATTGTTTCTACCTTCTTCTCGAGCTTTCATGTTCTTACTTGTAGTTATTTCAGACTTCTTAGGGTTAGGCTGCTAGTTCTAGCTTTTTAATTGGTAGACCTCTCTCGGGTTGATGATGCGAACCATCTCTTTTTCTTCTTCCCGTGGCGCGAATCACATACTTCGGCTGTTTGAAACTGAAAGTGAGTTCCGATGCAGGAAACGGCTCTTCAACATGGTAAATGACCTGCCAACAATATTCGAAGTCATAACTGGGACAGCAAAGAAACAGTCCAAGGAGAAATCATCAATCTCAAATCACAGCAGTACCAAGTCAAAGTCCAATCCTAAAGCGGTATGGATCTTATTCTGCTTGCTATGTAGAGAGAGAGTATCAGCCTTTCATATGCATATTCCACTTTGAAATGTGGTCATAGTTGTCTTTGGTCTTAATGAGGTCAAATTATAAGAAGAACTTCTCTGCATGTTTTGCATTGTAAATGGGATTTTCTCATTGATGATGGTCACCATGTCTATGATCTGTTTCAGTATTCTCATTCTCATATCTGTAAAATGGTTCCCCCTATTTGAACTAAGTTTACCCGAAACTCAAAACGACTTGATCAAACCTGCCTTCAACTACCAAACATTGTCTAATCTAGAACCCTGCAAAGCCTAAGCTGGTATGGACCCCCAAAGCATACATTAGCAAGACTTCAACTTTCTTGACCCAACCAAAATGGAACCAGCCTGCTGATTCTCTACATCTACTCCCGGAAGTTGTAAACTTCTGTCGCACTACATTGCTGAGGAGGGACAACCATTTGCCACTAGTGCTTGGTAAATGTTTTTGCTAAAAGATTTAGTAATGTCAAGCTCACGAGACTGTTTTGGTTCAATGAAATAAAAAGATTCCACAATCCAAAAAGAACAGAAAAGATGCAAAAGAAACTAGCCTATTAAGTAGTCTGGTTTGTCCTTATTGAGATACTTGTTCTTGTCCTTGACTTTGTGTTTGTTGTCTGTATGACCTGATTGTAGTTCTGCCTTCGTGTCGAGCAGTCAATTGTTTCATGCTGCCGCTATCTCCAGCAGTTGCTTTGTGATGTTATTGGTAGTTGGTTCTGAGAAATGCAACATTAAGTGTTTTAACCAGTACTATTTTTAGGACCAAGTAAGTCGCAGGAAATAATACTACTGGCTTGGTCACTATTTCGTGTTGGTTTGTATGTACTTTATGTAGCTAAAAGCCTTAAATTGCCATTGCTAGTATTTGGTTATTGGACTCTATTAACGGTAGCATAGTTGGGTTCTCAGCTATGACGTTATTGCTGTTGGTATGTCTCACTATATCCATTCATTTGAAACAGCGAGGCTCTGAACCTGGAAAATATCCGAAGCCGCAGCCAAAGGACGAGGAAGAGGGAGGAGACGATGACGAAGAGGACGAGCATGGTGATACTCTCTGTGGGGCATGTGGAGAGAACTATGCTTCAGATGAGTTCTGGATTTGCTGCGACGTCTGCGAGAAATGGTTCCATGGGAAGTGTGTGAAGATCACTCCTGCCAGGGCTGAGCACATCAAGCAGTACAAATGCCCGTCGTGCAGCAACAAAAGAAGTCGGCCTTGACCTACTTCGCCGGTGGGGGAGCTCGTCGCCCACCGGTCAAGTCAATGCTAACTACTTAGCTAGTCAGGTCGTCGTCTGTGCATGCTGGCTGGTGTCTCCTAGGCGGTAGATTATAAAAACCTTTGGACTCTGTAGCCTTTCAATTTGGACTCGTAGCTTTTGCTTGTGTAGGAAATTGGTTATTCTCTTATCTTATGAATTACATGGCGCTGTAATTATGAATTGTTTGCACCTGATCTAAAATCTTATGTAGTCTGAAAAGTAATGTTTCTGTCGCTTGGAATTGTCATCCTACCAGCTAAAATATAATATTAGATTGTTTCGGGATACCAACTAAGGGTTTCGATAACTCGAACTCGAAACATGACTTAATACCAACTAATGTTAGAGAACCATACAACACAAAAATATATATTTAAATTTGATAGGGAGAGACCGGTTGCAGCTTTATTCGATATTTATCTGAGTAAAACATAAATTAGTCTGTCAAATAAATATTTGAACATCATGTAAGTTAACATGTTGCATCCGGATACTCGTTAGGATCTTCGAACTGATTGAAGTAGGATTAAATTCCTGGTCAATACTTGAGTTCGGATGTCACTAGGGAAAGGAAACGAAGCATCCCAGCAACCAAAACACAACAGCTTTATTCCAACAAGGCGAGCTACACTTGGGAGTATTCTAACAAGTAATAACCCCATACGTAACAACCAAAACAGTCAAAATCGTATTACTTCATTCAACAACCAAACATGCAACTATGTCCAAGTCAAATATATCGGTCATTAAGTACGAGAGTTAGTTCAAAGTAGTAAGATTTAATTTTCTTTAACTAAATTTTGGGTTTAGATAATACAAATGGAAAAGACACAATTACAAAAGCCAACGTTATACACGGTACAATAATATTTAACTTTGAATATCAGATGTTATAAAAGTAATCATCTCAGCCACTATTAGAAAACAACGATAACCAACCTTCCCTTCTCTTTCCATGCAAACTCGGTCCAAGTATATCTTGCCTTGTTTTTTTCTGTTTCTTCTCTCTCCATTATAGACTTGGAACGTTGACGCAGACCTTTCCCACTTGTTAATCCACTCGGCTGGCCAATATAAATAGGACCCTCCAATTCCTCTAGTTGAAACCCACAAACAAAAACAACAGTTTTCTCCACCTCCAAAACAGGAATTATCCATACAAAACACTTCCAATTTGCCTCCCATTTTTCCCTCTTGTAAACACCAAAATGGCCCCAAATGGAAGTGCATCTCCTATCCAATCTTTTCCTGTCCAGAAGGGCACCCAAGTTGCCCACTCATCAGCTGAACAGGTGCACTGGAGGAAGGCAGCAGAGTCCCTTGCTTGTTCCCATTTCGATGAAGTCTCCAAGATGATGTCCGAATTTTCCAACACCGAGACCGTTGGCATCCAGGGGACCACCTTGACGGTCTCTCAGGTCACTGCCGTTGCACGTCGAGGCGAAGTTCAGGTTCGCCTGGACGAGGCAGCGGCGCGTGACCGAGTGGCAAGGAGTGCGGAATGGGTGGCCGTGAACATTGCAAAAGGCACGGATACTTACGGTGTCACCACCGGATTCGGAGCTACTTCGCATAGAAGGACGAACAAGACAGCTGATCTCCAGGCCGAGCTCATCAGGTTCCTGAATGCGGGAGTCATTGGAAAGGAGAGTCTTCCCACGAGTTATTCCAAGGCTGCTATGCTCGTCAGGACTAATACACTGATGCAGGGCTACTCGGGTATCCGCTGGGAGATACTCGAGTCCGTTTCCAAGCTGATGAACCTTAACTTGATCCCTAAGCTTCCCCTGAGGGGGACAATCACGGCTTCAGGTGATCTTGTCCCGTTGTCTTATATTGCTGGCTTGATCACCGGCCGACATAATTCGAGGGTGGTCACCCCGGAAGGGGGCGAGATCACAGCCATCGAGGCCCTGAAAAGGGCTGGAATTTCTGCTCCTTTTGAGCTGCAGGCAAAGGAAGGGTTGGCTCTTGTCAATGGGACAGCTGTGGGATCCGCCGTGGCTGCGACTGTTTGCTTCGACGCCAATTTGATGGTTCTCTTGGCAGAAGTCCTCTCAGCTTTGTTCTGTGAGGCTATGCACGGGAAGCCGGAGTTCACTGATCCCTTAACTCATGATCTCAAGCACCATCCGGGCCAGATCGAGGCTGCAGCTATCATGAAATCCTTGTTAGATGAGAGTGATTACATGAAGGAAGCGCAAATCCGCCACGAGAAGGACCCTCTTACCAAGCCTAAGCAGGACAGGTATGCATTGAGAACCTCTCCTCAATGGCTGGGGCCTCTGGTTGAAGTGATCCGTGCAGCTACTCACTCCATTGAGAGGGAGATCAACTCGGTCAACGACAATCCGATCATTGACGTGGCCAGAGACCTTGCTCTCCATGGAGGGAACTTCCAGGGGACACCGATTGGTGTTTCCATGGACAATCTCAGGATCGCCTTGGCAGCAATCGGGAAGCTCATGTTTGCTCAGTTCTCCGAGCTCGTTTGTGACTACTACAACAACGGCTTACCTTCCAACCTCAGCGGCGGGCCTAATCCAAGCCTGGATTACGGGCTCAAAGGCGCGGAGATCGCGATGGCGTCCTACTGCTCCGAGCTTCAGTACTTGGCAAACCCTGTGACTACCCATGTCCAAAGTGCAGAGCAGCACAACCAGGATGTGAACTCTCTCGGGTTGATCTCTGCCCGGAAAAGCGCGGAGGCCATAGACATCCTGAAGCTAATGTCAGCAACTTACATGGTCGGACTTTGCCAGGCAATTGATCTGAGGCACTTGGAGGAGAACATGAAGGAAGTGATGAAACAAGTGATGAGGCAAGTGATCAGGAAAACCCTTTACGTAGCGGAGGACGGATCTCTGGTCGAGTCCCGTTTCTGCGAGAAGGAACTCCTCCAGGTCATTGACCATCTTCCTGTATTCTCCTACCTCGATGACCCCACCAACCCTTCCTACCAGCTTCTTCCCAAGCTTCAAGAGGTGCTTGTCAAGAAAGCTCTAGCCAAAGACCCTGAAGCTGGAATCCACGACGAAGTCGGTTACTCGGTGTTTAAGAGGATACCCATCTTTATGGAGGAGCTGAAGGCGAGGCTAGGCGAAGAGGTTGAGAAGGCGAGAGAGAGGTTCGACAATGGAGAATTCGGTATAGCCAACAGGATCAGCAAGTGCAGGACCTACCCGATCTACCAGTTCGTGAGAGGTGAAGCTGGGACAGAGCTTCTAAGTGGGGCTAATAAGATCAGCCCTGGAGAGGATATAGAGAAGGTTCACGAGGCTATCAACGAAGGGAAGTTAGGAGAGGTGTTGATGAGTTGCTTGGCGAGTTGCAAGGACTCGGCTCGTTTGTTCTAAGATCAAGACATGAGTTCTACTTCATGGGCAACTCGTAAGATGGAGGACTAATGTAACTCTTTCCTTTAATTTTTTCATTCAACATCTTTTGTGTTTATTACACCAAGTTGTATGCACACTTGAACTTTCTTGGCAATAAGAAAAGAAAGATACTGCGCATTTCATTACAGTAACTTGGCCTTTCAAAATTCTCGGATCTACTTTGGCAAGATAATTCAACTAATTCTTAACATAGCAAAAGTCAAGATAGGTATTGGGTTTGGATCAAAATTTATGTGTTGAGTAATAAGATCGAAACGAGTAAAATACGAGACACAAGAATTACGTGGAAACCCCAAGACGGGGAGAAAACCACGGGCAAAGGAGAGTCGTCCACTATGTGAGTCCAATCGGTTACAAGGCCTCCGTGAGGGTTCTCTCTACCTCACAACTCTCAACTAGTACAAATAAGACCTAGGCATAGGCCGTATATATATAGGAGACTAGTACTCTATTCTGATCAGGAAATAGAGCCCTACTCTAATTAGGAATTTGGAACAATCCCTAACAAATCTCCACCTTGGACCAAATTCTATGACTCCATCTTCAACGTTTCTCCACCTTCACCATCAGCCCCTAAGGGCAATCAGCATCAAGCATGAACACCGACCAAGTCCAAGCAATGCTCGAGCTTAGTACCAGAAAGCGGCTTCGTCAACATGTCTGCAGGGTTGTCCTTGGTACCCACCTTGCTCACAACAATGTCACCTTGAGCAACATGCTCCCGAATGAAGTGGTACCTCACATTAATGTGCTTTGTCCTCTCATGATACATAGCATCCCTCGTGAGATGGATAGCACTTTGACTATCACAGTACACTGTACTGACCTGCAGCATCTCACAGATTTCACTGAAGAAACCTTTCAACCAGATAGCCTCCTTCACACCTTCAGTTATAGCCATGTACTCCGCCTCAGTGGTAGACAACGCCACTGTGGCCTGTAGACAAGCTCTCCAACTGATAGCACATCCTCCAAGAGTGAAGACATATCCAGATAAGGATCTGAACTTATCAAGATCTCCAGCATAATCTGAATCTACGAAACCAACAACTCCATCACTGGTGCGTCCAAACTGTAGACACACGCCCTTGGTACCCTTCAAGTACCTCATAATCCACTCCACTGCTCTCCAATGACCTTCTCCAGGATTTGCCATAAACCTGCTAACGACACTCACAGCATAGGCCAAATCCGGGCGTGTGCAAACCATAGCATACATCAGAGAACCAACAGCATTGGAGTATGGAACACCAGACATGTAATCGACCTCAGCAGCTGACTGTGGAGATAAGGTAGACGAAAGCTGAAAATGTGTACCAAGAGGAGTACTCACAGGATTACCAGTCACATCAAACCTGTCAAGTACCTTTTCAATGTAACTCTCCTGGCTCAGAAATAATTTCCTTGCTCCTCTATCTCTGGCAATCTCCATACCAAGAATCTTCTTAGCAGGACCCAAATCTTTCATCTCAAACTCGCAACTCAACAGAGCTTTGAGCTTCCTCACCTCTCCTTTGTCACTTGCAGCAATTAACATGTCATCCACATACAGGAGCAAATATACTTGGGAACTGTCGCGTAGCCTTTTCAGGTAAACACAACTATCATACTTGCTCCTCTCATAACCATGAGAAATCATAAAGGAATCAAACCTTTTATACCACTGCCTCGGAGACTGCTTAAGGCCATACAGGGACTTCTTCAACAAGCACACATGGTCTTCTTTGCCTTCAACATGAAAACCCTCAGGCTGTGCCATATAAATCCGCTCCTCAAGCTCTCCATTCAAGAAAGTTGTCTTCACATCAAGCTGTTCAAGCTCCAAATCCTGCATAGCAACAATACCAAGAAGAGAACGAATCGAGGTATGCTTCACAACTGGTGAAAACACCTCATTAAAGTCCACACCAGGAATCTGACTATATCCTCTAGCCACTAGTTTAGCCTTGTATCTAGGCTCTTCAACTCCAGGTATACCATCCTTCTTCTTGAATACCCACTTGCAACTGACAACCTTCTTATCCTTAGGCAGCTTAGTAATCTCCCAAGTCTTGTTCTTGTGAAGAGATTCCATCTCTTCCTCCATAGCAACCAACCATCTAGCAGAGTCTTTCGACTTCACAGCATCTGAGTAACTAGACGGTTCTTCACAGCTATCAACTTCTTCTGCCACATTCAGGGCAAAAGCAACAATATCAGCCTCACCCAACTTCTGTGGAGGCCTGATAATTCTTCTGGGCCTGTCTCTAGCAATAGAATACGGTGGCTCCCTCTCAACTGTGCCAACATTCTCAGCTTCATCAGACAACCCACCATGAGTAGGACCATGGCAATCAACATCACGGAAGGAACTAGCTTCTGGATCATCATCAAACTCCACCTGCACTTTTGACTTTTGCAAGTCCACACTTGGAGCACTCGGAACACCAGGTGAAGAAATATCCTCCCTCTTACTCAGCATGTCTGTCTCTTTGAAAATAACATTCCTACTCAACAAGACCTTAGACAGCTCGGGACACCACAACTTGTATCCCTTCACTCCAGAAGCATAGCCAAGGAAGATACATTTCACAGATCTTGGCTCTAACTTGCCATTATTCACATGAGCATAGGCAGGGCACCCAAATATCTTCAAATCAGCATAATTAGGAGGATTTCCAGACCACAATTCTTCAGGTACCTTGCCATCAAGTGATGCATGAGGTGAACGATTGACAAGGTGACAGGCAGTGGAAGCAGCTTCAGCCCAAAACGACTTAGGCAAACCAGCATTTGACAGCATACAACGAACTTTCTCCAACAAAGTTCTGTTCATTCTTTCAGCGACTCCATTCTGTTGAGGTGTACCAGGGATTGTCTTATGCCTGACAATACCCTCATTCTTGCAGAACTCATCAAACCAACTAGAGCAAAACTCCAATCCATTGTCTGTGCGGAGATGCTTGACATCTCTCCCAGTCTGCTTCTCAATCATAGTCTTCCACTGCTTGAAAGTGACAAAGACATGATCCTTGCTCTTCAAGAAGAACGCCCACACCTTCCTTGAATAATCATCAATGATAGTCAGCATATACTTGGAACCATTCTTTGTTGCAACTTGAGACGGTCCCCAAAGATCAGAATGAACATAGTCAAGTTTTCCCTTTGTAGTGTGCACACCTTTCTGAAAACTGACTTTCTTCTGCTTGCCAAACACACAGTGCTCACAAAATTCCAGCTTCCCAATACCCTGTCCACATAATAATCCTCTCCTATTCAGCTCGGTCATGCCTTTCTCACTCATGTGACCAAGTCGCATATGCCACAATGAGGTATTCTCAGAATCTGTCAACGAGCCAGATGCAGCAGCAGCAGTCCCTGTAACTGTAGAACCCTGCAAAACATACAGATTTCCAACCTCCTTTTTGGCTTTCATATGCACTAATGAGTTCTTACTCACACGAAGAACTCCACCTTCTCCGGTATACTTGTACCCCAATGTATCAAGAGTACTCAACGAAATCAAGTTCCGCTTCAAATCAGGGATATGCCTCACATTCGTCAAGGTTCGAATGACACCATCATGCATCTTGATCTTCACTGTGCCAATACCAACAACCTTGCAGACAAAATTATTTCCCATGAGAACATTACCCTCAGCACGTTCATATGTTGAAAACCAGTCCCGGATAGGACACATATGAAACGTACAAGCAGAATCAAGGACCCAGGCAGCATCAACTTTAGACTTCCCATCAATCACAGACAAAAGGTCTCCATCAGATTCTTCTTTCTGAGTGGTGGTGGCAACACTAGCACTGCCGCTATCAGAACTTTCTCCTTTCGGAGTACTGGACTTTTCGCCCTTCTTCTTGTTCTTCAACTCCGGACAGAACCATTTAATATGCCCAACCTTATGACAATTGAAACAAGTCTTATCCTTGTACCTTGACCTTGATTTGCTTCTGCTCTTCTTCCTCGAACCAGACTTAGCATTCCTCTCCTCATACCTCCCTCTCATAACCAAGCCAGTCCCTTGGCTATTTTCAGAGGAACTCACAGTGTGCTTATCAATTCTCTCTTTCTCCAAGAGCGAATCATGAACATTATCCCAACTCAGAGTATCATGGCTGAACAACAGAGTATCTCTGAATTGCTGATAAGAAACAGGCAACGAGCACAATAACAATAAAGCAAGATCTTCATCATCATATTTCACATCCAGAGTTCTAAGATCAGCCACTATATCCTTAAATTCATTAAGGTGGTCATGAACAGACTTATCTTCTTGCATCCGGATAGAAAACAGTCGTTGCTTCAAGCACAGTTTGTTGGTCAAACTCTTGGGCATGCACAACTTTTCAAGCTTTGCCCATAATGAGGAAGCGGTTGTCTCCTTCAACACGTCCCGCAAAATATCATCTGACAGATGCAACTGGATCTGACTCACAGCCTTACGGTTCTTTGACGCCTTCATCGCATCATCCCAACTCGAAGGCATCGACTTCTCATCAAGTAGAGTCTCATCCAGCTCTAAATGTGTCAGAATAGCGCGCATCTTGACCTGCCACAAGGAAAAATTAGTTTTCCTCGTCAATTGAGGAATCTCGTACTTCATCGAAGTCATCCTGAAAACACTCGAACCAAGAAATCCGCTCAAAACAGGTTAGAAAACCAAAATCAGCCAAAATAGTTGACTTTTGGTCAACCAGTCAAGCTGTTGACCAAGTCAACTCGGAAATTAGGGTTTTTAACCCAAAACTCCAAAGGGGCGGCGGCTTGGCGGCGGGCCACCACGACTGGGCGGCGGTCGGCGCGAGCTTGCTCGCGCCGGCGAGTGGGCACGACGGTGGCGGTGCTGGGCGGTGGTGGCAGCGGCGGCTCGGGTTTGAGCGAGATTTTCTCTCTCCCCGACGGTCCTCTCTCTCTTCCCAAAAAACGGCGAACGGCGGCGCGACGAGCAGCTCCAAGGCGACGAGCGAGCGGGTCGGTCCCCTCCAGGCGATGGGCGACGGCGCGGTGACGGGGCGCGGGCCTCCTCCACGGGCGACGGGTTCCGATCTCAAAGAACCCCGAGAACTCCCTCTCTCTCCCCGATTCTTCTCCGACTTCCCCGAAGACAGCGAGCGGCGGGACGACGCCGGACTCCTCGGGCAGCAGCGGACGGACGAGCGGGCGGCGGTCGGCTGGCTGAACGGCGGCAGCTCCAAGGGATCTCAAAAAACCCTAAATCTCGATTTTCCCCAAATCGGTTTACTGTTCACGGATTTTTTTTTTTTTTCGTGTCAAATACTCGTATACTCAGATCCGGCTCTGATACCAATTGTTGAGTAATAAGATCGAAACGAGTAAAATACGAGACACAAGAATTACGTGGAAACCCCAAGACGGGGAGAAAACCACGGGCAAAGGAGAGTCGTCCACTATGTGAGTCCAATCGGTTACAAGGCCTCCGTGAGGGTTCTCTCTACCTCACAACTCTCAACTAGTACAAATAAGACCTAGGCATAGGCCGTATATATATAGGAGACTAGTACTCTATTCTGATCAGGAAATAGAGCCCTACTCTAATTAGGAATTTGGAACAATCCCTAACATTATGAATGTAAAGGCCTAACGGTGTTCGACTTTGAGAATAAAGTCAACCACGGGAAAAACAGCAAAACAAGAGATGCAATTCAGACCGTCTCACCCTTGACAATGTCTCCAGGAACAAGAAGAACCTCCCTTTGTGAGAGGTGAACTTGGGACAGACAGCGGTTGGAACTCTTCAACTTGGTCTCGTTGACGCAGCAACAACAACAATGGCAATAACTCTTGTTTCCTCAACATTATCACCCAATACTAGCACTAAAGCTTGTGAAACCTACACAATGATGTAGCTTTTCCTGGCATCCTTTTTCTCGATCACCATGCCTCCACAAAAAGGATAAACATAAACTTTAGCTAACATAAAGCACTAAATTAAATGCAGTCACGTCAAACCACAAAATTGCACACCGCCAAATCGTCACACTGCAATTTTTTCCGACACTGACGGTGTAGATTTTTACCAAACAAAAATTTGTAGTGCCGGTGTCAATTTTCATACCTACATGCTACACCACAAAATCGCACCGAACTCACCCCTTAGACTAATACATGTTCGATTTCGAATACCAATAGTTTCGAAAAGAAGCTTGACTTTCGTACAACCACCAGCTGCCACGTCATCAGCACGAAGCTTGACTGGACTCCCGGCATTGTGATTCCCCTCCGCCTTCCCAATTAAACGAAACCTTTCTTTTGATATTCTATTTTTCAAAGCAAAGACAATAATATTAGCTTTCTCCCCTAAACTAGACTACTTGCCATAAACCCAAAAAAAATAGACTACTTGCCAATCGGATCGGCGGTGGGAATCCGGCGAAGACGACGGCGGGTGCGGCCGGAGGAGTTTGGGTGATCCTCTTAGTTAACGGTTAGCGCAATAATATTTATTTATTATGCATTGATTGTTAGGAATCCCTGCTAATTAAATTAATTAGATTTGTACGGAGATGGGTCGGCGGGCGTCCCCAAAGACCCCCAAAATCCGTTTTCCTTTGGGTAAATTACCTTCGGATGGGATATAGTAAAATAGAAATTTTGGTTTTTACATCCGTAATTTGATTTTGCTATATGCTAGGATTTTTCACTAACATCATATGTCAGTTTTCAATGTAAAATGACCTATATATCCTTGCCAAAAAATTTAAAAAATCATTATTATTCTCTATGCTCCCTTCTCTCCGCCGGAAAACCCCTGGAGACCGTTCCTATCGGAGATGCGGGTTAAAAGGCGAGGAAATCAAAAAGATAATAATAAAAAGAAAAATAAGAGGACGAGGATGTCGTCGAGCGTGAGAGACCTCCAGCTAACGAGCTATAGCGGCACGACGAGGAGCTTAGAGTGATGGAGGAGGTGCGACTTCTCGACCGGTGCCAGACACGATGTCAGCGACGGCGAGGGAGCCCTAGTCTCATTATGAGTGCAACCAAACTACCATAGTCCCTCCTCGTCAAAGAGGTTTTATTGGGCAGCGCCGTTGAGGATGACCGGGAAGGGAGGATGGAGGGGGAAGGGGCCTTCGTCGGGGTGGAGGGCGAGTCCTACTGGGGCAACGACAACTACACGGTCGAGGAGCTCCGCCGCGTCACGGAGGACATCAACGCCGTCCAAGACGGGTTCATTGGCATCAACCTCTGCCGGTTCGTCTTCCTCCTTTTCCCCAATAAAGGACCAAATCTGTTTGTTTAAATATACTCAAAAATCTCCCTGTTTGTAAAATACACGCTGACGTTCCTCGTGTTTTATTAGGAATTCAGTAAATAGGAAACAAAATGCGCAAAGAACACGGACGCAAGAGATAACGTGGTTCGGCCTAATGCCTACATCCACGGAGAGAAATGAGAACTTTTATTGATGAGTTTTCGAGCCACAAAACCATACAAAAACCTAGGCTAACATGTCTTTATATAGAGACAAACCCTTGATGTACAAGTAACCTATCTAGGTCAGATTAGGAGTCCAAAACTTAGTCAGAATAGGAATAGGAATAGGAAATAAGTCTTTCCTATTTCTCGCCATCCCAACAATCTCCACCTTGGTGAGAAATCATCTCGTGGAAGAACCATGAAGCTCCACCCGAACTTCAACAAACTCCACCTTGACAAAACACCGCCCCATGAAGAACCATGAAATCTTGCAAAACCAATCCGACTCCACCGATTCTATCTCGGACCATAGATAACTGCATCAATAAGACCATCTCAACTTTCTCTTCATCTTTTGTTCAATCACTTGGAGCCAGCCCCCAAACTCGAGCTTCTGAGCTTGCTTGGCCTATTTTCTCCAATCTCCATTGAACCTCAACTAGCAAGTCCACTTGCTAAAGCAACCTTGCAACCAATAGACGCGCCCTCTATTTTTCGGTCAGCCCCATGCTCCGCAACCTCGAACTGCTTTTCCGCTGGACCTTCTTGCCTCAAACCAATGCTACTCGCCATAGCATACAAAGGACAACCTTTTGTTCTACTAAGTAGAACCCTCGACATGCCTCGAACTCTACTGTTCGGCCTTGAGTGAGATACCTGATTCGTCCGTGGTGTCACCAATGGCTTCGCATGCCCGATGCAAAACCTATCCAACACCTTTGACGTGCACGTCCCTTTAGACAACCATAGCAGGGCCCAGCTAACAATGCTTCTCTGAGACAACCATGGTTCCTTGCCAACCATGCCTCCATGAAACAAACATAGCTTGCTATCCATGTCTTCGCGAATCCCAACTACACTCAAACCATCCATGTCAAGCCTTTGCTCCCTCATACGAACCAACCTCATATGATCTGAGCTTTTTTTCACTTCATCAGACCCATTGATGTGACTCCCCCTACAATAATATTTTCCACTAACCTGTAGGTATTCCCTTTCACCCTTCATCCCTACCATCGCATCCTTCTCCACCTTCATTAGCATACCTTTATAACTATCACTGTTATAATCCAAGGTCCCTAATGAAAAGAGATTACCAGGATGCATTGGACTTGATAAGACAGAAAGTCAGTCACCATCCGACCCGTCTGAACATGTGTCCATGGTTGTGGATGCTGATCCCTCCTCGTTGTCTTAATCCCCAGTTCGTCCTGGATAGTCCCCTTCATGCGCCATTCTCAGCACTTGAAGCCACTTCCATTCCACTTCTTTGACTCCGACCTGGATCCTCTTCCACAACCCAGCTGGTGGCTCCTCATCATCCGCCAAGCACAAGCGAATCTTCGCTACTGCCTTGGCCTCCAACTCTTCCCACTCTTGCTCCTCCATCTTCTCGAACTTCTTCTCCGAGAGCGCGATAACCATCCCTTGCTGCACGAGGAGATCTTTGACACGCCTTTGCCATAGCCCGAAATTCAATGAACCATCGAACTTCACAAGAGCAAACTTCGCGCCGTGATCCGACATCCTCCAACCTTAGCTCTTGATACCACTTGATAGGAATTCAGCAAATAGGGAACAAACGCGCAAAGAACACGGACGCAAGAGATAACGTGGTTCGGCCTAATACCTACATCCACTGAGAGAAATGAGAACTTTTATTGATGAGTTTTCGAGCCACAAAGCCATACAAAAACCTAGGGTAACATGTCTTTATATAGAGACAAACCCTTGGTGTACAAGTAACCTAGGTCAGATTAGGAGTCCAAAACTTAGTCAGAATAGGAATAGGAATAGGAAATAAGTCTTTCCTATTTCTCGCCATCCCAACATGCTTGATTTTATTATATTTTCGGATCTCTAGCACATGTTAGTAGTTCTTTTTTTTTATTTTTATCAATAAAATGACCAAAATATTCGTAGAACAAAAATAAAAAAATCATTGACATCATCTCTTCTTCTTCCTAAGAAATTATCGAATCAAGAAAAACTCATCTCCAACCCAATCTTTAAGTGGCCTCACAAGAACACATAATTAAAACACAAATTAAACACATGCATTTTGAGATACAGGGATACAGGGATCACATCGTCTATTTAACTAAACTACGTGGACTTACATGCATTTTGAGATACAGGGATCACATCGTCTATTTAACTATGCCCTAAGAATCTGAGGATAATTTATTTATTTTTTGCGGTGGGAGGCGTAAAGTTATTAATGCTTTTAGTTCCTCTAAATAAAAAAATGAATTTTGTGGTTTTTTTTACGAAACCTAAAAATTTACCTATTTGGGGGCTTTAATTAAAAAATATATAATTAACAACAAAAAATCCAGAAACATGAACTGGCTTTTTAGGGGCATTTCTTTTTGGGTGAAGTTAGCCGTCAGACCTGGAAAGCAAAGAAAGATAGTAACGTTAACTGATAAAATTCCCGGTCAATACTTGAGTTTGGACCTTCCTAAAAAAGAAACGAAGCATCCCAACAACCAAAACAAGGGTTATGTTCCATTCAGGCGACCTAGATTTAATTGCTTTCTCTAATATCCAAAAACCTAACACTCTTCAATAAAAAAAACCTAACACACTATCCTCCAAAGTCGAACATATATTACCAACGCAAGTGTGACGGGATGGAAACGGATCCACTCTTAAGCTTGAGTTGGGAGGGATCAAATCCTAATACCATCAAGATTCTGGAGATTTAAGCCAACCCACCTAAATTTTTCTCCAAAAAAAAAGTCGAACATATGTTTCCATGAAAAATATTTTTTAAAAAATGTGGTTTCAGGGTTGGCTGAGAAAATTTTAGAGTAAAATATTGTTTAGTATTCGTAGATGGAAAAATTACGTTAATTCGTTCGCACAATGAAAATAATCTACTTTTTGGTCTTATATTTTTTCGGCTGGTCTCTAAATTACCGTTATAGTTAGTCAACTCAATTGTAAAAAAAACAACTTAAAAATTTCAAGCCTAAAAATATTTGCCCTAAAGATATTTGGCCTAATAATACAAGGTCAATTGATATAGATCTATTTTTCAATTTCTAACAAGTATAAATTAGTGTAAAAATTTACTTGTAAAAAAAGAATTTCAACATTTTTTGTAGTTTTGCGACAAGTTTGAATAGGATTCAAATCTCTTTTCATTAAATTTTATTGAATTATTAACTGTCAAAGTCTTGTAACTTGGATTACCAGAAAAGAATCTTGTAAGTTTCTGTGTTTTTTCTGAGAAAGGGCCAATTGCTATATTGTGACTGCTGCAAAATTGCGAAAATATGGTAAAATTTTCTAAATAGAACCCACCGAGAATATGACAAATATTGCAATGAAATGCAAAACAATCTTTCTTTTCTTATTGGCTAGAAAGTTCAAGTGTACATTACAACTTCATGCAAAAAGCACAAAAGAAAGATGTTCCATGAAAAAAATAAAGAACATAGGCACAATAGTCAGTCCTCCATCTCTTACAAGTTCCTCGGGAACAATAAGAACAGCTTTGGGACAACTCATGGTCTCAGGGATATGGTGTCAGTCTTTAATCATGAAATTAGAGGATCGAATCTCATGATCGTCTAAGATCCAAAATTGTGGAAACAATTTAAATCTTAACAAAAAAATAAGAACAGCTTCATCAAAGAGCAGTACTCATGTCTTGATCTAGAATAAACGAGCTGAGTCCTTGCAACTCGCCAAGCAACTCATCAACACCTCTCCTAACTTCCCTTCGTTGATAGCCTCGTGAACCTTCTCTATATCCTCTCCAGGGCTGATCTTATTAGCCCCACTTAGAAGCTCTGTCCCAGCTTCACCTCTCACGAACTGGTAGATCGGGTAGGTCCTGCACTTGCTGATCCTGTTGGCTATACCGAATTCTCCATTGTCGAACCTCTCTCTCGCCTTCTCAACCTCTTCGCCTAGCCTCGCCTTCAGCTCCTCCATAAAGATGGGTATCCTCTTAAACACCGAGTAACCGACTTCGTCGTGGATTCCAGCTTCAGGGTCTTTGGCTAGAGCTTTCTTGACAAGCACCTCTTGAAGCTTGGGAAGAAGCTGGTAGGAAGGGTTGGTGGGGTCATCGAGGTAGGAGAATACAGGAAGATGGTCAATGACCTGGAGGAGTTCCTTCTCGCAGAAACGGGACTCGACCAGAGATCCGTCCTCCGCTACGTAAAGGGTTTTCCTGATCACTTGCCTCATCACTTGTTTCATCACTTCCTTCATGTTCTCCTCCAAGTGCCTCAGATCAATTGCCTGGCAAAGTCCGACCATGTAAGTTGCTGACATTAGCTTCAGGATGTCTATGGCCTCCGCGCTTTTCCGGGCAGAGATCAACCCGAGAGAGTTCACATCCTGGTTGTGCTGCTCTGCACTTTGGACATGGGTAGTCACAGGGTTTGCCAAGTACTGAAGCTCGGAGCAGTAGGACGCCATCGCGATCTCCGCGCCTTTGAGCCCGTAATCCAGGCTTGGATTAGGCCCGCCGCTGAGGTTGGAAGGTAAGCCGTTGTTGTAGTAGTCACAAACGAGCTCGGAGAACTGAGCAAACATGAGCTTCCCGATTGCTGCCAAGGCGATCCTGAGATTGTCCATGGAAACACCAATCGGTGTCCCCTGGAAGTTCCCTCCATGGAGAGCAAGGTCTCTGGCCACGTCAATGATCGGATTGTCGTTGACCGAGTTGATCTCCCTCTCAATGGAGTGAGTAGCTGCACGGATCACTTCAACCAGAGGCCCCAGCCATTGAGGAGAGGTTCTCAATGCATACCTGTCCTGCTTAGGCTTGGTAAGAGGGTCCTTCTCGTGGCGGATTTGCGCTTCCTTCATGTAATCACTCTCATCTAACAAGGATTTCATGATAGCTGCAGCCTCGATCTGGCCCGGATGGTGCTTGAGATCATGAGTTAAGGGATCAGTGAACTCCGGCTTCCCGTGCATAGCCTCACAGAACAAAGCTGAGAGGACTTCTGCCAAGAGAACCATCAAATTGGCGTCGAAGCAAACAGTCGCAGCCACGGCGGATCCCACAGCTGTCCCATTGACAAGAGCCAACCCTTCCTTTGCCTGCAGCTCAAAAGGAGCAGAAATTCCAGCCCTTTTCAGGGCCTCGATGGCTGTGATCTCGCCCCCTTCCGGGGTGACCACCCTCGAATTATGTCGGCCGGTGATCAAGCCAGCAATATAAGACAACGGGACAAGATCACCTGAAGCCGTGATTGTCCCCCTCAGGGGAAGCTTAGGGATCAAGTTAAGGTTCATCAGCTTGGAAACGGACTCGAGTATCTCCCAGCGGATACCCGAGTAGCCCTGCATCAGTGTATTAGTCCTGACGAGCATAGCAGCCTTGGAATAACTCGTGGGAAGACTCTCCTTTCCAATGACTCCCGCATTCAGGAACCTGATGAGCTCGGCCTGGAGATCAGCTGTCTTGTTCGTCCTTCTATGCGAAGTAGCTCCGAATCCGGTGGTGACACCGTAAGTATCCGTGCCTTTTGCAATGTTCACGGCCACCCATTCCGCACTCCTTGCCACTCGGTCACGCGCCGCTGCCTCGTCCAGGCGAACCTGAACTTCGCCTCGACGTGCAACGGCAGTGACCTGAGAGACCGTCAAGGTGGTCCCCTGGATGCCAACGGTCTCGGTGTTGGAAAATTCGGACATCATCTTGGAGACTTCATCGAAATGGGAACAAGCAAGGGACTCTGCTGCCTTCCTCCAGTGCACCTGTTCAGCTGATGAGTGGGCAACTTGGGTGCCCTTCTGGACAGGAAAAGATTGGATAGGAGATGCACTTCCATTTGGGGCCATTTTGGTGTTTACAAGAGGGAAAAATGGGAGGCAAATTGGAAGTGTTTTGTATGGATAATTCCTGTTTTGGAGGTGGAGAAAACTGTTGTTTTTGTTTGTGGGTTTCAACTAGAGGAATTGGAGGGTCCTATTTATATTGGCCAGCCGAGTGGATTAACAAGTGGGAAAGGTCTGCGTCAACGTTCCAAGTCTATAATGGAGAGAGAAGAAACAGAAAAAAACAAGGCAAGATATACTTGGACCGAGTTTGCATGGAAAGAGAAGGGAAGGTTGGTTATCGTTGTTTTCTAATAATGGCTGAGATGATTACTTTTATAACATCTTGCATTCAAAGTTGAACATTATCGTATCGCATATAGCGTCAATTTTTCAGTTGTATATTTTCCATTTGTATTACCTAAACCCAAAACTGGACTAAGTAACATGATATTTATAGCTGGCAAGCTGAGGGAAACAACGAGTGGGGAAGGTCTGCGTCAATGGTCAAAGTCTATAATGGAGTGCAATGTGCTAATATAAAATGGACGGATATTTCATGGAAAACGAAGATAACCTTGCATGGATATCTTGTTTTTCTTGACTGAGATGACTTTACTAGATACAGTTGCCAAGTTTGGTTGTTGAATTCAGTTGATAGGATATACCTAGTATACTAAGTCACTAGGTTTTAGCTTTATATAAAATCTTAGAAATCATGTGTTAGGTTTGAATGAAAATTCAATGCAAGTTCAAAGTGGAAAGGCCCAAAGTGGAGGTCCAAAGTGGAGACCCAAAAGGGAAATGAAAAGTGCAATCCCACATTGGAAAGTGGCACCAACATTTCCTAGTTTATAAGGAGAAAATCCTTGTTGACTAGGAAATAAGTTGACCACCAGGAGGGAAAGCCAACTCGGACCGCGACGAGCACGAGCACGAGCACGTGCTGTATTGGACGCAGGTCGCAATGGGCGCTTTGTGGCGCACTTGGCACTTCGCAAGGAGCTGGAGGAGCCTTAGGTATTTTGCCCGGGTCCGGAGAGAGCTACGCATCTACCGGAGTGACGAGGAGCTGCGAGCACCTTCAGTATGACGTGGTATGTGATCAAAATTTTATAAAGTGACAATTTTATGTTGAATCTTGCATAGTTTACTTTTTTTCTAAGTTTTATTGAAAGATCAATGATTCAAATATTATCAGAATATTATTAAAATTAGTTGTTTGATGAATTGACTAGACATATGATGAATTGACTAGACATAGTCAGCCAAGTTTGGTTGTTGAAACAGCTTTAAAATTGGTGATAGGATACACTATAGAGTGTTACGTCCCTGATATTAGAAATAGACAATTATATCTCGCCTTAATGGAATAAAGCCATCGATTTGGTTGTTGGGATGCTTCATCCCCTTTTCATAGCAAGACCCGAACTCGGATATTGACCAGAATTTTGTCCTAAACCAATTCCAAGTTGCTTCCCAAGTGTAATAACTCACAACCAGCTGAAATATAGCGGAAAAAGTCTTAACATGTAAAATCGACATAATTAATTGTTTAGTGGATATTCAGATGTTGAATAACATGGAGCGCATGTTATTTTGGATTAAATATTCTTGCTCCGAACTATTCTGATCAACAAGTAGGCCCCGTATCAAAGCCTCACATGGCCAAAGTTTACTAAATCTAATTCTTCTACTATTCAATAATTGAGATTATATCTTCTGGAGTTATGTTTTATAGTGAGAATATCTTTTTTTAATTCAATTTTATTTTAATTTTTTTCTAATACAAATCTATAGTTCAAATTTATTAGTCATCGAATTTACACTATTTATATTTTATCTCATTCGGATGATATCTATTGAAAACGGGGTTTCAAAAATGTCGTCATCAAACAATTATTTTATAATTTGTTTTCGTAGTTCTAACATTTGTTTCTCTTGAAAAAATTGAGAAGCTCGGCCCAGAATTTATCCGGACGAAGACGGCCCAAGTACTTGGAGGGATGTCCTGAGCTAAGCTCAGCCCAGAACGGGGGGAGCTTTGGCCCAACCCAATTTCTGCGAGGAATAAAGGCAACGATATTCCTTCCTCGTCCTAGCTGACTTTTGTAATAAATACAACGATTTTCTCACGTTCATACGAGGGATTTTTAATTTATAGTGATAAGTTGACTTAAGTATCCTGTAGTTTAACATATTTTTATTTAAATATTATGTAGTTTTGTTTTTTCCATTCTGATGACAGAAATTTTAAAATTTGACATTTTTGATGACAAATTCTTAATCATAGTTAGTTTTGTCCCGGTTTACATATCAATGATTATCCACAACAAAATTTTCTTTAGGGATAGGGGATTTGGGAGAATTGAGAATCGGTAGATGGCAATCAGGGTCGAGTATTAAATTCGGGAAGAACTGGGATGGATAAATTTTTAGGGGTAGGGGATTTGGGGGAATTAGGTGATTTTTTTAAGAAGTCAATTAATTTTTAACTTATCCACATCAGCAGAAAAATATAATGTAGTACTGACGTGGATAATTATGGATATACCAATTGGGACAAAATTAACTCTGATTAGGACCTTGTCACCAAAACTGTCAAATTTTAAAATTTTTGTCACCAAAATGGAAAAAATGAAACTATAGGGTACTTAAGCAAAAATGTGTGAAACTACAAGGTATTTAAGTAAACTTATTCCTAATTATATAACTAATTAAAATTTTAAATTTTAAATTTGGATTAATCTTTTAATAAATATTCGATTCAACAGTGGTTTGAAAAATATTTGATAGGAAGGGACCACCCATATCCAATATGTTTGCTCTGTGAACTTAGTTTATTTTGCAGTGTACAACTATGCAGGTCGGGTCTCGATATTATTCTTAATTTTTATTCTATGTTTATATTTTGTATTCTACTATGTAACTCGTACTGATTATTTATGATAGGCTTCTATGCCACCCCTTAAAAAAATATTGAGGCTCACGTCAGCGACTAACGAAAGATCTAACACCACGAGTATTAAGATTAACCAAAATATGAAAATTCATATTTATATTTTATTGTCCGCGTGTAGTGTATCCATGGATGACAGCAAATTTTTCTTCAAAAAATAAATCGTTGACACTAAATGCCAAATGCTGAGTCGCCAGTGGTTGAACGAGCTAAGAGTAATTCAAACAAAATGGAGAAATATAAAATATGGGTGATAAAAAGAGAAGATATTGATTGGAATTGGTAGGAGAGAAAAGAATTCGTGGAAGAACAAAAACTTTATTGAGAAATTAAAAGTATGAGAAAAGAGAATCATAAAGATAAAAGCTACCAAATTATATAAACGATAAAAGCTACGAAACTAAAGGGATATAAATGCATTTTGTTTTATTTTTGGGTCTCCCTTCTCCTATGCCTAAATTCTCATTATATAGAATTAGCTAATCCCATCCGAGTACAAAAACCCTAGGCCGTTTTCAAAATAGGAAAACCTAACATAGCCCCGGTATAATAAGAAAAATTTAAACTGTCGAAAGTTCTAACCCAATTTTTTTTCCTTTCCATACCGAATTTGGAGAATTCACAAGCTATGAAATTGTAGATCTTTGTTCTAACTTTCTATAGCTTCTGAAATCGCATCAATCCGATACTCGAGCCAAAATTTACAGCTATTTTACCGAAATAGGGTAGGCAAATCCGATAATTAATTTTCCCCTCCAACAATGACCCCACACATCAATGTTTTGACGTCTAGGAAAAGTGTTGACGTGTATCCGTCCTTTAACATGCAAAAAATTAACTCCACTTCACATGTAACTGGCTTAAGTCAAGACCGTAACATGTAGAAATTTACCATTAAACTGGTCGAGATCTAGTCGTTGTGGGCATACAGATGATCACCCTTCTTGAGACATCTGTGTGCTCATGGCTTTCTAGAGAAGACTTGCTTTACGCTTACGTGACTGAGTAGAAGCTCCATGTCCTTCGTCCAAACGACCATACAATTGTTGTTGAAGGTCTCTAAGTTTTTCCCTTTACTTTTGAATTTTTCACTCCAACCTTCTTCGTACAATCTTCGTGAGAGTCGGTCGATGAGATTTTGGACATTTGGCCTCGAGTGTGATTTCAGCTTTCTTGGCACCTCCTTACGCATAGGATTTGTATGGTAACTTTGGTATCTTGTAGGGTGATCACTCCTTGTAGGTCATGCACAATTTTTGCCCACTTCCGTGCCGAATTTGGAGAAGTCATGAACTACAAAGTTGTAGATCTTTGTTCTAACTTTCTGTAGTTTCTGAAATTGCGTCAATCTAATACTCGAGCCAAAATTTACTACTATTTTACCGAAATAAGGTTGGCAAATCTGAGAATTAATTTTTTACTCTAACAACCTTTCACACTATTCGACTTTAAATACCAAAGATAAAAAAAAACCAGGGAACCAGGTCGGTGGTTTAAAATAGTCTCCCTCCTCCCAAAACAAGTCTCCCTTAAATTCTGTGTGCGTCTCCTGGTCGCCCAGATTTGAGGTTTCGGTGCTTTTAAGGAAATCACCTTCCCCTCATCGGACCTTATGTCGTCGTCGGAGGAAGAACTGGTTCTGGAGGAAGAGACGGTGACCACGAATGGGGATTCCTTCGAGAAGGTGAAGCAGAGGCTCATGGACAAATCGAAGGTTCTTTTTACATGTTGAAGTTCGTGTCTTTGTTTCGTTTTTTCTCTTCTGGGTGGGTTTCGTGTCTCTTCTTTATCTTTCTGGTGTTGGGGGTTGTTTGGTTTGTACAGAAAGTTGCAGAGAAGAAGGAGATGATATCTAATCACACCAAGAAGATCATCTCCAAACAGGCCGTTAAGATCGCCAAGCAAGCCGAGCAACACGAGAGCTTTCTTACTAAAGTTTGTGTCTCTTGTCTTTAGATGTTAAAGATTGTTTTTTTAAGAGAAAAAAATCTATTTTTTATCTTATTGTTTTGTGGATTGTATCAGGTGACTCATTTACTTGGAGTCCTTGGGTTTGGAGGGTTTTGCTTTCTCTTTGGTGCCAGTGAGTAGACAACAATTTAATCAGTTCCTGCTTTTCGTTTATTTACTTTTCGAGGGTTTAGTAGCTTGCAGTTTTGGTAATTCGGTTTGGTGTTGTTGGGTTAAACGTTATCCTCTTTCAGGACCACGAGAAATCCCTTATGTGTACTGCTTGTTCTATGTCATATTTGTTCCGCTACGATGGATATACTACCGGTTCAAGAAATGGCATTACTTCCTACTGGTAAGTTGATGATGCCTTGTACTCTGATTCTGAACAGTATTGGCAAATTTTTTGGTAGAAGGAGGCTCTTGTAAGTAGAGCATTGCAAGCTTTGGAGAAGTTTGTATGAAAAGAAGAAGCGGTTTCAGGTGTAAACCAGCCTAAATGAATGATCATGGACCGCATTTATCTGGGGTCGTTTTCTACTAGTTAGTACCGCATTTGTCTTATGTTCTCTTACATGGTTGATGCATCTTGTTGTCTTACTTTGTGGTGGTTAATGTGCACGGAAAATGATGCCGCTATTGATGATTTCCAGGAGTTCTGCTACTACGCGAACACAATCTTCCTGATTCACCTTCTCCTATATCCCAAGAATGAAAAGCTCTTCATGGTCTGCTTCTCGTTTGCTGAAGTAAGAAAACAGGCTTCCGCTGGCTCACATGTTTCTCGTCATGAATGTTCAGTTTTGTCCTGTTTTGTCTAACTGAGGTGCTGCCATAGGGGCCATTGGCATGGGCGTTGATAGTTTGGCGTTGTAGCTTGGTTTTCAGCTCTATGGACAAACTCGTTAGTGTCCTCATTCATCTTTTACCGGGTGAGTTCTTTTACCATCACATCTAGTTGGAAAGAAGTGGGAATGGGATGCAATACTTCTTTTTCCCCAGCATTGGTCTGCTCTAGCGTTTGTTGTTCAATTACTAGAAAATAAGGCGTAAGTTCTTTGTATGCTGATCAATGCCTTCTTAATGATGAAATCGTGGAATATCGGCGGAAAGGGGACAAGATTCTCTGGAATTGTTAAATGCTGTTCAGTAACTCTGTATATCCATATAGTTATACATATTCCTAAAATTTTGGTGAGAATAGTTGTTAAATGCGCAACCAATGAGATAAAAATTGTTGGATATGTTTTGCATCCTTACCCGGCTTTAGTGGGCAGGAAAATGCACATATTGATAGTTCAACCAAAACCCTTGCATAATAGAATTTTCCATGTCTGGCTTCTGATGGATTCTGGTGTCATTATGCGGCATAATGTTAGTGAATCTCAGCCATCTAGCACAATGAAGTTATGATCTGTTTTTGTCTGCTCTCGGACAAGCTGCTTTTACTTTCAGGATTAGTCTTCTTCACAATTCGATGGTGGAATCCAGCAACTTTTGAGGCCATGCATCCCGTAGGAACTTCACGCCGAGTCTCGTGGCCGTATGTGGTGGAAGATAAATCCTTCTTGTTGACTTGGTTGTTCTTTGTGCCCCTATTTGCATATGCGTTGTGGCAAGCTGTTTATTATCTCATAGTCTACGTCCTGCGGCGACAAAGGATGTTGAGAGATCCTGAAGTGATGACTTCCTACAGGTTCTGTCTTCTGCCCCTCACTAGGTCTCCGACTCTCCTCCTCCACGGGCCACCTTTGCACTCATCTCATATGCTTCTCTCTTTAACTTTTGATTGTTCACAGAGAGCTCTCGAAGAAGGCACAAAAGGCCAACAACATGTGGTGGCGTTTAAGTGGTCTCCTCGGAGATCAGAATCGTCTGCTCATGTATATACTACTGCAAGGCGCTTTCACAGTGGCAACCATGGCCCTCACGGTCCCGATATTCCTGTCCTACGAACTGTCGGTGGTTTTCCAATTACTAAAAGTCACTGCAACCGTGTGGAATGGAGGGAACTTTCTGGTAGATGTGATGCCAAAACAGGTCATCCTGAAGGAGAAGAAGAAGACAATGCAGGCTGCACCTGCCCTTCAAGAACAATCCTCCAACGGAGTCGAAAATTCCGTGAAGACCAACAATTCTGCAGATGCACCTCAGTCCTGATCCCACACACTACGGTTCCCAACTGTTGAAATGAATTTGCCAGTCCTTGTACAAACTTGTGTATGCTAGGATATTAGTTGCTTTTAGCTCGTGGTAGTTCGAGGTGTAGCTGCTTCGAAGAAGATGATCGAATGATTATTCGTCATCTTGGTATGCTTGCAAGCTCCAGGAGGGTACAAGGATCCATGTTTCCCTGTGTGACCTGAACTTAGACGACGTAGCAAATGTCTTGTTCAAAGGATATTTTCTCTATTCCGACCAAATAGGATATTCTCCTTTCATGCAGAAACCAATGTGGATTCCGACAGTTTTCCTCACTTTTCGTTTCCGATTACTTGTTGTTTCGGTTGTCTAGAGAATGCACGCAGCAACTCGACAGCAACGAGAGACGACAAGATATTGTGAAACAACAGAGCATAAGCGTACGTACATAAAATGAGAAGGGAAGGGAAATACTAATAAAAAAATTACAATTTAATATTATGTGGTTTCACGATTCTTTGTTTAGGGTATATGGTTGAATGTTTCAGATTTAGTTCCTGTGGTTGTTTTTTTTTGGACAACTCTCGGTCTATTTGGCCGTTCATGCAGACTTCATATCCCTAAAAACGACGTTGTTCGACGTCCTACGTAGATGCCAAATAACCATTGTTTTCAAAAACGACCCGGAGAGCGACCTGGATTTTGGTCCGTTTTCTGGGTCAACCGATCCGACCGGTCAAACCAGCGGTCGGACCGGTGGTTTATTATATATATTTAATATATATTTAGTAAATAATAGGTTTAAAAATTAATATTCTTGAAATATTGGTAAATTTATTTCATATTTAGTATAATTATCTTTGTAGATTTAGTTTATTTTGTGTTGATTTAGAAAAATCGAGTATAAAATCTGATTTTTTTGGGTTGGGTTGGGTGACATCTAATTTTTGGGTTGATTTTTTGGTCAAACCTAACGAACCGGATTTTTCTGGGTCAAAAATCCAAGCCAACTACCCGGTCTGACCAGAAATCTTCCGGTTCGTCATGTAACCGTTCGAACTTGGTTTTTTGACCCACTATTGGCTCCGATTCGCAGTCTGACCGGTCGGACCGCTGTCTCAAAAACAATGCAAATAACCAAAATATTAAATGCTATTTAGTTAAAAGAAAATCTCCTAAAATAATTATTTAGCAAAACAAAACAATTTGATTTTTGATCACCAAAATACTTACCCTAACAACATAACCGGATATTAGAATCTACTAGTAAATTATAATCTACCACTTTTAACAAACAGATAGATTGATAATCTGCTCTTAATCTAGTAGTAATCTAACATCCACTCCTAGAATCTACTTCAACGAACACATTTTTTTTCTCTCTTTTAAATTTGGATTAATTGAGTAAGTAGTTATCCGAATGTTTCAACCAAAAAACCAGTCGTATATCATATGATAATCTTAACACCCAACACAATCACACCTTTAAACACAGAGAAAACAGTCCCACTTCCCACTAATAAAACCTCGCCCCCACCCGCCGCCTCTCTCTCTCCCCCGAACCTAAAAAATGGCAACCTCCACCTACCTCCTCAACTCCTCGCTCACCTACCCCCACCAGGGTGGCAATACCCGTTCTACCCCTAACCTCCTCCTCCACCGCCGCCGCCGCGTTGCCCCCTCCGTGATCAAATGCACCTCGACGGTGGACCCCTCGAACACCTCCCCGGCGCCGCCCAAGGCCCGCCGCCCCGCCGACCAGAACATCCGCGACGAGGCCCGCCGGAACCGACCGGACACGCAGCCCTTCTCGGCGAGGTACGTGCCGTTCAACGACGCTGGCTCCGGCGAGTACTACTCCCTGGACGAGATCGTGTACCGGAGCCGCTCCGGCGGGCTGCTCGACGTCCAGCACGACATGGACGCGCTGCGGAAGTACGACGGCGCGTACTGGCGCGATCTGTTCGACTCGCGCGTGGGGAAGACCACGTGGCCGTACGGGTCCGGGGTGTGGTCCAAGAAGGAGTGGGTCCTGCCCGAGATCCACCCGGACGACATCGTCTCGGCCTTCGAGGGGAACTCGAACCTCTTCTGGGCGGAGCGTTTCGGCAAACAGTTTCTAGGCATGAACGATCTTTGGGTGAAGCACTGCGGGATCAGCCACACGGGGAGCTTCAAGGACCTAGGGATGACCGTTTTGGTCTCCCAGGTCAACCGGTTGAGGAAGATGAAACGACCGGTCGTCGGGGTGGGGTGCGCCTCCACGG
This sequence comes from Hypericum androsaemum, assembly GCA_963995505.1. Classification (NCBI taxonomy): domain Eukaryota; kingdom Viridiplantae; phylum Streptophyta; class Magnoliopsida; order Malpighiales; family Hypericaceae; genus Hypericum; species Hypericum androsaemum. Next base: position 16,512,702 of record OZ023190.1, read on the forward strand.
GGGACACCTCTGCCGCCTTGTCCGCCTACTGTGCCTCCGCGGGGATCCCCTCGATTGTGTTCCTCCCCGCAGACAAGATTTCCCTCGCCCAGCTGGTGCAGCCCATTGCCAATGGAGCTTTTGTTTTGAGCATAGACACTGATTTTGATGGGTGTATGAAGCTCATCCGCGAGGTAACCTCGGAACTGCCTATTTACTTGGCGAATTCGCTGAATAGTCTGAGGCTGGAAGGGCAGAAAACCGCTGCCATTGAGATACTGCAGCAGTTTGATTGGCAGGTTCCCGATTGGGTGGTTGTCCCCGGCGGGAATCTAGGGAATATATATGCTTTTTACAAGGGGTTTAAGATGTGCCAGGAGTTGGGGCTTGTCGACAGGGTGCCTAGATTGGTGTGTGCTCAGGCTGCCAATGCTAATCCGCTGTACTTGTATTTCAAGACGGGTTGGAGCGAGTTTAAGGCCGTTAAGGCGAACTCCACGTTTGCTTCTGCCATCCAGATCGGGGACCCTGTTTCGATAGACAGGGCTGTGTATGCTTTGCAGAGCTGCGATGGGATTGTTGAGGAGGCGACTGAGGAGGAGCTGATGGATGCCATGGCAAAGGCTGATTCAACCGGGATGTTCATCTGTCCTCACACGGGGGTCGCGCTGACTGCTTTGTTTAAACTAAGGAATAGTGGTGTCATCAAGCCTACGGACAGGACTGTCGTGGTGAGCACCGCGCACGGGCTGAAGTTCACGCAGTCTAAGGTTGACTACCACTCCAGGGCTATTCCGGATATGGCTTGTCGATTTGCTAACCCGCCTGTCAAAGTGAGGGCTGATTTCGGGTCTGTTATGGACGTCTTGAAGAAGTTCTTGGAAACCAAGGCGCACTAGAGATGCATTTGCTGGCGGCCAGTACATCTTAGCATCTGTAGTAGACTCTACAAGTTTCGGTTGCTTTTAAGGTTTATCATTTCCTCTGTTCATGTCTCGGTTTATATGACATTTTTTAATCCTTTGGTGGGTCATCTGAATTTTTCGGGACAGGTTTTATGAGAGCACTAATCCCTTTGTAGACTGTTTACCAGTTCTTGTAGTGAGCTCTTTTTTGAGCTCCGACGTTTCTGTAATACCTGTTACCGGCTATTTCCGTAGTCCGGAAGTTGTATCTGCGAAAAATAAGATGAACTGCAGTGTTTAATTTGGTTGGATCACTAATCATCACCTCTCTTGATCGATCTCGATCTCGATCGAGTCTTATCTTTTGTTCAAATCTGCGTAGAAGAATTGGTTTCACGCATATTCCCCTCGTTAGTTCAGCCTAAAAAGAATAGGAAGAATGGATACGAAACCAATCAATTTTCTTCGCATTAATTTTGACAGAACATTAAAAGCTAAGGTACATGGGGAATCCACCGGTGCCCAGAAATGTTCTCACCAAGTACATCCATTCAAGAATAATCGTAAAGTGAGATACTCTTGTCATCCGAGACGCTAGCAAGTCGGCCGGAAAGGAAATTGGTGCCTCCCGGTGGTCGAAATGACACTCCCCAGACCTGGTCAGAATGGTTGCTCATCGTCTGCACAGCTGCCCTCATGCCCAGATCCCAGAGCCGCACAGTTCTATCGCTAGAACCAGTGGCGATTACAGTTCCGTCCGGGCTTGCATCAACACTTAACACCCAGCTCGCATGCCCCGACATTGCTGTAATTAGACTCTTACCTTCAGAATCGTACATGTGGACATGAGCATCATCTGATGCAGTGAAAAGCACACGAGGATCCACCGGTGAATAGACAAGGGACCGCACGGGCATGAAGTGGCCTTCTAAGTGGTGCAGAAACTTTGCTCGAGCTACATCAAAAACCGAAATAGTGCCATCCATTGATCCACAAGCAATCCTTCTCCCATCTGGACTCCAGGCAACTGACAACACAAACTTCTTGCTACTATTCTTATCAGTAGGCTTGGGCCCTTCTGGACGAGGAATCGTGAGGCTGGAAATAATCTTCCAAGTGGATGTGTCCCAAAGCTTGACCGATGCACTACCCCCACCGGCAACTGCTAAAACCATCCCCTGCAGGTACGTACCATCATCGTCAGACTCGAGACTGAAAAGCGAAAACGATATATACTTCTACCGGACTTCTGCTTAAAGAGAATCATCCGATAAGAAAACCACAACATTAACTGGAATGTCCGATCCAATGCTGACAGTAACAAGCGCACACATAATCAACAATACGACTAACCAGAGTATAATGCAGCTGCGTTAAAACTCCGTACAGAGAGCTCTACCGTCCCTTGGTGGCTCGACGGGATCGAACGCCTATTAGCAAGCCTAGTAGGTATCCGAAACCGCTATTACCGACTCCACAACTAATCAATCATTCAACCTACAGCTATCACTCAATCAAAAGTCGCATCAAAACCCTAAAAAAGCAAAGCCCTCGCTGACCTTGGGATCGAAGCGCATTTGCCAGACCTCGGAGGGAGGAGCCTCGAGGGTGGCGATGCTGGCGTTGGTGTCGACATCAAAAACCCTAACGAAGCTGTCGAGGGAGGCGGAGGCCGCGATGACCCCGGACGGGTGCGCCGCCACCGACACCACCCCGAGGGAGTGCCCCGTGTTGGTCCTCTCCAGGTCCAGCTCGTCGCCTCTCCAGAGCTTAACCGTCTCGTCGAGCGCCCCCGTCATGAGCAGCGCCGGCCGGGTGTCCGTCGCCGGAATCCACGCCGACGCCCACACGGACTCGTCGTGCGCGTTCTCCAACGACTTTAACCCCGCGAGCTTCATTGTTTACCCTTCCTTTTCTGGTTTGAAGTGCCCTAGTAAGTAATTCTCCGGCAGCAAGAAGAACCTACGGCGAGAACTGAAGAGAGAACGGACAAGGGAGCGTGGGGTTTTTTTTTTGTTTGAAGAATGTTTTGGGGCTTTCTTGGAGGTTTGGTGGTTCTATTTGGGCCTTTGATTGTAGACCGAAGCCCGTAGTTATTTGTCAGGTTCTGTTAAAGCTGGGGGCCTTGGGTGTGTTGTGTTGGTACATTCCTAATATTCATTAATGTAGAAAGATATATATTTTTAGTTAATCAATAGTCTCCACGTGGAGTTTAAGAATGAATTATTGTTAAATATTTGTTAAAATAATTGAGATGTAATGGCTGGATTCGATGGTCGTGAGGTGGTTCGGGATGAAAAAAGAGAGTTGGCGCTTGCACATACCAAGATTTGACTGTTCAGATAGGTACAACGTGAGACACAGATGTCTCAAATATTCATTAAGAAATTTTGGATGCGAGAAGGGGAAATGGCCAAACTAAATTTCATTATCTATCGTAAATACAAAGTGTTTTTGGTGTGTTGGGTAAATATGTAGGTAGGTGACTTTCGTATTTATTTACCTTCCTTATGGTGGAAGTAGATGATAGATTTTGGAGTTGGTGGTCTCTTGAAGACCCCCTAAGGGTTTATGTGTAATATCCAACCATGTCAAATTAAATTTTGTTGGGATTGATAAGTACGCTAAGTTAGTTGGTAAGATAAGAATATACTACGCGAAAAAGTATCCATAAAATTAGTGATCAACATATTTTAGAAATGTGGTTAGTTATGATAACAATTAATTATTTAAGCTATCCTCGAAAATCCATTAAATTGAAATGTATTAAAGTAAAATTTAATATGAATTCATTAACTTTCCCACGTTTCTAATAAGATAAGATTTACCAAATAAAATAGAAAGAATATAAAAACAACAACAGAGGAAAACGTGGCAATTAAATAAGGAGAGTGAAACGTGGAAGTAAGAGAAATTGACACTAAAGATAAAGTAAAAGTTAGGCGGTAGAAATATTAAAACTTGAAAGAAGTATAAGTTAGCTATTAAAACTCTCCTCCGAAACCAATTAGATAACCATACAGAGAAAATAAGGAACGAAACAAAGAAATTACTGAAAAGAAAAGGAATGAAAGATAAAGACTGGAATAATAATAAAAATGCAACCGAAGAAGAGAAGTTGAAAGTGGAAGATAAACTAAACTTTGGTAAGAAAAAACTTTGACCATTTGGATTTTTTTCAGATAAAACTTTGAGAGGTGATAATTGTGAGGATTATTAGCGGATAGTTAACTAAAGTAGTTATGTCCAATTAGCTAATGCAATTTGATGGATTAGAAACCTCTCTTATTAATGCAATTTTCAGTTTCATTATAAATAAATATTATAAGAAATAAAATGGTTACCGAGACAGAGAAAAAGAAAAGAAGAGATTTAAAATATAAATCAATCCTAGGCAAGTTCATCCGAGTAATGTTTAGCTTGATTGTTCTGTTATGAGTAAGAAAATTAAGTGGGGCAGATGACTTTTTGATTAGGACGTAAGCAATTTAATCTAAAGAGAATAAAAATAAGAAATGAATAGGCGGCAACTCGAGCCAAAAAAAATAAATTATAATTATCGATGGGTTTAAATACAGAAGCTTATGAGCTTTAAAATTAGAAAATATAACTGTATAGAGCCTATATCGCATAGTTAATTTGAAGGGTTAAATGGGTGTGCTAAAGAAAACGTAATTAAATTAGAAAATTTAACTGTTAATTAGAGAATGTTGAAACTTATTGATGTTGTACTTTGACAAGCCGAGGAAAGCGTTGATCGTGGACGACTCGGTTAAGAAGGAATGATGCACAATGCGAAGAACGGTTGCACAAGAGTTCCAAGTGAAAAGAGAACTGAATAGGGAATGAATTTTTATCGAGCGGTCTTCAATTGAGTAAGCATATAGGTCATGACAACTTTGGTTTAAGCATATAGATCATGACAACTTTGGTTTGTTCGGTATATGTACATGTTTCAAATCTTAAATATATGTATCTCATGCATACAAGCTTTGGTTATGAAATGGTCATGTGCTTATGTGATATGTTTGGTCATATTTGGATTGGTGGGTGACATATGTGGTATATGTGTATGGCCAGCTAGAGAATATGTGTTTCCTAATTTGGGGCCGATTTGTGAGGGTGTGACATGTTCAGTTCCTTTGGATATGGTCTTGGATCATTAGTTATGTGATGGGTATGTTATGTTTGTTTCTGGTGAGAAATAGACAGGTTTTCCGTGCTGACCGGGGATGTTAGTCTACGTGCACATAGTTTGGAATATACTAGTTTACTATTATATATTTATTATGTGATTATGATGATGGAGATCTGATGGCCATGTTGCTATCTCTGTTCGGAGAGGAAGTGGTCCGTCTAAACCTATTTAGAGCTCACCATTTGTTGATTATGTGTTTATTGGAGAAGTTGTGTGGTGGTATGGGACGTCATGTAGCTTGTCCATGTTTTTGTGTGTGTGGTCATATAATTAGTATTCATTTTAGTGTTGTCTCGAATGATGTGGGACATAATTAAGTTATGTCTCTCCCACATTTATATGGCATAACCAATATGTTATGTTCTATCTGGTTACAGAATATTTCCCTAAACATACAATCCCCCGCACCAGTTGGTCTAGAGATCTATTCTGATCGTGTCTAGTCCACTTTGTTTTTTGGGGCTGATCTTAAGGTTTCTGGTTTGTATGTTGCTCTTTGATCCATAAGCTCCGTAGTTACACAGTTCATTTTGATCTTGGGATAAATGTAAAGAATAATTATATTCTTTTTGGTTTAAAACATGTATGATGTGTAAAGTTAAAATATGTTTGAGACTGGCTAGACTCGTTTTGTGTTGTAAAAGGGTTAGGGTCTAGCGACGGTCACCGACCATCGATTCGGGTCGTGACATTATGTACGTAGATAATACTTATTATTACTATGATGTATGTCTGTTTAATATCTTAGACGATGTAACTCGGTGCAATTGTGTAATTACTCTCTTGGGATTTTAGGTGGAATAAAAAAAAATTTACTTGTCAAAAAAATATTTGTTATAATAGTTTTGTTTTTAACATGAGATGTCACAATTAGTTTTATTTTGAGCTACTAACAATTGTAGCTCGACTTCGTTGTTGATAATATATTCTGCAACATGTGTTTCTCGGAATGAATATTTGGTCATAAAAAATCATAGTTTCATAATAAGTGATTAGTTTGTTGAAATTTAAAAATACATTGTATCTTAGTTGATGTCGCAAAGTATCGATTTTATAAATTATCTCTCACGAGACTGTATGGAGATAGAAAGAGAGATTAAAGTAGGAGAAAACTATGGTTTTCAAATACGACCCGGAGAGTGACCCGCTCTGCCCTTCAGGTCACATTTCAACCGGTCCGACTGGTTGGACAGTCAGTCGGACCATTAATTTTTATATATATTAAAATATATTTTTATTAATATTTTAATTACCATTATCACACAACCCCAACTTTTTCTTTCTTTTTTGACCCACCATAACCTTGAAATCCTAAAAAAATATCCAACCAAACATGATTTTTCTTTTTTTATTACGGTTTGGTCGATTTATTGGGTCAAAATATCTGACCAATCCTTATTTTTTGGTCAAAATATCTGACCAATCTTGATTTTTTGGTTCAACCTTACGAACCAGAAAAATGGAGTCAAAATTTTGGTCAAACTACACAGTCCGACCATTTTTTGGGTGGTTGGTAAGGTTTGCAGTTTTATAGCCATATTCGGTACGCTCTTCTGACCGAATCACGGTCGGACCACGTATTTAATAATCATGGAGAAAACAAGATTTATTTAATAAAGGGTGACGGGATCAAAATGGCAGACCAAAGGAAAAACATCATCGGCGCTTGGACCACACCCCGGACCCGTACGGCCACGTAAACATACAAACAACCTCGTCTAAAAAAACTTTCAAACAATCTGCAATTCATCGAAATAAAAACTCTAGAAACCCTTCGATTCAGCGCCCCAACTAAAAGCTGGCTCATAGATGTGAAGCTTAAAAAAAGCAATTATAGAGCCTTAGTATTAAATAATAATAGAGAAAATTTTATTTTAATATCTTGTTATTTGACTGACTTTTGACAAAATATCATGTAGTTTTATTTTGTCCGGTGATAGAAATTTATCAAATAAAAAAAAAGACAAAAAAATGTATCGTACTTGATAAAAATATGCAAATCACATCATGATACTAAATCAACTTTTCTCTAATAAATACATACTATAATGCCCAAAACAAATGCCACCACCCGAGAGCATAATTTCATCCTATGCATTCTCTAACACAACTTTTCATCTTTTTTTTATCCTTCACGCCATAATATATAAAACCAAACGAAACTAAGCTTGCGAAATATCAAACTATTTTGTACTGTATAAGGAAATAAAATAAAATAAAATGATCGGGCAAACGTTTCAAGTTGGGCCTGGGCCCAAGCGGACTCTCCCTTTCACGGAGTTGTTCTCCTCCAACCTCCAACCGTCCCTGAGCATCGCGATGAATGTATCAGCCTTCGCGTTAACGTCGGGGCTTGGACAAGAGACGGGCCCACTTCTCGTTGGGTTGACTTTGTTTGTTGACTCCGCCTCGATCTCGTCCCTTTCGGGAGAGCTGCATCGCGAGCTACTCGCGCTCCGCACCTTCACGTAGTCTCCCCTCACCACGAACCGGAACCCCGGCACCTTGAACGGCGGCGGAGGAGGTGGAGGGATTGGGATAATCGGCGACTGGTAGCCGAAGTTTTCGAGTTCCTCGGCGGGAGTAGTGGCTCTCGCCGGCGTCGGCAACGGCGGCCGCCAGCTGGATCCGGACGAACTTCTCCGCTTGCTCGTCTCCAGAGGCGGAGCTGGTTTCGGAATTCTCTCCTTCCTCCTCGTAATCGAAACCGCCGGCGGGGGTGGCGGAGGAGGTGGCGGCTGCGGCGCGGCGAGCGAATGGATCCGCTTGCTCTTGCTTCCCTTTCGGAATAAGCTATGGAACAGTGATGGCGGGGGCGGGGGAGGCGGAGGTGGCGGAGGTCTCGTAAACGAAGGTTGCTCCGGCTCCGGCGGAGGATAAGCCGGCTCGTCTCGTGGACTAGAATTCCTATTTTTGTGCTTCTTCTTTCTTTTTCTCTGGCTATTATACAAGGAAGTCAAAACCGACTTTATCTCCTTCGTGGCGTTACTCCTCTTCCGGTTGTTTATCCGCTCCGATTTCCTCTCCTCCGCCACAGGTGGAGGCCGCGGAGGCGGCGGGGGAGGAGGAGGCGGTTGGGGTACTTCCCTGATCTCCTTCTCCCTGCGAGGGATCGTTACGTAGCTCCGCTTCGGCTTCGGCGGAGGCGGCGGTGGCGGAGGTGGCTGCGTGGCTGATTTCGGTGGCGAGGAGCGGAGCTTAAAAGTATCCACACGAATTGTCTTCTCTCGTCTATCCGGGGAGGAGTCGCGACGGAGGTTACCGGGCACCGGCGAAGCCGGTGTATGTCGGTAGTTGTTTATCTCAAAATCATCGAAGAAGCGGTACCGGTCGTTCCCGGTTTCCCATAGCGACTCCTGCCTCAGATCCGGGTAGGAGCTGCTGTTCCTCTTCAATCTCCCAACCGACGTCGTTTCCCCTTCTTCGTAATACTTTTGCTCGGATAACTGGCTATACCACGGACTGTGAACGAACTGTCGTTCGTCGCTGTCATCGATCGTCTGAGAGGCGGACGCATGGCTGCTAATCCTGCTATCACCCTCCTCGTTGGTGGAGGAGGATTCGTCGTCGTTTCGTCTGGCGAAGACGCCGCAGAGGATCGCGAACAGCACGAGGAACACGTTCAGGGAATCCCAGCTCTTCCTGACAGAAATTGTGGTGCTGCCCGAAGTAGAACTGGGACGTGCCCTAGGAAGAAAATTTGAAAAAGTGAAGGCGAAAATTAGGAGAGTTAAAATTGCGATTGTTGGGAGGATTATAATTAGTAGAGGGAGGTTTAGGAGAGGAGGAAATCGTGAGCTACGGCGAGGCATAATGGCTTTTGGCTTTGGCTTCTCAATTTGAATTTTGGTTGAATTTTGGTTGTTGGTGTTTTTGAAGATTGGTTGGATTGCACGAAAAGGGAGGGAGAATTGGGTATTTCTTATTTGGTAGGAGTGATCTTGCAAGCTATATTTTTAAAATGTTAATCAGTGAGCATTTAGGTCGGCTGTTTACTTGGTGTCTTCGTTGTGTGATTATTTAAAGGCAAGTTTTGTTTCGATTAATTTGTTCTCAAGTGTCTACCCTGTTACCTAATGCACTTCATTAAGTTAAATTCTCTAAATTCTGTTTTCCGAGGGTTGATTTGTCAAATCGGTTCTATAATTACAAAATGAAAAGAAAGATTTGTTGTATTGACAAATATTTTCAAAAAAAATTTCCCGAAATGTTTGCTATTCGGATATTTGTTGATTGATTAATTCAAATTAGTGGAAGATAAATACCAACATATGTATTTGAGTGATGAGTCAATCTGACTATCCAGTTTTTTTATTTTCCAAGTTAATATTAAGTGTACGTTATTAATAGACAATGTTTTCCGCTTGTGTGTATCGTAACAGCCTAATCAGACACGATGCTATCAAGTCTTTGTCCGGATTGGGAGTTGTCGTGTGGACATCTCTTCGAAGATTTTTTTCTCTAAATTTATGTTATTTAGAAGTAAGTAATATCGAACTTTATGTAACAATCAAATTGTATTTTGTAATTTTTTATATTCGTGAATTTTCAATTCGAAATCTACTTAGTTGATTAAAGTTACTTATTATCTGTACCTGCTCTGATATTCCTCTCTTTGAGAAGATTGGAACATCCAAAATTACTTTAGTACCTTGTAGTAAAAAACTGATCAATCGAGTTATACTTATTCTAATTAACATCAAAAAGATCCTCGGGTAGCTGCCCGGACCTGCCCGAACCTACCCGAACCCTGCCCGAACTACGTGGCCAGCCACGTCACCAAATTTTGATGACGTGGCGCCACGTGGACATCCATCTCCTCCCCTCCTCCTCCTCCTCCTCCTCCTCCGCGTCCTCCTCATCCTCTCCGCGTCCTCCTCCTCCTCCTCCTCCTCCGCGTCCTCCTCCTCCTCCTCTCCGCGTCCTCCTCCTCCTCCGCGTCCTCCTCCTCCTTCTCCTCCTCTCCGCCTCCTCCTCCACCTCTCCGCGTCCTCCTCCTCCTCCTCCTCCTCCCCGCGTCCTCCTCCTCCTCCTCTCCGCATCAAAATTTGGTGACGTGGCTGGCCACGTAGTTCGGGCAGGGTTCGGGTAGGTTCGGGCAGGTCTGGGCAGCTGCCCGAAGACCTTTTTGATGTTAATTGGAATAAGTATGACTCGATTGATCAGTTTTTTACCACAGGGTACTAAAATGATTTTGGACGATACTACAGAGTACTAAAGTGGATTTTTTCCAAAAAAACAATGGCTACGTGTGTTGGATGGAACATAGTAGCGTTGCTGTACGATAGGGACACAATATTTTGTTTAAAGCAATAACCTGTATCACTGGAGCGTGGTCGCAATGATTGAAGTTTAACCCTTTTCAAGCAAAACATTAGCAAGCACAGAACAGCGTCCGGCAACTTTTTGCCACTCTGCCTCTTTCGAAAATGGGAGATTCGAACATTTTTACTTTGGGAAAATGTCAATGAAGAAAATAAGTTGTCTAAAATTTCGGAATTTAAGTCAATATGTATTAATTTTAATTTGACCACAAAATTGGAGATTCGAACTTTTTTAATTTCCAATATCTTAAGTTATTTAAATTTATTTAATAAAATATTGAGCTCAATTTTTACCAATTTATAAAACACCGAAACAGCAGCACCTAAATAGTTTAAAAGTACACTGCTCGAGTGGACTATTATTTGCAAAATAATTTCGCAACAATGCATAATAGTCCACTATCGATAAAAGTCTGCAAAAATTATTCACTCTTACCCTTTTTTTTTGAAAGAGATTATCATAACTTAAATAAACACCACCCTTAGGTGGGAAAGTCAGTATACAATAATACATCCAAATTTAGGAGATGTAGGAGAAGCCAAGCACTTTTACAAAGCCAATCTGCAATATGGTTTTGTAAACGAGAGATTAAGACAAGCTTACAACAAGGTAAAAGCTTCAACAAAGATTGAATCTCTAAGACCAGTGCCTCGAGCCTCCAGTGAACTTGCGAATGAGAGTCATTGATAAACAAGAAAGCCAGCCGGCAATCTGTTTTAATAGAAATAAGAGTCCGTGCAAAGTCCCTCTGGATCAAGAAAATTGCCAAGGCTATCGCAAGAAGCTCGGCATTCAAAGGCGAGTGAGCTGGAGTAACATCATGCTGACCAGTCACAATCTGGCTACGGTAGTTTCTAGCAACTGCAACGATTCCCGCGGGCGAAGAGGCCTCCACCCAAGAAGTGTCACAGTTGAATTTCAGGAGTCTATCATCTGAAGCCATCCACGAAATTTGTCTCTGCTGATCCTCGACCAAGCAGCACGAAGTAGGACCTGCTAACTGCGAAAATTTTAAATAGAAGTGAGAAGCTTTCGCAGCAGTTACAACAGGGTCAATACATGAACCCTCAAAAATAAATCTATTCCTAGATAACCATAAACTCCAACACAATTGCAAAGCAAAGGAAAGAAGATGTAAATCATCAACGGAAGAGAAAAGACCTAAAATATACTTAAACCAAATAGCAAAAGAAGTATGCGGAGAAGGATCAAACAAATAACCCAGAGCACTACAGTGCCAAGTAGCACGAGCATGAGAGTAGCCAAATAACATATGTAACACAGACTCATCGCCAGAAAAGCACACTTGATTAGGGGTGAGCATTCTGTATATACCGATTCCGAATACCGAATACCGAAAATACCGAATACCGAATAACAAAAAAAACTCATACCGATCCCGAACCGAAATTATTTCGGTATCTACCGAATACCGAATAAAAATTTCTGTATAATACCAAAAATCCCAAAAATACTGAAATTTTCAAACCCCAAATCAAAAAACCCCCAAATAAAAAACCCTAAATCAAAATCTCAAACTGAAAACCCCCAAATCGAAAATCCTTACTTGAAAAGCCAAACCCAAATCGAAAATCTTTAATTAAAAACCCCAAATTGAAAACCCTAAATCAAAAAGGAGAATAAATAAGGGAGATAGTGGTCTTCTCGCCAACGCCGAGGAGAGGTGGTGGTCAATGGTCATCAACGTCGAGGGGAAGGAGGGAAGGTGTATAGAAGGAGGTGGAAGCTTGGAGTCTATGGTTTTTTTGTTGAGAGGGTGGAGAAGAAGGAGGGAGGGGAGACGTTCGGGAGAGGGAGAGGGAGAGGGAGAAGAAAGGAGAGGAAGAAGAATCTGGAAGTGGGTTGGGGTGAATTTTTTTTTCCTTAATATAGTTGGTATAATGGTACTTGGTAAACTTATATTTTAGTACTTCGGAATTTTTGGTATTACCGAAATAATACCGGTATATACCAAAATTATATCGAATACCGAATTTTACTAAAATTTCTCAAAAGTCGATACCGAATAAAATCCCGTAAACCAAAATACCGATCCCGAAATACCGAATACCGAAAAAATACTGAAAATCCTGAATACTGAATACCGAATGCTCACCCCTACACTTGATACAGAGGAGAACTAGAAAGACTCCTCCTATGCAGATTAGAGGCCATAGCCACACCATTATGAACAAGCTTCCAAATAAAATTCTTTACATTAGGAGGAATCAATAAGTTCCAAAGCTTCCTCCAAATGCCAGGAGAGTCCAAAAAAGGGTTTGAGTTAGCTTGTCTCACCGGAGCATGTTAATTTTGAGAAAATGGTAACCTCTTTTGACTGTAAAAACACCTTCTTTGCAGTGCTTCCAAATCCATCTATGGTGTCCAAACGCACCACTCAAAGGAATGCTCACAATGGCCAACTGCTCAGTAGAATCAAAAGAATTAGCAATTATATCAGCCCTCCAGCTCATAGTGGAGTGGCTAATTAAATCAGAAACTCTAGAAAGGGAAAAAGGAGCATGAGATCTAATTAACAACCGAGACCCTGGAAGAGAAGGAATCCACAGGTTATGCCAAATATTTATGGAAGTACCATTATCAATTCTGATCACCAGACCATCAAGCAATACCTCCTTACCTTTCAGAAGACTATTCCACATCCAGGATGGTCTGCGACCTGCAATAGTATGCAACAAGTCAGAATCATAAAAATATAGACCCTTTAGGATTATGTAGCATAAGAAATTCTAATTGGAGAGCAATCTCTACACTTGTTTAGCAAGGAGAGAAATATTAAAAATTCTGAGATCTTTGAACCCCAAACCACCATCAGATTTAGCCTTATTTACAAAGTGGGCAAAAGAATCTGAAATAAAAGAAAGAGAAAAGGAGATAACGGGTAAACTTGTCTGATACCTTTACCAGAATTGAACCAAGGAAGCGGAAGATCATTAAATAGAACACTGAAAGAAGTCAATCTAACACAACTCATCACACATGATAACCATTTAGAAGGAAAATTGAGTTGAGTCAAAATCAGTTTAAGATAATCCCAATTAATCATATCATACGCCTTTTTAAGATCTAATTTAATAGCCATAGACGTAGATTATCATGAATGCTCCTACCTTTCATGAAAGCTCCTTGACATTTAGTAATAAGCTGACCCATCCAGGGACTCAGCCTATTGGCAAAGACTTTAGAAAATACCTTATATGCAAAATTACACAAGCCAATAGGATGAAAACCATGTAGATCAACAGGGTTCTGGACCTTCAGAATTAAGCAGATAAAGGTACGATTAAGATCATGAGGGACTTCAAAGGTGTCAAACATATTTTTAACCAAAGCAAGTAACTCAGGGGCAATAATTGACCAGTACTTCTGATAAAAAATACCTGAAAAACTATCAGGACCAGGTGACTTGGTCCCCCCAAGTCGAACACGGCAGCCCTAATCTCATCATCACAAAGAGGTTTAGTCAAATCACACGCCATGTCATCAGTAACAAGGCGAGGAATGCAATTAATAATACACGAGGGATCATAGGACTGGGAAGCAGCATATAAGGACTTAAAGTGAAGTTGAATAAGAGAAGCTAACTGAATATTATCCTCAATCCAACAACCAGAAAAATCTTTCAATTTAATAATATGGTTTATCTGTCTTCTGTGAGTAGCCGAGGTGTGAAAGAAAGTTGTGTTCCGATCACCCCATTTGAGCCATTAAATTATAGATCTTTGTTTTCAGAAGATCTCTTCCAACTCGTAAAGACTGGATAGTTCCTTCATAAGCTCAAGCTCCTTCAATTTACACTGTTTTGCATGATCAGCTTGCTAAACTAGACGAAGTTGGCATGAAAGAACTTCAATTCTTGCCTTCATGTTATCATTCAAAATAAGATCATTAGTACAACTTAAGATCTTTCTCTTAAAAATAAAAGAAGGAAGACCAGAGAAGGGATGCGACCAGGAATGTTCAATAACATCTTGGCACCCCTTCTCCGTGGTCCAACACTCCTCGAAACAAAAAGGGCGGCCCCTAATACGAGGAAAATCAGTAGTTAAAAGCAAAAGACGGTGATCAGAATTATAAATTAATTGGGCATTAGAAAACAAGTCGCGCCACTTGGCATTGATGAGAGCCCTCTCCAATCTTTGCAAAAAATTATCTTGGTCAAATTGAAGATTGGACCAAGTAGAAGAAAATCCCTTAAAACCCAAATCCAGCAAACTACCATCTTACCCCATTTCTTCTGCTCTTCACTCTTGCCCCATTTCTTTTGCTCTTCACTTTTTTTATAATTAGCTTTTCAGCTTGATCATGATTTGAGCTCTCTCATTTCCCATCTCACCATTTTCTTATATCATTAAAATAAGTACTTTTTGGTTTTTGCGGTTAGTGTTTCAACCTCTGCTGTTAATTATTTATATTTTTTTCAAAACTATTTATTAATTATTATGCATTGCTATATGATACTGGTTTTTTGTACCTTTGGTGTAACCGTATTTGATGACTCTATTTTTAAAATACAATACTTTATTTATAAAAAAGGGTAAATTACCCTCACGTCCCTGAGGTTTGGTCACCCTCCCCCTAGGGTCCCTGGCTTTTGGAAAATGATTGTCCCGTCCCTAAGTTTTAATGATAATAGACTCTCAGGTCCCTGGCTGACGTCATCGGCTTTTTTTTCATTTTTGGTCATAGAAATGACAAAAATACCCTTAACCTTTGACCAAGAATACCAAAAATCAAAAATTAACCCAAAAATAAGATCAAACTAACCAAAATCAAGAACACAACCAAGAACATCAAGAACAACAACAAAAATATCCAATTAACATCTCACTCAATAACATCCCAATTAAAAATTAAGAAAACAAACAAGAACCCAGAAATTAAGAACCTAGAAATCCCGTTTTTGGGATTCGTTAAAAATCCAGAAATCCTTTCCGCTCTCGCCGGAAAGAACACCCAATCATAACTTTAACCAAACTCAAATTGAAACATTGACAAAAAAAAATCAAATTGAAACTTTGACAAAAACACCGAGAACTTAAAAAAAACCAAGAACAATTGGGTACCACCAACGCAAGCCAAATCCAATTCAACAACCCACTCCTCATTTTAACCCTCTCTCTCTCCTCTCTCTCCCTAGCCTTCTCAATCTTCTACCTCGGTGGCCCGTCCCCTCCCAATCAAGTCCTAGCCGCTCCAATTGACCCAACTAGGAGGAGTAACCAGTCAAGCCTTAAAGGTACCTCGATCTGGGAGAGGAACTTGTTGAGAGGCCGGTTTTGGTTTCCCCTTGAGAAGCGAACCCCACGAACCCTCTGCTCGGGCATGGGTCGGGTCCTGGATCTGAGAGAGGAACTCGTTATCGTGGCCGAGGTTGAAGGACATGTTGGACTTGACGAGTAGGACGACGTCGGATGGCTTTGTGAGGTTGTTGGCCATAGTTGATGCCAATGGTGTGGGCCCCAGACGGCTGCATTCTATGACGGTGTTTTGAATTCGAGACGGTGTTTTGAATTCGAAACGGGATTTGTAGGTTCTTAATTTCTGGGTTCTTGTTTGTTTTATTGGGTGTTCTTAATTTTTAATTGGGATGTTATTGAGTGAGATGTTAATTGGATATTTTTGTTGTTGTTCTTGATGTTCTTGGTTGTGTTCTTGATTTTGGTTAGTTTGATCTTATTTTTGGGTTGATTTTTAGTTTTTGGTGTTCTTGGTCAAAGGTTAAGGGTATTTTGGTCATTTCTATGACCAAAAATGAAAAAAAGAGCCGATGACGTCAGCCAGGGACCTGAAAGTCTATTATCATCAAAACTTAGGGACGGGACAATCATTTTCCAAAAGTCAGGGACCCTAGGAGGAGGGTGACCAAACCTCAGGAACGTGAGGGTAATTTGTCCAAAAATAAATGTATTTTCAGAAGAAAAAGGGCTGAGTGGATACAAAGCTCTTATACTTTTTCGTTTATAAATAAAATTATAATTACCAAAAAAACAAAGCTCTTATACTAAATGGATTTTCAGAAAAAAAATAAAATCAATATATGTCCGAAATTGTGGAGATCGACCAACTCTATAAAATATTATTCAGTGCGATTTCTTACTTCGGCGTGAACCACGAGAGACACGTTCGACAAAATTGGAACTAGTAATCAGATATCGATCCGGTTGACGGCTTTAATTAGTTATTTTTTATAAGTATTCAGGTTCAATCAATTATTTTAAGATAACTATTCTAAAAATATATTTTGCATTCGTGAACTATGAAATATGAAATTAAGATCTTGTATTCTTAATCAATAATTAGTTGAGTCATCACCATCTTTCGAAAAAAGTAATCAATGATCATCAGCAGGGTATTGGAGTTGACGGGTTCAAATTCAGTGGGGACATGGGTAATCAAAGGGATAGGGGCAATATTGGAAATACAATAATTAAAATAATTAAAAAAAATATCAGCAAAATAATACAAATTATGGAAATACAAGTATGAGAATATTGGTTTTCATTTTCTCGGATATTGGTTTTCATCTTCTATGATATTGGTTTCATTCTACTATGATATTGGTTTCTATCTTCTATGTTATTGATTTCATTCTATTATGATATTGGTTTCATTCTACTATGATATTGGTTTCCATCTTCTCGGATATTGGTTTCATTCTACTATGATATTGGTTTCATTCCACCGTGATATTGGTTTCCATCTTCTCCAATATTGGTATCCCATTATAAGTGAAAATGTATACCATTTGAATGTATTGATTTCATTCTTCTCGAATATTGGTATCATCGTTCTAGGATATTGGTATCATTCTACTTTAATATTGGTGTCATTCATGAGCTTGCGGCGAGCACGGTAGCTGGTCCGGTAAGCAACCACGACGTGGTCGAGCTCGAAAACGACAGACGGCGGGAAAAGAACAGGCATCCCCCAGAACTTCTTCAAATGAATCTTCTGCCTGGACTTTGTAGACAACGGGGAGGAGGACGCCTCTGCCTCGAACTGCGAAGACGCCACCGTGAAAACGCACGCCTTCACGGACAGGAAAACGACGGACACTATCGAGCTAAACGACACCGCCCCAAGGTACGGCCCGTGGGACATCGCCGGCGCGTCGCTCACCGAATAAATACCTTCAAATATCGAGAAAAAAAATAGATTACTTCAAATTGAAATTAGATCGATATTAAGCTAAATTTGACCGAAAAAATTGAGGACCTTACAGATGATGATTAGGGATCGGAGGACGGAGACGAGGGGGAAGTCCACGAGGGACGTACGGAAGGAGTAGTTGCTGACGTGGAGCTTGAAGCCTCCGCCGGCCCCGTCAGCGGCGAGGAGGGTGGAAATGAGGAGCAGCGGGAGGGCGATGTCGCCGGTGGCGACGATTTTCGTTTTGTGGGTGAGCTGTATGAGCGGTAACGTCCACGTACGGTTTAGCGATACGAAGTCAAATGCTAGAACTGTCCATACACTAATAAGGGATGTATGGATTCGTTGTACAATTTTTTTGTACCGAGGGTTCGGCAATCCGACGCTTTAGTCCACTCAGCCATCTCCGGACGGGTAGGGAGGACACAAGGGGCTGGGGAAGGTGGGGGGAAGAGCAGATGGAGGATGGAGGAGGAGAGGGGGGAAGGTGGGACTATTTTTTTTTTGTGGGATTATATAGAAAAAATGTGGAACCCTAATGAGTATGTTTGGATAAAAACTCGAAAATACCCTCAACAGATTCTGACCATCAGATCTGAAAAAAAAGAATTTGATCAAATCTAAAGGCCCATATTTAGTCCATACCATGGGGATGATTTTTATGTAGTCCCCTGAATCCAAATCCGGAGTTCACAGCCGCATTGTCCTCCAACAAAACCGATCATATTCGTATAATACGGATTATTAATTAACAGGTCGCGGTGGGCACCCAACAGCCTGTTCTCTCTTTATGTCTTAAATCGACCAATCAGCCTATATCTACAAGCCGGGGAAAGAACGAAAGGACAACCACTTTTTTTCTATGAGAGGAAGACGTCAAATTAATCACACTCGATTTTTCAATAAAATAATCACACTCGAACTTTCTACTTTCTTTGAGAGGTACTGAATTTCACGGAATTACCATTGCTCTAAAAAATGTCGGCCAAACTGCCACTTGACAGTGAGACCAGATCATCTTTTTATAAAATGTCATAGAATGGTAGATCGGTCGATCCATTCGGTATTAAATTGTCGGCTGTTGCGGAATTACATGATATAAATCCATATATTTTCTGAGATAAATCTAGCTCACCAATTTTATGAAATATATTTTAATTCGAATTTCTAAGAGTATATCTAAAAAAATACGGGTTTAATAAAATTAATATGCAAATTCGGCAATAAGCAAAAGCTAGACCCCGGGCCAAGAATATGAATCATCGTGGGCCCACCTAAACAGGCCGCAACGCGACCTAAGGCACCTGACCCGGCCCATGGAATCCTCTGGATCCCCGCGGGCCCACCACAACTAAACCCTCAAACTAAGTCCACCTTAAACCCGTCTGTACATGTGCTCAGCTTTAAGAGTGCACCAGAGTCGGATTGGACCTTTCTATATTTGCTTTCACAGTCTCTGCAATACCTCAGCAACGGGTAACCAGACTTTGCTGGGCCATGCAGATGGGAAGAAGCACAGGGCAAAGGCGCGAGCTTTTCACGCAGCTAACCAGCAAACCAAGCCGGTAGGAGAGTCTACTCCGGCCTCGAATGTGCCCATTGAGGGCACGGAAAAGGAAGAAGATGGCGACGATAAACATCCGGCAGGTAGAGATCAGCAGATGTCTAAGGCTGACAATTGAGCCCCGTTCTTTCACTGTCATTTCGGTCCTACCATCGACAAATTATGATTTCGGCCGAGTTGATTATCCGGCTAAAAGTTTCGACACATCTCTAGTTGAATCCCTCTGCAGCTTTATTATGATGGTTCCCCATTCCGGCGTTATTATGAATCTGGCATTGGAAGCAAAGTCATGCTCGAAATTAGAACGGCAATGACTCGGATAGCGAAACTTCAAGCTGTGATCAGCAGAATTGTTGGAAGGCATTTTGTATTATCACTCGGATTCATTGTAAAACCAATACACATGAATACAACAACACGTCTTTTCTGATATAAGATGCATCTCTTATTGTAGCAGTAAAAAGAATTTCCTGTAGGTGAAGGGAAGCTTTTGGTGGTTCGGGCAAATTTCGAAAGACGAGTGGTGGTCCGGAACCCCTTTTCCCATCCGAGCAGACATATCTACAATTTGATCTGTTCTCTTCAGATGACAGCTCCCGATTTGAGCTTTGTACTAACGAAGAATATAACAAGCTAATACGATGAGTAGTATAACGGAGCATGCCATTGCCTGCAATATGTTAAAAAAAACTGTAAGATTATATAGAGAAGAAATGAAGCATGATGCTGGAGGAAAGGCTCCAAAGGGGAAGAAAGCTTATGAGATGGAGAAGTTACAGCAACTGCAGCAGCGGCGAGGCCTGCTCGCTCCCTTGGATCCTTACGGTAGTGATTTCCAAAGTAGAGAATTGCAGCATAGAACCACAGCAGAGGGAACAGAAATCCTAACAGAAAGCTGAAAGCACGGGTAGGGCGATGAGGATCCAGACATATGTGGGATGACATCAAGAACTGGAAGAGTACTTACGAGAACCATCCAATCCCGCAACCAAAGCAAGGAAGTGGTTTGTCGTAAAACCCCGCTTGGGAGTCTTCTGTATCTTGGAGAAGCGGGGTGTACTTGCCTCTTTCACGACCTGAATCGTCTGCTGCTTGTCCTGCCCTCGGTAAAAAGGCTAAGCATCTCAGTAATTTGGAAAGATTGCATAGCGCAGGTAAATAGACCACCGGATATACAGAAACAATTGTAAACGAATTCGCAAACAATGGTCCTCAAGTGACAGAGAAAAGCAGAACAACAAAGTACGGTTTTTGGATCGAAAGTGTTAAAAAAACAGTCAATTGCACACAAAAGATGAACCTGGAAGGCTAGCCTACCTTTGGAGGCAGCAGAGTTTCGAGCAGATGGTCTTAGAAGATCAACATGCTTATCCGACGGAGATTTCACCAACTCAATCCTTACAGCCTCTTTGTCATCAATTATAGTACCTGCAAGAACCAAACAGGTCAATACAATACATCTGAACCGATTAGGATCTTCAGCTCTCGCCAGTCGACCGCATTACTGTCGTCGAGCCAGGAACATAGAGCCACCACATTACTAATCTAAACCCTCCCTACAGTGTGTTCAGACACCTAAAGACAGCAACTTATAACGCGAAAACCGAACGGTCAAAGGGGATCGATCCTTTACCTTGATCCATCAGTTCTGGAGCGAAGTAATCAGCTTCAACTCCGCAATTCCCAGTCACCAGCTCCAAGATCACCACAACCCAAAAAATATCAACCACACCAACAAAAGGCAAAACAAAATAAAGAAACAAGAGCACGTTTCTTACAAAACCCAAGCCAAAACTAGAGGGCATGCAAATTTCTCAACGCCCAGTAACAATTCAATCTGAACCCAGTTCAGTTCTACTCCTAACCTACCCACTCCTTAAGAAACAATTGGAAAAACGCAAAAGGGAAGAGCTACCTGCAAAGATCGGTGGGGATTAGTTAGAGATGATGAGGGGGCCTAGAACCGACAACCTGTTTTGATAATTGGAGAAGACAAGGAAAGGGGAGACAGTTTTTAACTTTTTTATTTACAAGACAAGCAAAGGGTACCGACTACCGAGAGAGAGAGAGACTATACAAGTCTCGTTTTCGATTTCTAATTTGTGCCAGCAATCGGATTAAATAATAAAAATTTTATATTTAACTTGTATATGAAATTTGCAGAATTATAAACAATCTCAACGATTAGAACATGAAATTCTTATTTTGGAAATTTAGATTTTAGATATCTGATTTATCGGTTAATCTAAATTTAAACAATGAAAACAAATATTTTAACATTTTTAGTGGATAAAATAATCTAATTTGTAGGTTGAATTTTTTTTTTGTATTGGTTATATTCAATGGATTCGTCGAAGCTTAGTCAAAGAATAATCGCCGGCCGGGAGTTTTGGTATTGGTTTGTTCTTACTTATTTAATCCCATTGGCGATTTATTCGCAATTTAAATTATATAAAGTTCAGCCAACTAAATGTGTACTAAAAAGTTAACTTTTTTTTTTTGAGGAAGTACTAAAAAGTTAACTTGAAAAAAGGTAAAATATAAAGTCGTTGACGACCGTTCAGGTCCATTAAAGCTTGCATTTAATGAATGGATTCGCCAGTCTAATTATCTGATCTCCTGTCCATACTGTTTTGGCCCTTTTTTTGAAAAAGATAATGAATATGTTTTTCCGTATATTAAATTCTAACTTATTTTTTTTGGTGGAAATAAATTCTAACTTATAAGGGTGCTTAATAGATACTTCTTGCATAATATATCGTTAAAAGCTATTAGTTGGGCCTCAATTACTTTCTCTTTGGCCCACTTATGTACATGTTCCAAGTCTACCAAGTATCTCAGCAGGAATATTCGTTGAAAACATGTGGGTCCCTCTAGCATCAGAAAATGATAAGCGGGGACAAAGTTATTAGTAGGTCTGAGACACATCATTTTATTCCCTTGATTTGTTAAGATTTGGTACCACCTATATGGTGTGTATATAGTGTACATGGTACACTTGTAAATCCATAAGAAAAAGTATCAGAAAATGAGGACCTTTCATTTTCCTCACAAATCTATCTTCCTTCTTTCCCTTTACTTTCTTTACCATTAAAACTTTTCTCAAGGAACCCAAAACCTTTAGCTTACTTTCCGACATGGTATCAGAGCACCACGAACATCAAGTGGTGTAGATCCTATTTTTTTATTTCTTGATTAACCATGACGAAGGAGGAGAGTCGTCCTTTCACCGTGGACGAATCCAGTCCCTACTATTTCCATCCCAGTGAAACAACAAATCTTGTCATTGTCATCCCTCTATTGAATGCTACTAATTACTACTCATGGAGCAGATCTATGCTGCTTACCCTTGGTTACAAAAACAAGGATCAGTTTATTGATGAAACTATTAAACCACCTCGTCGGAGTGATGCTCAGTTCTCCGCTTGGAAATGTTCCAACAATATGGTCCTGAACTGGATGATTTGGTCTGTGGAGCCCTCTATTGCTCAATCACTTTGTCGCTTTGACAGTGCTGTAGCTGCTTGGAATAACCTCAAGCTGAGGTTTGGACGAGGAGATGCTATCCGCATCAGCAACTTTCTTAAAGAGATCCGCATTTTCCATCAAGGTGCGTTGTCTGTCACGAGCTATTTTACTAAATTTTAGACTCTATGAGATCAATTGGAAGAACTTCAACTAATACCCAGTTGTGAGTGTGTGAAAAGTGATAAGGATGATGATCTTGATGATTCATGTGAGGCTATTCGAGTTGTTAGGGGATATTATGAGACTAACCAAGTCATTAGGTTTCTTAAGGGGCTTAATGAGAATTATGTTGGCATTCGATCCCAGATTCTCTTATTAGATGAGCTACCTTCACTAACCAGGGCCCTGTATTTGGCTTACCAACATGAACAATAGTCTATTGCCCCTTTCCCACCAGCTATGTCACATGGTGTGTTTCATGAGCCTATGCAGTACTTTGGATCTGGATCTGGCTTAGATTCAGGAAGCTTTGCAGCCCAGGGCAACCAATCTTATAAAAGGAGCTGGAATGGCAATGGTAAGAAGCCTCAATGCACTTTTTGCAATCTTTTTGGTCACACTGTGGACAAGTGCTACAAGAAACACAGGTACCCTCCTGGTTATAAGTTGCGGTCTCAAAGTCGGGATGGAAATATGCAGAACAATGGTCGAATGGTCAACTATGCAGCACCTGCTGCTCAGCCAAGTACAACTGACTTTGGTCAGAAACTCTCTAAGTTGAGTTTGACATCCGAGCAATGTTCTAGCCTGATGCACCTGATCCAGCAATCTTCCATGTCTGGTAAGGGTACTGGACCATCCACAAGTGGTCCTTCTGGCCATTTGTCTCATGTTAATTCCAGCCTTTCTAACATTTCCTCTTCTGGTAAGGTTATCACCTCTTTTGTCGATTCATTCACTTCAATTTCTCGTAGAACTTGGATTATAGACACTGGAGTCACAGACTATATAGCATGCTCACTAGACTCATTCGTAGATTTCCATTCTTTGACTGATACTCATATTTTGCTTCCAACTGGTTCACAAGTACATGCCACACACATAGGTATAGTCATTTTAACTGATTCGTTGGCACTTAACAATGTTCTCCATATCCCAACATTTAGGTTTAATCTTCTCTCCGTTAGTCAGCTATTGAAAATGTCTGCATATATAGCTAACTTCTCTGCTACACACTGTCTCATACAGGACCTTGCCACCCAGCAGACGATTGGTAGGGCTGAGGTCATTAACGGGCTTTATCTTCTTCAAGCAGGGTATCAGCACAAACCTTCTCTTGTTTGCTCTAGGACGATAGCAACTCTCCAACTTATACACAATGATTTAACACTTTGGCATAGTCGTCTAGGACATTTACCTTCCTCTAAATTGCAGGTTATGAAACACTATGATTCATCTATAGATCCCTTAGTTCTTGATCTTTGTGAAGTGTGTCATTTAGCCAAGCAAAAATGTTTATCTTTTCTAATCAGTGAATCTCTTGCAGTATACAAGTTTGATCTCATACATATTGACATTTGGGGACTTTATGGTGTTCCCTCTTACGATGGTTACTCATATTTTTTAACAATTATTGATGAACATAGCAGAGGTCTTTGGATTTTCTCATGAAAAATAAAAGTGAAACTCGTTCTTTAATTGAACAATTTTGCATCATGGTTATCAGATAATTTAATGCTAAAGTTAAGGCCATTAGAAGTGATCAAGGTAGAGAATTCATCATGCCAGATTTTTATGCTAAAACAGGCATCATTCATCAACAATCTTGTGTGCAAACTCCCCAACAAAATGGGCGAGTCGAAAGGAAGCATCAACATATTTTAAACATTGCAAGATCTTTGTGCATCCAAGCTCATTTACCTCTAGCTTTCTGGTCTGATTGCATATTATATGCCACATACCTCATTAACAGAACACCATCTTCTTTGCTGCATAACAAATCTCCATTTGAAATATTGCATAACCAAGCGTCAAAGTTGAGTCATTTGAAGGTATTTGGTTGCCTATGTTATGCCTCAACTTTGAGCAATGGAAGATCAAAATTTGATCCAAGAGCTGCACTCTTTCTTTTTCTTAGAATACCTCCCTCCATCAAGGGTTATAAACTCTACAATCTCACCACACAAGATATTATTTTTTCACGAGATGTTATCTTTTATGAGCATATGTTTCCATTTCAAAATCAGCATGTTTATCAGCAAACTATGTTTCAACCTTATGATCCTTCTGATGTTGTCATACCTTCATCATGTCCACTTACTAATTTTCCTGATTCCACTGTCCATGACCAGATGCCTATCACAACACCACTACATACACCTGCATCACTTTCCCCATGCTCTTCTATGCCTGCTCCTAATAGCCACCGTCACATACCTAACAGACCACACGTCTATTTTGATGAACCAAATGTTACTTCATCACCAACTCTAGTACCTGCTGATGTCCTTGTAAGAAGATCAGAGAGGATTCGAGTACCTCCTGCCCGTTTGACTGATTACATATGTAATTCAGCGGTCCATCTTACCAATCCTACTGTGAGCAAGGTTACATCTCTTTATCCAATTTCCTCTTTTTTCTCTGTCGATCGTATGTTTGCTGCTCATAAAGTATTTTCTTTGTGTCTTCTCGATACTGTTGAGCCCAAAACCTATCTAAAAGCCTCTAAATATGATTGCTGGTGTGCTGCAATGGCAAGTGAACTCCATGCTCTGTTGTCAAACTATACTTGGGACCTTGTACATTTGCCTCCAGAAAAAAGAGCTGTCAAGTGCAAATGGGTCTATAAAGTGAAGTACAAAGCTGATGGAAGTCTTGAGCATCACAAGGCTCGATTGGTAGCCAAAGGCTACATACAGGCTCTTGGTATTGACTTTATTGATACTTTTTCTCTAGTGGCCAAGTTAACTACTATTTGTTTGTTATTTGCTGTGGCAGTCCAAAAACAGTGGCATCTCCATCAGCTTGATGTAAACAATGTCTTTCTTAATGGTGATCTTAAGGAAGAAGTTTATATGGACACACCTCCTGGTCTTTGTTTACAGCCAGAGCTACTTGGTATGGTCTGTAAACTCAACAAATCTCTTTACGATCTCAAACAAGCGAGCCGTCAGTGGTTTGCAAAATTGACCTTCATCCTTCTTCTATTTGAATTTGTTCAGTCACAATCTGATCATTCTTTATTTACTAAAAGATCTGGTGATGTCTTCATTGCTCTCTTAGTCTATGTAGACGATATCGTGCTTGCAGCAGCTGATCTCGGGGTGATTAATGAAGTGAAATAATTTCTTCATACCCACCTTAAACTCAAGGATCTAGGCCATCTCAAGTACTTCCTTGGTCTCGAGGTTGTAAGGAAGGATGGATGACTTCATGTTTGCCAGAAGAAATACACTCTAGAGCTGCTACGTGACACTGGCTTCTTAGGTTGTAAGCCTGTATCTACACCTGCAGAAGCCAATCAACATTTGGAGCCGACTTTTGGCACTTTACTTGATGATGGCCCTGTCTTCGATGACGATGACGATTGTGATTTGGATCCTGATGAGATCTTCACCTCTTCTACCTATTGCAGGTTGATTGGTCGTCTTATCTACCTTACCAATACTCGGCCTGACATCGCCTTCGCAGTCCGGCAATTGAGTCAATTTCTATCTTGTCCAAGTGATGTTCACTTAAAGGCTGCTCATAGAATTCTCAAGTATCTTAAACAATCCTCTGGCGCTGGTATTTATTATCCAGCAGGTTCTTCTTATCAACTTAAGGCATATTGTGATAGTGATTAGGCAAATTGCCCTATGACTCGAAGATCTGTTACAAGTTTCTCTGTTTTTCTTGGTGACTCCCTTATTTCTTGGAAATTCAAGAAATAAGAGACGGTCTCGTGCTCCTCTTCTGAAGCCGAGTATCATTCTATGGCCGCTGTTACACGTGAACTGTAATGGGTTAAGTATTTACTCCAGGATCTTCAGATTCTTCACTCAACTCCTGCTCTCCTCTTTTGTGATAACAAAAGTGCGATATGTGGGTCCCTCTAGCATCAGAAAATGATAAGCGGGGATAAGGTTGTTAGTGGGTCTGAGACACGTCATTTTATTCCCTTGATTTGTTAAGATTTGGTACCACCTATATGGTGTGTATATAGTGTATATGGTACACTTGTAAATCTATAAGAAAAAGTATCAGAAAATGAGGATCTTTCATTTTTCACACAAATTCATCTTCCTTCTTTCCCTTTACTTTCTTTACTATTAAAATTTTTCTCAAGGAACCCAAAACCTTGAGCTTACTTTCTGACAAAAGCTTTTCTTTTTTAATAATTACTTTTATTATTTGGAGGCCCCATTTGAAGAATAAGTAGAAAATACTAGATTTATAAAGTTTTGACTAATGCATTTACTTTATATCAATACGTCACGAGCTAACCAACATTAGTTTGCATTTAAGATTTCTAACATTGTCCATAACAAAAATATCCGAACAACTAAATTAACTAATACAAGTCGAGCTGTATTTAGCGATTAACAAAGCTTTTACAATAATTTAAACTCGAGTAAGTTAGAACAATTTTTTTCGTTAATTAAGTATCACTCATAATATTATTTAGGCACGTTATGCACTTCTTATACTTTATTTTCTCTCCATTTTTTTTCTCCATCACAAAGTCAATTGGCCCCCAAAATCCTCGTTGGGAGAATCAGGAACAAAAAGAGTACAAAGTCAACGTCAACTCACCAAACACAAGCGCGGTAATATAGGACTTCCAGCCCAACAAGGCCCAATAACACACAAAAAAACTCAAGGGCCCATCACCAACCGCTCATTTTCTCTCGCGTCCCTCTTTCCTCCTCCAGAAAAAAGCCTCACGTCCCCAACTATACAAAGAAATTCTAGAAAAAAACTCGATATTTTTTTTGATTTCTTTTAATCTTTATTATTATTCAGAATTGAGTATCGTGATATCTCAATAATGTATATTACGAATTACAACTCTAATTGGTTGGCTATGTTCCACTCCATTTAACTTTGAAAAACATAAAAAGAAAAACGAGAATACAGGGCGATGGACAATATAACCGCCGGCTTACGAAACGACAACGGTGATCGGAGTCCGGTGATC
Source organism: Hypericum androsaemum (assembly GCA_963995505.1). NCBI lineage: Eukaryota > Viridiplantae > Streptophyta > Magnoliopsida > Malpighiales > Hypericaceae > Hypericum > Hypericum androsaemum. Next base: position 16,540,493 of record OZ023190.1, read on the forward strand.
GACGTATACTGGATCAGCTGCTACTATTTCGGGTCCAAGCCGCCTATCCCCTTCAAGGAGGCGAACCAGTACGATCGCGTCCAGAGGATGAAATCCGAGTACTATTTCTCTAGTCAATTTATCGCTTGACTAGCTTTGACTTCTGGATCCGTGTTGCTAAGATTATCGTCTCAAGGTCACAGAATAAATAATTAATTTATCTTTCATCCACATCTAACTTAACACAATTAAATATTTTACTATTCACATTACAACCTGCTTCAACCTAGGCTACATAATAAATAATTAATTTTTTTCTCATCCACATATATATATTATTTATACGAATTTTCATCAAAAATTAAACTCTATATAAATTAAAAATATTAGACTCAATTTATAGAGAATAAAAAATACGAATTTTTATATTTTATCGGATAATATTGTGTCAAATATAATTAAAATATATTGAAAAAAATAGAAGTGAGGCCGAGGCCCGCAGGCCGTGACCCCCAATTTCTTTTTCCTTTACTTTTTTTATTTGTTTTTTGGACACTTGCATCCCGACCCAGCCCCGGGGCTGCGGGTGCTCGTGGTCTGAGGCTAGGAATTTTTGTCACTGTTAGGGATGGCATAGGGTAGGGTAGGGTATTGATAGAATCCTATCCATATCCTAATTTTTTTAGATGGATGCATACTCTATACTCGACTCTACAAATTTTTTATTGTTAGATTCATACTCTACCCTCCTGAAGACCCAGGGTCTACAGGGTCTGCAGGGTCCGACCCTTTAACGTTCTGCATTTTGATAATTTTTAATCAAAACTTAATTTTTATATAAAATTTAAATAAATTCAAGAATCTACTACATTACACATCACCATTCAATAGAAAATTGATGAAACATCAAATTTTGTAATTTAATTTCAATAGTCCAAGGTTTTTTTTTTAGAGTTTGAAGTACATAAATAATTTAACAAAAGAAAAATATAACATGTCAGCTTCTAGTGATCCATCATTTACGACATATTCTAAGCTAGTTACGGAATAACATAATAAATATGTTAAAGTTAACCGTAAAGTATATTATATATATTATCAATATGGTCTAACAAGGTCTAACTACAGGGTAGAGTCTAAAATAGGGTAAAAATATAAGGGTAGGGTCCGACCCACAGGGTCTAGCTATAGATTCATATCCTACCCTAGACCCTACATCTAAACATGGACCCATACCCTACTCTAGACCCAGTCAAAGTCAACATACCCTAGACCTAAGAGTAGGGTCCGACCCTCAGGGTATGGATATTTCTGCCATCCCTAGTCGCTGTAGCCCGTTCAAATTTTCAAATTTTTTGTTGTCTTAATTATTTTAAACCGAATGGAAATTTCTGTAGGAAAATGAGCTTCAAACGATTCAGTGTATATATATATAGGTGGAGGACTTTTCGTTCACAATGGATAAAGGAGAAAAAAAGAAGTGAGAAGAGGAAGCAACGAGGACATGCGACTCCCTCTGGGCCATCGCCGGAACCCAATGAGTGTGCGAACTAGGAAGAAAAATAGGTTCAAATACAAATATAATTAGTTCAAGTAGTAAAAGATTTCAATTTATTTAAAAAATAATTGATTTTAAAATTTACAAATATAAAAAATATTGTTGGGGAGTCACACCTAAAATAATACTCTAAAATGTCAAAGATTTATTGATAAAAATGATCTGTCCAAATTTTCTAAAAGATTTTTATCGATTAAAAATAAAGGAAAAGAGAAATTAAAGGCATAAAAGGAAACTAATTGAAAAACGAAGGAAATTAATATCACTTACCAACCTTTTACTTGCTAAAAAAATAATTGGTACTTTCTACTTAAAATAGATTCAATTAGTTCAACGCCGGTGATTTAATATGCGACATATGTAATTTGATATAAAAATGTACTTACAAAAATAACAGATTTAATTAGTTCTCTATACTCCAGTAAGGAGGAAATAATAAATATTTAGATATGGAATTCTCGAATTTGAAGACTTAAATTTGAGCGATTAAAAATATACCAATGCTTAATATTTATTGAAAAAGTTTTAACACTAATAAAAAAATTTATTCAGCTCAAAACTAAATTAATTAATTTTAATTATTCGAATAAAAACTATCATAAAGGTGACGGTTAACATCTTAACATTCATCTCAAAAACATCTTAACATTATTTTTTGAGTGATCAGAAACACGTCATCATCTCCCACATCATCTAGGTGCTCATCATTTTGTGCAAAAAAGAAGAAGTAATTAACGACTAAAAAAAGAGAGTAAAGAAAGGAGGAGGCGCGTGGGTGGAAAAAGGGGGAAAAAGAAAAGTAAACGAGAAAAAACTAGTGGTGTTGGTGACATGGAAACCCAGCTTCGCCGCGGTTTCTTCGTTGGCGACTAAAATATTACAGTTCTTAATTAAAGAATAAAAAGTCGTCTCCCACTCTTCACCTTCCAAACACCCCCTTAGTGGCGATCCAACGCCTTATTAAGGATCGGCGAGAGCGAGAGAGTGAGGAAAACCGCGAAACGGTATAGATCTGGACTCGAAACGACACCCGGAGTAAGTAACTGTCGCCGAACATGAAGAAGCCAGGGTTGAACCCTATCGCGAACCTCAAGCTCAACCTTCCTTCGGATGAAGTATCCTTCGCCAAATTCTTGTGATTTTCTCTCTCTGTCTCGTTTTCCTTTTTCTCTCTCTGTGTGTGCGTGTCGGTGGCGGTGGCGGTTTTGTGAATAGGGAGTAACGGTTGGTTGGGGTTGCAGGACGCAAAGCGGGACGTTTATGGACGGCGATCTGTTAGTCAACCGTGACGGCGTGAGGATTCTCTCCCAGATCGAGACGGAAGCTGTAAGGAATCTCGTTGCTTTCGATTTTGTGCGCTGCTGCTTCTGTTGTATTGTATAGTGTTAGCGCGACTAATCCAGTTTCGAAATCGGTAGGATCTTTAAAAGGTAACAAAGCTCTCTTAAGAACTCGAGACTTGAGTAAATTAGAATTCGAAACCTGATTAATCCGATGAAGTTAGGTTTCTTTGTTTCGCGGGAAACCGTTTTCTCGAGAAATTATCTTTTGGAAAAAATGACTTTTAAGGAAGTATCTCCAAGAGAAATATCGCGTTTTCATTTTGTATTTGAACTTTATTTTTTTTTTCATGAGAAGCAAATGGATCCTTTTAGTTTGTAATGGTTGCGAATGTTTGTTAAGGCGCCGCCGATTCAACCCTCGGAAGACAATCAGCTGAGTTTGGCGGATATAGACACGATCAAGGTCATTGGGAAAGGGAACGGCGGGATCGTCCAGCTGGTTCAGCACAAATGGACAGGCCAGTTCTTCGCCTTAAAGGTAATCAAGAACTTGAAGAAGAGCTCTGCTCGCATTTCGGCCCTTTCGTTCTCTTGCTCGTTTCATGTCTGTTGCATCATGTGAATCTTGAGTGCTCTCGCCAGATGTGCATTCATTAGGAGAGCGCTGGTAGCTGAATGTTGAGCTTTTTGCATGAGCGTGTTGCAATGCTGGTCGAATTGTTGATTAGGGCCTATATTAGGAGACGGAGGGGCAGGGGACACTTCCACGGCGTTTTGGATTTAACCTTTCAGTTTCTCTGCTTCAGCTATTGTGGTTTCTGTGTTTGGATCTAAAATTTTGTTGAATGTTTAGAGCAGAGTTCTTTGGGTATGGAAGATCATGTGGACTGTATGCATTAGATGATTGTAAGACCATGCTATTATTTTGTTTCAAATCAGGGGCATAATGGTCCATTGTTCTAATGCTAAGAGGTGGAGTGGTGGTCTTGCATTGTGTTGGTTTCCGCTGAATTCTCAAGTATCCATTAGTGGTTTGAATAATTTCGCTGCTTCGCGTTCAGGTTATACAAATGAATATCCAGGAGTCTGCTCGCAGGGCAATTGCTCAGGAACTAAAAATTAATCAATCCTCACAATGCCCATACGTTGTCATGTGTTACCAGTCCTTCTATGACAATGGTGCAGTTTCGATCATTCTGGAGTACATGGATGGTGGATCTCTGGCAGACTTCCTGAGAAAAGTTAAACAAATTCCAGAACCGTACCTGGCTGCTATCTGCAAGCAGGTGGATAACATGGAGACTATAGACTTCTGGATTAATTTTCAGTTTCAGATACTGGATATACTTCTGCCACTCTTTGACTCATTTCCTTTTTATGCAGGTGCTCAAGGGTCTGTGGTATCTTCATCATGAAAAACACATTATTCATCGGGATTTGAAGCCTTCAAACCTGTTGATAAATCATAGAGGAGAAGTCAAGATAACTGATTTTGGTGTTAGCACAATAATGACAAGCACTTCTGGGCAAGCAAATACATTTGTTGGCACTTACAATTATATGTCCGTAAGTGAGCCGGATAGATTTGATTATCATTTCTAGTATGAGTTTTTATATATTTTATTCCATCTATGTAGAGGTTTCCTTACCATCATACATTTTTGTTCTGTAGCCGGAGAGAATTAGCGGTGGAAACTATGGCTATAAGAGTGATATTTGGAGCTTGGGACTGGTCTTGCTAGAGTGCGCCACAGGAAAGTTCCCATATTCTCCCCCAGAGCAAGATGCGGGCTGGGTCAATGTTTATGAGCTGATGGAAACAATTGTTGATCAAGCACCACCAAGTCTATCTCCTGATCAATTTTCACCACAGTTCTGCTCCTTTATATCTTCATGGTGCGTACTACTACACGTTCAAGAGTAAACATTCTTTTGTTCAAAAGATCGTATCAACCATGATTGTCTTGTTTTTCTGTGTCAAGATCTGATATTTATACTGGGAGAAGTAACAATGTGATTTACGTGCATAGCTTCTTTGATTTGCAGACTTTCCATGCCAAAATTGTATTAAAAGAAAATTCGTTGATCACAACACGATCAATCACTCGCACACCAACTGCACATGGTCAAAGTTCTGCTTTAAAACTGATACTTTCTACTTGATGACATTAATTACTGATTCCAGTTATGCGGTTATCGTTTTTGCAGTGTTCAGAAAGATCCCAAGAATAGACTATCTGCACAAGAGCTCATGGTTAGTTGATTCTTCTGTTGAGATTGCCTTTTAGTTATATCATGCAACTGCAAGCTTACTGGATGTATAGATCTGATATTCGGTATGGCTCTTACTTGCAGACGCATCCATTCTTGAACATGTACGATCACTTGCATGTCGACCTTGCTTCGTACTTTAAAAGCGCAGGTTCACCACTTGCTACCTTCGAGGTTTCATCTAGTCGTTGAAGATCCCCCCTCTCTTGGGTTGCAGTCATTAAAATTTTCCGGATTCTGTACATGTTAAAATTTTGTGTCCCATGCTGCTCTTGTCTCTGCTTTCGCAACGATTCCTGCAAAAAATGCTGGTTTTGCGATGTCATGTGAAGATATAAGCTAAAAAGAAAACTATGCAGCGAGTAAAGAGAGTATGCATTTCTCCTGGTGTTATTACTAGAAGTACCCTTTTGATTTACCATGTAGTATCTTTCATGTGCACTTTGACTAATTAAATTTGACTGGTTGCTATCTCGTATTTACAATTAGGTAGACACACACTATAATTCCGATGAAACTAAACCTCTTTGCTATGTTGTCAATAGCAGCGTTGAAACTATGGTTACCGCTACGCTACTCTGTTGCTATCCACTATGGAGAGTAGCGGATGTAGCGGCGTTATAGTAGTCGAATAGCGGCCGCTATCATGATTATATGAAAAATTCTTTAAATGCCCCTATTTGTTTAAATGTTTATTTATTTATCGAAGGCATATAGGTAATTTCACAGGTGGGTCCCTAATTTTTTCGCACCCTGACCTCAATCCTCTTTCTCCCGTTCTACTTTTGGGTGTTCCTGGTTCCTATTTAGAGACCCGGGTAGATTTCTGATCCTGGTTTCAAGTTTTTCTCCAATTTTTCTCCTAAGCACTAACTTATTATTAAACTTGTGAGTTTTGGAACAAACTTGAAGTAAATTGGCAAATAACCACCACAAGAGCCTAGTTTAGTTATTCTTTTGATAGAATTATTGCAGCGATGTGCTGGAAAGTAGCTTAAATGATTTTGATGGGATGTTATTTTGATTTTTTGATTACTTTTAGATTATATTTATTAAGTATGATGGTCCCATTAATTTTAAATATTTTTTTATTTTTGAGTATTTATGTTTACTTTGTACATTGACTTTTAGTCTTTGCAATAGCGGTCATCCCGCTATCCACTATACCGATATAGTATTTTAGGAGTTGTCGCTACGCTGCTTTATCTGAGATTGACAAAATAGCCTCTTTGTTCATTGTATACAACTAGAGCGGTAAATTAATGGTTCGAAGGGGCTGAAAAAAGGCGTAGATAAGAGTAGAAAGACATTAGAAGATTTGTTCTAGCTTGATTGATTCGAAATCTAAAAATACGTCAAAATACGTATATGTTAAAAACGTGGAAGGAGAAGCTGTGCTACCAGATGAGGTCATGTCCGGACCAAACTTGGATGATAAAGCAAACCTGCATTAAAAAAAACTTGCTAACACAAGACAATGAAGAAACGATGTCTTGCAGAAAGAAAAACAGGAAGTAAGCATCATCTATTAATTTTGCCAACTATATCTAACGTCTTCAACAAATTATCCTCAATTAGTACTCTGTTGAATCTTCCACGAGGATGCAGATCCAGTTGCAATAGGTAAACCAGTTTCACTTGATGGATCTCGTTCCTACCAAAACCTTCCAAGCGTAACAGTGTGTTAAAATTGGCCACCGATGAGAATTGGTCCAAGTGATAAGGGATTTAGATTCACTTGAAGAGGTCTTGGATTCTAGTCTCACGAATGTAAAAAACAACATTGGGATAACCTTCCTAAAACAGGGCTCGGCAATGCTCGACACAGAGTTGACACCAAAGAAAGTGTTAAAACTGGCCGCCTGCTAAAGACAGTTGTCTTCAACCGCAACCACGAGGTCTCGTAGAGAGCATCTTCACTGCACACAGCAAACCATGGAGCAACTGATCGCAGCTAAGACGACCTACAGATACTAGAAAAGGTAACCGCAGTGATACCTCATGCGAACAAAATCCTGCGAGGAAACAATCTCCTTCAATGATTTCCTGATGCATTTAGTATCTAAGGCTCGGCGGCCTTCAAGCTCCTCTCGATTATAAAGGAAATCCTGCAAGAAAAACAAACATGATCCTGATTTTTCCAGCAGGGTAGAAACTACAAAATCTTGCTTTCCAGACTTCGGGGCATCGAGCAGGCAAGGTGATGAAAATTACGTGCATGTTCGGCCTCCGATGAAACAATCAAAAGGCCAAAAAGAAATATATCAGAATGATCTTACCAGGAACGGATGATTCAGCGCTTCGGCCTGCTAAATTCATTTCCAGCAGTGACAATGCTGCAGACAGAGAACAGATGAGAAAATAAAGATTGGAATCTCTGCTCAAGTGCATAAACGTCCACCAGGCAAATAAAAGGTAGTTTTATTGAAATGTGAAATTATGTACAGGAGGCCTTGCTCTCTGCACTGTAAAAGCTACAGCCAGGATACACTTTCCGCTAAGATGTGACTACAACGTCCTAACTTATGCGTTGAACGAAGATCTCTACAGCCAAAATTCATAACTTGTACAGGACAAAACCCGAAGCACCTAAATGTTGACTGGATAATCTTGTGTCTACAAAAGAATCTATAATAATCTAATGTGAACCTGCAGCCGAATGACCATCCATGCCATCGGTCATCGCTTCAGATCACTTCTCATCAATAGTATAATTAACAACCTATACAGAGACTTCAGACAATCATATTTAAGCCTGAAAGGTCATCCATTGGAATTTCAAGGCCCATGAAGTCATCATCTTGTAGTCCATCGTCATCGATGTTCAACCATGTCCCCAAATCATTTCCCTGACCATCATCACCAATACCCAGCAGGTCCGAAAAGGCAATAGCCTCAGGATCATCCAGTCCATCCAAACCCGACCCCTGTTTCTCCTTGCGCTTGCTACCAGTATTAGCGCCACTTGAGGTTGGCTCAGAAGGCAACACTGGCTTAGGATGCTCTTGTATCTTGCCCACAGGACCATTGACCTGACCTGTTTTCTGTTTGGGCTTAGTTTTAGTTTTCCTCTCACCCTTTGCAGGGGAGATGACAGGACGGCCAATTTTGTTGGTTCCACCTCTAGATGCAACATCCCTGTTGTGCCCTTTCCCCTCCCTGTCTCTCTCGCTCCTTTTTCCCTTTGTACTACTTGATAAAGGACCTCTAATTCCACCAGCTGGAGAATTACTGACCATGCCACTACCAACATCATCCAAAAGCAATTCCCTTTTCTTCATCTTGTGTGACCACAAATCATCTCTGCCGGTATCATGTTCGGGTAAGTGATTAGCAACATGTGGCAGCAAATCAGGAGATCCAACATCATCATTCTCCCTGCTTTGAAAAAACCTTGAAGTCCGAGGACTAGGCTGCGAACCCATGATAGCTGCAAAAGTAGCAAAAAATTTCCACGTGACAAGATTTTCAAAACGGAAATAATAGTACAATGAGGAAGAACGACCATACTCTTAGGACATATCATTTCATGTATTAAATTCTGAACTACTCCAGAAAGTTGTTATGGACAAGTACCTTTACCTTTACCTCTCCCTTCCAAAGAGTGAGTAAGGTTATTGGCACACTGCTTGGAAGATTCGCCATCGGTGGAAGTATCCAATCCAGTAGTTGACCGACGGGAACATCTTGTCAGGAATATCTCCCTATATAAAGGTTCACTGAAGCAGCTCTGGCCAGTATCTTCAAACCTATGGCATCGCTCTAATGTCTGTTTGGCAAATGCTAATGCAGCTTGCTTAGCCGGTTTGCTACTGGAGCTCTTACCCCCAGAGGTATTAGAACCCAGACAAGCCTGAAAAGAATTGGTCTTAAATGGAAATAAAGCAGACTGCTGGAAAAAACAGTTGTTGAAACCTCCCAAGAAATAATTAATCCGCCCACTATATACTAATAGTTCTTCTTTAGCCTTGGAAAGCAATCAGACATCAGAGTCCAGGAAGAACATCGTAGTTATTGAATCCTTCAAGAAAATTTAGCTACCACATCACGGAGAGCTTTGAAGATGACTTCTCCACAAGCTTATAGTTTAGGAGCTAATTCTGCCCCACCACACACACAAACAAACAACAAGCTTGGCATTGAGGAACTCGCTTATTCAAGTGTAACAGGACCAAAATTGGAAAGTCGTAATACTTGCAAACAATTAGCTAAAGTGGTGCTAGAAGCTACATAACTGATGTCAATGGAGTAAGCCACAAAATAAAATTTATGTTTCTGTTTTTTTTAGAAGTAAATTTTTATTGATATATGTCAAAAGAAGAACTCCAATCTCGCAGCCGCCAGACTCGTTAAAACCCTGATGCGGCAAACCCATTGGAATAAAATCCGCACCAGGGAAAGAGAGCCGTTGATAGCACCATGAGTACTAAGGTCTTGAAACCATTGGAATAAAATTGAATTTATGTTTCTATAATGTACAATAGGTTTGGAAACTTCTAGTAGCTAACATGCGATTCTGAAACAGATCATTTCAAGGAGAATCCAGAAAGAACTTACCATATACTTTTCATAAGCCATTGTAACGAGTTTGTCATGAGCACGTATCTCAAATTCCCTAAAAAAGATATTTCGTGATTAAAAGCAGCATTATGAGAGCTTGGTGTAAAGACACGAAGAATAAGTACTCTTCAGAAGAAATTAGATATGTTCTTTACTTTTCTTGAAGTTCTTTTGCTTCTGAGGTGGATTGCAACAGCTTTTCCATAATTCCTTTTTTCTTCACAGCCTTGATGAAAACAACACCAAAGAATAAAATGAACTAGTAAGATGAACGACTGTATTGCCAAGAAAAAGTAAAAAAAATTAACAATATAAAGAAATCATGTTTTCAGAGTTCATGGTGGACATCAGGTTCGATAAAAACAGTAAATTAGTCATCCACGGCAAAAGGGTTTACAAACTTAAAAAGGACAGAATGAACTAGGCGATAGAAGTGAAAACATCAGATACTTTCAACATGCGGACCATAATGAAGTAAATGAAATACCTGTTCCCGGAGCTTATCCTCTAAACTGCAGATTTCTTGAAAAATTCCCCCGTCCTCTATGTTCTGGTTGGGCTATGTTAACACAGAAATGCGATCAGTGCTTTGACAGTAGGACACAAATAGAAAATGTCAACAGTAGTTGACCGAACGTATGCAAGGATATGTCACTTATATGAGAGAGAGAAAACAAAATGCTCAGATGAGAGAACACCGTGCAATAAGATGGAAGAGCATACTCCATACAAGAAGTTATTACCATCGGCTCAACTGGAATGCCTAAACTTTGGAGTTCCATTTGAATCTTTTCATCAATCGGCAGGTCGCTATAGTGAAACTCTGAGTACGGTGTGTTTGGCACTGTAGCCTGGTCCGAAAGGGAACCATTCGGTGACAGACAAAAAGTTGAATTGGCATCGATGGTAGTTCCCACTGCATCATTTTCAGATTTCCAAGTTGGTTTGTGGCCATCAAAGGTATATTCAGAATATTGGAAGTTGTCGATGTTACTTGAAGCATCTGATCCCAGCTCTTCATCTAGCTCAATCCCGGTACCATATCCATCACTTTTCAAGTCTTCACTTCCCTGGAAACAATCCTCTTCAGGTATTATAGCAGTAAGGAGTCTCTGGAAAAGGGAAATGTCTGTCGCTCCAGGCACCAACTTATGTGGATTTTCAAAACTGCTTGCTTCTCTGAGATGTTCCCCCTCTCTTGCATCATCAAAAGATCCATTTCCATTTTGGAAAATTACGCTGTCATTTACATCGGATGAAATTGGAGATGGCAACTCAACATTTCCCTGAAAAAGAAAGCAGGACTAGAATAAATAATATTGCCCAAAACAGTATGAAATGTAACACAGCATCTTCTTTTCTGCTAAATAAGCAAATATTTAAATATAAGGCAACAAAGGGGTGCACCCATGTACATCAAGAGGACCTATTACAATCCTCCACAAAATCAGCAACATTTAACCCACCACTAAAGTATTTCGCTCTATATAGCATACAGCTTTATTACTGTCCAATCAAAAACTAAAAAATTAATCTGGCCCAAATGCTTTAATACCAACATGCTGATCCACAAGGAAGCCACGAAAAAAAAAAGTAGAACAAAATAATGGCCAGCACTCAAGCAACTCAAGAGTGATTACAAATGAAACCTTGGATTCAAAATCCACGAACCAGTAACACGCCGGGAGAGGGACAAAGGTTTTGATCCAATCAACCAAAAGGATACACTAACATTGAATAGTAAAACCACAGGGCAGAAATCACAGACATCGCATATGGTAAACATATGAATAACCTTCAGAGTTTATCTGCTCGAGAAATAAATTTGCTTCAGTAAGCAGACAATTTAGCATAAAGGCCCAGAAGGTGCTGCTTTAGCCAGCAGGTTTGACTTGCTTAATTGTATTAACAATAGGAATCAGAAAAGCCTAATGGCAAGTGTCAAATAATAGACATTGGATACCACACTCAACACTTTTAAGTACAGAGTCGGGCAATCAGACCACAATATACATTCAAACGTTGACGAGTGCATATAGAAAGATGAAGGCAAGCAATCTTATTTGAGTAAAGGAATCTACCTGTTGTTTCAGGAAAGCAATGTCGTCATCAGATATGAAGCTAAAGTATGGTTCCATCTTCCTCCAAAATGGATTGAGAACAGCATCACCTGACATGACTAGAAAATTGAAATCTTTGTAAAATAATGCTTTATAAGAAATGTACAAAACTATAGGATCCATATTCTTAGGAAAGAATCGGACCTGAAATTGCAGCATTTGCAGCTTCCAGTAGTTCTTCGTTCCCATCATCTGAACCAACTAAAAAAACCAAAGTGATAATGAATGGAAGGCATGAAAAATTAGAACTGGCTTTGAGGAAGTAAAATTCGCAAAAAAATTGAAGTACCAAGAAAATCAGGCATTGCATTGACCATGGCATGCTTTTGCTGAGGATATGCCTTGCGATCAGAAAGTTTTCTCGTAGGTGGACGACCCGGCTTGCTGAGCAAAAGTAAATGAAACAATCAGCTCCAGAACTCTATAACCTCAATAAGAGAATGAAAAGATACTACAAATGAATCAAAAGATTACAGATTTGGATATTGACCTTCCAGTTTTATCAAAACCATGTCTGGCATGTTTAAGCTGCTTAGGTTTCCCCGCATTCCCAAGCTTATCAGCTCCAAGAGGCGCAGGAGCTCTTATTGAAGCAAAACCTCGTCCACTCCTCCCTTTCTTTACCCCATCTCCCAGTTCTTCTCCAGTACTTAGCTTATTCTTTCTTGATGGCATGCCCAATGTCGATAACTTCTGAACATTCTGTAAAACTTTTTCATCCGTCTCTTCAGATTGTTTTCCTTTTTCTTTAGATCTGATCTCTGGTGCTCCTGATTCCTCACTCTCTGATAATGCAGTGACAGAAGGTTCACCTTTCAGTTTAACTTGTTGAGGGGAACTTGTATTCAAGCGCTTTGGTAAACCCAGTTCATTGCCAGAAGCATCTGATACAGCATCCAAAGTAGCAGTTTCATCGTTGTTGGAAATAATAGGAGTCAAATTTGTCCTTCTTGCAGTTCGGGAAATTTTTTGGGGACGCTGCCCGGCCCAGTGTGCAACAGGGGGTGACGAAGCCCTAGCTGATGCAGTGCGCTTGCGATTATTAGCTACAAGAGCAGCAGGCTTGTTTGCACAGTGTGTCAGTTCCCAGTCATTAGGAGCAGCTGCCCTATGGACAATAGGAGACAACTTAGGACCAACGCCTGTAACAGATCGGGGAGCCCTTACAGAAGCATTCATTTTTGTGCTTGAAGTAGGACTAGCTGAATTGAATTCATCACTGACACTTCCCCTGCAATACAGAATCAAAAGGATGTAACACCTGACAAGACACCAATGGATTCGAAGAACAGAACCAAACCAGTACTAGAACGGAGAGGTACAATGACCAAAGATGGATACAAAGTCAAATTGTGTTGAGGAATATGGCATAGAGAGGTTAACAAATGAAACGCACCATGACCAAGCCATCGATGGAAAATGAACATGCCGAAGAAATGCTATAAACAAGGATGAAAGATATAGAGCATACTTGTTAACTGCTTTGAGATTGACTCTGTCCTTATCTGAAGCAGTAGGACGCTCTTTCTTATCACTCGGAAGTGAGCCGTTGTCCAGGTCTGCCCTTGAGACTGTTGGCCTTGCGCTCAAACCAATTGGTTGTGCACAACTGTCTGGCTTTCCAGTCCCAACAGCACCATTAGCAACTCCCAGCCTACTACAAAACATCGATCAATGTCCATTAGAAATGGGAAACAGAAAAAAAGAGTATTACGAGAGGTCCAAGGCGACTGGATTCTAAATCAAGGCCAATCAAGATAATAAAGAATACACAGCAAGAGACATCAATCCCTATTGTAACCTTTGTCTCATTTCACACTTACAGTTGATCATTATTTGAGATGAAACCTTTCTCCCCTTGACAACATGACACAGTAGACTCTGTCAGGATCTTTTCCATTGTTTCGAAGATCATGTGGCGGCTAGTAATCTATTGTTGCCAGTCACACAACCATTCAAATACCGCCTAAAAATTGAGATATTTCTAGACTACCAACTTGGGTCCTTAAACCTATACCCAAATGAGGAACACAGCAAGATTTGGCAGAGTGAAATTATGGACAGCTCAGGACTGTTTATTGGAGACAGATTCAGGCGTGAAGGATAGGACTATTGAACCTCAATTTTACATTAACAATTCTCATATATGTAAAAAAACAGTGCCCAATAACCGATCTATTTGCTCCATGGAGTAGTGTTCGGTAACCATATCTATAAAATTCTTGTGATAGGGATTGTTAACTGTATCTGCAGTCTGAGAAAAGACTATATAAAGAATAAATCAAAGAAAGGTATTACAAACAGAATGCACATGTTTAGAATGAAAAAGTAGAAAATTGACAAGATGGATCACCGCCGGAACACGCGCAATCATGATAAAACCTAATAGATTGTCTCTTATGCATATATGGAAGGAAGACGGTGGCCAAAATAGGAAAGCGTACATAATTTGGCAACTCAGTAGTGCTAGGGTTCATTTTAAGTTTTTTACTTTACTTTCTCCCTATACATAAGCGTCTATTTATAGAAATCAACAAGAAAATTAAGCCGGAAACCTTACACAATTAAGGTACCAAAGTAAACTTATTCCATTGTCTAGACACAAAAAGAAGTTGATAAGAAAAGCATGTTCCATCGTGACTGTGATTGGGGTTGCAATAATCAGTTTTTGTCGTTATAGGAAACAGGATGATTTTACCAAAATGAATTTATTGTCAAATAATATTTGCTTGTGCATCAGTTCTCGAGAAAGAGCAAGGTCCCATTAGGTTCTGACTAGAATTAGTAAAATTATTCATCACCACAGAACTCCGAGTAAAAGCTGCAGAAAACACGCACTGAATCTACAACATGTCCAAGACAGTTTACGTGCGATGAAGTATTAAAAGGTTCAAGATTTCCTCTACTTGGAGAAAGTTACCTGAAGACATGAGAGTCACTGTTTAGCCTTGATCGGGAATCGGTAACTGATCTGGGTTGAAATCCAGTTTTAGGTTCACGATACCCATCAGTGGGCTTCAATGTACTAGAGATATCTGGCTTAATTCCAGAGCGCTTCTTTTTCATTTTTGTCTTCTCCCAACCATCAACGCCAATTGACATTGTTCTATCTTCAGCAGGGACTGGACCACTATTTGAAGGTCTTGACATCTCCCTGTCTCTATCCACAACTCCAGATGGTTTCACCTGAGCACTATTCTGTATATGCATCAAACCATTCAGAGCCGGCACATGTTTTACTAGAAACTTAGATCCAGTTGTAAGACTCCAAGACCAAATGAGACTAAGCGATACAAAAAATTACTATTCCAAGGCAGCTATGAGCTACGGGCCAAGGTCAGATGATGGTGAAATAAAGCATCTAACACAAGACCATCTTCAGGATGTTCGGTAACAACCTTGGCAATAGCAATAGGGCATAAGGTATCAACTGTAAACACCAAATTTGCAGTTGAAGGAACCAGTGCACATTATTTGTTAACATACAGTAGCACGCACAATAGCAAGTTGCGAATGGACATACTCTTGATCACTTAAAAATGTGACGGACCATATGGCAACTAACTACGGTAACAGTTCATTCGATATACAGAGGTATCTGAAGTACAAACCTTAACGTCAACCAAAGAAGTCCGTGTCCGCTTGTTTGGGACAGCATGTCTAGTTCGTTCTCCTGATTTCTGTTCTTCAAACTCAACGCTGCTTGAGATGGCTTGATTTTGGATTCCCATCTTGCCAAGGCCAGGGCCAGAGCCCAGGACAGGCCGATCATTTGACAGAGATCTACCAGGTCGCTCAATAGAAAAACCTTCTAACCTTGATCTCTTCTTCGATGGTACAGTAGGAAAAAATTTGTTGAAAACAGATAGGGCTTCATTGAAAATCTTAACCCGTTCTCTGTTATCAAATACAACTAAATAAAGTTAGCTAGATTAACATTTCAGAATGAAAAGTTCAATGAATTACCAAATAGTAATGCAAGACCCAAAGAGATAAGGAATGACCTCGCCTTGACAGAGCTTTCACGTAAACCAGCCCTGACTCGCTTGATTTCCTCTGGTATGCTAGATGTTAACATCTTTCCTTTTGGAAAACCTGAATCATCCACTGACACACCAAGGGCCATGTCTACATGACGTTTCAAGTCTCCTTGTCGAATGGACTTGTGGTCTGCAGCCACCACCTTCGGATCAAAGCGTAAGCATTGGAAAAAATTAATGATATCTCCCTGAGATACAGAAGACGTGCTTCGTGCCATGTTTGGAGGAGAAGTTAGAATTGGACTTTCCATGCTCTCACGAAAGCTGCCAGACCTGTCCAACTGAGAGGCTAAATGTGATCCTCGCTGCCCACTAGGATAAAGAGGCCTATCCGAACTACTAGAAGACATATCAAACTTGCTAGATGATGCCATTTCATCAGTTTGAAGGTTTCTTGGATTTTTCTTTGGAGGGGCGTTTCTTGGATGTTACAGACTGAATAAATGCAATAATGCATCACAAGTCGTGGTTCAGCAGCCCATGAAGCTTGATGTCAGACTTTCAAGATGACAACAACCTGATAAAAGAGAGATATTTAGACCCTGGATTCATGTACAAGTATCCACTTACGAGCAAATTTAACCATAGAAAACATAAATATCTTGTTATCACGATTCTATCATGTTAATATTGGACAACCAGTAGCTATCATCGTTTGCTGCCTTTCAAGCACATCCAACTGAAGAGGATAGACAAGCTACAAGAGGACTCATAAGATTCATGACTCTCTAAGTTAAATGCTCTAGGAATTAGAAGAACTGTCGGAAAACTCAGATGACTGGATCATCGTGCTTTGCAATACTTGCATGCATAAATTCCCTTTTCCCTACCAAAAGAAAAAAAAATCCATGTTACATCTAACAAGTCTGATCCAAAAACCAAATGCCACCTTTAATCTGGAGATGCAACCGACTTCTAAAGAGAAGCACGATGCCAACCAGATGACAAGAATATTCATGGCAAACACATTCACAACAGTAGAGGGTTTCCGTGTGGCACAAGCAGTCCAAATAGCCCAGCGATATTCAACATCACTATCAACATAATAAGACAACGGTTCAAAATTTTAATTCGACACTTACGTCAGACGCGCGTATAAGTTTACGTCAGACACAGACCGCTGTTAAATAATCCATGATACATTACTGCTATCCCAATTTCTGTTGGGTAATTACTTGGGAACGCAATATAGCCTTTCCATCTATAGACAGACAAGAATATCCAGGTAACTATTACAGTAAGTATACAATCCTTTGCATCTACTGATTATGGCATCATAATCAATTTTCAATAACTAGCAAGTAATAGCCCTAACATGGAAAGTGAGAAAGACAGCTTGCGCTGAACAGGACTGCACTCAATAGACTTTGTTAATGTTTGCTCGGCAGTCAAATACGAAATCTACACCAGCTAATCCGTCGGACACAATAAGCGATCTTCTTCGGGTTCATTTCACCACTCCAAATAACCAGGGACTAGAATGTCAACCAGTTTCAATCAAGATTTTCCAAGATCATAAAGGGGGAAAAGCAAAGACTTCATCTATTGACCTTTTTAATCCATATTCCACCTACCATAACTAACATTACGTTCTCCTCAATTCTACGCTTAACTTCATCAACTCGCGAATGCTACTTACTAATCCCAATTTAACTTCTCCATCACAACAAAAAAGAGCTCAGCAACCCAAAGTTCTTACAATTACTGTTCATATCCCAACTCTCCCAATCTCACCAGCTTGAAAATCCCAAAATTTAATTAAATTGGCGAGAAAAATATGCACAAACTTGCAATTACACAAAAAAAAATTCAAAAAACAAAAAGAAAGCATCAATCAAAGTAACAAAATCACTGCACAATATTACAAAAAAAAAAACAGTCGGATCACGTAGCAAAACGAGCAAGTTGGACCGAAAACCGGCATTAAATCTTCAAAACCAGCTCGCATTAATTTCGTGCAAGTAAATAAAAACCCTAGCGAACGAATCACACAACCAACGAGGGAGCAAGGGGTTTAACACATTGGGGACGAGAAATTAACCTCGCCACGAAGGCGCGAAGAACCAACCCCTAGGGTTTCGGTTTCTAGAAGGTTCTGGAATTCGAATCGGATCTTTCCGACGACAAAATTTGGAGCTCCGAATCGGAAGGTTTTCGTAGTTTTAGACCATGGAGGACCAGCGCTCTCTCTCTTTTTTCCTCCTCGTCTCGTCTCTCTCCTCCGCGATTTTGATCGGCTTGGAAATTGGGTTTGGCTGTTTACCATAATGCCCTTCCTCTGGTGAGTATAATTTCGGCGGGTAACTGCGAGTTTAGGGGCGTTTTGGGGATTTCGCATCCAGCGCCAATTTGTTGATGGGTTGTGTAATAATAAAAACGTGGAAAAGATAACCAAAAATCGGGAGTTCGAAGCTGGAACCTCGGTGCCTGAAGTTCGTTCGTCAGTTCTTTGTAAGAAGTTGCTAGTTTTAAAAAAGTAATTGATATTCGAATAATTACTAAGTCGATTTACCAGATTTTGTTTGACAATATATTGTATGACTCGAAATCAAAATTTAATCAGTCCGTGTTGATAACAGCACGTGCACCGACTTCGGGATTATCTCAAAATTTAGGATTTGAAGATTTGGATAGAATCAAACTTGATTTGGAGTAGCATGGCAAGTACGAAGATATATTTTCTCTGGCGGCACAAAATGGAAGATGATTTTTTAAAATAGGCGAAGGTTCAGACTACCCTTTTATTACTCCAAGTGAATAATTGTACCAAAATGTATTATTAAGCACAAATATAACTTCCTAGATTCACCGTTACATTGTACAAATTTGTGACCTCCTAGATTCAGAACATCACTCCATTCAAAAAAAAAAGATTCCGAACATTACCTAGATTTGCCCTCGGCACGTGCGTCCTATCTTTTTCTTAATTATTACTTACCGCTTAACTGGTAATAAACATTACCTTTCAAAAAAAACTGGTAATAAAATTATTAAACTTAATTAAATGATTCGAGCTAGAGTATGTATTAGTTAGTCAATAAATATCTAAATATTATATAATTCTGACAAAAGAATAAATGTTCTATGTTATTTTTAAGATATCTCGATTGATCTTTTATAATTAATCTAAAACTCAGTGCCACATGATGGTGACACACTATTTGATTGTTTCTAGTATACCAACTCAACATATGTTTAACCCATCTTGAAGGTCTAATCATGTCAACTAAAAAAAAAATTTTTTTTCTCCTCTTTCTGCGCAAGCTCCTCTGACCTCTTCCAATTTTTCTTTAATGTATTTATGGAAGTCAAACGAAAAAAATCTAACTCGGGCAATTGCGTAGCACAGATTCGATCTCTTTCGAGAAATGCAAATGTCGTGAGCAAATCTACTTCATGACCAGAAAATTAATTTAGTATGTGAAATAATACTAATTATCTTTTGGCAACATGACACAAGATATTTGGCAACAAAAGATTCGGCCCAATTTCTTTTTTTGCCAGTGACGTGCGTTTCAAATTGGCAACTCTTGCTCAACATTACGGACAACGAATTTATGGCTTTGGTCTGATCTCCGATGGAAGTACGTTGTGAACCTTTTTTTTTTAAAAAGTGAATTTTATTTAAAAACATATGTACACCAAAGCTGTACATACAGCCGAAAGTACAAGATAGCACCCTAGTCAATCAGATATCCCCAGAAGTACGTTGCGAATTATTAATCAAAAGTAAGAGGGTCACCAATCAACATGAACGTAAATTTTTTTCTAGACTATATGGTATTCAGGCACTAATATTCTAGTTAATTCAGATTCGAGTCTGGTAAATTAAAACATGATAAAGTTTTCTCACAATATTTCTAATATTTTGAACTCCAAACCTCTTATTTATTCCAGATAATGCAATCACACTGATTGATTCAAGTAGAGTTAAATATCTTAGAAACATGGTTTGGGAAAGTCGACAAAAACTCGTGATTTTGGCCCACGAGGTGATTTATCTATGGTTGGTGAAACATGGACCCCTTTTTCCACCCGGGGTCCAGCCCCAAGGCCTTCTCGTAGACTTTTTTCTTCTTCTGAATTTTAGTTGATAAAATTCTATTTAGTTAACAGTTCTCTCTCAATAATATGTTTAGATTAATAAGATTTGAACTCTAAAATTTATACTAATTCTCATTGGTTCAAAGACTTTATTTGATGATGCGAGTTAATGGACCAAAAAATCTAAAAATCTCACAATTTCTGGTTTTTAACCTATCCACAACTACTATCAAATTATGAAGTCGAGCATAATCATCAGATCCTATAAAGCAGACATTCCATCAACGTCTGCTCCATTTAGAATACTTAAATTTGAGACATTAATTGAAGTGACTGACTCCAATTACATTTCATACACCGAGATCAGTTTCTAACCCACCGTTCACATGATTACAAGCATCAACCGACGTGAGAGTTCACAGAGAGTAAATACGGACGAAAGAGTAATAACCTCTTCTAAATTATATTGGCGGACACGGTGGCTGCTTGCAACTTGAAATTATATCTGCAAGGCATCGCCCCAGCTCCTTACACCATCAACAGAAGAGGAGAAGTAAACGAAAAGGAGATAAAAGGCCTAACTGCCAACCAGCTTGGGGCATGTATGTAGTCCCCAACCTGGGCAATCGCCACTCCGAAATCGGGACTTTCAGCGCCTCGCGATTTTTTTTGCATTCTTTACTATGACTGTTCATTCAATTTGCTGTACTCTTGGAAAGTTCTGCAGCTAAATGTCGCTGTAACGGGAAAAGGTTAATGAACTCAAAAGACTGGTTGAACCTGACCCAGAAATAAGCAGGTCGACTCGAAGCCTTCATTTCTTTACAAGCAGTGGCATCACAACCCCATTCATAGCATCCAAATGGTGAGAGCTAGTCCACTCTCATCGATACAGCGCACCAACTGGAGCGGTAAGCAATGGTCAGTCGGTGACCGGACTATTTGAAGAATAGTCCACTCCAGAATCACCTGCATGGGATTATTAATCATTAGGGAATCTTCAATCATCGTAACAACAAGAAACAAGTTATCAGTCTAAAGGTTTCAGGATCTTTACTAAAGCAAGAATTCTGCGACATCAGTCCCCCTGACGTGCTCTTGATATCTGCAACAGTTGAATGGATGCAAGGACTGTAAGTTTGTTCAGTTGTCATCAAATATAACTAGGTAGACAACATTACTCCAAAGAATAAACACTCCAGAGGAAGGAATGAAACCACACGCATTTCTACACATGCAAGACATTCCATGAACACGGTCCTCCTTTCTACCAAAACTGCAAAATAGCAGCATGCTGGAAGATAGCAAACCACGGAACCTCTGGTTTACTGGCAAGTACATTCCCTAGCTTTTACAAGGTCTCTTGGACGAAGTCTTCAGCAGAGACATAAAAGCCAAGCAAGAGGGGCATGGTTGCATAAACAGGATGGGACAACTTGCGTTGTTTTATGTCAGCTCAGTAGCTCATAAGCCAGATTTAGCTTTATAATGACAGAATATCATACCGAAATATTGATGCCCTTTAACTGCATCAAAGTTCTTGTATGTGTAACCAACAAAGCTAAGATCTTGAGGATTTATCTTCTGCAAAAGAAATCACAGAAAGTAAAACTTGTCAAAGAGAAACACTGAAGTTACTGGTAGAAAAATGGGAAGGAAGACATCAGAAAACAGCAAATGAACGTCCAGATATGTCAAGAAATTTTAATCCTTGAAACCTCTAATGCGTTTAGAATTAAGATGGAAGGATGATGATGGACATTTCAGCAATGAAGATAGAAGCGTGCAATATGCACATTCAATGTATCTGGGTATCTCTTATTCAAATGTCCCTTTTCCCAAATTCACTTTTAACAGCAATAGTCTAGGCAGGAAATCTTACCTTCTTTAAGGGGCCAGATCCTGTTCTTGCCGGAGGTTCTACCTACAGTAACATTGCATCACATTACATTTTTTTGGCTAAATAAGCATGGAAAAGAAAGAGTGATGCAACACAAGGACTTCTCACGAGGTCACCCATCATAACATGTAACATCATATTTCATGTTATTATCTATACAAAAGGCACCATATGCAAGATAGCTAGGGAAAACCACCAGACTGGTAAAATGAACCAAGTGATTAGTTTCCAAATGGAGGATAATCCAATCTCACAATCACAGCCATCAGCAGCCATTATACTTGACAGCTCATGCGAGACATTAATGTTGTCTATGACATTTTCCTGATAAGCAACTACAATAAAGATAGAAGAAGAGAAAGTGTAAGCAGTTCTTCCATGATGGTTCTGGAGCAAATCTCTACAATCCGGAGGACCAAAGCTGATGGAGACCAAAAAGCCTTACTACCTTCAGAATCTAATGCAACTATGCATGCTTACAAACATTTCCTTCAACCACTTTTTCTTTTCCCAGTACGAAAACTCCAAGACCACAGAGAGCGACTGGTAAAGCAAAAAAGTTAGCACTTATGCTACCACATGGAAAAAGGCGCTAGCATTAAAATGAAAGGATCAAATACCCAACCTTCATTGAAAAAACAGCCCAATGAGATTGGATAAGCTCCAACTTTCACCAAACAGGAAAACACCCATTGCATACCTCGTCAAATTTCATGAAGTTTTGTGTATCGAGTTCACCATTGACCTCTGGTTTAAATGCTGCCTCCATTTCGTAGAGTTTGTCCCACACAATGTCTTTGAACCAAGAGTGGGCCTATTTCCATATGGCAAAGTGATAACGCGATGATGCTATTCCGAAAGAAATTAACAGGTATGATTTTTTTTTTCCTGGAAAGATGAACAAGAATGAAATTGTTTACTCCATAACATACTTTAATCTGGTCTGCACCAAGAGTGCCCAGCCTATGTTCAACATCACAGAGCAACCGGCAGATCAAATCCTTTGCTTCAGGTGTCAGCCTTGCTTCCTCTGGAAAATTCAAGTGATTTCTCCAATTCACAATCTAGCATTACAAAGAACAGAACTTATCAAGGTACTTCTACAGTTTCTGAAATTTCTCAACAGTCACTCTGATGCATCCTCAAATCTAGTAATTACAGGAAAGACCACCATAGAAATGTCAAGGGGACTATCAAATGAATTTAGTAATATCAAGTCCACCTTTCTACATGTTGTGACTGGATCATCAGCATAAAATGGGGGATAACCAACAAGCATCTCATACATAATCGCACCCAGAGACCACCTGCAAACACATGAGTCGATTAACCATAAGTACGAAGAAAGAATGTTGAATTGCTTTGTCATTGTAGCAGCAAAATTAGCAGCAAGGACTGAAGCTTTGAAGTGCAAATCAGTTGGCAGGATATCACAATATACATTGGAATGATCCAGTCACAACATGTAGAAAGGTGGGCTTAAAATTGCTAATTCATAAGATATTTCCCTTGACATTACCAATTAATTGCAGCCATGCTTTTGAGTTACCCTCTGGCATAAATTTGTACGTATTCTGGAATTATCATCAATACAAATTATACTTATATAAAATGATTTTGAGTTACGGAGAGTAGCAGTAATGACCAGTCACATTCCATGCCGTAACCTTTCTTCAGCAATACTTCTGGAGCAATATAATCTGGTGTTCCCACAGTTGAAAATGCCTGGCAAAGAAAAGATAAGCTTGATAAGCATTAAAAAGGTAAAATTTCCAAGAGGATTTTGGGGGAGAAGAAGAGAGGTGCGATGTCATTTGATTACAGATCAGCATCATTAGAGTTATTCGGCGGCCTCTTCCAAACAATGAGTTCAATCTCGGAGAACGAGGGCAAAAACTGTGAGCATATGCTGATGCATCAGTAAACCTGAAATGGTTCTATTTCATGCACATCTCCGTTGAAGAACATGTTCATCTTACGAAAAAGATAGAAATGAACACAGGATCTGAAGAAGCAATAAATCCTACAAAACTGTGAAAATGAGACCAGTTTCTACTGCTGAAAACAGAATCTAGAAGCCTTCAACTGAAACCAGAAAATGGGCCAAGTAAGTACCAATTTTCGCCTGTTAATCTTCCAGTGCTCTAATTGTTCAGAGGCGCTATTCCAGCGCCTACCACCTCCTTCCAAAGACTGTCCAGAGGTATCCAAAGATTCTTTTAAATTATCATCATCAAGGACTTCATTTTCATTGATAGGTGACAGATTGGTACAGTCTAGAGGCTTGCAAAGACCAAAATCAGAAAGCTTCATGTGGCCATCTTTGTCCAGTAACAGATTGTCAGGTTTAATATCTCTGGCAGAAACAGGATGGTTAATGACCATGCAAATTCAGAAAGTCAATAATGTTATCAAGAATGAGAAAGTAAGAATCTCTCATATTGGAGCATCATGATTAAAGAATCACAGACTTCAAATTCACATCATCATCCTTGTTTCTTTCTTTTCTCGAATAATGAGTCAGAATACACATGTTATTGGACATCACGGCAGAATTCTAACCTGTGTATGTAGTTATGCTTATGAATGGCCTCGATGGCAAGGATGCTCTCGGCAATGTAAAATCTAGCCACAGTTTCAGTTAAAATCTCTTCTCTCATCAATAAAGTCATCATGTCACCCCCAGGTAGGTATTCCATGATAAGGTATAGGTAGTCAGAGTCTTGAAATGAATAGTAAAGTTTTACAACATAGTGGCTTGCAGATGTAGCAACCTCGGCCAGCAAATTCCTTTCAGCTTTGACATGCTCGACCTACAGTGTAAAAGAAATATGCAAGCCACTAATTATTTTAAGATCTTAAATGGGTAAAACTTCCCAAGTGACATTATTATACTTCATTAAATGTCACTACAGTTGCCAGGATAAATCATGTTTGTACAAGATAGGAAACACCTAGAAGTGGCACAAAATTTGCTTTCATGATCCCAGAAGTTATCTACTAAACAAATTACTACTATAAATGATTTACAATGTCTTTCAGCTTCATAAACCTTAAGAAGTCTTCTTAACAGTCTAGAAAGAAACTTTACTCTGTCCATCCATATTCCACATACGTACTAGGAAATATTACAAAATGGCAGCAGCGAGAAATGCAAATGGAGAAATATGAAATAGCACTATTCTATGAAGGAAATGATAATTTAATGCTCCCGATCCCAACCTGGCCTCTGCTAACCATTTCCGACTTCTTTAACTTCTTCATGGCATAAATGTTGCCTGACTTTTTCTCTCGGCACAGCCTAACCTGCAAAATAAGCGTATCTTTCCAGGTACTGAACTTGCAAAAGTAAACCAGCAAGAACGTATACCAAAAGCTTCACTTCATGGCATGCAATTGGGTGTTGAATTCAAGATTATCCCAAGAGTTTATTCAACTGACTTAAATTTGAGGTCAGTCTAAACACCTTCCCTAGCAGCTTAGACGTGAATGCATATGAAAATAAATTTTTGGCTCCCCGAGGACCAGTTCTGACCTCCTGTTAGCTATATGTTTCTTTTCAAGTTTTACTGAATCTAACACATGAAAGCCTGAGCAAAATAATGACAATCAAGTGGACATCCTCCATCAGACAGAAGGACACTGACCTCTCCAAAGGCCCCTCTACCAATGATAGTCAAAAGGTGGAAGTCATCGACACAGAATTTATGCCTTTTGAGCCGCATGTACTCTGTCTCTTTCCTTTCTAAATCCTTCAGCAGATTAATTTGATCCTCTTCAGAAACTTGGCAAGATGCCAGTTGCTTTTCCAGCAACGTTCGCCTGCATTCAACAAAATCACAGTGGGGAAAGAAGTCTCTCAAGCAAAAGAGTAAACAGTTGTGCACATAAAAAAGGCATCCCACTCAGCCATGCTAGTGCAAGGGCAGGGCAGCGTGTGGGCATTTGTACACAGAAGATGCGCAGAACGACACTAGATAAAAGCAGATACATGTGATATTTCGGAAAGAACGGACAATGACGCAAACGCAATCCAGACTTCTGAAAGCAGCATTTAGCAACATAGAAAAGGGAGACAATTGCACGTATTTGTTTGCTGTTTAACAGATGTCAGTTTAATCAAACACCACGACAAGACTCCCGAACAAACGGACGGTGAGCACCTATAATCCATACACAAAACAAATCTAAATAATCTACAAGAACACCAGATTCTCATCTCATTATGCACAAGGCCGCCCATATAAAAGCAAATCGGGTGCAAAAACTTGCAACGAAATGCCAGCGGCGGAAAAACAGAACGGAAAAAGCACGGAACGAATCCTACTCAACGAACCTCTCCTCTCCTCTCCTCTCCTCCACCTCAAACCGAATCGTTAATATAATAAATGGCGCGAAGGACAGTAACACGACGCACGCCTAATCTAATTTCCAAATCCAGGACCGTTAACTAACCGAAACAACATCATATAACCTCCGAAAACGACGTCGCACGGCACATATCCCCGATTTCCCGCACAATCGTAATTTTTCAAATAGTAATTCAATAGGAAGCGATAGAGAGAGAAGAGATGGGGGGAAAACGGCCGGACCTGGCCTTGCGCTGTTGGATGAGCTGCATGTGAGACTTGTAGTGGTTCTCGATGTAGAGCTTGGCGGCGGCCACCCGCTCCCGGGTGATGGTGGACCCCACGTCCCCTTCCTCCTCCTCGGCCTCCGCCTCCTCATCCGCCTCGCCCCTCAGGGGCCCCACCGCGTCCTCCGCTTCTTCCTTGTGGTCTCCGCCCTCGCCATTCTCCATAATAACCACGCGCGCGTCTTCTCTCTTTTTCTGTGTTTGGTTGGTGGAGACAGCGAATTTGGGGGCTCAGGTCAGGTTATTCCCGTCGAGGAAACAGGGAAAACAATAACAAAAAAATAACTGTTTGGCCTTTTCTCCCTCCCTCTCGGTCTCTTTCTCTCTCCTTCCTATTTAGTATTTACTTCCGGTTTGTTTGTTTGGTTGGCTGACACGTGGTGGTGTCCCCACAGGCAGATAATTCTCTCCTGGGCCCCACCGTAACAGACCGCTCAGTCAGGAGAGCCCTCTTGTGTTGCGAACGAGAGGGGTGTTGAACCAATGGCTTGTGTAAGCCCGACGTCAGACGTCGAGTAATAATGTTAACAAAAAAAAAAGGGAAAAGTCCACTTTAGTACCCGTGGTATCGCAAAAAATCAAGTCAGTACCCTATAGTTTAAAACGTATCAATTGAGTCATACTTATTCCAATTAACATCAATTAGAGGCCCGGGCAGCTGCCCGGACCTGCCCGAACCTACCCGACCCCTGCCCGAACTACGTGGCCAGCCACGTCACCAAATTTTGATGACATGGCGCCACGTGGAGAGGAGGAGGAGGAGGAGGACGCGGGGAGGAGGACGCGGAGAGGAGGAGGAGGACGCGGAGGAGGAGGAGGAGGACGCGAAGGAGGAGGAGGAGGCGGAGGAGGAGGAGGAGGAGGAGGAGGGAAGGAGATGGATGTCCACGTGGCGCCACGTCATCAAAATTTGGTGACGTGGCTGGCCACGTAGTTCGGGCAGGGTTCGGGTAGGTCCGGGCAGCTGCCCGGGCCTCTAATTGATGTTAATTGGAATAAGTATGACTCAATTGATACGTTTTAAACCACAGGGTACTGACTTGATTTTTTGTGATACTACAGGGTACTAAAGTGGACTTTTCCCAAAAAAAAATCCAATTGTAATTGTTTGGAAGAAATTGATACGAGCGATTAAAAAAGTTGCATTGCTATAAATATATCAATAAAATTTGAATATATAAGATAAAGAGTTACGAATAAAACCTATTATATTTTAACATCAGACGGTTCTTTATTTTTTTCTTTCTTAGTTATTTGCTGTTTTGTTTTTCAAGAGTTATCTGTTGTTCCATATAATCAAACAAATTTTCACCCAAAAAAATATATCAAACAAATTTGTAGGGTTGAACTACGTGGCCAGCCACGTCACCAAATTTTGATGACATGGCGCCACGTGGAGAGGAGGAGGACGCGGGGAGGAGGACGCGGAGAGGAGGAGGAGGACGCGGAGGAGGAGGAGGAGGAGGACGCGAAGGAGGAGGAGGAGGCGGAGGAGGAGGAGGAGGAGGAGGAGGAGGAGGGAAGGAGATGGATGTCCACGTGGCGCCACGTCATCAAAATTTGGTGACGTGGCTGGCCACGTAGTTCGGGCAGGGTTCGGGTAGGTCCGGGCAGGTCCGGGCAGCTGCCCGGGCCTCTAATTGATGTTAATTGGAATAAGTATGACTCAATTGATACGTTTTAAACCACAGGGTACTGACTTGATTTTTTGTGATACTACAGGGTACTAAAGTGGACTTTTCCCAAAAAAAATCCAATTGTAATTGTTTGGAAGAAATTGATACGAGCGATTAAAAAAGTTGCATTGCTATAAATATATCAATAAAATTTGAATATATAAGATAAAGAGTTACGAATAAAACCTATTATATTTTAACATCAGACGGTTCTTTATTTTTTTCTTTCTTAGTTATTTGCTGTTTTATTTTTCAAGAGTTATCTGTTGTTCCATATAATCAAACAAATTTTCACCCAAAAAAATATATCAAACAAATTTGTAGGGTTGTTAGGGTATAGGTTTATTACCCACCCCCACCCCCCCCCCCCCCCCCCCCCCCCCCCCAAAAAACAACAGATAAAGTGGGTCGCAAATATCCCGAAACGGGTACCATGTTACATTTGTTAAGCCTTTGAAAATGTGCATTTTTCTAAAGTTCTATGTATTTGGATTGGGTGTTGTCACTAATAAAGTAGATATTATTACGATTTGGACTATTGGATGAGGAAGATGTTCTTGGTTTTAATTATATGGTTGGAATTCACAGGGCGGATACATGGACATTTCGGTATTTCACATGAAATCAGACAATAGTACAACATGCGACATACAATGATACTTCGACATCAGACACATGTTCAACATGCGACAAATAGTGGTGAACCATGCGATATACAGTGGTACAACATACGACATATAGTGATGTAGCATATAATATACATAGATACATCATGCAACATACAATGATACAACGTGATATAAATATAAATTTTCAAAATTGTCCGTATGTAATCTTTACTATTAGAAGTTTGTTATCACGGGTACGAATTGTTTGACGTTTTCCATACTATGTTGTTGGCTCCGAATCCTGGACCGAATTAAACAGGTACTTTTCCGCGGTTCCAAACCGATTACAAGTTTACGTTTATTTCATGATCAAACTCAAAGTTCAATATCAATGAAAACACTAATAAAATTTTATTCAAATAATAAAAGATTTAAGTTTTTAAATACATTTTGACTTCAAATATTATAAATATAGTAAACACTATAAAAAAATTCCACAAGACTCGACCATCCTCAACAATAAATACTAAAAACTCCAAATTTATTTCAGAAAATTATTCTACTGGATAGTTATCTATCCTGAACAGCTCCTGGTTGGGTTCTAAACTGTTCGATTGGCTGAAGCCCAACCGTGTGGATTGAAATAGATCAATATGCCGGATTTATTTAACACGTTTTTAATCGATAGTATTTTTAACTATAATTTTCGACTATAATTTTCGACTCTGAATATCAGATAGAAAAAATACGAAGAGAGCGTGTGACACGAGGAAAGGCTTTGGCCATCTGAGGTTTCTGGAAGCAGCTGTGACATGTAAAGAAGAGAAAGGGTGAGCGACGCGGGTAAGGCACTCGTCCGCACTTTGCCCCAATCAACGCCGACGAGATCGCAGAAAGAGCACAATCTACACAGTATTTAAAGTATTTTTCGTTTTGAATTTCCATTTTCACAAGAATAAATACTATGAAAGGTATTTGATCGTACCAAAATAAAGAAATTAGAATGGTTAATGATATAATAATAATATAATCAACCAATTAATAAAAATTATGACTTAGTTAATAATATGAATATTTTCATTACGAAATTGATGTGAGTAACAAAATCCACCGTAATTTTAATTGGGAGATGAACCTTCTAATAAAATTGAATGAGTTTCTGTATTTTATACAGTCCGTATCCATTTTTTAATCTTAAAAGTAATGTCTCCTTGCGTAGCATCGAACTTGACCAGCTTGGACCCTGCCTCGCACAGCATCGGGGAAAAAGCTCCCAAAGGAATTATACCACTTTGAACGATTATATTTTCATTTTTCCAAAAGATTTATTCTATCTTCATAGTAAAATTCAGAGTTGTAATCCTTAAAATGCACTAATATTAGGTTTGTTGCATTTCAAACATGATATTTGAATAAAATTTGTATTAACTGATGAATTAAATATTAGAATATGAACAAAAATTTATAAGAAAAATTACTCTCAGATCCCTGGTGTTTGGTATATTCGGTACTCGTTTCTCTGTATTTCGGTAATCGATTAAAAACTTATTATAGTTTGGCAAAATTATACTCTGGAGTTCCTCAAGCCGTAATCAGAGTTTTTCTCCGGTAAGAAACCACATGAAATGACACAAATACCCCACATAAAAAGACAAAAAAAAACTCTCCCTTTTTTCTCTCTTTCTTGCCAAACTATGAAGAGTTTTTAATAAACACTGAATATAACAAACACCAGGAGAATGAAAATAATTTCTCCAAATTTATATCCTAAGGAAGAATGGTATTTTTTTACTTTGAAGGTCTACAATTTTTTAGTTCGAGTGATTATATATTGTAATTTAACATGTGTGCCCCTCTTGCTGCTAATCTGTGCCGATCTAATCTACCCTATACCTATCCCAAAAAATTGATCCACAAAATGGAAATACAAAAAGCAAACCACTACAAGATTAATCAAAACCTATGTATAAATCGATCAAAATTCAAAACGAGAGAAAACTAAAGAAAAGAGGTGCCAGAGAGGGAGTGGTGGAGCAAATTGTGTGCGATATTGTCCCTCGCTTGGACGGCGCGTGAGGACCGGAGGCAGTTATCGGGGACAATCTCATCGTCGAAGAACAGGTACTCGAGGAGGGCCGGGTCGATGCCCTCGTTCTTCAACTCGCAGATGTTGTGGAGTACACAGCACGCTCCCAGGACCACGGGGAGGTCCTGGAGCTTCCCCTCCATGCGCTTCTGGAGGCACGACCACCGCTCCTTGAGGCGCGTGAACGCCCCGCTCGCGGCCCCCTGCACGCGCCCGATCCGCTCGTTGAACGCGTGCTGCGCCCAGGTCAGGTTCTGGTGGGTGTAGGGGACGAGCACCCAGTCGGTGAGCGGGTACCCATTGGACCCCACCACCCAGGCGTCCTTGAGGAGGCCGCGGCCCGCGCGCTGGAAGAGCGCGGACTTCTCGAGCACCTGGTCGTCCGGCATCGACCCCGGCCACCCGATGCAGACGTCCGTGAACACCCCCGTGGGGTCCACCACGCCCTGGACGGTTACCGAGTAGGACGTCTTCTGGTTGCGCTCGGTGTGGCGCTTGTTGAAGTAGGCCGCGACGCTTTCCTTGGGGGCGACGATCGGCACGTGCGTGGTGTACATGGATCCGCACACGTGCGGGATCCCGGAGGCCGCCTGGAACTCGGCCGCGACACGACCCCTCCGTTCGTCGTCGTCCGGCCACTGGACGAACTTGGGCATGAGGACGGCCTTGATCGCGGAGCAGACCTCGAGGACGAGCTTGTGGCAGGTGGAGATCCCGAGGCCGAACCGCTTGGAGACGAGGCTGAGGGGCTCGCCGGTGGCGAGACGCCAGATGCAGACGGCGACCCGCTGCCGGACGGGGATGGCGTCGCGGAGGGTGGTGTTCTTCTTGGTGACCACCGCCTCCAGCTCATCGCAGATCATCCCAAACGTCGACTTGCTCATCCGGAAACACCGCTTGAACTCCTCCTCGGGGAAATCCGGCGAGCTGCACCTCTCCCACCAGTCCTTGGACCTGTCCTTCACCCACAGCCTCCTCGCCGGCCCAACCTCACCGTCGCCACTATTTTTCTCCGAAGCGCGGCGGGGGCGTTTCGACTTCGGGGTCATTAGTGAGGCCAGTATATCGCTCGTCGCGGTTTTCTTCTCGTAATCCTCCTCATCCTCCTTCCGGTGGTCGCTAACCCTCCTCCGCTTCTTCGAGGCGGAAGAAGCGGCTTCGTTTCCGGGGGTGGTAGTAACAAGGGAGTAGTCGTTGTCCATGTCGACGTGTAACAAGGCGTAGAGGTGTGAAATGTCGTCTTGGTTAAGGAATGGGAATGGCGAAACTTCCATTTCGTCTCGTAAATATCTGAAATTTAGATTCGAGTATTGTTTTCGAGTTTAAATGTGAAACGGCGAGTTCAAACTGTGTGTTGGGGGAGAAAATGAGGCGTTGTGGTATTTATATATCTGTGTTGTGGCTTGGGGGAGAAGAGAAGAGGGTGGGAAGCGTGTGAACGCGGGGGTTTGACGGTGACCTGGCTTTTTTTTGTTTGTTCGTTTTGGGCGCTTGTGGTTTCGGGACGCGGATAGCGCGTGGGCGCCGAATTTTTCTAGTTTAGAGGAAGCTGGTTAGTTAGATGGTTTGAGAAGGAAAGGAGGAAGGTTCGCCCATATTGGGGCGAGGAGCACGGGGAAGGTCCATGGAAAGCAGTGAAAACAGTTTGAAAGAAAGCTTAGATCGGAATAGCCAATATTTATTATATGGATTAATTCATATTTAGTATAGAAAATTTTCACGTTCCGGGTTTGTTAAGGACTAAGAAATTTATTTACGTGCTATTGTTTGGTTTGACTTTGGCCATTAAATATATTTTCATATTAATTTTTTAAAATTATGTTGATTTTATTATTATTCGCAGAAAGTATCATTGTTTTAAAAAATGACCCGAAGCCCGACCTGGATTTTGGGCCGAACTCTGGGTCAACCAGTTTGAATGGTTGAATCATCGGTCGGACCAGACTTTTTGTAATTTAAAAATTATATATACATACAATATATGTATACTCGTATATGTAATCACACTCACGCCTCCAAAAATTATCAAATACATGCACAAATAAACAAAATACATGTGCCGGAGAATGTTTTTAAATTCTAGGGTTAGAATTTGGAAAGAAAATGGCAAAATTTGGTAAGTTGAGGCTCGATTATTCAACTTTTTTAGGCAAAACCTAATGAACCAGAATTTTCTGGTCCAACTATCTGGTCCGACCAAAAAAAATCTAGTTCGTTAGGTTGGCATTCTGACCAGATTTTTTGAGACGTTGAACCTTTCGATTTGCAGTCTGACTGGTCGAACCGTCGGTCGGACTGCGTCTTTAAAAACAATGGAAAGTATACCAATAGTGGGTGAGAGATGAATTTGGTAGACAAATAAATTAGGAAAAATTATTATGTAACCCTTCGGGTTAGCTTAAATATACTCAAAAGTCTTCCATGTTTGCAAAATACATGCCAGCGTCCCTCTTGTTTGATTTTATTATACTTTCGAGTCCCTAAATGAGTTTTTTTTGTCATTGAAATGACCTTAGAACAAAAAAAAATTGCTGACATCACTCTTCTTCTCCGATTACACCAACCCAAAAAAATCAAGAACACCAACCCAAAATCAACCAAGAACCCAACTTTTTAATCTAGATTTTTTGTTTGGGATTTCAGTATAAATTTGTTCAGATTCTGGGTTCGGCACCGAGCCAGTCGCTCATCCTCTCCCCTCCTCTGTCGCTCATCTCCTTCTTCCTCCTCCTCGAACTAGTCGTTAGCGAGAACCCTTGGCTTCCCAACGCGGTCAGTGGGGCCCAGGCGGTTGTCGTCTGCCGCTCTAATTCTCGTCGTACGCGCGGCCACTGTCTAATTCCATCGTTTGATTCCTGATGAAGACGAGGAGCGGGAGACACCTCTAGTTGTCCACTCGTCGCCTGAAACCCGTCCTTGCATCCATGGCGAACCGAGCCGGACCAAGCCTAGATCGGTGATCTGCGTGGGAGACATCCACGGCTACATCGTGCAGCTCGAGGCCCTGTGGTCCAACCTCGAATCCCACTTCTCCACCGCCGTCGTCATCTTCCTCGGCAACTACTGTGACCGCGGCCCGGACACACGACGGGTCCTCGACTTCCTCGCAGAGCTCCCTGCTCGGCACGACTTCCCCTCTCGGAGGGAGTACGAAGCGAATGAGGAGCGGGGGGTGGTATCGAGGGGAAGGGTACGAAGGGATGTATCTTCAAGGGAGACCGGAGGAGGTGGACTGGGAATATTCAGGTCAAATATGAGTTTTCTTGATTCGATAATTACTTAGGAAGAAGAAGAGATGACGTCAGTATTTTTTATTTTCGTTATAAGGATATTTTGGTCATTTTATTGACAAAAATGAAAAAAAAGACATGCTAACATGTGCCAGGGACCCGAAAGTATAATAAAAGTAAACTAGAGGGACGTCGACGTGTATTTTGCAAATATGAGAGACTTTTGAGTATATTTAAGCAAATTCGAGGGACTACAAAGTAATTTTCCCAATAATTATATTATATAAGATAAGTCTGGTCACGTTAATGCAAATGTAGAATTCTTTAGTATTTTTCCCGAGAAAAAATGTCGGATTTTGACTTGCATTTTAGCCAACACTTAGAAGAAACTCCATCGTCTCGTCTGTGCAAACTAGACATTAGTTGACTAATTTGGACGCACATATATTTTATTTTGCCAAAATGATCTCATTAAATTTAAAATATTATTATAAATTCATGATTTATCAGCCATGATCGTTCAATAAAATTTAGGAGAGAAAAAATAAATTGTGTATTATCAACATAAAATTATCATTTGATATCACAAAATCTTAAATATTGAATCATGTAACTCCAGTCAAGTGGCTAACACCTCTGTTGAGTACAACAAACCCACAAGAATGTCTTAAACCCAGCTGGATGATCATAATGCGATGAATGTCAAAAGGCCAGTGTGCTCTGCTCCTGGTCAACAAATCACTTATTTCTCCAGTTTTTTATTTGAATCGTTTGATTTCTCCAGTTGGATGCGATCCATTCTCCTATTATTCTTTTAAGTTTTATTGACCGGACAATCGTTTGACCAACTCAACATATCATTCTCATTTCCCTCAATTTTTATTCGAGTCAAACATGAAAACTGACTTCTGCCTCCTCCACTACAACCACAAAAAATTAAAATTTTAAAAATAAATGTGGCCAGAAAAAGTCCGTACACTCACTTAAACGTTTAACATGTGGCCAATAACTTGTCCTGGCCAATGGTTAACAAAAGACGCAAAGACCGAACCAAAGAAACTAAACAGATAAGAGATTATCTACTATTCCTTGTTCAAACAGTCGCCCAATGGCTTCTCTATTGAACCCATCTGCCACCTTGATTTCACCACATCCCAAGGTAATGTTTTTTAGGATAACAATAACAATATTTGTCCAATAGTATTCCGTGTTAACGAATTTTGATTGATTCAAATATTGTCACTTGGTACGAAATAACGAATGCGTGCGTGCCTCATTTTGCTTAGTTGAGGAAATTGGAGAAGTGGGTTTTTGCTGGGCATGTGAATAGGGTGTGTGCCAAACTTGTGGACGAATCGTCTGTTCCTCAGTTTTACCAGGTTGGTGGGATTGGGAGCCGTCGACTTGGTCTCAAGACCAAAGCTAATCTTTCAGTGGGAGCAGATGTTGTCGAGAAAGAATCAGCAAGTGTCGGTGAGAAGATAGGTGGGCTGTCTTGTCCATATCCCTTGCCATCAACTAGTTTCGGTTTGTGTTAGGATTTGTCCCGAATTCTAAATGGTTTACAACTCTATTCCTGTTATAAAATATATCGGATGTTCCTAAACATCGGTGTTTAGGCTTCGGTTGCCCTGTTATTGGAGAACTTGAATAGCTGCTGCAGTGAATCGTATGTTGGTTGCGAGAGACTCATGGGCCATGTATATGAAGAATTAGATTCCGTTTTCATCTATTTTGAAGTTTTCAGTCGGAAATTGAGATTCTAACATGTTATCATGTGTCGTGCCCTCCTAACTAACTTGTTTTGTGCAACGAAAGACATTGGTGTTAGCAAGATCTTAGACACGGTTTTAGAATGGGATTTGCTGGTGATGAACAGCAGATTATGGAATTGATTACCTAAGTCCAAGTTGCGGTTTTGTGGCTATGGCAGTTGGCATTGGGTGGACTTTTGAAATTCACAGGGAATTGAATAGTTAGAGACATGAAATGAAGTTACTAGGATATGTTTATCTGTGAAGCTGATGCTTTTGCTTTCTTGTGTGTATGCAAAAAGGGAACTCAATCAAATTTCTGTTGGTCTGCAGATTACGGAGTTGTTAGCGTTCACCACGTTGGCATACTGTGTGAGAACCTGGAGAGGTCTCTTGAGTTTTATCAGGGGATTTTAGGTACTGCAGTCTTTCTGATTCCGATGATGATGCTTCTTTTCTTCACGTAATTTCGAAGAGTAACGAGACCCCAACCAAATGTAACTTTCTCGTTGCGAAAATCAGGTCTGGAGATCAATGAGGCTAGGCCACATGACAAGCTGCCATACAGGGGTGCTTGGATGTGGGTTGGATCGGAAATGATCCATTTGATGGAGCTTCCGAACCCTGATCCATTAACTGGACGCCCTGCTCATGGTGGCCGAGACCGACATACTTGCATTGCCATCCGCGATGTTTCTAAGCTCAAAACCATCCTCGACGAAGCTGGTACATTTCTATCCCTCATCAACTTCTTTAGCTCGATAGAGTTTACAGAATCACGAGACCAGACAATGAGTCGAAATAACGAGATGGACACCAAATCAGCTCGAAGGTGCAGGTGAGCAAGTTGTTTCTCACAACGCAGTTTTACTCTGCAGGCATCCCCTACACCCTTAGCAAGTCCGGGAGGCCTGCTATTTTCACGAGAGATCCAGACACCAATGCCTTGGAGTTCACTCAAGTTTGATCGGTAATACCTTCACTGCTCCCCAACGAGAAATGTACGGCACGCCGTCCATCACCTGCTCGACACCACATCGATTCATATGTACAGATGCAAACCAGAAGCCGCGTTAGTATTCGTATACTTTGTGGGGATTGTATAGTCCAAAAGTGCCAATACCTACGGTATACCTAATACTGATGTATGAGATCACTGTGACTATAGTATGTCGATTGTCGCTGATATGGATGAGTCGGTCTAATATATGTCAAAAGACCAATTTCACTACCTGCTGGACTTCTGCTGAAATCTCTGACACTCGATGGTCCTTTCATCTATCCTTCAGCCGTTTTCTTTATGCAGATCTATGTTGCGGAATAAAACACAAATTGAGGAGTCAGACCATGCATTGTATTGTCAGGGAAAAAGTCAACGAATTGGAATATGAAGCCATGTGCTCATGTTCTGCATGGTGACTTGTTTTTGTCAATGACACACAGCTGGAAAGAGACAGGTTCGACTGCCTTGAAGGTCAAGATTATCTCTGCCTTGTCCTAATTTTCTGCTCTTGCTCCACTCGAGGATGACCTTCATGGTCTTTGTGGTGGATCCATTGTATCCTGGAGGATAAGATCTTCAAATGCTGGCTGACACACTTTGGTCATTAACAAAATGGAGTAACGAAAAAGTCAAATTCATTGAAGAAATTTGAAATTATGGAGACAATGTGAAGTATAAACAGAGAAATTACGTTGTCACTGTTCAATTCACGCTCTATATACTTTACATAGACATGCAACTGCGAGACGGTACACAGGCAAAAGATGCAGCTGTGGGAATATATTCTTGGAGACTAACACCATCAGTCGTCTGCTAGGCAACTCGAAAATTCACTCGCGACTTCCACTCCTGTATTGCAGACCGCAATGTGTGATTTGGTGTCAATGTCAAGTGCTGGAGTTTAAGCCTTGTAACCGGAGATACGTCATGATTCACAAACCATGCCTGGATCGCTCGGCGCTCATATGTAAAACCATCTCCGGCGATGTATGGCTCTTCCATTATGTCCTGTGTAGATAAAAAACATGGATACATATCTTATGAGGAACGTGCACGTACAGATTAAGCAAAACTGGTATTCCACTGGTAAAGAATATCAAACCTGAAGGATGGGACAAAAGTAGTGGCTTGGAGGGCATATATTGCTTTTTTCGCCCTTTACACGAGCAGCTGCAATATCAACTAGCCTTCTAAGAACCGGAAGAACATCAGCATCGAGATCTGGCCTGTCTCTGCATCTTAGTTTCGAGCACCGGAGAGCAAGTTGAGCCAGTTCCTTCGATTCCAAAAGTGGCCAATCCGTAACCGATGTGTCTAGAATTTCGGAAAAAGAAGCATGGTTAATAGCATTTTCAACTGCAAACAAAAGTCCGTTTGGGCGTCGAGCAGTCAGTACTTGGAGAATGATAATCCCAAAAGCATACAAATCTGACTTGGGTCTGATGGTTCCTGTTCTCAGGTACTCAGGATCCATGTAGTGGAGAGTACCCGCAAGCATAGAATCCCGGTATTCTGTAACATTGTCAGGTGTTACATCAGAAACAAGCTTAGCCAACCCAACATCTCCAATTTTGCTCACATAATTTTTATCCAACAAGACATTTCCTGGCTTTAGATCACGATGGACAATAGGTTCAGGCTTTGAGTTGTGCAAGAACGAGAGCCCGCAAGCAACTTCAAATAATATCCTGAATCGAACATGCCAAGGAAGAGATGGTTTTCCATTGTGGCGGAACATACACTCTTCCAGACTCCCATTTTCCAAGTACTCATAAACCAGGCTCCCAGTCTCAGGACATGCTCCAACAAGCAAAACCACGTGCGGGTGACGTAAATGGCTTAGAATTTCAATCTGGAAAGAATCAGGAGCAAAGAAATGGTTATGCCATTGACACATACATTCTCAGAGACCCATGTAGTTTGTAAGAAATGCGATTTCTTTTTGAAGATAAATATAGGAAGTAATTCGCAGTAGGCAACCATATGGCTGAACCAACTCCTTTGATGGGGTAAACTCTGTATGTTGTTTTGCAGTAGATAACCATGTCACTCCTGAAATCTCTGACCAGAAACAATTCTAAGATCTAGAAACAGACCTGAAGTGTTTTCACACAGATCTAGAAGGACCACAGGTAATATATTACCTCTCTCAGAAACTCTTCTTTCTTGTGAACTGCGTCAGTCCAGAGAACCTTCACCGCCACTGGGGTATGATCAAGCTGACATTTGTATACTTTACCATACCCTCCTTCACCAATCACGTTCTTCTCAGAGAAATGAGTGGTAGCAACCTCTATTTCTTCCACACTGTACCTTCTGTACCTTTTGTCGTTGGCGAAAAGTTCATCAAGAATTTTCCCTTTCTCTACGGATTCCTTACGAGCATTCAACTCAGCTGCATGTCTTTCATGAGCTTCTTTAGCAAGCAAATCTCTTGCATCCTCAACCGCCTTTTTGGCTTGCAAGTATCTTTCCTTCTCTTCAGCTGCTACTTTTCTCAGAGTTTCTTCTCTTTCAGTTGCAGC
This sequence comes from Hypericum androsaemum, assembly GCA_963995505.1. Lineage (NCBI taxonomy): Eukaryota > Viridiplantae > Streptophyta > Magnoliopsida > Malpighiales > Hypericaceae > Hypericum > Hypericum androsaemum. The sequence continues at coordinate 16,579,766 of OZ023190.1, forward strand.
ATTAATTCTCTTTGATTCTTCGAGACATTCAGAAGAAAGTATTTTGACCTGTAAGCAACAGTAATATAGGAGATCAGCACATTCAGGTGACCTGAAGCTCACATGTGGAAGTTGGATCTTGAGTTTATAAGAATGACTAAAGACAATTTATTCTGGACTCAGATTACTCCGCCGAGGAAAATCAAAAGATGTTTTGAGAAACAGATAAAATCTTGACATAAGAAAATACGAAAGGAAAGAATGCCGATTCACTTGTGAAACCTTCTAAAGATTAAGGCATCAAGACTAGCACCTTGTTCTGAGTAAAAACCAGATCTTCACAAGCTCTCTCGTACATGGCAAGGGTCTTATGTAATTCCAGGCGCATCTGTTCTATCTGAACCTGCACATGTGACTGAAAAACAAAAACACATTCGTTAAATTGAACTGAAGAACATTTCCAACTTGATACACTGTCCTATGCAACTAAAGACGGGTAGCATTCCCGTCATGTGAGGAGGCAAAAAGGTACCTGGCCAGTTCTTGCAGAATCTGAGAAGTTGGCAGGTAAGGTTAGATGGTTTTCTCCATGTTGCAGATATGCCCTTTCCGTAGCTAGATTGCCACTGGTGGATGCACCCACCGTACGGACATTTTGAGAATTAAGAAAACCAATTTCTGACAATGATGACGTCTCAAAGCTTCTTTGCAGTGCAGATCTTTCAGAGGAAGACGACATGCCAGAAATTTGATCAGATACGCCACTGGATCTTCTCTTATCATACGCTGCTTGACTGATCCACCGATTTATAGAGTTGGCCTCTATCACATAGCACCATACAAAGAAAGATGAACACAAAATGTTAAGAAAACACGAAAGGTTCAAACCAAGTGATTACAACTTACCATTAACGGATGGAATGTCAGCAGCTTTAGTAATAACCTTATCTTTGGCAACCACGTGAACATCACACATCAGAGGAGTACATTTGAGCAAAATCGCAGGAACCCCCAAGCCCTTTACCTTCCTAGTGAAACCGAAACATAATTTAGCCATAATGAATCCACAAGCTTCAGTTAAAAGGAAAAAGATTCACACTTTACAACCATCAATCATGTTGCTACTCCCTAAGACGAGGCACTGATCAAGCAGCCACACTTAATAAATCAAGACCAGGAGGTCCCAGCTCCATTCAATGCGGTCCAAATACCGCATCCGGAATCTATCCTAACAACGCATATCTTCAACAAAGCTTCTGAAACCCGCCTCCTACGCATCCATTTGCAAACTCATACATCCTCAAAAGGTAAACAAAACAGAAAGAACCCCAACCTGGCATGTGCATTAGGAGAACACGACCCCAACACCAACTCATCAACCCTCGCTTTCGACACGTACTCCAAAAGCGCGGCGGCCGGGTTGCCATCCACCAAAACCACCATCTCCACCTAAACACATTCACAAACCACACTCAATCCAACCAACCTCCTAAATCTCATCATTACCACTACAAAAAGCAATTAAACCACCTTGTAATTGTACTTCAAAAGCTTTAAATAGCGAGAAAGCGCGTCCTCTCGGCACTTCACTCTCATCTCCTCCACGTACATCGCCACCACGTTCCCGTCCAGCTCCTCTACCGGTATGCGATCGCCACCTGCACCAATCCGGAGCGGCGGCGGCGGCGGTTACTTAGTTTGACTCCGTTGACTTTCCATAAGCTAGAGGAAAGGGCAGAATTGGAAATTAAGCCTTTGCTTTGTTTCGCTTACTTGGAGTAGGGACAGAGGCGATGGTAGGCATGACGTGGACAAGGACGAAACGCTCCGCTTTGGGGAAGAGAGTCTCCACGGCCCACTTAACGGCGCGGATGCTCCCTTTGCCTCCCGCGCCGTTAACTGCGACGGCGACTGCGGTCATGCCGTTAGCTAGTCACGGCGGGAGCCGTCTCGGTCGGTTTGGTTTAGCTTTGACGCGCTAGAGGACGGAACGATCAAAACGGGAAGGAAGTTGAGTCGCTTGTCTTAATTGTAGTCGGTTGCTTGTACGATGGCCTCTCTCATAGGTGATGAGAGGGTTTTTTTTTAAAAAAGTATACTTAAGTACCTTATAGTTTTACGCCTTCCAAATTTAGACCATGTAGTTCAAAATTGCATTTTTTAGTCCCGTGATTTTTTTTGCTCGGACATCACTCGGTCTCGGGCAGCCCGGGTAGCTGCCCGGCCACTTGGCCATCCACGTTGGCTCCATATCTGCCTAAACAATGTCGTTTGGCGTCCTGCATGGACAGTCCACTTATGTAAGTCGAGATGACGTGGCAAATAAAAAATATCCAAATTAGTTCTAATTTTGAAATAAATTATTTTTTAAAAGCCCACGATTTTAATGGTACGGTTTCCCCTTCTTCATCTTCCTCAATTAAATTCATCTTATGTTGGCACCACATCCTCGAATTTGGATTAATCAGTAAATAACATCGAACTCGAATCATTGAGGATTTCCTCTTATTGAGCGTGGAGGGCTACTTCCCATCGGAGGAACCCCGGCTGGTTTGCGGGTATTCGAGAGGGGTTTGAGGGCTATTCACTGGCGGGGGCGTAGGACTCCTGGCGTGCTCGGATCCTCTCGCCCGAAGCATAGCATTCTCTCAAATAGAAACTCCAACGCTCGACCTCGAACACGATGACGGCGACATCGACCCTACCAAACTCCTCCTTCCCGAATCGACGACATTATCAAAAACTGCCTACCGAAATGGTGCTGCTTCAACTGCCTCGCAGCTCCAGGTTCACCGCATTCGTTCGATCTCATCGATGGTGGTGATACACCAACTCCCATCGTAGGGGCTCTCCTTCCAGCTTTGGCCCACAACCACAACCCTCGTAATGCTACTCGACGGCTACAGATCTGATCCATCGCGAAGCCCACTCGCTTCCTCCCTCTCCAAGCCGCGGCACGCTTGACACTAACGTCACCATCACCGACCTCCCTCACGTCGTCGAGAACCTCCGGTTCAACACAGAGGCCAACAGGGAGGTGGTAGAACAGAACAATGAGAGGACGAACCCGGGCTGGTCTGCGGGTATTCAAGAGGGGTTTGAGGGCTTTTGCTGCTTCCCGAGCTTTGCTACCCCTCTCTCTCATGGCTACCTAAAGAATACATCACTCGACTTCACCCTGTCATTTGCTTTAAGACGAGGAGGACGAAGGAAGAAGAGAGAGGGGAGGAGAATGGAAGAGATTTTTGAAAATTAAAAACTAATTTGGTATTGTTTGGTAATTTATCACATGTCACGTCAGCGATGACTTAGACAACAAATCATCCACGTAGGACGCCAAACGACACCGCTTAGGCGGATGTGGAGCCAACGTGGATGACCATGTGGCCGGGCACTTGGGCTGCCAGAGATCGAGTGGTGTTCGAGCAAAAAAAAATCACAGGACTAAAAAATATAATTTTAAACCACGCGGCCTAAATTTGGAAAGCGTAAAATTATACGATACTTAAGTGTACTTTTCTCTTTTTTTAGGTAAAAACTCCGTCCACTGGATTTTATCAATTTATAAAATCTTCAATTTTATCCTGTTTTATCAAATCATAGAAGTGATACGGTTTTAAAGGATGAACTGAATATCGATAGTTCCGATAAGATTTCTTGTTTGAACAAAAATCTCTTAGCATTTGATCCTCAAAGATTTCAAACGAATTCATATTTTTCAATGATATCCCACGATCAAGATAATTGGCTGAATCCGGTGAAACTATTTAATAGAAGTTTATTGAGCATCAATACTACTTGATCTATAATTTCATGCAAATTTAACAAATCTATTTGTTTATAGATTTTAGAAGAAGAAAAAAATCAAGAGCCTGAAGTCAATAAATACTAAAAAAATTGACTCGAGAACAAATAAAAGTAAAAACTCCTTGATAAAAGATCTAAGCATAAGGTGATAGGAAAGATGGAACCTACGAGGGCCATTAAATCTTTTAATAGTGTTTATTATGTTTGCAAGGTTTGATCTTTAGATTTTTTTAGGAGAATTCAAGTTATACAAGTTAGATGGAGTAAAATTTAATTAGTCTTGAAAAGGAAGTTACACGTTCTTAAAAGAATAAAGAAATTGCACCATAATAAAGCCTAGTAAATACAATTGAAATTTTGCAACAAGCTGTCAAATTTATTTTGGAGACCAGATCAATAAAGTAATTCTTTCTACAACACCTTCTTCCTACAATCGTGCACCAAGCCAAGCAAAGCCTTAATGAAATTACACAGGCATACGTTTTTTTTCTCTATGAATCTTGTTATCTAAAATTGAGCACTCTTAGATCATATTTAGAATATGTATTTATTAATAATTACCGTTCTATTCGCAAGACTCAAAATTGTTACCTCCTTAAAAACATTCAAGTCAATTTACACTTCAATCAACTATCGTCATAAAGGACATAAAGGACCTTGAGTTTTAATAACTTTGTGCTATTTAGTGGGATTGCTTAGAGAACTATTTTATCTGGTCGAAATTAATGTAAGGTTCATGCATAATAAAACAGTTTTAATACGAAGAAGGGGAACAAAATAGGGTAAAAAAGAGAGAGACCAGGCGACAGATAGATAGTGAGCACACTTAGTCTCAACCATGTACCATGCAAGATAACCACATGTGCTCACACTCTTCTGTCACCTCGCAAACCTGCCTGGCTGACCTAGTCTTGAACATAAGATGAAAAACGACAGATTTCTCACCTGATATTATCCAGCTCGAATTTAAATTAGTGCTGATCAAGTGGTACTAACTAAACAGATAAAACAATCCTGGTTGTTAACATCTATAACTCAATCTCTCTTACACAAGACTCCTAAGTTAATCAATAGTAGTCCTTCTGCAATTGTGTTTAGTTAGATGAGATTGTCGTTAGGGAAGCCTATTTATAGAGATCAAGCAAGAACACAGGGATTACTTCACAGTAATATTTAATGCAACATTTTACATTATGGACGGGAATGTTTTTGGTATATACTTTTCTTATTCACCTTAGAGTTTAATGGACACCTACGGATAAAGCAGATGTAGTTGGTCAAAGATTGTTCCATTATCATGGTCTTGCGACTAATTTAGCCATATATGCTAATGAATTTGTCCCAACTACGCACAAAAAGTTACGTTCATGAAGACTTTTAGAGGGAAGATTTTTATAATCTTCGTATCTAACTTAAAATATTAAGATTAAGGGTTGATAGCACACTTATTAACAAATTTTAAGTAATACATTAAAACCTCTGTAAAGTGATAACCCCTTTAAAGTGATAACCCCTCTAAATTGATAAAAAGTTCCAGTGTTAAAATTTAATAAATAACTAATATTTTTTCAGAAAATTTTAGCGCTAAATCTCGATCCCAATTTTTGCATAAAATAATATTTTTGAATAAATACATATATTTTTACATATTTAAAAATTTTAAAAAATATTATAAGATATTATTTTGAACTAAATTTGCTTATTTAATAAATTTTACATCATCATTCATCTTCTCAATTATTTTAGAATGGTTCTTGTGATCATCGTCTTGTTCTAAGAAAATATCCTAATCGAGTATATCATTTGAATAATGTTATATCTCAATTATTTTTGGTATCTACGTATTTATTGTTCAAAAACTCAATTTTAATATTTTTGGAGGAAAAAAAATGCAAACCTCTCTTATCTAATAACTTCTCTAAAGTGATATTTTTCTCCGGTCCTGACAATATCACTTTAGAGAAGTTTTACTGTACTTGTAACTAACAATATGATAATCTAAGCACAGTCTCTCAAAAAAAAAAATTTAACTGATGTTTGTACAAATTTTGATTTCATCAATATACTATGAAACTTTGTGTGAGAATAACAACCAGCCATATAATCAATCAATTCTGATATTATATTTTTGGTATGTTAAAGTTTTGTTAGTAATAATATTTATATTTACAAGAATTGCAAAAAAATTCGTACAAATACCAAAAAATTAAATGTTTTCACAATCTAACAACTAACGAGTATTTATTTAGTTGTCAACATCCAACGGAGCGCCTGGTCAAACAAACGTTTACTGACTTTGTAAAGCAATGGGAACGCGGTATGCCTCTCCACTGAACAAAGAAGGGGCGTTTAAAAATTTTAAAATCTTACGCTTTTAACGATTGGTAAATTTGAATATTAAAATGTGATATTATTAAAATTGACATAAAGGGCTGTTGGAGTGCAAAAATAACTTGTTGGGAGCTCGGGGTCGACTAAAGCAATCATCGAGATACCTGTACTTGGATTTCAACTTGCTTTGGCTGGGTATGCTTAAGGCAGCCTGGCTACCCTCATCCTCGATTCAGCTTGGGTACTATCAGCCTCATTCTTGGCTTAGTTTACCCTCAACTTCAAGTCAGATTGGGTATCATCAGCCTCAAGCTAGCTTGGGTGTCCTCAGCCTCAAGTCAATTTGGACATCCTCAGCCTCAAGTTAGGTTGAGTTCCCTTAAGGCAAGCAGGTCTCCCTTAGGTCAGGTCGAGCAATTGGAGGGAATGAGAGGGCCCTCTTAACACATACCAAGTTGGACTTCCTCAGTCTCTTTGAGGAGTACCCATACTTGGTAGATCGACCGTAACGCTCAACCCGGACCTCGGAATTATTGACGGGCAAAATAATTTACAAAGTTGGGGCTTCGAGTATGGGAGTTAGGTGCGTGATTGACTTCACAAGTTCGAGAAGGTGAAGCCGAATGGAGCATTTATTCTCCTAGAGCGAGTGAGGTACCAACTCAATAGAGGTGAGCCCGACACTAGCTAAAATCGGCACCAACCGAGTGGAAGGCCAACCCGGCGCCAACTAAAGGTGGCACCAACTAAATGCGGCGCCAACCGAGGACAGGCGAACTCGACGCCAAGTGAGGGAAGGAGAGTGCGGCGCCAACTGAGTGAAGGCGAGTGCGGCGCCAACTGAGCTAAGGCGAGTGTGGCGCCAACTGAGGGAAGGAGAGTGCGGCGCCAAGTGGGTGAAAGGAAACCCGGCGCCAAGTGAAGGCGGTTGAAGGGGCTTCGGCTGTCTCTGGTAAAGTGGTCATAACTTTTGACTCGGACCTCGGATTAAGGTGATTCTTAAGCCTATGGAAAGATAATAGATAGGCCTACAACTTTGTAGTTCATCACTTTTTCCGATTCATAGTGAAAGGAAGTGCAATACCGGCGCCAAGTGAACCCGGCGCCAAGTGGGTGAAAGGAAACCCGGCGCCAAGTGAAGGCGGTTGAAGGGGCTTCGGCTGTCTCTGGTAAAGTGGTTATAACTTTTGACTCGAACCTCGGATTAAGGTGATTCTTGAGCCTATGGAAATATAATAGATATACCTACAACTTCGTAGTTTATCACTTGGGCCAATTCAGAGTGGATAGATGTCTAAAACCGGCGCCAAGTGTGGGCAGCCAACCTGGCGCCAGGCAGAGGAAGCAAATCCGGCGCCGGGTCATATCTTTTGACTCGAATCTTGGATTAATGCGATTCAAGTTGCTGTTTGAAGGTAAGACGTAGAACTATAACTTTGTAGTTTATGAATTTTTCAAATTCGAGGTAAAAGGATGTCAAAAAGTTGCTTGAAGCAGATGCGGCGCCGGACGAGGCACTAAATGAGGCACCAATTGAAGGCACCTAAATCCGGCGTCAATTGAAGGTTCCGAACAGGGGCACCGATTGCCATTAGCTCAAGTAGAGAGCTAGTTTCCTCTCACTTTAGGTAAGACCAATCTCTTGAGCCCAAATGTAGTGCCCGGTGTACATGAGATAAGGTGAAAGAGACCGGGATAAGGTGAAAGAGACCGGGTTAGCACGGACTCTACATAGGTGGACGGAGATACGAAGAGACCAAGTTTAAGGCGGACTCTTGAAGGGATTGGAGGAGCTCTGAGACACTCGATACCCTGGGTTCTTAAGAGACAAGGATAAACTCCGGCAAGGCAAATCCGAATTAGGCGGAGATAAGCGTTGGAAGTCCGTTTCAGACGAAGATAAGCATTGAAATAGATAGGCTTTAGGCCTTCGAGTTCAGTCAGGATAAGGGTAAGGCCTGGCTGAAGATAAGCGACGAGGACTCCGAGTCCGACTACAACACGGCTAGAGTGAAGCTGAGGCGATCTTCATTTTCTATATAAGCAATGCAAGGGGCGAGCAGAAGAGACATCATCCATAAACCAAATCACAAAATCTCTATCAAGCTTCGGCTTTTATCTTAGTTTAGGTTAGTAGTAGTCTCGGCTTCGGCCAACCCTTGTTATTCATAGCGTTAGACCGACCTTGGGACGAGCACTCCGGGCCGTCACGAGTTCGATCGACGTTCTCGCACATTTTTATCCCAACATTGTTTTTGGCACGCTCGGTGGGACCTAGGAGGACGTCTGAGAAGGCGGTTTGACCCACTCCAACCAAGATAACCAAGAGCAAGGAGATTGCACCACCCTCTTCTCAACAACTTGTTGGGAAGAATACTACCAAAACGGCTCCTCCCAAGGAACCGACTCTTCCTACTACTCAACCTAGTGCGGAGAGGAACACCACCAACACGGTTCCTTCTAGAGAGCCGGTTGAGATAGTCGTTGTCCCGATGGAGACATATTCTGCCTTCGTCGCTCGGAGGCGCTGTGAGCGCTATGAAGAGTCTCGTAAGTATCGTGAGGAGTCTCACAGGCATTTTGAAGAGTCCCGTAGGAACTCTGAGGAGTATTGGCAGAATTTTGAGGAATCTCATAGGCGTCATACGGAGTCCATTACGCACGCTATTGAAGCCGTTAGAGAGGCCATCAATCGAGTTCGGCAATGCAAGGGGCGAGCAGAAGAGACATCATCCATAAACCAAATCACAAAATCTCTATCAAGCTTCGGCTTTTATCTTAGTTTAGGTTAGTAGTAGTCTCGGCTTCGGCCAACCCTTGTTACTCATAGCGTTAGACCGACCTTGGGACGAGCACTCCGGACCGTCACGAGTTCGATCGACGTTCTCGCACATTTTTATCCCAACAAGGGCAAATAGCACTTACACTTATCCAAAAAAATTAATTAACACCATCTACTTAAAATTAATCACTTAACACTTTCTACTTCTGCAAATGGGACAATTTACACCTTTAGACTAAAAAAGATAGCACCTTATTACACGTCACCTGCTTTTAAATTACATACATGTATGATTATTATGCCACATCATCCTGAAATAATAAAAAAAATCTTTTTTCCACTCTCTTCCTCACTCCTACCTTCACCCATTCCCCTATTTCCATTCTCCGCCGCCGGCCCCCTCCCCATCGCCTCCATCGGTCCCTCTCTCTTCTCTATTAGGTCCACTATACTGCGAGAATAGGTCGGATCTTTCAATCCAAAGAGAGTGCAAATAATATTTTTTTCCTCCTTCTTTGGTCTTTAGCCGAGGCATCCTATGAACTTTGTTTGATGATGAGTTATGACCATAAAACAGCAAGTAGAGGACAAAAGATCCAACTTCTAGGAGAAGTACTTGCAAGTCCTTGTAGTTAGGGTTCCATCGGCTTCAAATTGTTCCAAGCAAGCACAAATTTAATTAAATGACCCATGAGCTAGACAATAAAATCCAGAATTATTTATCACGAAAAATCCCAAGCAGGAATCAATTTCTCAAAAAAATTAGCAGTTTTTAGTCAACAATTACTTTGCTAATATTTTTAGAAAGATCAAAGGAATGAGGAGAGAGAGAAAAGAAAGATCAATATTTTAATATTTTTTAACTACTAAGATGATGACATGGCATACTAATGCTTACATGTGTTCCACGTAGGTTAATGAAATGTCCCTTCTCGCCTAAAAATTAGTTGTGACGTGATAATTGTCATAGTTTGAAAAGTACATGGAGGAAAGTGGCCCAATATTTAGTATGGGTTTTTAATTGAAATTTTTGGGTAAATAGAAGGTGTTATGTGATTTTTATTCTATTAAAATTTGATAAAGTAAAATAGAAGGTATTATGTGATCTTTATTCTATTAAAATTTGATAAAGTAAATTTTATCATTCTTTACAATTTTGTTTAACTCGTGTTTGTTTAATGAAATGGGTGTGATTTCGGGAAAAAAAATACTACAAGTATGGGAAGTCAACAAATCTATAACGTTGGGAGTGGTGTCGAGATTATGTCAAGAAATCAAAAGAGAAAAAAAGGTCGTGGGGGCCCGCCAGTTTTTTTTGTTCCGCAGCTGGAGCAAGGGTGATTGGTGCCCCAATTTGATTTTCGGCCCCAATTCGACTTAGATAGGTTTTTCTGTATGTAAAAGTTTGTCTTTTATGTTACCCTATTTCATATTTAGTTTCGTGGCTACTCATCAATAACTCTTTTTTCTTCGTGGACCTAAATATTAGGTCGAACTATATTATATATTGTGTCTTTATTCTTTTCGCGTTCTTTTTTTTTTAGGTGCGAATTCCTAACAAGCGACACCTTTTTGACCGGCCTGTGCGTGCTTAATTTATTGTAATTATTGTAACTTCTAATACATCTCCTTGACAATATTCAGCATCCCAGCTTAGAGTAGTATCACGCAGTATAAGCAATTAAAGTAATCAGAAACTTTGTATTTTAACTTAATCATATAGTTCAAATTCAAACTAAAAACCGGGTTAGTTCTAAAATATCCGTTTGTTGTCTAAAGCTGGTTGAGATGTCATGCTTCAATTGGTTGAATCTTCATGTTGCTATTGCTGGTTGTTGCCTTGACAGGGACATGGAATATAAGTTTTAGTTGTTGCTATCCTTGTTAAGTAAAGCATTTTAGAACGGACGAACGAAAGTCTCATTCCCCCTCAAATCAACCAATGTCAGCTCGAAACGAAACTCTCGTGAATAATATTATAAACGTAAAAAGTTTGGTAATGGTCATGCCCGAGAAGATTTACCAAGGCCGAAAGAAGCATAATATATATGCTTTTCGTTATTTAATTAGTATTAGTATAAAATAATTAACTTGGCTAAGGAAGTTGTTCGATGAAATAAGAATTTGGTGACATCAAACCCCTTTTGTTAGATATCATACCACCAAGCAATTAATGAAGTATTCTATATAAAAAAAGCAATTAATGAAGTGGCATAGGAGATCATTGTAATTTTACCAAATACTTCGAGTTTGAATTCTGATAATAATTTATTGTTAAAATTTAGTAGAAATATATCGAGCCGAATTTTGATTAGTCAGTTAAAATATAATGAAACCAATTATATTTACTAAGGTTGTATAGGAGTGTAAATTGTATTTCTGCAGTGCTAACGTTCGGGTATTTTTTTCTTCATCGTAATTTTTTTATTGAGTTCTATCGTGGTAGGATTTTAACGAGGCCTACCACTGCAATCTTGTACTAAATATTTTAAAAATCGCGGTCTGACAGGCGGTCCGACCAGTCAAATCTTTACGCAGGATCAATCCTTGTCCGATTTTTTGCCTAAAATCCAAATAGTTGTTCGCTCGTTTAAAATATGGTCGGACTATCCGATCAGACGGTGACCCGGTTTGCAAGAAATATGAAAATTTTATGTTTATTTTTTTATTTTATACAATTTATTAGAGAATCAACATTTTTCCGAGTCACCTCCCGATTCAATTTTAAAATATTGTTCGTACTCGTACGAAAAAAATTTAACACCCAATATTATACATATGTAATTATTTATATTGTAGTGAAATAAAATTTACTTATAAAAAATGGAACCAATTATAAATTCCACTTGCTTTATCCGAGAGATGATGCTTTCTCCCAGGTAAATCATATAATTAAGAGAAGAAACTCAGCAGGATTCCCGCTCGTTAGTGACCCATTCCATTATGCCAACATTCTTAATACCAAATAGTGGGACGAAAGGAATTTTCTATTCCTAATTTTCCAGTTGGATCTTTCGAAACTACAAGAATTCTTAGTTGAAATGAGATTTCCACTCAGCAAGTATCTTTTGAGATTTTGAGAAGCACAATTCTCCCACTAACGTCATTTTTTTCCCTCTAAAATTTGAACCATACCTTCTTCAAAACAAATTAAGTTCCTTGTGACTTTGACCATTGGTATGCCACTATGACCTCTCAACGTATTTCCTATTCAAGCGTTGAAGCTTTCGCTATATAATGTCTAACTCCCCTTAGGTTTTTCATCAATCAATCAATAAGAAGTCTGTTACATTACCCTAGCTTGTGTGTTCTTCTTCCGAGATCCAAGACGGGTCGAAGAAGTCGGGGGTCGAAACTTAAAACTCCTCCCACTCATAATTACAACCTTCGCAGCCCTGGTAACCATACCAGTCTCACTTGAGGAAGCATGCCAATCAAATCTAATCCCTAAAGTGGAAGCAGACAAGCTTCCATTACATGGACAATGGACATGCAATGGCACAAGTGCGTAGAGGAATTGACGGAAATCAAAGATTCAATCGTAAAAATTTACGTATAAAAAATGAACAAGACTCGGGATGGAACGGAAAAAGAAGGGAGGAAAGGGAGATGATCATGAAGAAGTTACTGCAGCACAGCGGACTTGCACACCTTGCATTGAGATATTCACATTATTCATGATTAACCTTTCCTTTAGAGTGATTACTCACCTGTGGCTGGATGCACCATGCTAGCTGCGGCACCAAAAGCACGGTTTTTTTGGATGATTAGTAAATGCAAGGTGATTTCCTTGGATGATTAAACAGCACCAACCTTGATCACTACGAAACGTGTCACGATGAGGAGTGGAACGCCATAACTTGATGAAACAGCAGAACCTGAATTGCAATCATACCTCGACCTCAACGCCATAAGCTGTTTGGACAGAAAATCGGGGACCGTTAACTTCATACTGCAACAGTTTTCCTGAAGCTGCTCCAGATGCAACAATAACCAGCCTAAAGTCGCCCGTCAGTTGCTTGATGGAGAGGAAAAGTTGCACAAAAAGAAATAATAGAAGGTGATCAAGCGGAACATATGCTAGGGAAGTTGGGATTCTATCACTTGTAAGATGGTTGATGGTTCACGATCGTCTGGATTTCGTCTTCCGCACATGTGATGGTAATGTTGAGAGGTCCGAAAATGCAGAGAAGGAGTTTCGTGAGAAGGTTTGGCAAATTATCCTTATTACTCATAAGCTAAGCTATGTGTTACACAAAGGACGTCCAAAAAGTGAGGATATTTAACATAGTCATTGTTGCTGAGCTAATCGTTTATCTTGTAGTTAGGCTATTTGATGTGACCATGTTGAGTTACTCTTCAATTGATTGTGGGTGCACTCCTGATTGTAATTTATGATGATAGGAATATGGAGAACGGGGGTGTATCATGATGATCGTACGCTAGTCACTAAGCAGTAGAAGAAGCTGGAGTTACTTGACAATGGTAGTTGGCGCGAGAATTCGGTTTGTTAGTTTCGCAAGCTAGTAGGTGGGAAAGAGCACTTAGCATAACAATGGAAACAGTTTTCTAATCCCAATTTTTTTTTCACCTCTTCCTCAATTCTCTTGGAACTCACTATTTTCTTAGTAGGTGGAGTTAAACATGAGAGTACTTTTTCTTAGTACTATGAGCACTGAGCCCTCCCTAGCATGAAAAGATGTTTTGTGTTAAGAATATGTGACTTGTTCTATCACAATGAAGACAAGTTTGCCCTCATATATTTTTTCAGTGGACCTCTGTATCCAGAGTCGAAAGTTAATTTCTGCCGGATGATATTTTGATACAGCTCTCTCAATAATTTTTTTTAAGCCCAGAATATCTTTATATGTCATTGAAAACAACTTGTTCTCATGCAGCATCTTCAGATGATGTTCTTCTGCTTTTGTTATTAGATAACTGCATCAAGTTCATATTGATTGTAAACCATGACCATGTACATGGTATATGAAGACTTATTGAAAGCAACTCTTATTGTTATCCTGATACAGCATCTTAAGCCTTGTGCCATTGCATTGTGTAACTTGATCTTGTCAAAACACGTGGATGGCATATTTTGACTGTAGTATTTACTTTTCCTAATGCATTGTGCTTAATTTTCTCAATTTTTCTGATAAAACAAATATAGTCGGATTCTTTTGGTAGTTTAAAAATATGCTGTTAATTTGGTCAACAAAATGTGAATAAAATATGTAATATCTAAAATCTGAATTCGATATTCAAAATCTTTTTGGTTACGAAAAGTCTATGTAAATGTGAGCAAGTGAAGACTCATTCTCTAAAAAAAAAGTCTGTAGTACCCTACTCTACTCCCATCCTCTTTTATCTTTTACTTGCTCCATTTCTCTCCCTCCAGAAAAAGTGAAAAAAACATTGCCCCCGACCTTTTCCACTTCTGTCCGGTTTCACTCCGTCCAGGCCAGAAGATGAAGAGAAGAAACAAGCAGCTAAACCCTAAACCACAAAGAGTAGATCGGATCAGCCACCTACCCGACGACGTCTTGGTCCACATCCTCTCTCTCTCTCTCCTCGACACCAAGGATGCCGTTAGGACCGCCTCCTTGTCGCGGCAATGGCGGCGGCGGTGCATGTGGGTCCACGTGTACAACCTATCATTCGACTTCAGCTCTGCCTCCCGAATACGGTCCTCCGTGAACAGAACCCTAGACCTCCACCGCGCTGCCAAGATTACCAGATTCAGCCTCCATATCCAAGACTGTAAGTGCCAAGAACAGACGCTGGTCCGGTGGCTTCGCTTCGCCGTGATGCGCCACGTGGAGGTCCTCAACTTATATTTACCTGCACGTCTACCTGCGATGTCCCTCCCCAAGTACTTGAGGCTGCGTTACGTGTTTCTGTGTGGTGGTCAGAACGTTGACATTAGTTAAGAGAAGTTGAAGAAATTGGTCATAGAACAATCTTCTTATGGCGCATGTGACAATGTTCGAGACTCAGAGGTCTGCATTGCCGCTCCTCAGCTGAAGGAGTTGGAGCTTTTGGGATGTTGGGATATGATCACCTGTAAGCTGGTTGATGTCCCGTCATTGGTTTACGTTCGTCTGGATTGCGTCTTCCGGACATGGGATGGTAATGATGAGAGGTGTGAAAATGCAGAGAATGAGAGCACTTGCAGGATGTTCCTCGCAACAATGGAAACAATTTTCTTATCTCAATTATTTTTTACCTCTTTCTCAATTCTCTTTAAACTCTCTATTTTCTTAGTAGGTGGCGTTAAACATGAGAGTGTACTCTTTCTCAGTACCTTGAGCACTGAGTCCTAGTCATCTTAGCATGAAAAGATGTTATGAAGTCTTTGTATTAAGCATATGTGACTTGGTTCTATCAACAAGTTTTCCAGAGTCAAAAAGTCAGAATTATGTCCTAAGATGATGTTCTTCTGCTTCTGTTATCGGATAACTACACTAAGTTCATGTTAATGTAAACCATGACCATGTACATGGTATACAAAGACTTTATTGACTGGTTCGAACAGTTGATTTTTCTATTGGGATGACATGCTGTTATTGGTTGAATCTTGATGATGCTATTGTGTTGGGGTTGATTCATAACACCGGTACACATCAAGTGAAGACGAAGCAAAGCGAAGTTGGCGAGATGCTGGTACGCCTGGCGGGCGCCAGCCAACTAGCGGGCGCTAGTTGAGACTTGCGGGCGCAAGCTAACTAGCGGTCGCTAGTGCCGAGTTCCAGGAGCTCCTGCGAGAGGCAACTGGCGATCGCTAGTCGGGTCCAGAAAAGCCAAAATTTTGGACAAGTTTGCCCCTCCTTTGGCAAAAGACCTAGCAAAGTTGTTGCCACGATAAATACTCCTTTAATGCTCATTCATTGTTGTTGCAAGTGTGAGAAGAGAGAAAAGAAAATCCTAGAAGAGTGTGGGTGTCAAGAGTGTGACCTTTTCTTGTAAAGAGCAAGTGAAGCTCTAAGGGTGAGTTTAGTGAAATTTCTCTTCGCTTGGTACGCCCCCGGACGCAGACGTTCTCGTCGAACTGGGTGACAAATCCTTATCTCTTGTGTGTTCTTTCATTTGTTCTTCTTGTGGTTTCGTGACTTGCTTGCTTGAGTTTTGGATTACGTTGGGTCTGTTGGCTTTAACACTATTGCTGATTGTAGTAGCCTTTTACAACGGACGAATGAAGTCCCATTGCTCCTTAATCAACCAATGTCAGCTTGAAACGAAGCTCAATTGAATAATATTTTTAAACGTCAAATGCTAGGTGGTGCTCATGCTCTAGAAGATTTACCAAGGCGGAAAGAAGCATAAGACATATGCTTTCTTGCTTTTTTCAAAGAGATGATGCTTTCTCCCAGGTAAATCATATAATTAAGACAAAGAAACTGGAAGGAAAACAAATGTATTCGCAACTCGGCATGATTCCCGCTCATTGGTTACCCATGTCGCTATCAATTTTTTTAACTTTTGATTAGTGTTGAGTAATTTTAAATTTTATTTAAAAATGACTCTTTTAACACCGCCTTTTTTATTACTTGGGAATCCAAGTCTCTTGCCACAGCTATATCACTATCAATTATAAACCTGAAGATGATGAAACTTGAAAGCACACTTAATTATATAATTAACGTAAGTGACGACCCCTGGCCTATAGAATTCCTTTTTATCGAGCTTAAGCGAAACAGCTTTCCTCGTCATCAAAGGACCAAACTGCCTAATCCCTAATGAAAACTTCCATCCAGAATATCAGATCATAACCACATCAACAGGAACATACCAGACATGAAGCTCCCTGGTGGGCTCTGGCTTTGTCTCACTTGAGGAAGCATGCCAATCCTTAAAGTGGAAGCAGACAAGTTTCTGTTACATGGACAATGGACATGTAATGACACAAGTGAGTAGAAGAATTGACGGAAGTCAATGATTCAATCCTATCACGTGTAACTATTGGTGTAAAAATTACCTATAAAAAATGAACAAGACTTGGGATGGAATGGAAAAGAAGGGAGATGATCATGAAGAAGCGAGTTAAAAAATGCTGCTTACATTGTGAGATAAGTTCAAATCATGGTGGCTCTGGCCGGATCGGACATTAGATGTCCGACAAGGGACATCCTCGTGTCATTGCGTGCAATGGCAAATATGGAAGGAAAATAGTATGAGATCAACCGAGGAAGGGAAAGATCCTAGGAAACCAATCCACATCCTGGTGCAAAACAAACAAAACACTTTCAGATGCAAACTCGCGTTAATAGTGATAGTAATAACATCAGAGATGTCCACCATTAACAATGATGAAGATCCTGATCATTGTTAATGGTTACTCGGAAGAAGGCATGGAAGAACGATCTAAAAACTACTATTAAACGCGATATTTTCTTCACTGCGGCTAAGTTGAAGAGTTACTGCAGCACAGCTGACTTGCATACCTTGCATTGAGATATTCACATTACTCCTTTCATGATTAAGCTTTCCTTTAGAGTGACTAATCAAATTACTTGCGATCGCGCAAGCATAATTGGGAGCTTCCGACAGCGATCTCACGACAGAGTAGCCTGCCAGAGAGCAAGAACAAAACCATTTTGAATAGCTTCAGAAAAACGGAAGCACTTCTGAGCATGGGTTCTCACCTGTTGCTGGCTGCGGCACCAAAAGCAGGGTTTTTTTGCTCTGTATTTGGCAAGCACCAACCGGAATGTAGGACCATTCCTGCAAATTTTTCGCAATGCAATGCGTAATCGAAGCATCGATTCTCTAAGGCACTAACCCCAGCACTTGCGAGGCAAAAGAGCATCAAATGTAGAACCACAGAGACAAAGCAGAAGCTAGCTAAACATAATATTTACACAAGAAAAATTGAACATTATTAATTAGTGAAGGGGAAAATCAGGACCAATGAGTTCAACCCTCAATCACAACTTAGCTGATTCCACTGCTAAAGCAAGCCCGGCCGGACCACGACCGATCACAACCAAGTCCAGAACTCCACCTCCAAGCGGTATCCTCGGTAACTGCAGAATCATCCACCGAGAACAACACAATCACTCAATCATACACCTATCAACCCGAGAAATTCAGCTAAAATTAGCAGGGGAATCCCCTTCCTTTCAGCTTTCACCAAGTTTTTCGGCTATAACATAACCATCGCGCTGATTATGTGAGGATCGTTCTATCATGGTATAGCGGTTAATGATAAGGATGGTGTCAGTGTACATACGCGAAACATTGATATGAAAACGCATATAACCGAACAGAACTACATCCATCCATGAGACTAAGATGATCGTCATTATAACTTGTCATTCCGCCGTTAGAAGCACCCAACTTCGAATCCAGATCACAAAAGAAAAGGAGAAAACGACCGAATCATATATAAACCTTATCCGTGAGCTTTGGACTAGTCCTCCGTAGCCTTATTCTGCTGCATATGCCCGAAAACCAACCCCGCCCCGCCCGCCTTTACCTAATCTTCCTCGTCCGCGAAGCTTTTCTTAACCGCGACGACACAACCGCCGCCATCACTCGCTTTTACTTGGTATAAACGGCACCGTTTGAAAGCAGACGACAGGACCTGTCCTCGTCTCCGCATCCTCCTCCAAAACAAAGACCTTCAAGTCGCCACCAGCGCGAAATTACTTTTTTTAACACTCGTGCCACCGGCTTGCTCTTTAAATAATATATAAAAAGACTTCAATTTAAAATATATTAAATAAATGTAATTCTTTTACCGCTCAAAATAACTCTGGTTAATTGATCCTGGCAGAGGAAGTGGGTAAAGTTTCGACGAGGGGAGAGCTCTCTCTGTGATGAAGGTTGTGAAAATCGGGATCCTACTGGAGATTATTTGGGTATAAAAAAATTATAGATCGGAGGATCATAACACGGATCGTAAGATCCCACTAAATAGATAAAATTATAGAAATAACTAAGAAAAATAAAATTGTCATACATTTTTATTAATTTAATCATAAACACTCATTGTCTCAAACATATCTAAAAATATAATTTTCTCAAACATCATCTAACAAATTTAATTCAACAAAGCATTCAAATCAGTCTGTTCATCAAATCCATATCTTTAAAACTCTTATATTTATAGTGCACACTATTAGGGTTATAATTACATTGATTTAAACTATTAAAAAAATACCATATATCTTTAAAATAATCAGAAAACTTATAGGAGACTTATAGGAAACATCAAATATGATTTTTTTTAAAAACACAAAAAATATTATCTAAATCACTCGCAGGAACACGGAGAAAATTAGTTGAAAAAATTCTTTCAATCTTAATCGCAGATCTTGCGATCTTACGATTATTAAAAAAATATCACATATCTTTAAAATAATAAGGAAACTTCTAAAAAATATCAAATATGATTTAAAAAAAGAAACACAAAAAATATTATCTAAATCACTCGGTTGAAAAAATTCTTTCGATCTTAATCGCATATCTTGCGATCTTACGATTATACTCGGCGATCCCACCGATCTATTCAATATTAAGATCTTGCATGCGATCCAGCACAGTAGAGCAATGACAACTCGTAAAATCGTACGATCTTATGATTATAATCGCGATCCTCACAACTTTGTGTGTAACTGTCAATCCCTTAGTTGGCCACGTGGCATGATCCAAATGGCGAGATCGTTTCTTTAAATAAGCCCCACAGTGGCAAACTGACCTACTTGGCTACTTCCTCTTATGAGACCAAAACGACCTCGTTTAGCATTCGACCGTTTTCGGTCTGGGAATTAGGGTTTCGACCCAAACAAGAACGAGGGAAAAATCAAAGAAAAAAGGCCGAAAAGGAAACATCGCCGCGCCGGATCCCAACGAAGACGAACCCAGGTCGCGAGGAAGACGAATTCTTTTCTAGAGAGAGAGAGAGAGGTGAAGATGGGGAACCCGAAGCAAAAGTGGACGACGGAGGAGGAGGAGGCGCTAAAGGCGGGGGTGGCGAAACACGGCGCCGGAAAGTGGAAGAACATTCAGAGGGACCCTGAGTTCCATCCTCACCTCTTCTCCCGCTCCAATATCGATCTCAAGGTCTCTCACTATCTCCGTTATCTTGTTTTATAATTTATTTATTTGGTTTTTGTTCTGGAGAATTGATGATCCCTTGTCCTTGGTTTGGATTCAATAGGATAAATGGAGGAACATGACGGTTAACGCCGGGGAGAAATCCCGGCCGTCCAAGCCGAAAGCCAGCACTCCTACGGCTTCTGGTGTCCTTGCCATCGAATCTGCTCCTGCTGCCCTTGCCATCGAAGCTGCTCCTGCTCCAGCTCCAGGTTCTGTTGTTAGTAGCTCGGCGGTTCCGGTGCGGGCGTCGCCTGCCTCAGCTTCTGCACCGGCACCAGCTTCGGGTGTTGCCAAGGTTGAGGATTCGAAAAGTGTTGCGGTGGAAACCATCACCTTTCCGAGGTAACCTTCATGTGTTGAAATTTCCTGCCGTGGTACTTGAATTGGAGTTAGTGTGCTGCTTTTTGCCTAGTTAGTTATCCACCAGATGGCTCTGTTCGATTTTTTGTTACCTTTTCCGAAAAACTAGGTACAATGGAGTAATCTTTGAAGCAATTTCGGCATTGAACGAGTCCAAGGGACATGGAGCGGGTGTCCAAGAGATTATAAACTACATTCAGGTCTGTAGGAAGCTTCCTATGGTCATTTTACGCATTTGTTTCGCTCTTCATCTTCTCTGATTGCTCATTGACTTTTGTTATGATTCGGATTAGATGTTTGTTGAAACAATGCATGAACGAGAGGCAATTGAGGAGATTGAAAAACGCTAGTCTTTCTGTGTTTTTGGCTTCTCTAACTTTAAGGAGAAAGACGGAGAGAAGTAACCCTGAGTTGCACCAAGAATGTTGCCCATCCCCTCCTATCCATTGATCATTTCCATTATCTCCCATTCCCATAGTTTTCACAATTCCTGAACCCTATCATTGTGGTTAACTACTTCAAGCTTCCCCCTAATCATCTTTAACTGTTTCTCGCATCCTTCTCTGATTCTCTGTCGGGATTGGAATCAGGACTGAACATGTTTCATCCGAAGCCTGCATGTTCATATTTTAGGCTGCTAGTAAGTTTGAGAAATTCTTGGTAGCAACTTTCTTATGTCAAAGTAGCCTGCAGTCTTGTAAATTTGCTAATCTATGTTGAATGTGCCGTATTATACTTCACGTCTTACTGTTTTTTCTTGCCTTGTGAATTGGGAGAAGAATCTGATTTTTGGTTGATAATGATCGCAGCAAAGGCACCAAATTCCACCAAACTTTAGGAAGCAATTGGTTACGAAACTGCGAAAATTGGTTAATCAACAAAAGCTTGAAAAGGTGAAGAGGTCACATCTCTATCAAGTCGCTACGCCTGACGCTTCTTTAGCCATTTCATTATAAAGTGATTTTTTTGCTGCTGTGATCCTATTGCAGATCGTGAATGTTTATAAGATAATGAAGAAAGAGCCATCCCTTGAGACCAAAACACCTGCTCCTGAGGAGAATTATATCAAGCCAAGATACATACAGAATGCTGCTCCTAAAAAACCCAGTAATCATCCACTGCAAGATGCATCTGATGCTGCCACATTGAGAATTTCCGAAGCAGAAAACAAATCGTTTGTGGCTGCTGAAGCTATAACGGAAGCCGAAAGGATTTCGAAAATGGCCGAAGAGGCAGAATCGGTGCTACAATTGGCGCAAGAAATTCTAGAAAAATGTAATGTTTTTGCTCTTCTCACTTGATTGTCTGGTTATGCGATGCATGTGACTCATGGTTGCTCTGTTTTCTTTTTTGACAGGTTTGCGAGAAGAAGAGGTGGTGCTTAGGGTTTAAATGTTGCCTTAGCGGTGGGGAAAAGTTGATTCCATACAAAACGCCTGTAAATATTGGTTCTTTTTTACACCAAGTTTGCAACTTCAAATGGAAACAATTAGTTTATTTGTACCTCGTACTCTCTCTCCCCGAGTTTCCGAATTTTAATCCAAAAATTTGTATCCTTAAGGAGGTTTTGGTTGAAATTTTACAAATGGAAGAAAACAACTCCTAAAATAAGGCCAGACTCTTGAGTTTCATTACGATCTAAGAAAGTTGTTTGGGCTTTTTCTCTGCATTGTTCAGTTTTGCAGCCCACCCAACCAAACCCGCCTAAAAGATCGTTGTGGAAAGTCTCGGTCAACGACAGGGAATCGAGTACCAGAACCAAGTAATTTGGACTCCCATGGTCGTCGTGGACCAAACATAAAATCTAAACGAGATTGTTGTGAAAGAGAAGCAGTTTCAATGGGGAAACGAGGATTCAAATCACAACATTGCAGGAACATGCTTCAATAAGACAGTGGCAAAATAGTGTCAGCAAATCAATCTTCGTAAATCTGGAAAGGATGAACCTATCCATGCCAACAAAATCTTCTGTCCGAAAAGCAATCCGAAAGCCGCAGCATCACCATGCCGTGACAAAGTTGAAATTCTATTAGAATTATGAGCGTCTAATCTGATTCAGGTGTTGCTGATGCTACAAGGAAAATTAGAAAACGGCTGATACCTACTCAGCAGGGGAGAACCTTGGAACAACCCATTTCGAGATTCCATACTCCGTACTAGAGAAGCACGAGCCCAAGTTCCGATGGTCTCAACGGCTGGCGCAGGCGATAGTTGTAGAGGTAGTAATGGAGTTGCCCTTCACCTGGTCCAAACTTCAGGTCTCTTAGGAAGGACTCGTTGTGCATAACATCCAATGCATTGAAGACATCGAAGTCATTCTGCTTAGCAACGATCAACGCATCCGTCATCAACTTATCCAGCGGTGTCTTGGTCGAGACATTGTAGTACGAATATGCAGCTTTCAAAGAAGAGTAGTTCTGGCTGCCAAGGATGGAGGATGGGAGAGTGTAGAAGCTGCAGAAGTCGGTGATCTCATGAGTCTCTGGACTCTCTACCAAAAAGCTATCAACCACGTTCTCAGTAGGAAGCAGCCAGTGTTCCACATCATCTTCGTCAAAATCCGGGGCAACGGCAAACTGACCCAAGTAATTTCTCAGCAACCTTGTAACAGCAGGCACATCCCGAAGCTCCATTTTCCTGAAACCGGATGTGGTTGGTGAATCTCCAATTTTGTACAACTTAATTGTTCTGCTCATTGTCATCCTAGCACCTAGCCTTGAAAAACCAACCTCAATGAGCTTCTTGGGATTGAGGGACCTGTGCCAATACTGACAAGTAGTAATTGGAGTGGGAACTACCACGCCAGCAGTATAAGCAGCTTGCCACATATTCTCCAAATGAACCCTCCTAGTCACCTCCTTGATCATCACTGGGGCAAGCCTCTTGGACCGGAGCTTCTTGTGAACACACAAGAAATTGATCTCAGCCATCTTCACGACTTCATCGCGCACCCTAATCCTCGCGGGCACGCCCGTGATAAAAGCAACAAGCAACTTGGACTTCTTCACCCGGACCCCAATGTGCCAGTCCTTGAAATAACCCGGAGGGCGCAGAGCCCACCTGAGGAACTCCATCGAGTAGTTAAACCTGAACATGTTCTCGTCGTCCTCCACATAATTATTCTTCAGCAGATTATAAACCTCAACACAAGTCTCGTCGGAGTCCAAGTCGCAGGTGCTCCACTCGTACAGAGCCGGGAGATTGTACGGCTCTTGCTTCACATCGGACAACGGGATAGCAGGCTCGATGGCCCCCTCGGACAAACTCGGGTCCCCAACCTCCCGAAACTGGCTCACCGGCTGGGTCTCCCAAAACTTGTGCTTCTTGTCAACCGCCATCGAGTCCTGGAACCTACGGACTATAGTCTCAAGCGAGCTATCCGCATTGGCGAGCTGGCTAGCCTCGGAATCCTGATCCGACTCGTCTTTGGGAGACCCCGTGGCTGGGTTCCCATCGTTATCACCCATCTCAACTACACCAAACACAAACTACCAATCAAAATTACCAGCCTCTAAACCCTAAAACCACCGAAACATATCAAATAGAAAGAAAATGGGAAAAACCAGATCTATTCGGTAATAGGGAGTAAGAGAGGAAATTAAACTCACAGTGAGGGACGAGGAGCGGGAGCTTCGAAGATCCGGAGAATGGGTGACTTCCTCGAGGAGGAGAGGGTCTCCGTGAGATGATCCAAGGAGGGGGATTTGAGGGGTGTCTGGGAAATCGGATTGGATTGGGACTTTAAAGAGACCGCATGGCTAATTTGACCAAACACGAAGGATCCAAGGCAATTTTCCCTTTAAACTTTTTAACAAATATAAAAATATTAACCAACTCATGTATGGTCTGATGGATACGGTGTCAGTCTTTAAGCATGAGGTGGGAGGATCGAATCCCATGACCGTCTAAGATCCGAAATTGTGAAAACAATTTAAATCTCACCAAAAAAAATATATAAAAAAATATTACCGCATGTCATCTACTAAATTCGCATATTTGAACTATTTTGTGTTTAAAATCACATTTTTAATTTTATATAATTTTACATACATATTAATTTTATATGCCTATAATTTTATATGTGCATTAACTTGTCATGCTTGTTTGGCTATGTAATTAGACATCAGGCTTATTATTGGAACGACTCAGAACGGAAACAACGTTTTAAGTATTAACTTCAAATACTTATCAAAAAAATACTTATCAAAGAAAAAGTATTAACTTCAAATCAAAATACGTATCAAGTACACTGCTGCCTGGAATGGAAGTACAGTGATGCTCTCTGCATTTCTTTGCTTCCTTGTTTAAATAGAAGACTAACCAGTTTCCTATTTTTATTCAGATCCCATTGGTCGTGATCACCAATTTCCTTCAGAACAAGTACAAAAACTCGGATGTTGCGTCCTAATCTCTTTCGTTTGTCATTTGTCATCAGCAGAATGCTACTTGGTAGAAACATGCTACAGTTTGTTGTTCGGATCAAGGAAATTGGAAATAAACGTTGAAAATCTGCAACCTATGCGAAGTTAATGTAACGAGAACTCTCTACACTGCCGACAAAACCATGCAGACTAATTCAGATCCTGGCTAATGCAAAATCCTGCTGACTATAGGGTTACCATAAAAACCAGATGACAAAACCACGTGGGTCGTCTGGACGGGTAACAGGCAACAGCCCATCTTCCCAGGTGCCAGCTGGATCGATGCTCCAAACTGATTTGGGCCTTGTTTTGGGTGGTGGTGGAAAAGGCCCATCAAAGGGAGGGAGTCAGGTTCTATCCGTTGGGAGTAAAAAGCCCACGCGCCAGAGAAATCATGCTATCAAGTCAAAAAAAGTCGTTGGACCTACTAACTCTGCTGACAAGATGCTGCTCGACCCGACGGGCGATGTAATGAAATGACTCTTCTGTCTACCTCTGGAAAACTTCCTCTGATTGAAAAGCCAAGAAAGAAAGGTAGAAGTGGCGATCCATCTATAGCCAAAGATGATCCTGTAAGCCAGCATTTGATGATCTCTCCAAGACCTGAGTGTAATGTTGTCAATCTTGGGCTAATGCAAAATCCTGTAGTGGATAAGGGCAAGGCTCCTATGATGCCGGATGGAGGTCTGAAGGAAGGGAACAAAGGAAATGGTATTGTGAAGAAGGAAGCTAAGAAGAAAGGTGTGTCTTCCTCCGCAACAGAACCACGAGGAACCCTTAAAATCCAAGAAGAGCCACGGGTGGCAGGCGCCATGATTGTCCTCTCCTGGAACTGTCAAGGTCTCGGTCAGGACCTGACAGTTCGAGTCCTTAAAGGACTCTTAGCTAAACATCGACCTTCTGTGGTGTTTCTTATGGAGACTCGACAGAATATTAGTAAGTTAGAAAGGATGAGAAAGAAGGGGAACTTTAGCAATGGTTTCTACGTTGATAGAGTTGGTATTGGCGGCGGACTCGCTTTGTGGTGGAACTCTAGCATCCATCTCCAGGTGGAGGACTCAAGTAAGAATTGGATTGTTGCTACGTGCAAGGAGAGGGGGTCTTTCTCCTCTTGGAAAGGTGTTTTTCCTTATGGTGAGCCTGTTGCTTCGAATAGGCCATCTTTTTGGGAGTCTATGACTAGCTCTCATGGATCTGCTATTGATCCAGTTGTGTTTATAAGTGACTTAAATGTTTTGAGCTGTGTTGAAGACAAGTTTGACTCTCACCCTGCTACCTGGGCCCAGATCAAGCCATTGCAAGAGTTCATGGACGCATGTAATCTCCTTGATCTGAGTTTCAAAGGAAACAGATATACTTGGTGTAACAATCAAGAAGGAAGAGCTAGAACTTGGGAAAGGCTGGATAGAGCCTTGGTGAATTCTGAGTGGAGGGACTTATTCCCTCATGCTCAGGTGGTTAATGGTGAAATTTTAGGGTCCGACCATGCTTACATCATCCTGGATCTGTGTGTCAAGACTGGCCAGAGAAAGAATATCTTCAGATTCGAGGATTGGTAGACTAAGGAGGAAAAGTGCAAGAATATTATCTCCTCGAGTTGGGGTCAATTCGTTGAGGGCAGCCCGTCTTACAATTTTCATCAGCATAGCCTGATTTGTGCTAAAAATCTCCAGAAGTGGAGCACTGAGAAAGTGGGCATGAGGAAGCAGAGGATTAATCAAGCCGCAAATAAGTTGGCTAGGTTGCAAATAAACCCTCCACAATATGATCCAAATGATGAAGCAGCTAGGCTGAAGCTCGAGCTCTCTCTCCTCTATAAACAGGAGGAGATTTACTGGCATCAAAGGTCACGGGTTAACTGGCTTAACCATGGCGACCTCAATACTAAGTTCTTCCATGCCTCTGCCACTCAACGAAGACAACAAAATGAGATCGTAAAAATTAGGGGTGCTGATGGATGTTGGTTGGAAGATCAAGCCTCAATCAGGAACACTATCCAGGGCTTCTTTATGAACCTGTATACGGAGAGGCTTACTGAATCTGCTACGTCTCTCTTGGCCTGCATTCCCCACAAGATCAATGATCAGATGGCCAGGAGTCTATCTAGAGTTGTTACTGATGACGAAATCAAGGACGCAGCATTTCAAATAGGTGGTCCTCGTGCGCTGGGTCCTGATGGGCTTCCAGGTTTATTCTTCCATTCTTACTGGTAGATTGTTGGTTGTGAACTGTCAAACATGATTAAATCCTGGTTTGCTGGTGAATTGATTCCCCATAATATGAACTGGACGTATATTACCCTTATTTTCAAATCTGATAATCATGAATCGATGTCCCATTATAGGCCTATTAGTTTGTGCAATTTTACTTATAAAATATACTCTAAAGTACTTGCTAATAGGCTGAAATCTCTGATGCCATCCCTTATCTCACTTGCTCAAAATGCCTTTATCCATGATAGATGCATTCAATACAATATTTTGATGGCTAATGAAGTGTTTCACTTCCTCAGGTTGGGGAAACAGAAGCGGAAAGGCGCTATGGCAATCAAGATTGACCTCAAGAAAGCCTACGACATGATTAACTGGAATTTTTTGGAATAAGTAATGTATACACTTGGCTTTCCTTTAAAATGGATTAGATGCACTATGAGCTACATTACAAGTGTATCCTATGCTATTATGGTTAATGGTTCCCCTCTTGAGTGGTTTAATCCAATAAGAGGCATTAAGCAGGGGGATCTACTTTTCCCCTTTTTGTTCATCTTCGTAGCCGACTCTCTTCCCTATTATTTGAATATCTCTCAATCTTTGGGTACTATTAGAGGGCTACAGATTAGGAGTCCTAGTCCTGTCATTACCATTATCATATTTGCTGACGATACGTGTTACTTGGTAGTGCTAATCTCAAGGAGGCCAGTGCTTATAAAAGGCTGTTTGAGAATTTTGTTTCGAAATCTGGCCAGGAGATCAACTTTGATAAGTCAAGTGTCAGGTTTAATTCTTGCCTTGACTTGAACATTCAAATCCAGATTTTGGAGGTTTTGGGTATGAAAAGAATGGATGAAAATGACAAATACTTGAGCCTCCCATCTTTTTGGGGCCGATCTAAAAGTCAAGTTGTGTCTTACATTTATAATGCAATGTGGAATAGATCTCAAACTGGGAAGAATAAAATGTTGTCTAGTGCAGGTAGAGAAATAATGATCAAGTCTGTCTTAGCTTTCATACCTACTTATGCTATGCAATGTGTTTGCTTTCCAAAGTTCATTTGTAGAAAGCTTGATGGTTTGATGGCGAGGTTTTGGTGGTCCGGGGATGTTACCCTGGGTAAGATTCACTGGATCAGCTAGGCTAATATGACTTCTCAAAAGAAGTTGGGTCAAATGGAATTTAGGAGTATGGAGGACTTCAACCTTGCTTTGTTAGCAAAACAAGCTTGGCGGGTCCTCAAATCCCCTGATTCTATGTGTTTCAAGCTCCTTAAGAGCATATATTTTCCAAACTCAATTTTTTTGCAGGCTGCTGTGGGATCGAGGCCTTCGTGGTCTTGGTTGAGTATGATGAAAGGGTTGAATATGCTTAACCCCAGTTAATGTGGAGAATTACTGACGGTTCTCTGGTTAATGTTTGGGATGATGCGTGGATTCGGGATCATAATAACTACCGGGTCCAATCCTCCAAACCAAATGGGAGTTCCATAAGTCTGGTGTCTGATTTAATGCTTATTGATTCGGATGAGTGGGATCCCATGAACCTACAATAATTATTTTTTGAGCGTGAGATTAGTGCTATAAATCTGATCAGACCAAAGAGAAACAGGGGTCCAGATCAGCTCATCTAGTTGGGTGCTTCGACAAGAAAGTATTCCGTAAAACTTGGCTATCATTTGTTGCACACTAACAGAAATGCTCATGATTCTCCTTTCTTATCCCTTTGGTCCAGGATCTGGAAGTTGCAAATCATGCCAAAGATCAAAATGTTCTTGTGGAGAGCTACACAAAACTCGTTACCAACCGCCGTTAATCTCATGAGAAGGAACATCTCTGCTTATTCCTCCTGCCAGATTTGCCACGGGGACAATGAGGACCTTGTGTCTACACGCGAGGCTGACTTGGTATATCTCCTCCTTAGCTAACAATCCTAATGCCACTGCTTCACATCATGGCTCTTGGAAATTTTACAGGACCTGGAAAGCTCGAATAGGGAGGAGGAAGTGCAGCTGGTGGGGTTCATTTGCTGGCAAATTTGGCTTACCAGAAATGCTTTCATATTCGATAAAGTAAAGCCTAATCCCGCTGTCACATGGCGGATTGCCAAGCTTAAAGCCTTGGAATTCCAGAATGTGAGGAATGTCTCTGCTACAGCCACCATTCCCGCTGCACATTGTTGGCGCCCACCTGATGTAAACATGCTGAAAGTGAATGTGGACGCATCTTGGTGCCCACTCTCACTTGAGATGGGAATGGCCATTGCTGTTAGAGACCATGAAGGCAGCTTTCTTGACATTCGTACCACCTCCTCCAAGACTTCCATGACTGCAAAGGTGCTGTGGATTTTTTCAACTTTGTGTCTTCCAATGTTGATTGGCAATTTGAAATACTCGCCATTGAAGTGCAAACTCTACTTTTGAGTTTACCTTTGTGTAAACTTACTTTTGTTCCTAGATTAGCTAATCAAGTTGCAGATTGGTTAGCTTACAATGCTAGGATAGGCACCTCTTTGGAGCATGTTATCTCTTCTCCTCCTCGTGAACTTGACGAGCTTCTTGTGTATGACTCCAATGATTAATTTTTAAAGTACTAGCTTTTTCCCCTAAAAAAATAATTCAGATCCTGGCAATCAAGCATTAAGCCCCTAAGGTTCTTCGGATCAACAATTCAGGACAAGATTTTAGAAGGACACTGAAAAATTGAACCTCGAATTTCCTAGATAAAATATGTATTCGGTTGCTCACATTCTAGTCATGTACATCCATCCAAGCTACATAATTGCTAACAACAAATGATGCTTATGCATTGTTTCTCGTTGGCAGGTGGGGAACATGGTCTTCCTGTTCCTCTTCTGCGTTGTCAAGCAGCCCATATGCGTGCTGCTATACTACAATGACTATATAAATTGGAATGGAAATGTATTATCAAGGTAAACCAAGCATGTAGCCGCACTTACTACAATAGTTCTAAAGCCATAACAGATGGCTTGTTGCGTCTCACAACAAAATCGTCACTTCAATGGAGGCGACTGAGTTGCGCCTAATTCTGACCACGGTTTGATTATAAATAATGTCTAACTAGCAGTTCCAGTAACCCGAACCTAAACCATGGACAATATTCCTTAAACTGTTCCAAAATATTCCAGTTACGGTTCTGAGTTTTATGAAATCATCTTACCATAGAATCGTGGAACCTAATCAAAATTTAATTTTTTGGAGTTAAATTATGAATTTTTAGAAAAATTTAACCGCAGATTCAATTGTAACCTGCAGTTTTGAAAACTGCTCCGAAAGATTCCATATTTTCAGAACCGTAGTCAGGCTTAATCACTCCCCAGAAACCCATTTGGTTTCTGTATAGTCAATTTTGAAATCAGGATAGATAATTGCAAGGCGGGGGCCAGAAATTGGATCTCATCTCGTCTTAAATATAGGAAAAACTTCACTTTAATTCTGTGTAATTTAACCGTTTGATACTTACAAACTTAATAGGAAAAAACATATTAAACAGGTTCCTGAGATTTCTAAAAGATCTCACATGTAATTTTTCCCTGCCCAAAATTAAAACTACATCGTTTCATGTCCACATAGCACACTGATTTGGCAAAAAGCTTATCTCGTTGGCCCTGACTTGTCTTAGATATAAATTTCAAAACAATACCAATTTTGTTAAAATATTTCAAAGAGAAAAGTCCACTTTAGTACCCTGTGGTATCGCTCAAAATCACTTTAGTACCCTGTGGTAAAAAACTGACCAATCGAATCATACTTATTCCAATTAACATCAAAAAGGTCCTCGGGCAGCTGCCCAGAGCCGCCCGGACCCGCCCGAACGCTGCCCGGACTACGTGGCCAGCCACGTGGAGGAGGATGAGGAGGAGGAGGAGGAGAAGAGGAGGAGGACGAAGTGGAGGAGGAGGAGGAGGACGAAGTAGAGGGGGAGGAGGACGAAGTGGAGGAGGAGGAGGAGGACGAAGTGGAGGAGGAGGCGGAGGAGGAGGAGGAGGACGAAGTGGAGGAGGAGGCGGAGGAGGAGGAGGAGGACGAAGTGGAGGCAGAGGAGGAGGAGGAGGAGGAGAGGAAGAGAGGGAAGAAGATGGTTGTCCACGTGGCGCCACGTCATCAAGTTTTGGTGACGTGGCTGGCCACGTAGTCCGGGCAGCATTCGGGCGGGTCTGGGCAGCTGCTCGAGAACCTTTTTGATGTTAATTGGAATAAGTATGACTCGATTGGTCGATTTTTTACCACAGAGTACTAAAGTAATTTTGAGCGATACCACAGGGTACTAAAGTGGACTTTTCCCTATTTCAAAAGCAACATCTCCTTCCTCCAAGCAAAACGGTTTTCTCTCACCTCCCACCACAACCGTGCAATTAACAACCTTGTTCACGTCTTCTCGCTGTTTCCAAACTCAAAAAGCTTCTCTCTTTCCAGCGGTTAATAAGAATCCACAAGTACCAAACTCAACAACCCATTTGGGACTCTCAAATTGAATCCGCCATAAAAAAATGTCAATTTTAGTACTTTGTGGTATAGCTCAAAATTATTTTAGTACCATGTGGTAAAAAATTGACCAATCGAGTCATACTTATTCTAATTAACATTAAAAAGGTCCACAGACAGTTGCCCCGACCCGCCCGAACCCTGCTCGGCAATATGAAACAGCCACATCAGCCAGATCACTCCCGACTCGACACTTTCTGTGAGTGTTTTTTTTATAAAATCTTCGACGGTTTAAATCTCTCTCCACTCTCTATGGACACTCGAAACCCGAACCCGAACAACCCACCGCCTTCCATGCGGGTTCTTACCCGCCCGCCGGCGAGCCCAACTTTTCCACCAGTCGCCCTGTCGGATCCCCGCCAACCTGACGGGGTGGTGGTTGTGGGCTTCGTCTCCCGGAGCACCGAGGCGTCCTCCCAGCTCCTCCCGCCACCACCGTGCAACAACAACAACTTCCATCTCCCCCACCTCCTTGGTCGCCTCTCCTTCCTCCGCTCCTCCCGCTGCCGTTAATCGCCACCGAGGAAAGAGGGAAGAGAGAAAAAAGGCATCCCCCAGTGGGAAAGGCGAGTCTGTTATCCTCAGCTGCCTCACCGCCGGGCTCCTCCCGAACCCGAGAAGGTACAGGCATGGCTCCACCGACTCCTTCAGCATCTCTAACGCCAGCTTCACGGCGTTAACCATGGCTGCGGCTTCGTCATGGATGGCTTTACTTGCGATCTTGTAGCCTCGTTTAAGAAGCAAGCTTAGGTGGAGATGGAGTTTGCTCTTGGAATGATAAATCAGAAGAAAGGGAAGGATGGTGGGAGTGGGGTTGGATTTTTCTTCGGATGTTTGATTTTGGAAAAATGGGTTCTTCTTAATTTGTGTTCAGAAGAAGAAGAAGAAGAGAGGGGAAGGAGGGGAGAGAGAACATACACGTAGCGCCACGTCATCAACAAATGCTGATGTAGCTGTTCCACATGGCCGGGCAGGGTTCGGGCAGGTCCGGGCAGCTGCATGTTCACCTTTTTTATGTTAATTGTAATAAGTATGACTCGATTGATCAATTTTTTATCACATGATACTAAAATAATTTTGGACTATTAAAAATACTAAAGTATACTTTTTCCTAAAAAATCCAATCTTACTGCAAAATTTACATAAAAAATTCGGCCACTTCACAGCTCATCAACCAACCCAAATCAAAAAGCTTTCAACAATCAGAAAAGAGCAAGACACGAGCGAAAGTGAAGTGGAAAGGTTGTACCTTTGACCACCCACTATTACGAAATATTCTAGGACAAAAGGCATAATATAGGTTTCAAGTGGTGGAGGGAGATCGGACAATGTAAGTTTTTTTACTGAGATAATTTTTCCTTAGTTAAATTTTTTTTCCGGTTTTTGGAGCAGGTGGGAGGCGAGAGAGTGATGTTGTTTGGAGGAAAGAGAGCGTGTTTTGAAAAAATATTAATGAAGTTGGAATTAAATTAAAATTTTCTTTCAAGACATGTCAGCAATAAGGGGATAAATTTTTTTCCTAATTGGCATGCTTTCTAGATATTAAAACGACGTAGTTTTGATTTCGGATAGGAGGAGCTGCCCGTGATGGGACCCCTTTAATACGTTTTTTTACCATAGGGTTGTAAGTGTCAAACGCCAAACTAGAGGACACTAAAATGAAGTTTTTCTGAAGTATATAAATGCATCAGGTAGAAATCAAAATCATCAATGTCTAGGCCGAGCCCAGGCCCGTTTTCCATAGAGCCAACAAGGGATCATGGGCTCAGTGGGGGTGGGATTGGGTACGGAATGCCCCCATCCCAAACGGTTTGGAGTGAAGGTACGTAGAGACTTTTTTGTTAAAATGTAGAAATACAGGGATCAAAATGAAAAAAACCACACGTATCAGTATCGTAAACAGGACATGCCACTGTCGCAAACACGGAAAATACACTAGCCAATATCACATAGCGGGACATGCCGGTATCACATAACAGGGCATGTCAGTATCACATAACGAGGGATGCCAACGCGGTCCCCTTCACTCCAAACCGTTCAGAATAATTTCTTTCACTCCGTATCCAATCTAAAGTCGGCTCAGTGACATGCAGTTTGCTTAGTTTTGCGTGCTTCTTTTAGAAAATGGGACAAGGTCTTGCTTTTTTGTAATCCTATCTGTTTCCTACAAAGAAGAAAGAAACCGACTTTACGTGAATTCCCCGCCAGGTGGGCCCGGTCTAGACGTTGGTTCCGCACAAGTATGCTTAGTTGACGTCCTTGCTTATGTCATGGTCTAGCTCAGATTAGATGGGTTAAGTCGTATACCAATAATACTCATTACTGGTCCAAATCCTGCAATAATTAAAAAATCATCTTGGGTACAAAACCAACTAGTAAATATTCGGGAATGAAAGTTACAAACATCAATTCTAACATCGTATCAGAACATAATGATCTTGAAGTATATTGAAGTATTTGCATAATCTCTATTTTGTCACATATTACTAAAGTCAAAATTTTAATAAATTTTGAATAGACTTTGATTGAGGAGAATTGATTATAAATATGAAAAATTATCAATTTTTTATCTTAAATTTTTTGATTAGATATAAAGATTTTAATATGGTATCAGTGATAATTACTTCTTTGAAACACTAAGTATGTTACTAACTTAAATTTTTTAATGAAATAGGATGATCCTAACAATGTTACCAACCTCTGCAAATTCGCTTATCTCTGCTCGTGACTTGGAAAATCCTTGAAACTAAAATGCTGTCATTCTATTTCTTGCCGAACCCATTATAGTCAAATCAGCCAAAAGTTGATAATGAAGTCGAATGTCACCGTAGAAGCTGACAAAATCAGTTAAGGAAGAGGGAGACGGGTAAACGAATTGAAAATACTTGCTTCCCCATGAGCAATTCGAGACTAAACCTAATTGACCAGAGCTAACGCTAAATAATTGCCATCTAACTAACACCTATCTACAAGACAACGACGAGTACAGATAACTCCGAAAGTTACAAAATCTACTGGTTAACTAAACTTACCTACAAATCAACAATCATCTTAGTTGTGTTAAATTTTTATTAGATAATAAAAAGAGTTGGTCCAATGAAGAGTTCTTGGATTCAAGTTGTAGAGTTGTCTGTAATTACATTTCGACAATGTTCGACTTTAGATATCAATTGATTCATAGAAATACTTTATAAGAGAGATTTGACTCTAAAAAAGTAATATTTGGCTTGATCATGAATACTCAGTCAAATAATGATATTCGGATAATCAATAATATCATAAAAAAATTAGTCTACTAATATTTATTTAGATCAATTCATGAGCGATTTATTCTAATTTAATCAGTTCTCGAGTTCTGAATTCTTAAGAATATATCACTCTTAAATATTTGTTAAAAATTTTTAAAACATTTTAAAAAATTTACCGGCCTCTAACTTGATTAGTTTGTTAATCTCTTTAGCTACTGTAATCTCGCTCCAGCTACAGCCTACAAAGATCTTTCAAATATCCTCGGGATAAATACTGACGCGTGTCCTTCCAAACGAACAACTCCGGTTTCTTCTTTCTCATTCCCTATTTAACTTTTTTCTCTCCCCCCTCTCCTCTCCTCTCCATTTATCATAACACCTAAAGCAAAAGCCAACTCGTTTAAAAAAAAGAAGAAGCAAAACCCAACAAAAGAACCGGTCGGTGGTTAGAACTTAGAGAGAGAGAGAGAGAGTCAAGACTAAGTCAACCCACTTCCATAGGAATATTCCAGTAAGAAGATACCCTTCCGGTGGATGGCATCCTTGGACGACTTGGACGCGTGGATGAGCGGACGACCGGACGCTGACGCGTACGTCACAAAAGCCCTCCAGATGTCGTTCACCGACGACAGCAGGAGCAACCACACCGCCACCACCCAGATGACGTCACCTGATGTTAGTATCTTTAACTTGGTTAACTTCCCGGGCTCCGAGACTTCCGTACCGCCGAAAGCGGAACGCCACGTGGAAGTGGGGAGGCCCGCAGG
This sequence comes from Hypericum androsaemum, assembly GCA_963995505.1. Lineage (NCBI taxonomy): Eukaryota > Viridiplantae > Streptophyta > Magnoliopsida > Malpighiales > Hypericaceae > Hypericum > Hypericum androsaemum. The sequence continues at coordinate 16,615,272 of OZ023190.1, forward strand.
CGGGGTGTCGAAACGGCGGAAGCCGCGGGCGTCGAAGAAGCGGAGCCAGACGACGTTTATAGCGGCGGATCCGGCCAACTTCAGGCAGATGGTGCAGCAGGTCACCGGGGTTAGGGTGGTCGGCGGCGACTGGGGGGCCCCACCGGTTGTGGTCAAGCCAGCGCCCCAGAGGCCGCCCGGTGGACTGCCGACGCTCGACACGTCGTCGTTTCTGTTTGGTGATCATCTCCACCACGGGCCCTACCCAGTCCACGTGGCGCACCAGCAGCAAGAGGAGGGGCACGCACCCGCTGATGGGTCTATTGGGCCTGGAGGGTATAATGGTCTCGAGGCCTTCTCTGGCTTTCCCACTCTGGATTCGTGGAAAGTTATAATATGATTTTATATGGAACGATCCTAGTTTGTTCCTATTGTATCGTTTGTGGTCCTTCTTTTGGGGTTTAGGTGCTTGTAGATTTGTAAGGGGGGAGGGATATCTTGGTTCATAGTTTATGAGAACCGATGCTTTTTAGATGTAAAATCTTGCCGATTAGTTTTGTTCTGTTAAAAATCCGATACGAAGAAATTTGCCATTTGATGACCAAGATGTTTTTCAGATGTAACATCTTGATGTTTGGTTTTGTTGCGTTAGAATTTGATACGATCGCAACTTCGCGAGGGTGAGTTTACTCCAAAAATCCGTCCTCGGTTAGGATTATAGATTGCAATTCGCCTGCATGAAGTAGGAATCGCTAATAATCGCCGGTCAGTCATACGGCGGTGGATGTGTTCCCAGGCCTTGTACACATCGTTTGTCACAAGGGAGTTGACCATGCTTGAAGTCCTTACCTTAACCGCAAGGAGAGAAATGCCGAAGGTTTGTCTAGTGATTAAAGTGAAGAAATTTGGGTTTAGCCATTTAGGTGCTTGTAGCTTTGCATGAGCTTGGTTGATAGTTTATGGGAACCAATGTTTTTTAGATGTAAAATCTGGCCGTTTAGTTTTGTTGCGTTTAAATTCGATACGAAGAAATTTGCCTATTGTGCCTGACCTCACGACGACTAAGCAGTCCAGTTGGAGCCGAAATACCGAATGGTTTCGAAAACAGAAAATACTTCAAGGTTTGTGATTCATAAATGTTTCAGACTTGCCAGATGAGGAAAATGATTTGAGAAACATCTTGCACAAGAATGTAAGAACAATTTCGGCCCACACCTCATCAAGTCGGATAATTTCAATTCTCACTCTCCATATAAAGACTATCAGGAATTACAATGGCCAGTTATGACTTGTGACCCTTTCAGTCGAAGCAAGTTGGTCATGAAATTAGATACACTGAACGAAAAGAATCAACCGTTACTCAGCCAGAAATTCTCAGGAAACACAACAAAAGATGGCAGGTATTCCATTTTGAACATGGTACACGGGATTCAGCTTCTCCGGCGAGTTTGCCCATGATCGTATCACCTTGAACACAAAGCCCCGAGACACGAAGCGTCCCGGGAAAACAGCTCCAACATCATCAGCCGCCCTGCAATATCTTATCCACGCATGGAGCAACTTCAATAACATCAAGGTTCAAGGGGTTGCTTTCTCAGCTAATAATGATCTTTCTCGACGTTGTCAAAGTTTAGCGTCTCCATTCCCCTGAGGGCAGATTCAAAGGCCCTGATGTGGGAAGTATTTCTTCCTGATGATGTCCGCCTGGCATCTAATGATCCCTGAGGTGGACTCCTTTGCCCACCTGAAACCCTATTTAGTGCTCCTGAGCTTGCCTCAGTTGTGCGTGAACGTTGAGGATCAGATTCACTTCCGAGAAATACATCACGGCTGCTGGATACAGCAGCAGCATGCCTTGAGGAACCACTCGATCGACCCAGAAATGCTGAACTAGGCAACTGCAGCATTCAACAAAAGATTAGCTCCAACGTTCAAAGCAAACTACATATTTCCTTTCAACCATAACCGAATTTTCAGTTCAATCAGAAACAGGCATAGCAACAGCTCAAACATAACATTTTTCATGACCCAAAACAAGCAAGCAACTGGATGATTAATAATATAACCAATTCAACCATCCTACTCGTCTAATCATATTGATGACCGGAGCCGCATCAGTAACTTTAGTCGGAACATAGTGTTGCGCGGATAGACTACATGATGGGCTAGTTACCAGAGGATCCCTGGGAAGTGGCAAGTCATTCTGGATAGGACTCTTCTGCTTCCCATAACTTGTGGTATTTAACAGAGGGCCAGACAGTCTCCTTCGAGATGAATCCATTGTCTGACCGGAAGGGCGACCTTCTTCTCCCCCTACAGAGTTAAAAATATTATGAACCTCAAGCATGGAGCGGAAGAAACTAATCCTCCACAATCCACTTCAAAAAGAAGTGAGAATGGCAATACCCAACTGTCTGTCCACACCGGTGATAGGAGGCAATCCAGAGCTAGTTCCTATCCCAGGGGCCTAGCAAATCAAACAAGGAGAATTTACAGATGCTTCAACATAATACTGATACAAGCAAGTATGAAAAAAGGACTTACGACTCCACGAGCTGGAGGATTAGCAAGCTGGGATTGCTGGTACTTCAATATTGTCCAATCAAAGACATAATCAAACTGAAAACCTGCAATTAGGAGGTAAGCATAAGTAAAAGGAATGATGTCAGCTTCAGGCCATAATCCTGAGTGAGCAACTGAATAAGAGATAGCTGCATCCCATCCCAGCTCGAGGACACTGAGATAAGAAGTTGCTGTACCTTCGCGTATAAAGAGGTCTCGGAATAATCTTTTTAGGTATGGATAGTCTGGCTTATCATCAAACCGCAGCGAACGACAATAATGAAAATATGAGGCAAATTCTGTTGGATAACCCCGACACAAGGCCTGAAAAGATTATGTCTGTCATCAGCTATGAATCTTAGGAATATAATAATCAGAAAACAACATCAGGAAGGGAAAACTCGCCTCAATTGAAGTAGAAACTTTCTTTTCGCTGATCTTTTCATATTTCTGTTTCTTAGTTCCAGCTTTCAGACCTTGCCATGGAAGGCTAAAAAAAGAGAATGATGTCAGCACTTAAGAGGGCATTAAAAGTCCAGAGCAAGAAAGGAGGGGCAAACGATTATACCTTCCTCGTAAAAAGTACATAAGAACATAACCAAGGGATTCAAGATCATCCCGTCGACTTTGCTCTGCACCATCAAGCAAGGGAATTGGAGAGTCGATAAGATAATGCTGAGCAAAGAACCATGGGTAGGGCCAATGCAATATTGAAAGCACGTTGGAAAATAAACAAGTACATACCAATACCCAGGTGAGTGTTCATGCTTGCATATCTAGCTGTGCCAGTCAAATTTTTGTTTTCCCTATAAATACCATAACAAAATTGAGTGCAACGGTCGAAAAATCTCCATCCAAAAGATATAAGCATATAACAAAGTCTATAGCTATAAGTCGCTCAGATAATTATGGAAAGTGTTAATTAGTGGAACTATGCACCTGTATGGTATGTGTTGATGAGTGGAACTATCTCTGTATTTTTTTGCCAAACCGAAGTCAATGGCGTAAACCTGAATCCAGCAAGAAATCCTATGAAACAGTTACCAATTGGAGAAGGCTCAAGAAAATAAAGTCTGCACAATAGAAGAAAAAACCTGATTAGCGCGTCTTCCCAGGCCCATCAGAAAATTGTCCGGCTTAATATCTCGATGCAGGAATGATTTTGTGTGAACAAACTCAACACGGTTTATCTAAAATCCCAAAGAGATTAAAAAAGGACTGCTTAAGAGAGATAAAAGGCTACCACGGAAAATCGACAGGAATATCAAAGGCCTACCATCTGATCGGCCAACATAAGAACAGTTTTCAAAGAAAGCTTCCTACTACAGAAATTGAACAAGTCTTCAAGACTAGGGCCAAGCAAGTCCATCACTAAAACATTGTAGTCACCCTCAACACCGAACCATCTCACATTTGGGATCCCGGCTGCCAAAGTAAGAGATGATTAAATAGACAGCTGCTAGAGCACAAGGCAAGAGACAGAGATCACAGCACAGCGGAAAAAAAACCGAGCACTAGTTCCTGAGATTGAAACCATTGTTATTATTATCAAATTAAAGAAAGCTTCATTACTTCCTCCTTGTAGAATTCGGTATAACTTGGACTCGTAGAGCAGCTGAGGATGCTTTGTCTTGACATTTTCCTGATTATCAAGAAAGAAAATCAACTGAGACACCCAGTTCAGACTAAGAAAGGCTCTCCTAACCCATACATAATTTGCATTTAATTACAGCACAAAAGCAAAAGCAGTTCGAAAGACATGTTCAGGGCATCCAAAAATAGCAACAATGCTCACAACAAAACCGGCCAGGCATTTGACCACAGCAGGTGTGTCACCTATTGCCTATCACAACTGGCAAAAAGCAACCACGGAGACGCAAAATGACATCAAACAGGCTCTAATGCTCACTTCTCCATTGCCTCAAAAAACAACAAAGCATGTCGCAAGGACCAGTACCGTAGGCTATCCCTACCAGGTCGACACAGCATCAAAACATGATAAAGCCAGATGTCCCCAGCCTCTCCATGCCACATTCTCCCGTTCAACATTGATGCGATTTTACTCTGTCTAACCTAATTTCGAGCATCAACTCCATACCAGCTACTGAAATTCTCAACCAATCCCAATTCCATTAGACACTCCATCACCACCTCGAATAAAGATTAAAGGGAAAAATAATCAAAATCGACGACAAAAAAGGGAACTCACCAGCTTAATAGCGACTTCCTCGTTCGTCTGAATGTTAGTACCTAAAGCAACACAATTATTATTCCACAAATAAACAAGAGATTACTTCGGGCAATTAGTGACAATAACACAACAATAACAGAAAAAAATTGAAACAATTAAAATAAAAGGTTTAAGAGGACGAACCAAGATAGATCTCCCCGAACGAGCCGCTTCCGATCTTCCGGCCCAGCTGGAACTTATTGCCGACGCGCGGTTCCATCCCCAAACTCAAAATGAAACACTAAATTCCTAACAAAAAGACATCGAAACCCTAGAAACCGCCGAAACCCTAACTGGAAGAATACGAAAGAAGAAATTAGAGAACAAAAAACGAATCCCTAAGAATCAACCAACCAATGCCGAGGCCGAGAACAAAAGTAACACGACACTATTATTAAAGCAACCGAATCGAATTATGGAAAGGCTCTTTAGTTCCTTTCCTTTGTTTTCTAATTTTAATTTTATCTCGGAATAAATGAAACGGAGGGGGACAAAAGGGAATGGGGAAGGAAACGGTTTCCTTAATCTAGGGTTAGGTTAGGTATTACAGTGAGGAGGAAAGGAAAATAATGGAGTGGGTAAAATGAAGGAAAAATATTATAAATCGAAATTTTTCTTTTTTCTAAACATTAAACGGAGGCTTTCTTTCTGTTTCGCGAATTTGTGTGAGGGAAGAATATTGTGATTCTGTGGACCGAAAAAAAAAAGGCAAATTACGCTTACATCCCTGTAATTTAGTTTTTCTTCCTCTTTGGTCCTTAGGTTTCCAAAATATATGTTGTTATTCCCCGTGTTTGATTTTAGATACTCACGGGTCCCGGCCGACGTCAGCAACTTTTTTTTCATTTTTATCATTGAAATGACAAAAATACCCTTTTAAAAAAACTACTCCTCCTTCTTCAATGGCTGACCTGTAGACATCTTCATCAATTTTCAAATACCAAACCCAGAAAAATAAAAACGGCGAACAAAAACCTCAACAGGAACACTTCATCGACAACCCCAAGAAGAAGATGCCCAAGAACCCCATGTGCAACTAAACCGTAAACTCAACTAATGAACAATAGATTCAATCAACAAGACCCTAATTGGAAAACAGTTCGAAGCACAACTGACAAATTCAATTAATCGAAAAATTGTTGGATCCGGGGGTTCGAGAGTCTTTAATTAATTCTAGGATTTTTGCTTTGTCCCAAAACAGAGAACAATGAGAAGGAGAACCCAGATCTGGGGGAGCGGGAGCTGTTAAACACTTGAACTCACTTGGGCAAGTCCACCCTTTCTTTGGGCCCATTTCCGTTGAATTAGAACACCCCAAGATCTCAACTTGTAAGATCCCAGGAGAGAGAGAGAGAGATCTTGTTTCGCTGGAAAGTTTCAATCTTTGGGATGATGTCGAGCTCAATTTTGAAGTTGGTACTGGTTATAAAGTTGGGCTCTTTCAGTTTTTGGGTTGCTTTGCATTTTCTCTCGGAATGATTTGATCTGTAGTTTTAATTATTTTTTTAAATTGCTTTTTTTGCACTTGGGTTGAGTATTTGGAGCTTAGAATGAGAGAGATTATTCTTGGACTTGTTTAGTGTAGTACCATTTTGAAAGTTAGGATTGAGTTATTCTTGTTGTTTGAATGTTGAAGATGGTGTTTGAAGGTTGAAGATAATAAATTTTTATTTTTTTCTTTTAAGGGTATATGCGTAAAAAATAAAAAAAGATCGATGACGTTATTGAAGGACCTGAGAGTTTCTAAACCCAAATACGGGGGACAACAACATGAATTTTAGAAACGCAGGAATCCGAGAAGGAAGAAAACCAAACTACAAAGATGTGAGCGTAATTTGGTCTTAAAAATTAACTTTGGCGAAACTACCATATTAATAATAACATTAATAAAATTTTCTTTTTTCTTCCTAAAGATTAAACGGAGGCTTTCCTCAATTTTTCTCTTTCCCATTTCAATATATTTTAATTTTTCTCTTCCACTCCCAATTTCAGTTGATGGAATATAAAACGTCAATAATCTTACATATATGTATACAAATTTAAAATTAAAATGAGATGTCTCTGATTACAGTAAATAGTGTTTTAAATACAATTAATATAGTTTATTCTTATTATCAAGTTTTTGTATTTCTGAGCGCAATAAAATTTTAATTTCTTTGCGGTAATAGATTTTTAATTCCCACATGGTGTATATAGCGCAATAAAACAGCTGGCGTGATCTAATATTAATTAACATAAATGCATAAAATAAGTGTGTGGCCTTTTATATTAAGCTTTTGTATTAAATATCATATTCTATTTTACTTTATCTAAAGGGTGCGCACTCCTAACGCTACCAACTATCCACATTTTTAAAATAAGTGTCGTGGAATTGGGCTGGTATTTGCAATATTGCTGCAGCGGATTTGGATATTTGTAGCGAGTTCTACTCGTGATTTAATCTGGAGTTGGGAAATGGAAAAAAAATTTCTGGAAAGGCTGTTGGATCAGACCGGATTGAGTGGGGACTAAAAATTTTTTGTCCACGGGTGGGGACTATATTCTTAACCATTAGATTCATTTGAGTGTTCAATTTCTAAAATCTGATGGTCCAAAATCATCAGGGACATTATTGACTTTTTTACCCAAGTAAATACCAATTTCTAAAAATAATTATCTTCCTCTCCCTTATCAATTCAAAAATTTTGGCCCAACCTCCCACTTTGTCCTCCCACGTTTCCCTCCCACTCTTTCATTAGTTTCCTTTTCCTCTCCGTCTCCTCTTCCGTGACCGCCGCCCGTCGTTGCTCACTTTCGCCTCCGTGACCGCCACCCGTCGTTGCTCGCCTTCCCCTCCGTGACCGCCACCCGTCCGTGCTCGCTTTCCCCTCCGTGGTCGTCACTACTCAGTCACGAAAATCCCTCCGTAACGGCCACCCCTTATTCTAGCGCTCCTCTCCGTGCTCGACTGCCCCTCCGTGTCCGCCATCCCTCCGTGACCGCCACCCGTCCGGATCTCTCTCTAGTGCTCCAGTAGTCTCTTTCCTTTTTGTGGCGAGAAGCGACCCGATTGAAGGAGCAATCTTTTTCTGCGGGCTATCCAAAGGTGTAATTTTTTCCTCCAAGTTGTGTCTCTTGTTAGCAGAGATATTGGTTTTTCCTGCTTGTCGGATTAGGGTTTACAAGCATCGAATGGTCCTCGGTTGTTCATTGGTTTATGCTCTTGTGTCCTTGTCTATTTTTTAATGTTAACACGTGATTTTATCGCACTGTTCCGACATGCAAGTCTTGTCTGGAAGTTCAATGATGAAGAATTTGAAGAAGAAGCCGGAGGCTGCAGAGAAGATCATAAGAGATGACAAGGGGGAACCTCAAAAGGAAAAGGTACTAATTTTTTATTTATTTGTAGGCTGAATGATGTACAATATTATGGAAGATTTGATGTATCAATGTTTTGGGATTTCGTTTGTTTTCATCTTTTTTTTAGCTAGCTGTTGCGATATTGGTTTTTAGGTGTTTACATACTAATTTTAGATGTGTTGATAAGAGGTTGATAATTTGTTGATATTAGTTTTTAGCTGTAGTGGTATTAGCTTTTTATTGTTTGATATTGGCTTAACGATGTAATGATATTGATATTTTGGATGTTGAAATTAGTTTGACAATATATCGATATTGATTTTTAATTGTATTTATATTAGTTTGACGATGTATCGATATTGGTTGTAGACTGTATTATTATTTGTTATTTGTTGTATTGATTTTGGTTTGACTATGTGTTGAAATTAGTTATAGGTTGTATTGTTATTGGTTTGACGATGTATTGATATTAGTTTTCTGTTGTATTGATATTGGTTGACAATGCATTGATATTAGTTATAGGCTGTAATGATATTGGTTTGAAGGTTTATTGATATTTGTTTGATTTTTTTTAATTTTTTTTTAGAGTTTTGTGCTATTTTGCAAGCCCACCAAGATAATTAGTGTGAATGAGTTTTTGCATAACTAAACCTCTCGCCCGTCAAAGGAACAAAGAAGTGGGTACATACGAATGGCTGGATTTGGGTTTCTATTGGAGTTAACTGGCCTGGATCCTGATCTGATCGACTTGATGAAAGTTTTCAAAGTCTGTAAATTTCTGGAAAAAAAGTTTGTTTTATTTGATGAGCATGTCAGAAGAATGTACGATTTGAATTTTGGGAATGAAGATGTCATTTTTGAAAAATGATTGACTCCAGCAGATAGAAAAAAATTAAAGACAGAAGCTACTAAATTAGGGCTGATGCCAAGCGATGGTTATTATCTAATGTTTATCGGCTTGTTGCAGACTTATTTTGTTTGTATATACGCTCATTTTACACATTGAAATATTATTTGCTTGAGTATGTTTTGATATTGGTTTTAGTCTATTTACAAACTGGTTTGAGTATGTGTCGATGGGTTTGAGTATGTATTGTGATTGGTGTGCGTTTTGATTGATATTGGTTTTTACAATATGCCAAGTTCATAATTGGTTTATTGATTTTAGTTTTGAGATGTGGAGATATTGGTTTACAGCTGTGGAGATATTGGTTTTCAGCTGTAGAGATATTAGTTTTCAGGTCTGCTGAGATTGGTATTTAAGTGTATCGTTATTGTTTTACTTTGAGTGATATTGATAGTCCAATTTTCACATCCCGCAGGCCTAGCGATATTGGTCTTCAGCTACAGGAATATTGGTTTTTTGCTGTAGTTATATTGGTTTTCAGCTGAATTGATATTATTTTTAGTCGGTACCGATATTGGTTTTGATCTGTAGCGATATTGGTCTTCAGCTACAGGAATATTAGTTTTTTGCTATAGTGATATTGGTTTTCAGCTGAATTGATATTATTTTTAGTCGGTACCGATATTGGTTTTGATCTGTAGCGATATTGGTCCTCAGCTGCAGGAATATTAGTTTTTAGTTGTAGTGGTATTAGTTTTGAGCTGAATTGATATTAGTTTCAGTCTGTAATGATATTAGTTTTGTGATATGAAGATATTGATTTTAAGATGTACCAATATCACAAATAACATGATTTTCAAATTTAAGATAAGCTAAAAAAATTCTCGAATGTTAAGCAATAACATGATGTTAATTTTTGGACAATCTTTTGGTCTTTACAATATTCCAAGTTCAAAAATAGTTTAGTGGTTCATTCAAGTCTATGTCCATGCAAAATTTTTTTTGTATTGTTTGCTGGTTCGAGACATCAGTATGACTGGTATGTTGCTTTTGTTTTATCTTCTGATGCTTTGCCATTACTTTTTGCCGACCAACTTCATTACTGCTTTTCAATCTCTTTCTTGACTTGTTCGGATTTGCACGTTTCTTTATACATTTTCCCCATGCTTTGGATGTTGTCTGGACATCTTCACCTTGTTATGCTTGAGGCGTTGGTGTACCTTGAAATGAAAATATTTTAATGTTTAGTAAAAAGATGACAATAAATCAAGTAACGATTAACGAATTCAAGCGAGCGATGTTTACCAATATCAATAAAGCTAAAACCAATATCACTACAGCGTCAAACCAATATCATTAAAGCTACACAACAATATCAATAAAGATGAAAACCAATATTAATAACGCCTCAAAGCAACTATCACTAAACGTACAAAAAAATATCAACAAAGCTGAAAACCAGGATGAAGTTGAAAAGCTATATAAGGTCAGCCAAAAAATAATATCAAAACTGCTATAAACCAATATCACTACATCGTCAAACCAATATCACTACAGCGTCAAACCAATATCAATACAACGTCAAAACAATATAAATACAACAGAAACCAATACCACTACATCGTCAAACCAATATCACTACAGCGTCAAACCAATATGAATACAACGCCAAACTAAAATCAATACAATAGAAACTAATATCAATACAACAGAAACCATTATCAATACAGCGCCAAACTAATATCACTACAGCGTCAAACCAATATCAATACAACAGAAACCAATACCACTACATCGTCAAACCAATATCACTACATCGTCAAACCAATATCAATACAATAAAAACTAATATCAATACAACAGAAACCAATATCACTACAGCGTCAAACCAATATTACTACAGCGTCAAACCAATATCAATACAACACCAAACCAATATCAATACAACAAAACCAATATCAATACAGCGCCAAACCAATATCACTACAGCGTCAAACCAATATCAATACAACGCCAAACTAATATCAATACAACAGAAACCAATACCACTACATTGTCAAACTAATATCACTACAGCGTCAAACCAATATCAATACAACGCCAAACAAATATTAATACAACAGAAACCAATACCACTACATCGTCAAACCAATATCACTACATCGTCAGACCAATATCAATACAACAGAAATCAATATCAATACAACAGAAACCAATATCACTACAGCGTCAAACCAATATCAATACAACGCCAAACCAATATCAATTCAGCGTCAAACCAATATCAATACAACAGAAACTAATATTAATAAGGACAACCAATTTCGCTTCATCGTACATCTCAAAACAATATCAATGAAGCTGAAAAGCTATATAAGGACAGCCAAAAAATAATATCAAAACTACTATAAACCAATATCACTACATCGTCAAACTAATATCACTACAGCGTCAAACCAATATCAATATAACGCCAAACCAATATCAATATAACAGAAACTAATACCACTACATTGTCAAACCAATATCACTACATCGTCAAACCAATATCACTACAGCGTCAAACCAATATCAATACAACGCCAAACCAATATCAATACAGCGTCAAACCAATATCAATACAACAGAAACTAATATTAATAAGGACAGCCAATTTTGCTACATCGTACATCTCAAAACAATATCAATGAAGCTGAAAAGCTATATAAGGACAACCAAAAAATAATATCAAAATTGCTATAAACTAATATCACTACATCGTCAAACCAATATCACTACAGCGTCAAACCAATATCAATACAACGCCAAACCAATATCAATACAACAGAAACCAATACCACTACATCGTTAAACTAATATCACTCCATCGTCAAACTAATATCACTACATCGTAAAACCAATATCACTACAGTATCAAACTAATATCAATACAACGCCAAACCAATATCAATACAACAGAAATTAATACCACTACATCGTCAAACCAATATACTACATCGTCAAACCAATATCAATACAACATAGACCAATATTAATAAAGCGCAAAACTAATAGCACTACAGGCTAAAATCAATATCCCTGCATATTAAAACCATGCAATTGAAGCTAAAAACTAATTTCGCTACATCATACATCTCAAAACAATTTCCCTGCATCTTAAAACTAATAATTTTAAAGTTCACAGATAACATGAAAACTAAATATCAAAAAATATAGATAAAGTAAAGGATCAACCGGGGGAGGTCGACGGTGACCAGCTTCTCGGAGAACACCTGAAGCCTCCCAAAATGAGCTTGAATTCGAGTTAGACCCTGGAGGCTGAAGCAACAAACCAGCGAAGGACGGCGGGAGACGGTCCACGAAGCACCAAACAACACCGTTCAACTATGATCTAGACCAAATCTACCAGATCTGGAAAAAAGAGAAAATAAAATAAAAGGAGAAAAAGTGTGCAACTTTGGGGAAAAGAAGAGGAAGAATCCCGAAGAAGGAAGAAGAGGAGGAAGAAGAGAGGTAAGAAAGAATCCTGAAGGAGGAAGAATCCCATGGATTTTCGTTTAGGGAAAAAGTAGCTGCTTGGGTTTTTGATATTGGCGAAGAGTCCTCCTTACTGGAAGTTGAAGAGTCCTCCACGTTTATTGGTGGTTATTGTTTACCTTTTTTGAAATTTCATAATTTTTATTCCTTATATTATTTCTATTAGTTTTCCAAAATTATACATAATAAATTTATTAATACCTAGATTGCCACCATCTCTCCTTTAGTCCCCATCAAATCCTCCCCACCCCCCCCCCCCCCCCCTTTTGGATCTGTGAAGATGGTTAGGTTCCCAAGATTATTTATTGTTTATTTGCAATATCAATCTCTTTCTTGACTTGTTCGGATTTGCACGTTTCTTTATACATTTTCTCCATGTTTTCGATGTTGTCTGGACATCTTCACCTTGTTATGCTTGAGGCGTTGGTGTACCTTGAAATAAAAATATTTTAATATTTAGTAAAAAGATAACAATAAATCAAGAAACGATTAACGAATTCAAGCGAGTGATGTTTACCAATATCAATAAAGCTAAAACCAATATCACTAAAGCTACAAAACAATATCAATAAAGATGGAAATCAATATTAATAACGCCTCAAAGCAACTATCACTAAACGTACAAAAAAATATCAATAAAGCTGAAAACCAGGATGAAGCTGAAAAGCTATATAAGGACAGCCAAAAAATAATATCAAAACTGCTATAAACCAATATCACTACATCGTCAAACCAATATCACTACAGCGTTAAACCAATATCAATACAACGCCAAACTAATATAAATACAACAGAAACCAATACCACTACATCGTCAAACCAATATCACTACATCGTCAAACCAATATCAATACAACAGAAACCAATATCACTATAGCGTCAAACCAATATCAATACAACGCCAAACTAATATCAATACAACAGAAACCAATATCAATACAACAGAAACCAATATCAATACAGCGCCAAACCAATATCACTACAGCGTCAAACCAATATCAATACAACGCCAAACCAATATCAATACAACAGAAACCAATACTACTACATCGTCAAACCAATATCACTACATCGTCAAACCAATATCAATACAACAGAAACTAATATCAATACAACAGAAACTAATATCACTACAGCGTCAAACCAATATCACTACAGCGTCAAACCAATATCAATACAACGCCAAACCAATATTAATACAACAGAAACCAATACCACTACATTGTCAAACCAATATCACTACAACGTCAAACCAATATCAATACAACGCCAAACAAATATCAATACAACAGAAACCAATACCACTACATCGTCAAACCAATATCACTACATCGTTAAACCAATATCAATACAACAGAAATCAATATCACTACAGCGTCAAACCAATATCAATACAACGCCAAACCAATATCAATACAGCGTCAAACCAATATCAATATAACAGAAACCAATATTAATAAGGGCAGTCAATTTCGCTACATCGTACATCTCAAAACAATATCAATGAAGCTGAAAAGTTATATAAGGACAGCCAAAAAATAATATCAAAACTACTATAAACCAATATCACTACATCGTCAAACTAATATCACTACAGCGTCAAACCAATATCAATACAATGCCAAACCAATATCAATATGACAGAAACTAATACCACTACATTGTCAAACCAATATCACTACATCGTCAAACCAATATCACTACAGCGTCAAACTAATATCAATACAACGCCAAACCAATATCAATACAGCGTCAAACCAATATCAATACAACAGAAACTAATATTAATAAGGATAGCCAAAAAATAATATCAAAATTGCTATAAACCAATATCACTACATCGTCAAACTAATATCACTATAGCGTCAAACCAATATCAATACAACGCCAAACCAATATCAATACAACAGAAACCAATACCACTACATCGTCAAACTAATATCACTACATCGTCAAACCAATATCACTACATCGTCAAACCAATATCACTACAGCATCAAACCAATATTAATACAATGCCAAACCAATATCAATACAATAGAAACCAATAACATTACATCGTCAAACCAATATCACTACATCGTCAAACCAATATCAATACAACATAAACCAATATTAATAAAGCGCAAAACCAATAGCACTACAGGCTAAAACCAATATCCCTGCATATTAAAACCATGCAATTGAAGCTAAAAACCAATTTTGCTACATCGTACATCTCAAAACAATTTTCCTGCATCTTAAAACCAATAATTTTAAAGTTCACAGATAACAGGAAAACTAATTAACAAAAAATATAGATAAAGTAAAGGATCAACCGGGGGAGGTCGACGGTGACCAGCTTCTCGGAGAACACCGGAAGCCTTCCAAAACGAGCTTGAATTGGAGTTAGACCCTAGAGGCTGAAGAAACAAACCAGCGAAGGACGAAGGTGGCGGGAGATGGTCCATGAAGCACCAAACAACACCGTTCAACTCTGATCTAGACCAAATCTACCAGATCTGGAAAAAAGAGAAAATAAAATAAAAGGAGAAAAAGTGCACAACTTTGGGGAAAAGAAGAGGAAGAATCCCGAAGGAGGAAGAAGAGGAGGAAGAAGAGAGGTAAGGAAGAATCCCATGGATTTTCGTTTTAGGAATTTTTGTTTAGGAAAAAAGTAGCTGCTTGGGTTTTTGATATTGGTGAAGAGTCCTCCTCACTGGAAGTTGAAGAGTCCTCCACGTTTATTGGTGGTTACTGTTTACCTTTTTTGAAATTTTCATAATTTTTATTCCTGATATTATTTCTATTAGTTTTCCAAAATTATCCATAATAAATTTATTAATACCTAGATTGCCACCATCTCTCCTTTAGTCCCCATCAAATCCTCCCCCCCCCCCCCTGTTGGATCTGTGAAGATGGTTAGGTTCCCAAGATTGTTTATTGTGTCTACTCAACAATCAAGCAAAGTTGTAGCTTTCTTGTTTATTGTTTATTTGCAATATCACCCTCTTATTTTCTTGTAGCTTTCTCTCTCCCTTAGTGGAGCTTTCTCTCTCCTTTAAAAATATCTAGATATTTTTCTGTGGAGCCTTCTTTCCTCTGGTCGTCTCCGACTGCTGCTTCTCTTCGGTCATCTCCGGCTGCTGCTTCAGCTCGTTCCTGTAGCCTCGCCTCTTCGTTTGTTTAGTCCTCGCCTCGCCTCGCCTTCGCCATCCTCGTCTCGCCATCCTCATCTCGCCATCCTCATCTCGCATCCTCGATCGTCTCTGGTTGCTACTTCCTCCCCGCAGCTTCTCATTCTCGCCGCCTGCTCGTCCTCATCTCGCCCCTGCTCTCCGTCGCTCGCCTCAGCTATCTGTCATCGTTGCTTGTCTCCGGTTGCTGCTTCCTCTCTGCTGCTCCTCGTCTCGCCATCTTTGTCTCGCCAACTGCTTGCCCTCGTAGCTGGCTGCTAGTCCTCGTCGCCGTCTCTCGTCCTCATCGCCATCGCTCGCCTCACCATCGCTTGCCTCTGCTCTCCGTGTCCAGCTCCCATCTTGTCGCCGTAGCTACCCGCTCGCCTGGCCTGTTCCACGGCAGGCCTTTTGAGGTTGCCGGAGATTCCTGGGGAGGATGGTCGGCTTCTTGTTCTTCTCGTTTCTATTTTTTTTATGCTTTATGCCTCTTGTTTTTGCTTGTTTCGTGTTGTTACTTTTGCTCCCGAGCCACAGCTGTTTAGTGGTTGCTTTAGGTTGTTGCTTGTTTTATTTTTGCTTATGCTTTCTGCTTTCGCCTGGATCTGCTTTCGCCTGATCTGAGATCCTTTTGGATCTCGTTGTCTGTTCGTTCGTTGCGGGTGAAGAACTTTGTCTCTGTCAATTTACGTCGATCTTGACTCTCATCTGAGTGTATCTTGTATGCATTCAGATGCCCTCTTGGCTTTGTCTTGAGGTTATTAGCCGGAGCTTGCTTCGGCAGAACTCCACCCCGGTTGTCAGCCTTTGTGCTTTATCGATCGCCCATCGCCCCCCACCTGTGCCACCCTACTGTCATCGAACATGCATTCATTTTCTGCTGGAGTTTCTTGTCTTGTGTCTGTATCTTTCCTTGTTGTTCTATTTCTCATTTATTATATAGGCTTCGTGCCACTTTTATCCCTAAAAAAAAAAAGCAAAGTTGAGGGTTGTGGCAGACGGGTTGGTTCTGACTGGATTTGGGATCTTCGTTGGCGAAGATCTTTCTTTGTCAGGGAAGAAGACCATGTCGATCAGCTTCTCCATCAGATTGCTAGTGCGAGAATGCAATATGACATGTCTGACAAAATTACTTGGTTGCATGACATGCCTGACAAAATTACTAGGTTGCATCATGGAGATAACTTCTGCGTCAAGACATTATGTAGGAAACTAATGGAAAGTCTAATTCAGCCTACTCAACGCCAGCTAGCTCTCGCGAAGGTATGAAGCCAGATTTCCCACATGAGGGCTTTGAGCCTCCCGGATGGGAGGAGTCTGTAACATGTATATCCTATTACCTATTACGTATTAATATAATTCTTCAACTAAAAAAAGTGTCGTGGAATTGTCGCCAAGCGGGAAGTTCTAATTTTATTTTATCTATGAAGTCTGTCATGTTGAAGTATAAACTAGTGATCTTAGCATTTTTTGAGCCTCGAGTGTTTGGTCTTACTGCTGATCGTATGTGCAGGCAGCTTGGTTTTTTGGATGTGGTTAGAGTCTGTAAGGAGAAGTGGGGGCATCTGGTTATTCTCGCAAGACCCCAATATTAGCTTGATTGTATTGACTAAACATAGTAATTTTATCCATGCAGATGTTTCTGTCGGCCAACATACTTTCTTGTTGACCGCAGTCTGTGCTAGCCCGCGGCCAGCTGAGAGGCAGCTATTATGGGATCAGCTAACCATGATGGCGAGGTCTATTTCACGGCCTTAGGTTCTTAAAAAGGATTTTAATGACATTACATGCATGGCAGAGCACAGAGGAGGTCAGGTACTTTGACTAGGCAGAATTTGGCTTTTGCTCAGCATATTGATGCGCTTGGTATCGTTGATGCAGATTATATAGGCTCACCTTTTACTTGGGTTCGTGGCCGAGAGATTGGAACACGGATTTCCAAGAGGTTGGATAGGGTGTTGTGCAATGATGACTGGCGAATAGAGTGGCCAAATGATACCATCCACCACCTGTCTCGCTATGGATCAGATCATTATCTCCTCCTTCTTGCGCTATAGCCGCAGCTGATCTCTGACAGGCGGGAACGTCTCTTTCGATTCCAGGCGGCATGGTTTTTGCATGAGGATTTCTTACCCCTTGTGTCTTCGTAGTGGCACTAGCATGAGTTTGTGAGTGTGGCTTTGGAGTTCCTTACCTTAGCTCTGGTTAAATGGAATAATGAGGTATTATGTCATATTTTGGGACGAAAATCTTGATGTTTGACCAGGTTAGATGGCGTGCAGAGGGCATTGGATGTGTGCACAACAGCATGGCTACTTAGGCTGGAGGGAAGACTACAGCGTGAGCTAAATGTGATTTTGGAACATGAGTCTCTATTATGGTACCACAAATCTAGGGAGAATTGGATATTGGATGGTGATCAGAACACAAGATTCTTTCATACTTCGACTATCTTACGGAGGCAGGGGAACATAGTGCAGAGTCTTATTGGCCCTACTAGGAAACGAATATGGGATCAGGAGGTTTTGCTCTCTAGCTGTTTCCCATTTTGGGAAGCTGTATTCGAAGGAAGAGGATTTTAGTCTACCAACGTTTCCTTACCATAATGGCTTCCCCAGTTTACCGAAGGAGAGGGTGCTCGGTTTATGACTACCAGTCTCTGCCAGGGAGATCTGGGACAGACTCTTTCAGATGGCCTCATACAAAGCACCAATGGATGATGGCTATCAAGTAGTATTTTTCCCGCGGCTATGGGAAACTGTAGGGGTGTCAGTTATGAGTTACTATTCAGCTAAATCCATCGGTGCAATTAGTTTGAAAGTCAACAGAAAGAACGTTTATATCCTATCCAATTCTATATTCTCGGGAAGCCAAAGTCAGTAAAGTGATATTGTTGGGACACAGTCAAAAATTATGACATTAAAGAGGTTATCACATAAAAAAATTTTACCTTTTTTTACCAAAAAAATATTTTAACTTTATTCAAGTAACCAAAATATTATAAATAAGTTTTATTTATTTATTTAACCACATTCACTTCACCAAAAAATATATTAAGAACAACCACACGTGTTATATCGTAGAAAATTTTGATATTTTTTGAATTTCTAAATAATTTATTATGATAAAATTTTCATCCAAAAAATACTTGTAAATTAGAATAGATTTGTCTAAATTTATCTATAATGACTACATATGACTCCTAAACAATCTCCTCTCGTGTTACCATGACCGACAAAATTAGCAAAGAACTACGTCAATACAAAAAAAAATTCTAATGTCAGTAAAAAAAGTCTTCAACAATGGCTTGGGGATAAGCATAATCTCAAGATCACGCAATCTACCATATCCAATATTATTCGTCGCAATGCATAATTACTCAATATTTGTCACTTGATTTTTTGGTGAGTAACAGATGAGCTAGACTCCAACCGAACAAGATATTGTTGATGAAATTCTGAATAAATTAAATAAAAGTGCAACTAAGGTGGCTAGTGATAATAGTCACGAGATGCCTATAATTTTGGCTTATAGCGTTATTCAAATACTATACTCGATTAAGATAAATTTTTTACAACAAGATGGTGATTAGAGGATCATTTAAAGACAATTCAACAGATGAATGATGATGTAAAAGTTATCAAATAAATAAATCTAGCACAAATTATCATCTTAAAATATTTTTTAAATTTGCAAAGTATATAAAAATATATATATTTATTTTAAAATATTACTGTACGCAAAAATTGGGACCGAAATTTTACAACTAACATTTTCTGAAAAAGTATTAGTTATTGTGATAGATGGGTTATTAAATTTTAACACTCGTCCCAACTCGGACCAGAATTTTTTTATCAATTTAAAGAGGTTATCATTTTAGAGGAGATCAATTTACATATATTTTACTATAATTTTTACTAGAAATAAAAATTTGCCACAGAAGTTCTTAACATATTAAATTGTTAATTTCATAGTCCAACAATCAACTGTCCCAGTTCGCCCAGAAAGAAGAAAACAAATAAGCAATCCACAAGAGTACACAAGAGTACTCGCACTCACCAAGTGGCTCAGCAAGTGCCAGGCGTGTTTGAAATTGGAGGAGCTGGCAGCTGCAAGTGAGGTATCGACCGCCAGTAGGGACAAACAGAGACTAAGCGGTTCCGGGACCAAGGCTCCAGCCCAATATATGATAGCTCCTCTATATAAATCAATGTAATACTCATTGTAATGTGTAACAAAAAGAATGTGTGACAAAAAGTATAGTGACGCACAAGAAACTTAGTAAAAAAACTCTAGTTTGGCACTCCCCCAGACATAGCTATTATTGATGAATTTGGTCACCAAATCGTGTTCTCTTCTTTATTTCGATTCGTTCTTTTTTGATTGCTGGCCTATTATTACACCAAAGAATAAACCTCATCATTGCATACGAACATTATCAGACTATAAAATGCTGTGCATCATTACCCGTGCCTTACAATTGTTAGAAAAGAAGCAGCAAGAGATCGTAAAAGTTAATAAAACATGGATGGAAAAGTGGAGAGGGAAAGTAGCTGCTATATGAAATAGCAATGTATTTAAAAATGGACCGAGAAGCAACTCTTATTTTTTCAATTTTTTAGACTGTCCGATCTGATCGGTTACATCAAGGATTATAAAATAATAAGAAAAACGATATAAATACTATCAATATAAGTTAGTTCAGCAAGTGACTAATACTTTTACAAGAAAATCTTGTGCTAAGACTGACAAATGAAAGAACAACATTGAAAAGGTCCCAGTAAAATAGAACTCGGAATCTAAATATAGAAAAGAGACTATTAATCACGAACTGTTCCTTAGGTACAAAGTACAAACCAACCCGTAAGAAAAATGAAACTGATGGGACAAAAAATAATAAAAAAGTTAATAACAGGATTATACATAATTTCACAGGCTTAATAATTAACTAGTGCATTATTAATCAAGGGTTGAAAATGGCGAGGCCACACTTGCATTTCCATCCTTCGGGTTCATAATTGGCATATTGGACATGGACGGCTTCAGTCTCGGGAATCTGAATAGCGTCACAGGGGACGCACCCTTCACACTTGTGCTTGCAGCTCGGTGGGCTCGAGCCCAGCCTACTCAGCTCTCCCCTCATTTCTTCACTCCCATAAAAAACGCCATCCTTATTTCTCAGTTCCTACAACCATTACAGCGTTGTGAGGTCACGATTTCTCCACTATTCTTGTATCGCCAATACTAGTTTGCTAGTGTACAGTCGATCAGGCTCCATAACCCGAAATTTTTTAAGATCGATGAGTTTTCAAAACAGAAGCATAATTACCTGTCTGAAATGAGAAGCAACTTCTGTGGGGTACTGATGAAGTTGGTTATCTGTTGACCGTGAAGACGGAACAAAAATGAGAAATGCAATATCCAAAAGTCGAAATGAAGAATATATATTTTTTCAAAGCCAAGAAGAGACTTGGGAGATGAAATGTGGTTGAAAGGAAGGAAACAGAAGGAGCAAACCTGAAGTGGAGGAATAGGGTCTGCTTGTTGCAGCAGAGTACCAAGTGATGACCTGCAGAGTTGCCATTAGGAAACAGGGAGATATTCTTATCCTCATGTTTCTTCTTCCTTAGTCTTTACTCTTCAAAAAAAGATGATTATTTCTTCTCTTTTTTATTCTCTCTTTTCCCTCAGAGCCTCATATGGTTTGTGGACCAACGAACAATAATAGACTGAGGGAATTAAATATTTTTGTTATAGCAAGGACGAAGGAACCGCGTTTTCCGAGGAATTTCAAAAAAAAATGTTGCGGTATCCCGTGGTTTTTCTTTTCTATTACTGTGTGAGTAATTGTTTTTTTTGAATAATTTAAATTTTTTTTGAATAAGTAAAATTGTATTACTCCTCGAAATATTCCAAAGGTAGTTACAACTTAGATAAATATATTAAAGTAGCACCTACTAGAACAACAAAAGAGGATCCTCCTACCACACTGCTTGGTTCAAAAGTGGAAAGCCCAAATTAGGAAGTCAAATATAGAATGGGAAAAGACAATCCCACATTGAAAAATTGTACCAACTTTTCATAGTTTATAAGAAGATGTTCCTTAGTAGCTAGGAAATAAATTGACCATCTGGAAAGCCAACTCGGACCGTTGCGACACCATCTGAGCACGAGCACGGGTACGTGCGCATGGCGCATTGGACGCAGTTGCATCTCACCCTACTACAACTTGCATAAGCATTCATTAGCAATTGTAGGCTCTCTCTCCCTCTCTCAGAAAGTTCCGAATATCTGACGGTTCGCCAGAAGCTTCGAGGGTTGTTGTGCTACAACCGCGAAGTTTGAAAGTCGTCGTATCTTGGGGACGATTGCCGTAGCCCGTAAGCACTGAATACGGGGCAATCTAGTCTTACGGAGAAAGAGTCTAACTCTTGCCTCGACTTACAAGATCCTAATCAAGTACACCACCTCCTATGAACAACAATCGTAAGACGAGATTTGTGTACTTGAAGATGGTATCATCAAGCTCTGCTCAGGCACCAGTACCGACTGTCCCGGGAGCTGTCCACGCCGAAATACCGGCCAAATTCAATGGCACCGAGTTCAAGAGATGGCAACAACAGATGCTGTTTTACTTGACAATGCTCAACTTGGTTCGATTCTTCAAGGAAGAAGCTCCGAAGGTGGCAGAAAATGAGGCTGATCAACAGAAGATCAACGCCCTAGATGCATGGAGTCACATCGACTTCCTATATCGTAACTATGTCCTGAATGGATTAGACGACACCCTTTACAATATCTATGCAGGTGCCAAGACTGCGAAAGAATTGTGGGATTCTCTGGAGAAGAAGTACAAGACGGAAGATGTCGGGATGAAGAAATTCATCGTTGGAAGGTTTCTCGACTTTCAGATGATGGACTCTAAGAAGGTCATAGACCAAGTTCAGGAGCTACAGCTGATTCTACATGAGAATCACGTCAAAGGCATGCAACTCAGCGAGTCTTTCCAGGTGGCTGCTCTAATTGAGAAGCTACTTCCATGTGGAATGACTTCAAAAACTACCTCAAGTGTAAAAGGAAGGGCATAGGGCTGGAAGACCTGATCGTGAGACTGATGATCGAGGAAGACAACCGAAAGTTCGAGGTCAAGGCCAGCAGGACTAACTCCGAGGCTAAGGTACACCTCGCCGAAGGTGACACCGGCAAGAAGAGGAAGAAGCCCAGAAATAAGTAGGAGAAGTAAGAGCCAAAGTAAAAGAAGGCTAAGAAGATCAAGGACAATTACTACAACTGCGATAAGCTCGGACACATGGCAAAAGATTGTCGCCTGCCTAAGAGGGACGATCGTGAGAAGGCTAATCTGGCCGAAGACCTGTCTGAGCTAGACTTATCCGCCGTAGTATTTGAAGCCAATCTGGTAGATAATCCAAGAGAGTAGTTCGTCGACACCGAGGCAACCCGACACATCTGCTCAGACAAGGAGATGTTCTCGACCTATATCCCAATCAACGGACGAAAGTTATTTATGGGTAACTCCGTAACTTCTCCTGTAGTCGGGCTAGGCCAGGTAGTGTTGAAGCTGACCTCTGAAAAAGAGCTGACCCTCAAGGATGTGCTGCATATCCTAGACATTCGTAAGAATTTAGTATCCGCCTCACTGTTAAGCAAAGCTGGGATAAAGCTAGTATTCGAGGCCGATAGGTTTGTATTGACTAAGGCTGGTACCTTTGTAGAAAAGGGTTACCTCGAGAGGGAGCTCTTCAAGATGAATGTAATAACTGTCAAACGCGCATTTAATGGCCCTAATAAAATTGTTAATTCTTCTTACTTGGCTGAGTGTTCTAACTTATGGAATGATAGATTAGGACACATAAATTTAAGCTCTCTAAGAAAGTTAGTAAGTTTAAATTTATTGCCTAAAATAGAGTTTGACCCAAACAATAAATGTGAAGTATGTGTAGAGGCAAAAATGACCAAAGCACCTTTTCATTCAGTGGAAAGAAGTACTACACCTTTAGAGTTAATTCATACCAACATATGTGATATGAAACACGTGCAAACTGGAGGTGGAAAAAAGTATTTTATCACATTTATTGATGATTGCACAAGGTACTATTATGTACATCTCTTGAAAGGAAAAGACGAAGCTCTAGAAGCTTTCAAGAGTTATAAGAATGAGGTTAAAAATTAACTTAGCACTAAAATCAAGATGATTCGAAGTGATATAGGAGGAGAATATGTAGCTCTGTTCAAGAAATTCTATCAACAACATAGCATTATTCATCAGACAACTGCTTCATACTCACCTCAATCAAATGGCTTAGCTGAACGCAAGAATCGAACTCTCAAGGAGATGATGAGTGCTATGTTGATTAGTTCAGACTTACCCCAAAACATGTGGGGAGAAGCTGTGCTCTCAGCTAATCACATTCTAAACAAACTGCTACACAAGAAATGGGATAAAACTCCATATGAACTATGGAAAGGGAGAAAGTCTTCCTACAGTTACCTTAAAGTGTGGGGGTGCCTAGCCAAGGTAGAAATACCTCCGCCTAAAAGGGTGAGAATAGGACCCAAGACCGTTGACAGCATTTTTATCGGATATGCTTACAACAGTAGCGCCTATCGATTTCTAGTGAACAAGTCTAAAAACTCTGAAATTAACGAGGGAATGGTCATGGAATCAAGGAATGCAATATTCTTTGAGAATATCTTTCCAAACAAGGAGAGGAAAGACCCAAGCTCTAATAAAAGAGCTCATGAAGCTACTCAAGGTTCTCATCAAGTTGCTAAGGAACCTAAATGCGACAAAAGGGCCAGAACGGTCAAGTCATTTGGTTCAGATTTTCTGACGTACGTGTTAGAAAATGAACCTAGGACAATCAAAGAGGCATTATCTAGTCCAAATGCTCCTCTTTCAAAAGAAGGTATCAATAGTGAGATAGAATCTATCATGCAAAACTACACGTGGAAAATCGTGGATCTCCCACCAGGTTGTAAACCTTTAGGTTACAAGTGGATCCTTAAAAGAAAATACAAAGCTGATGGATCAATCGAATAAGTACAAAGCTCGGTTGGTAGCTAAAGGGTTCAAACAGAAGGAAGGATATGATTTCTTTGACACGTATTCGCCGGTCACAAGAATCACATCTATTAGAGTACTCATAGCTGTCACAACACTCTATAATCTCGAGATACATCAGATAGATGTAAAAATGGCTTTCCTAAATGGAGAACTGGAAGAGGAGATATATATAGAATAACCTGAAGGGTTTGTTGCCCCCCGGACAAGAACATAAGGTATGCAAGTTGGTCAAGTTACTGTACGGGCTGAAACAGGCGCCGAAACAGTGGCATGAGAAATTTGACAGAACAATGATGTCAAATGGCTTTATGATCAATGAGTGTGATAAATGTGTATACATTAAAGGCACACCTGATGCTTACGTGATTGTATGCATGTATGTTGACGACATGCTAATCATAGGAAGTAGTAATGATCTTATCGTGAAAACTAAGAACATGTTAAAGAACAACTTTGACATAAAAGATATCGGTCTAGCTGACGTTATACTAGGAATTAAAATCTCTAGGACGATGGAAGGAATTGTCTTGTCACAATCTCACTACGTTGAGAATGTACTCAAGAAATTCAAAGCTTTTGACAAACCTCCAGCTAAGACTCCGGTAGACCTAAGTCTACACTTAGCTAAAAATAGAGGGAACCCAGTATCTCAACTGAAATATGCAAAGATTATTGGGAGCCTGATATACTTAACTAATTGTACACGCCCTGATATTGCTTATTCAGTTAGCAAGCTTAGTAGATTCACAAGCAATCTAGGAACAGATCACTGGCTAGCTCTGAAAAGGGTTCTAAAATATCTAAAATATATTTTAAACTATGGCATACTGTATACGAGATATCTAGCTGTATTAGACGGATACATTGATGCGAATTAGATATCGGACACTAAAGACTCCAAATCCACTAGTGGTTATGTGTTCACCATAGGTGGAGGAGCTGTGTCATGGAAATCCTCTAAACAAATGTGCATAGCTCGATCCACCATGGAGTCAGAGTTTATAGCACTAGACAAAGCTGGAGAAGAAGCTGAATGGCTCAGAAACTTCCTAGAGGATATTCCATGTTGAAACAAGCCTGTGCCCCATGTATTGATACATTGTGATAGCATGTCTGCAATTGGGAGAGCACAAAATACAATGTACAACGGTAAGTCTCGACACATCCATAGGAGACATAACACCGTTAGGTAATTGATCTCTGGTAGTATAATTATCATTGATTATGTGAAGTCCAAGGACAATATAGCTGATCCTTTGACGAAAGGAATCAACAGAGATCAAATGTATAACACAATAAGGGGAATGGGGTTAAAACCCACACATTAAAGAACATTCATAGCGGTAACTCAACCATGATGAGTGGAGATCCCACAAACTTGATTCAATGAGACAACTAAGTTATGGATGGTTCAGATGATTATTTGAAACCCTTCCCATTCTCAGAAGCTGCCCAAGTGCGAACCTGCAGAGGTGTGGTAAGGTTAAGCGTCTACATTTTTAATGATTCCTATACCAGGAAAAGGTAGAGTATGGCAGGATACTCCTAATAGGAGATCACATATATAAATATGAAGTGAGGCCGCTTCAAATGAAAAAACACTTATGAATCCAAGATAAGATTCATGGCCGAAACAGACATAACGTGAGAACCAAAAAATATTAGAGATATCATTGTATAAATGTTATTGTCTAGGTTTACATAAAAAGGCTGACAAGTTCAAGACATCGCGTTCACTGAGCAGCAAGTAAATCTGATAACATCTTACTAGAGAAGGTTCAAAGCCGTAAGCTACCTATCTCGATGCAATGATATTTCGTCGAAACTTTTTCTAAAAAGTATCAGCATGCATTAATCATCATTCATGTAGGGGATTGTTAGATTTTTTGAATGTTAATTAAAGCAAAAAGCCCAAAAGTGGGAAACCCAATATGGAATAGGAAAAGACAATCCCACATTAGAAAGTGGCACAAACTTTTTCTAGTTTATAAGGAGATGATCATTAGTAGCTAGAAAATAAATTGACCACCTGGAAAGCCAACTCGGACCTTTGCTAGGATGGTACGTAGCACGAGCACGAGTACGAGTACGAGCACGAGCATGGCGCATTAGACGCAAATCGCAATGGGCACTTTGTGGTGCACTTGGTACTTCGCACATGCGCATTGTTGCGAGGAGCTAGAGGAGCTTTCGAGTTTTACCGAAGCTCAGAAATCACTCAGGCTACTCGGATAAAGAGGCACAAAGGGTTGGAACATCCCGGAGACTTCTAGACGGCCAAAGGGTTGCAAGATTCCTCGCAAAGGAGTGCGAACGAAGGTCTGTCCTTCCGAATGGTCACAAAATAGTGCAGAAAGGTGCTTGTGCTCAGATGCCCACCGAAGGGACACAAGTAGAGGACTGCCTGTCGAAGGGATCCAAAATGCCACCGAAGAGCCATGAGCACAGCCAGTCAGCCAGCTGGCCGAATGGATGCGCCCCTTCGGAGTGCCTGCCTTCCTCCCATCAAGCGCATATAAATAGGTCTCTCCCCCTCATTTGTATCTCACCCCACTACAACTTGCACAAGCATTCATTAGCAATTGTAGGCTCTCTCTCCCTCTCTCAGAAAGTTTCGAATATCCGACAGTTCGCCCGAAGCTTCGAGGATCGTTGTGCTACGAACTCGAAGTCCGAAAGTCGTTGTATCTTGGGGATGCTTGCCGTAACCCGTAAGCACTGAATACGGGGCAATCTCGTCTTACGGAGAAAGAGTCTAACTCTTACCTCGACTTACAAGATCCTAATCAAGTACACTACCTCCTACGAACAACAAATAGTCACCAGAGCAAATAACTAGATTGATACCCTTGTGAGGACCACAAAAATAGAGCACTCCCACACAAAAAAAGCCAAAATAATCAAGGAGGGTCATAGACCTTTAATTGATTTTTGCGGGTAGCAACACTTCGGAGACCTTCCAAAATATGTGTAGCTTTAGCATCCTAAGTCATTCCGATCTTCTCATGATCATTCCAAATATCATTTACCAGTTCAACTTGTCGGAGATCAAATATTGATTGCTCCTCAATTCCAGCCAGAATAGAAGCAAGGCTGATGTCTTCCGGAGGTTTGGGTGGTGTTTTAATTATGACTCTCTTCGGAGGAATCTTGACGAGAGCTGCCGCCTTGCTCAATCTTGAGCTCGACCTGATCGGGGTTAAAATTCTCTTATCTTTTCTGGCTGCTGATCGCTGCACCTCCGCGGTATGCTCCTTTTTCGTTTGTTGGAGAATTACGTCAATAATTTGTTGGGTGAGCTTATTCACCCAAATCTCATCTTCCAACATTGTAGAGACCTCCAAACAAAAGCCTGAGTTTCAAGCCAGTTGTAAGCCATCCTCTACGTCAACTATAGGCTCCTCCAAGTTGGAGGCCACAACTTTAGCCTCTGCCACCTCCAAGTTGCAGGATAAAAGAGCATCGACTAAATTAACCTGTTAGGCACCCTCCTCCAAATTTGCTAGATCATTTTCGGTCACCTCCTTAACAGTGACATCAACCTCTCCATCTTCCTTAGTACAAGGAGAGTGAACATTACCTGGGTTGCCACACTGTAGTTTTCCACTATCGACTGCCAATGAGCCAAAAAAATTTCTTTTGTTGGTATCCCCAAAACAACCAAATATCTCACCGGAGGTCAAAGAATCAAAGACCACCAGAGCTTGAAACTCTGATGCGATGATTGTGTGAGAAGCCCCTCCAATTTTGACCCTGAAACTCTTTGAAATTGTCACCATCAGTATAGTAGAGATGAGCAGCTGGGCAACATCTAGCCTTTTCTTGGTTCCCATTGAGTTATGAATAAGGATGAGTTCCCCTAGCGAGGAAGAATTCTATTCGAAGAACTCTAGTGTCCAGACATAGATAGGTATACCGTGTAGATTTACCCATGCACACCTGGTGTCTGATCGATATTCCTTAGCTCATGGAGCTATTGTCTTGAAGAAAGGTTGAAGGCTGCAACACCAAGCCCGCATATCAACCTCGGTTGCAAAGGTTATTAGGACTGCATCACGACCAACGATCTTCATTTGGAAGCATCTAACCCCACATCTGAATAAATCCTGGTGGATGGACCTCATCTGCTTTGGATCATGAAAGACAGCCACCACACTCTTATTAACCCAGTTCGTGAAGATGTCTTCTGGTGGGTCATGAATTAGCTCTTCCTCCGGTAAAGCCGTAGCTTGAGTTGGTTGAGAGGGAATTCTCAAGGCATCAACAAAGGACTTATTTTTCTCCGCCCAAGTACTAACTGTGCGTATAGGCTATTGCACCCTTTACGCAGACTTTAAAGGACCCCCGCACGAATTTGGAGATAGAGACAAAAACCTTTTTCTTGCCTATGATTGTTCTGCTTGTCTTGTCAATTAAAGCCTGCACATTCAGCTTCATATCCACTCGTACAAACCCAAAGCGAGAGCCTCTCTGTGACAGTTTGGCTGGCACGAAAGAATCCTCAACTCTACCAAACTTTTCAATCCACTGTCACAGAGCCCCAACATTCCAAGCAAATGGAATGTTATCAATGAACAATGTTATCCTACGAACCTCTTTTCCTTGAACTTGCTCCTTCGTTACCTGAGGATGCGCTTCATCGTCTCCTTCATCGTCGGCTTCTGCTTCGGCAGCCATATGAGAGGGCCCACCGCCGCCGCTCGCCCTTCCCGGAGGGAGGGATGTGGCGGTGGCACCCCTGGAAGAAAGAGTTAAAAACAGAGATTGAAATACAAAAATTGAGAGGATTGGAGATTAGGGTTCAAGAAAAACGATTTGGGAATTTTTTATCGAAAGAGAAAAAGGAGAGAAAAAATTAAGGGAGAAAGTACTCCACCACCTCCCCCAGGCCTTCTCTCCGGTGGAAGGCGGAAGGGAGAGGCGGCGGGAACCAGAAAGCAAGTTGAAAGAGTGTTCGATTGGGGGAGGATTAAAGGATGGGTTCAAATGGGGGAGGGTTGAACGGGGAAAACTAAAGGGAATTTGGGGGTTTTTTTTCCGGCGCGTTCCTATTCCTTGTGTGAGATATTGTATTGTAAATAGATATCGGTTCAATCGATTAATTTAATTTTGAATAAAAAATAATATGAATAGTGATATATTTCAACAATTATAAAAAAATTGATGTTGTGAGAACTGGTGTCCATGACATTTGACAACTCAATTACTTGGAATTTGGAACTGTGCCTGAGATTCTCAAAATTAAAAATTATATGAAACAGAGTTCAGCTTGGACTTGTGGTTTTCACAGTTCCGACTTTCTCTATCACAAAAGAATTGTCCATCGGAAACCTGAGCTCACTAGTGGTTATGTGTTCACCATAGGTGGAGGAGCTGTGTCATGGAAATCCTCTAAACAAATGTGCATAGATCGATCCACCATGGAGTCAGAGTTTATAGCACTAGACAAAGCTGGAGAAGAAGCTGAATGGCTCAGAAACTTCCTAGAGGATATTCCATGTTGAAACAAGCCTGTGCCCCATGTATTGATACATTTTGATAGCATGTCTGCAATTGGGAGAGCACAAAATACAATGTACAACGGTAAGTCTCGACACATCCATAGGAGACATAACACCGTTAGGTAATTGATATCTGGTAGTATAATTATCATTAATTATGTGAAGTTCAAGGACAATATAGCTGATCCTTTGACGAAAGGAATCAACAGAGATCAAATGTATAACACAATAAGGGGAATGGGGTTAAAACCCACACATTAAAGAACATTCATAGCGGTAACTCAACCATGATGAGTGGAGATCCCACAAACTTGATTCAATGAGACAACTAAGTTATGGATGGTTCAGATGATTATTTGGAACCCTTCCCATTCTCAGAAGCTGCCCAAGTGCGAACCTGCAGAGGTGTGGTAAGGTTAAGCGTCTACGTTTTTAATGATTCCTATACCAGGAAAAGGTAGAGTATGGCAGGATACTCCTAATAGGAGATCACATATATAAATGTGAAGTGAGGCCGCTTCAAATGAAAAAACACTTATGAATCCAAGATAAGATTCATGGCCGAAACAGACATAACGTGAGAACCAAAAAATATTAGAGATATCATTGTATAAATGTTATTGTCTAGGTTTACATAAAAAGGCTGACAAGTTCAAGACATCGCGTTCACTGAGCAGCAAGTAAATCTGATAACATCTTACTAGAGAAGGTTCAAAGCCGTAAGCTACCTATCTCGATGCAATGATATTTCGTCGAAACTTTTTCTAAAAAGTATCAGCATGCATTAATCATCATTCATGTAGGGGATTGTTAGATTTTTTGAATGTTAATTAAAGCAAAAAGCCCAAAAGTGGGAAACCCAATATGGAATAGGAAAAGACAATCCCACATTAAAAAGTGGCACAAACTTTTTCTAGTTTATAAGGAGATGATCATTAGTAGCTAGAAAATAAATTGACCACCTGGAAAGCCAACTCGGACCGTTGCTAGGATGGTACGTAGCACGAGCACGAGTACGAGTACGAGCACGAGCATGGCGCATTAGACGCAGATCGCAATGGGCACTTTGTAGTGCACTTGGTACTTCGCACATGCACATTGTTGCGAGGAGCTAGAGGAGCTTTCGAGTTTTACCGAAGCTCAGAAATCACTCAGGCTACTCGGATGAAGAGGCACAAAGGGCTGGAACATCCCGGAGACTTCTAGACAGCCGAAGGGTTGCAAGATTCCTCGCAAAGGAGTGCGAACGAAGGTCTGTCCTTCCGAATGGTCACAAAATAGTGCAGAAAGGTGCTTGTGCTCAGATGCCCACCGAAGGGACACAAGTAGAGGACTGCCTGTCGAAGGGATCCAAAATGCCACCGAAGAGCCATGAGCACAGCCAGTCAGCCAGCTGGCCGAATGGATGCGCCCCTTCGGAGTGCCTGCCTTCCTCCCATCAAGCGCATATAAATAGGTCTCTCCCCCTCATTTGTATCTCACCCCACTACAACTTGCACAAGCATTCATTAGCAATTGTAGGCTCTCTCTCCCTCTCTCAGAAAGTTTCGAATATCCGACAGTTCGCCCGAAGCTTCGAGGATCGTTGTGCTACGAACTCGAAGTCCGAAAGTCGTTGTATCTTGGGGATGCTTGCCGTAACCCGTAAGCACTGAATACGGGGCAATCTCGTCTTACGGAGAAAGAGTCTAACTCTTACCTCGACTTACAAGATCCTAATCAAGTACACTACCTCCTACGAACAACAAATAGTCACCAGAGCAAATAACTAGATTGATACCTTTGTGAGGACCACAAAAATAGAGCACTCCCACACAAAAAAAGCCAAAATAATCAAGGAGGGTCATAGACCTTTAATTGATTTTTGCGGGTAGCAACACTTCGGAGACCTTCCAAAATATGTGTAGCTTTAGCATCCTAAGTCATTCCGATCTTCTCATGATCATTCCAAATATCATTTACCAGTTCAACTTGTCGGAGATCAAATATTGATTGCTCCTCAATTCCAGCCAGAATAGAAGCAAGGCTGATGTCTTCCGGAGGTTTGGGTGGTGTTTTAATTATGACTCTCTTCGGAGGAATCTTGACGAGAGCTGCCGCCTTGCTCAATCTTGAGCTCGACCTGATCGGGGTTAAAATTCTCTTATCTTTTCTGGCTGCTGATCGCTGCACCTCCGCGGTATGCTCCTTTTTAGTTTGTTGGAGAATTACGTCAATAATTTGTTGGGTGAGCTTATTCACCCAAATCTCATCTTCCAACATCGTAGAGACCTCCAAACAAAAGCCTGAGTTTCAAGCCAGTTGTAAGCCATCCTCTACGTCAACTATAGGCTCCTCCAAGTTGGAGGCCACAACTTTAGCCTCTGCCACCTCCAAGTTGCAGGATAAAAGAGCATCGACTAAATTAACCTGTTAGGCACCCTCCTCCAAATTTGCTAGATCATTTTCTGTCACCTCCTTAACAGTGACATCAACCTCTCCATCTTCCTTAGTACAAGGAGAGTGAACATTACCTGGGTTGCCACACTGTAGTTTTCCACTATCGACTGCCGATGAGCCAAAAAAATTTCTTTTGTTGGTATCCCCAAAACAACCAAATATCTCACCGGAGGTCAAAGAATCAAAGACCACCAGAGCTTGAAACTCTGATGCGATGATTGTGTGAGAAGCCCCTCCAATTTTGACCCTGAAACTCTTTGAAATTGTCACCATCAGTATAGTAGAGATGAGCAGCTGGGCAACATCTAGCCTTTTCTTGGTTCCCATTGAGTTATGAATAAGGATGAGTTCCCCTAGCGAGGAAGAATTCTATTCGAAGAACTCTAGTGTCCAGACATAGATAGGTATACCGTGTAGATTTACCCATGCACACCTGGTGTCTGATCGATATTCCTTAGCTCATGGAGCTATTGTCTTGAAGAAAGGTTGAAGGCTGCAACACCAAGCCCGCATATCAACCTCGGTTGCAAAGGTTATAAGGACTGCATCACGACCAACGATCTTCATTTGGAAGCATCTAACCCCACATCTGAATAAATCCTGGTGGATGGACCTCATCTGCTTTGGATCATGAAAGACAGCCACCACACTCTTATTAACCCAGTTCGTGAAGATGTCTTCTGGTGGGTCATGAATTAGCTCTTCCTCCGGTAAAGCCGTAGCTTGAGTTGGTTGAGAGGGAATTCTCAAGGCATCAACAAAGGACTTATTTTTCTCCGCCTAAGTACTAACTGTGCGTATAGGCCATTGCACCCTTTACGCAGACTTTAAAGGACCCCCGCACGAATTTGGAGATAGAGACAAAAACCTTTTTCTTGCCTATGATTGTTCTGCTTGTCTTGTCAATTAAAGCCTGCACATTCAGCTTCATATCCACTCGTACAAACCCAAAGCGAGAGCCTCTCTGTGACAGTTTGGCTGGCACGAAAGCATCCTCAACTCTACCAAACTTTTCAATCCACTGTCACAGAGCCCCAACATTCCAAGCAAATGGAATGTTATCAATGAACAATGTTATCCTACGAACCTCTTTTCCTTGAACTTGCTCCTTCGTTACCTGAGGATGCGCTTCATCGTCTCCTTCATCGTCGGCTTCTGCTTCGGCAGCCATATGAGAGGGCCCACCGCCGCCGCTCGCCCTTCCCGGAGGGAGAGATGTGGCGGTGGCACCCCTGGAAGAAAGAGTTAAAAACAGAGATTGAAATACAAAAATTGAGAGGATTGGAGATTAGGGTTCAAGAAAATCGATTTGGGAATTTTTTCTCGAAAGAGAAAAAGGAGAGAAAAAATTAAGGGAGAAAGTACTCCACCACCTCCCCCAGGCCTTCTCTCCGGTGGAAGGCGGAAGGGAGAGGCGGCGGGAACCAGAAAGCAAGTTGAAAGAGTGTTCGATTGGGGGAGGATTAAAGGATGGGTTCAAATGGGGGAGGGTTGAACGGGGAAAACTAAAGGGAATTTGGGGGTTTTTTTTCCGGCGCGTTCCTATTCCTTGTGTGAGATATTGTATTGTAAATAGATATCGGTTCAATCGATTAATTTAATTTTGAATAAAAAATAATATGAATAGTGATATATTTCAACAATTATAAAAAAATTGATGTTGTGAGAACTGGTGTCCATGACATTTGACAACTCAATTACTTGGAATTTGGAACTGTGCCTGAGATTCTCAAAATTAAAAATTATATGAAACAGAGTTCAGCTTGGACTTGTGGTTTTCACAGTTCCGACTTTCTCTATCACAAAAGAATTGTCCATCGGAAACCTGAGCTCACAAACACTGTCATAAACAGAAGCAGCACCAGTTTCCCTTTTTCTTTTTTGGCCAGGTCCAGCTTCCCTTTTCAACGCTCTTTCTTTAGAATTAAATCTTAACAGTGACACATGAGATGGTCTAAAGTCTGCTCTTTTCTGATACTCTCCTCTCAAATCTTTTTTTTTAAG
The DNA here is from genome assembly GCA_963995505.1 of Hypericum androsaemum. NCBI lineage: Eukaryota > Viridiplantae > Streptophyta > Magnoliopsida > Malpighiales > Hypericaceae > Hypericum > Hypericum androsaemum. The sequence goes on from OZ023190.1 coordinate 16,649,950, forward strand.
AAACAGTCCTCCTCTCAAATCTCAATGAAGAACTTTGCAAGGCAACCTTTAATGGTAGGTCAGCAATTCCACGAACTTTTTTTTGAAAAATAACATTTATACCACTAATTAAACGTTGTTAAAGTTTGAATCTTGAACTTTTGTCAAATCGTCAGCGTCTTGTACCGTTAAGACAAATGTTCTTTAGAAAGAACTCTGTTTCTGATTGGTCGTTCCTCTCTTTTTAACCAAACACCAAAGATCCTAACATAATTTGTTCAATGTTTATTTCTTTTGAGTAATTACCTCTATAATATAATATTATCGAATTTTATTTAAAGTAAGAGTATTTAAATTTTTTAATTGGATTCAACTTTGGAGATGAAAAATCATGTACCTTAAAAAAGGATATATCATGCCAACCTTCAAAAAAAATATATTATGCCAATTTAAGAATTATTGTCCTTGGACCATCAATTGTTTCAGTGAATAATTTCCTTCCCGCACACAAAAAGTCAGATGGATTCAAACCGGCAGGACAAAATAAACGAAATTGCCAACTCATTTGAGATTAAAAAAATCAACGGACCAAGTTGACATAGTCAGAAGCTTACAACATTGCGACATCAACTAATTTAATAACAGGTTTAAACCCTAATAATTATAATTATTGTGTAAAAATTTAAATTTCAAAAAAATTGTGAGTTCAAATATCAGCGGAACTCATGATAAAAAAATTAAATTTGTTAAGTGAGATTTTGGCTTGAAAAAAACGTTATTAGAAAAATTACTCTCTAATTAGGGTCTAACAATATTAGAACTACTATGCTCAAATTGGACCATCATAACAATGAAATAAATAATTTAATTTCTTTCAAGCCCTCCTAAACAAAGCCAACTGAAAATTGGCAAACAGATTCACAATAATTAATTAAAGGTACAAAAATCCCAAGGTCGACTAACCAAAAAATTACTGTCAGTGAGTGAGTATGAAATGTGAATCCCTACTTCTTTATAATGCCACGTGTAATATTTCTAGACCAGAATTGAGCTCCGTGGGCTTGGGAGGCCCATAATTCTAGGGGAGAGCCTATGCTTTGGGCTAGGCCTAGGGGAAGGAATGGGCCCATAGCCGGGGAAAGGCCCACAAGCCATCCTGGGCGATAAGTTGACTTGTTCCAACGCTCTTGACTGCAGCTCCGTAGGGTAGTCCCGCACGCACCCAATCCTGGGCCCCGCCCCAGTGGTCCATGTGCGCGACAGACGGTCAGCGAGGCTGAACCCTCGAAGTCCGTCCACGTGGCCGATGGGTTTGACTTCTTCTACGAGATCAACGGCTGTGATATTGCTTGCCTCGTGAAGGGTAGAAGATGTTTCCGTGTTTAATTCCGTTGGTGGTGAAGCATCGGATGGAATTGTACTCGGCTGGGAATTTACTTTTTTGCCCTCGTCGCCAAACGTGTAACAATCCTCGTCCATTGCACACGTCTGCACAGGGGAAAAAATGAGAGTAACACTAATTAGGTTGAAATTAAGAGATTGGACAACTAATTTAAATTTGAGGTAATATAATATGCTATTATTTTTTTTATTATCAACATTATTTTTGTATAAAATTTGAGCTATTAAAAATGTATAATTAATTAACTGATGAGAAGAACAAACCTTTACATTGGTGAGATCCACTTGGTTCTCCTCCAGGAAAGCGATGAATTCTTTGAAATGTTCTTCCGTTGGGTGATAGTGCCCGCTATAAGGCCAAACAGCCTACATAAGTTAAGTAATAAGTCAAGCCAAAGTTCATCCCGCAAGAACTCGTAAATACATTCGTGTTAAAATTTTGAGTGTGAATGATTTTATATGGTTCGAACATAACATACAATAAGGTAGAGTAGAAGTAAAAATAAAATGTACCTTGAGCACTCCGCCGTGGGCCACCAATCGACCGGCGGCGGTGGTTGCCCCGCCGGCTAGGAAGGAGGAGTGTTGGAACTTTCCTTTCTTCTTCTGTCCCACGTACAAAGCCCTTGTTGTGCTAAGCACAAATATCCACTTGGAACCTTCGATTGTATTTACAGGCTCCCTACTTTGCCTATACACTAGCTTCCCACTTTTGATTACTACTTCGTAAACTTTCCTCTCTTTCTGCGATATAAAGTAACACACGAAGTGTCGTGTTAATACGATACGAAAAGTCCGAACTGACAAATTCGAGTTTAAATTAATGATTACGAAGGGATGGTTACTTACCGGTCCAAGATATTCGATGCACTGTCGATGTAGGACACTCCTGGGGCATTTCTCTAGGATTACGTCCTTTCCACTTCCGACATCCAACCTTTTTTATTTGGACCAAACAAAATAGAAAAGTATTAACAAAATGTTGGAATCCAATTCCATATGTAAACAGCCGCTTTTATCAACTCTTTGACAAAGTTGCAACATGAACTAATTAATTATTGTCCTGTTTCCCAATGCAACTCCACAATAATGAACTAATAAATGGTCTACGTATGTGTGAAACGGATTGGTCAACGTCGTTTTCGTCAAGCACGTGTTCTTTTATCCGTAAACTTTGTGTTGGGATTTGGGAAAATGGCTTACCAGTAGAAGAAAGGCTCATGGCTTTCACTTCTAAACCAGACATCATAGTACATGTGCAAATTGTGGCCGTACCGATGGCGTGGATCAATCTGCAGGAAACCAAAAAATATTTAATGAGACCATTCTAGAACGTTGAGAATAACAACGAAGAGCACGAGATTAACTCGTTTTGGTAAAGAACTTACGGCTTCTAGCCAGTGTTGCAGGGCCAATTTCTGAGCCTTCTCATGCTTTAACAGGCCTTTTCCTACCTGAAAATTTAATAAAAATGGACGAGAGCGTCTCAATTTCACTGAAAAGGAATTTGAAACCCAAACAGAGCAAGAGAAAGATGTAATTTTATGAAGCTGTGGGGATGTACCTTAGCGGCTCTACTCCCAGCCCTCGCCCACTTAGAAAGAGCAGTCTCGGGCTTCTCATCGTCAAAGAAATAAACAGAATTCTTCTTCAGAGCAGCAAAATCTAATTCTTTCCACCTGCAAATTTGCACCAAATGTTAAGATTTAGGACAGGGAAAAGAAAAAAAATCCAACCCTTTAAAGTTCAGACAATAGAGACTAATTCGGTTTCAAACACTAATACTAACCAGAGTTCCTCGACCACAACGGCGCAATCGGCGAGGTTCCTTCTTGTTCGGTAGCTCTTGTAAACTTTCTGAAGCCTAACCGCTGCATCATCGAGCTCATTCACCAGTCTAGGCGAGAAAAACGTTATCTCGCTTGGAGGCTCGGGGAGGGAAATCGGAGAGACCGGGTGCTTATAACCATTGTTCCCTACGGAATGATCCGAGCTTATGGGGTCTTGAAGCTGCCATTGCTTAAACGACAAGGTCTTGTCTAGCTTCACGTTCTCCGGTCTGCAGTCCCTCAGGTTTATCGAGTTCTTCCTGGCCAATCCCGACTCGCTCCTTCTCACCAACACCGAGTTGGTCATCTCCTAACGTCGTATACTGTCTTGTCTTGAGATTACTTGTTCGAATTAATTACCTGAACACAGAGGTAAAAGCTTGTGGTTACAGCGAGTTTGCCGGATAAATTGTTTATACATTATCACCCGACTGCGTGGTCAAAGCTTCATTGGAACATAATTGAAATTAAAGCAATCCGAACGAGTCTACCCGAACCTTTTTTTGACTAGAGAACAAGTTACGCAATTAGTACTCTAGTTTCAACTACTTAGACCGCTAAGGTTGAAAATGCAACAATTTTTTTAAGGTGGCCAAGACCACTTGATCTTACTTATGAGCCAAGTAATTACTATTAGGCTGGTTGAAATCTGAATTAACCGACCCGGACGACCAGCTAATTGAAAACCTAAATCAATATGACTTGAACTAGTTAAAGTAGATCCCCATGAGGCTAAACCAAGACCATTGTATATCTTTGTTCCTTTAAAAATTTACGCATCTTGAGCTAATTTACCTGAAATCTGATCAGCAGCAGCTTCAAATGGGTGTCCCTAGATTTAGGGAGAGAAGAATATATTTGGTGAAGATAGAGGAAGGAATGTGATTTTCCTTTTGTTAGTTTACAGAGGAAGAAGACATGACCCCTTCTTGGTGTATATATAGACATAAGAATATACAGAGGAAATAAGCTGAAGTCAACTTCTACGTCGCAGTGCACCAACAACAACGTAGGCGCTGTCGTGGAATTCCCGCGCAGCTGGAATTCAACTCCTTTTGTTTTGAACGTGGAAACCCTTTTCTTTTTTCTTGTAACGCGAAGAATAAACTAGATGGTTTTTTTCCTTCTTGTGATGGAGAAGTTTGATGGGTTCAAAGCTAAGAAACTTTGAAAAAAACTTTTTCTATATTTATTGTTTTGGTATTATATGCTTTATATAATATTTGTATACTCTTATGATTGATCAAGTATGTACCCAAATTTTGGGGCTATCACTTTAGCAGTTAAAAAGACATATGAAACGGGAGATTATAGAGGGAGAAATATATACGCGGTCAAAGTAAGCAATCTTTGGTATGTCTCAAAATACCGTCGGAGTATATTTATGGGAAGATATTTTCTTATTCTTTAGACATAGATCCAACACTTCATTATTGAAGAATCTAAATTTCTTAATACTTGTATAATTGTTTCACACAAGTATTATCAATTATTACTCATAAAAAAAATCTGCGGAGTCTATTTAAGACAGTCAACTTAAACCATAGTTATTGCGGTCTCCATGTAGACAGAGAGGGGCCAATGGCATTATAGTGACTATCCATCCATTGGGTCTTGATGTGGATTTGGTCGTACCTCATCGCATGTACACGGTTGGCTTTTTAATTTCAATTTTAGAATTAGTGGTCTCCCAGTCTTTTTCTGTTTTTTTTCATTGGAAAACGACTTTTCGTGGATTAGGTAACCCTTGTAGTTTCTTCTGTGATTAATTTATGGTCGTTTTTCACCCTCCAGTGGTTCCCCATTAACATGTTCCAAGTGTTCATAATTTTTCGTACCTTCTAAAGGAGGCTCGATTCATTGCTATGGGTCTCTAGCAGCAATGTCCAAAGCGTAAAATGCGATGATAAACTTATAATATTATAAATTATATATGAGTAACTTTGAAAATTTATATTTCAATAACCCATGCACGTCAAGGGCAAACTTGATATATCGCATATTACATAAGGACAATTTTTGAAAATTTGGTATTTAAAATATGTTGTACCAATGTATGCCACATGGCATACTATTATATATGCTGCATGGTTTACCATTGACTAATGTATTGTATACCAATGTATGTCGCATGTTGCATTATTGTCTAACGTCGAAGTATGAGTATACCATTGTGTAAGGCATGATCTACCAATGTATAAAATAATTGTATCATTGTATGTCGCATTATATACCTGTATATGCCGCATGGTGCACCCGTATATGCTGCATGGTGTACTAATATATGCTGCATTGTATACCATTATATATTGTTGTGTTGTACTATTTCTTTTGGGGTTAAATATCGAAAATGTCAATGTATTTACCCTAGTGAATCCCAACCATATGATCAAACTCACGCGCATCTTTCCCTCATCCAACGATCCAGAACACATCTCGAATGGTGATGCTCACTCTATTAGTGACAGGACCCAATCCAACTTCTTTCTAGAGATATTTACGTAATTTTCAAGTTGTATCATTTATTCTTTTATTTGTATGTTTAGAGTTAATATGGGTTTGGATTGAACTGAATGACACACACTGGCTTTTTTTGTAAAAAAGTTAAAATATATGGACAAAAATAAAAAAAAGCCCGTGCGGCAGGGTATCAACGACATGTCATTATCGATAACTAGTCATGTCATTGTCGGAACACGCAGACCATTATCAATAAATGGGCATGCCAGTGTTATAACCGGGGCATGCCATTATTAAAAATGGAGCATGCCGTTATGAGTCATTCAATCCAAACGGTCTGAAATGATCCCTTCACTCCATACTCAATCCACGTTAATATACATCCATTTATAAAGTCAACGTATAAACTTATAATCCTAAGTTATAATACGAATTAAATCTTACCATGAATTAGTGCCTTTTTACTGTATAAATTACTAAATTAGTAATCAATAATCTAAATTTAACCTTGTCAATACCTAATAGTTAGTGAATAGTATTTTAGTCGACTAATTAGAAACCGTATTTATTTTAATAAATAATTACGAAGACATATGATCGGCATCAAACTTGGGAACACAAACTTTATTTATGATTAATTAAATGGGATTGTAATTTATAAGCACCAAAATATTATCGAGAATCTCATAGCGCGTAGCATTAGCAAAATCCGAAGTGGGTAGGTGGGTGGGTGTTCGCTACTGTTGTTTTGGGGACTTGGTATATTCGCTTTGCACTTTCACGAGGAGCTGACCAATCGCTATTTTTATTATAAATATTTGTTGCTTTCTTTTTTCCTTCAGATAAACATTTTCTGTGTGAATATGAGGTATTAACATTCAGCATTTTTATTAGCGATTTTTTTAACTATGTATTTGCCTTTCATAGAATTTAAATTAAAAAATATATTTAAAAATTGAATATCTTATTACTCGGAATAACTCCCGAATGAATGTTTTGCTTCCTTTGGACGCGGAAAAACCCTCCACCACGAACATTAAAAAAGTGCACCGGTCAAATTCAAGATTTCACCAATCTCAAGTCACTAATTTGTTCTGATTTGAACCAGTTAGTTGGATCATGTCAGGGCAAATATTTGCGTTGTCTTATTTTGGCCCATGCATTTTTATTTGTCTTTATTATCTGTTGTTTTTTTAATATTATAGTTGTTAGATTTTCCTTATCCAACTCAAATTTGTAGGGCAAATACTTAAGTGAATTTTCTGCAATTAAAAATTAAAACACTATTCTTGTACTAAAAAATATGAAATTTTTAACATGTGTCATTAAATAAGATACATCGATTCAAAATTTGTACGAAATTTGACTTTACTAACATGCGATGAAATGAGGTCGTGCGAGTAAAGCAATAGTCACAGGTTTATCCCACTCTCATACCACATCAAATTCTTGGAGCTGATGTTCTTCTTCATATATTTATAATGCATGAGTAATCTGGATGTATAAAATTATACCTACTCTAGATAGTTATATTTGGTCAATCCGATTAATTTGATATTCTACTACCAGCTAGGGTACGTGCAACCATTAAACAAAAATTGACTTTCTTTGGGGAACGAAGATGGAATTTGGTTATAAATTTATGGTATAATTTTTCGAGGTCCTCGCATCAATGTTTTTGCTTGCGCATGAAATGCAAATTTTGGTCAGGTTAATGAAACAGTATTCAAGACTTCAAAGTACTTCAAACAATAAAAAAGGCTCAATATTGCGATTTATATAATGGTTTACCCGATATGGAAAAACTTCGATTTGTAAAATACGGTACCGATTTTGACGGGCGTTGATTTCGGAAAATTGCGTTGAATAATTCGGATGGGCATTAACTTTTTAGCACCATATCCCGTACGAGGACAAGATGGTGCATCCAACGAATTTTATGGTTTTAATATTAAATACTAATACAGACTAAGTTATTGTAAATTAACCAACTCCATTTAATTTTTTATAAGTAAATTATAATATTCCACAAGTAAAATCTTCCAAGAAAGATTACGTCACCGGACCATCCCTTAGACACTAGATAACTGTTATCAATATGCAACGCACTCATAAGCACTATCCAGATACAGACACCCAAGTATCTCCAAAAATAAACCAAACCAAAAGAGTTCAAGGGTCGTGAGAAGAAAAGATTCCAATATACACCAAACGAAAGGCATACCAAACCAAGCTACCTCGCAGGGAATCACAATTACGGAGATTCGAAAGACCAAAATTGGTCTGAACAACAGGCCGCGTCCCGAATCGCATGGAGTGTTTTCGAGGTGTTTTCCTCCCACGATAAACCCATCGCAATCGCAAGACATCACGTCTCAGCAAAAATTTTCCACTTGAAGAGCAATATCTTGCACCTCCATACCAACTATGAGCGAGCCATGGTCTAACCTTGTTTTTTAGGCCATATAATATCCAAAACACTCATTAGGTCCATTGATATAAATATGAGTCGTGAAGGATACCAGTGGCAAAATTTGCCCAATTTTAGAGAAAAATTTAATTAAAATAAACTAATTCATTGTCATTTAATCTAGATAAATGATTTTGGATTTTTTTTTCAACATGTATTGGAAAGTAAAAAGAAATTGTTATTTATATTTTTTTATTATCCCAATTGTGTTATCTGTAGTTTTTTGTGACCGCAAAAAATTACTCCCGTGGAAGGTCTGGTCTGCCTCTGGCGAGCACTGAATTTAATATTGTTGACTTTTGTCTTACTTCAGCTAAACAACCAGTCAAATTTAGCCATATACGTATTAATTACTTGAAACTCAGTAATATCTCACTCAAACATTATGCTCAACTCCCATAATATCTTTCTTTAAAAAAAATCCCATAATATCCCACTCAGTAATATCTACCACACCACAACTTAAATTAGCCGGTAAACATATTATTATAATATATCTTGAGTTCAATTCCCATAATATCTCAGCTCAACTTAAATTAGTTAACTTAATTAATATTCGGATACAAATTAATTTGGGAAAGAAATACAATAAACATAGAGATATGGGAAAGCAATGACAATATCTACGGCGTTAACGAAATTTCGAATGAGTTAAACTTATGTTTTATTAAATCAAGTTTTTCCGAAATACTAGAATTTAAACCGTTGTGACTACATCAATAAAATTTTTAACACATTTTAAAATTTTCATTCAATTCCTACATAAATTAGTCAGTATAATAGATATTTGCCGAAAATTTACTTTTTTTTTGTGGAAACCAAAAATTTACTTTCCGCAATTGTCGATGCGTGATACGACGCGATGCAGTGAACCGTTCAAAACAAAATCTTGAAGTGCATCTGTCAAAATTAAAGAACTTTTTGTGGAGACCCAGACTCAGTCTCCGCTGACACCCGCCCACGACTTTTTAAAGGACCCGAATTGCACCAAATAGCAAGCAAATCAGAAATCTCATAACCAACTATCAATTATCAGTTATCAGTGAGGATATTTTTTTTTGGAAAAGTAGAATTGTATTAATCTTGGTTTTATATACAAGTAAGAAAAAGGTAGTATTCCCTCACAAAAAAGTGAGAAGAATACCATCAGTCACTGTACTACCCGCTTCAAAAAGAGCTGAGGAAAAGAACAACCAAAACTAAACTAAGCTAATGCGAAGTTTTCCGCCGCAATAAGCCCACAAAGGTATTGCCGTGCAAAACTTCCGAAATCTACCCAAAAGAGGCTAATGCCCACCAAGCAACGAGGCCTAAAGAGAGTCTGCGCATCAACCCAAGACCACCCAAAACAGCCAAAAGTCATGATGTTTTGGAGAACCATGAGTAAATCTTGCTTGCAAAAGATATCCCTTGAACCCGTCCAATTTTGCCACTCCATTGCATTCCTAAGAACATCAGCAATAAGTGTACCAAAGTCGGGGGAAGCACCTTGGAAAATCACATGATTCCTTAGGATCCAAATACACCAAAAGATAGAGGCAAAGATGGTATACCAGATCTTGCCATTAGCCTCACCATTACACACTAAGCCCATCCATGCCGGTAAAAATATTTTCAGACTTTCAACAGGGACCCAATCAAGACCTGCCAATCTAATGAAGTAGTTCCAGACTCTGGAAGCAAAAGTGCAGCTTAAGAACAAATGGTTGCAGTTTCGTAATGAGGCTGAGCCAGAGCGACGTCGGTGCACAGTACACAACCCGAGGCTGGCTGAGTTAACAACCCTAGACGAAACAGATTGGCCCTAGTCGCGATTCTGTCCTGCAAGGCCTGCCAAAAGAAGCAGGAGATCTTGAAAGGAATGAAAGCAGTTCGATCTTTACGTATGACCTCAGGCAAGATGAATTGATATCTGACAAAAGCCTGAGAATAAAGACTCTTAACCGAGAAGGTGCCCGAAGTGTAAAAAGCCCATTTAAAGGTGTCACTTCCTGAAATCCGAGGGGAGAAGCCATTGATCACTTGCAGCAGCGAATGAACACCAGGTAACTCTCAATCCCGAAGCGACCTCCAATTCAGACTCCAGGTTCACGAACCTTGAAGGTAAGACCCGCATTCTGCAACAAAAGCTCCCTTATGCATAGAAACAGAGAAGAGCAGGGGAGAACTTGTCCTTTAACGCTTGATCACATGCCCAAACGTCATCCCAAAATCTGGTCTCCTTCCCTTAAACTCACATGGAGCACCCCTCCCTTAACTTCGAAGGAATCGAGGAGTTGTCCAGGGAGGACTTGACAATGGTCTCTCAAACTCCACTCTTGTTAGCATTGTATGAAATCTTAGAGAGTGAGAAAGGCCGATTGTGACTAGACCTGGCGGTATGCAAGCAACTCACCAACTTGGTCCAAAGCATCTCTGCAGAAGAGACAAACTGAAAAATCTATTTTGACAAGAGCACATCATTCTTGAGGTCAATTCTTGAAATGCCAAGCCCTCCATTTTCGATTGGTGAGGATGTTGCTTAAGTTTAGCCAGAAGTTTGATTTTTTGTGAACGCAGCAGTATTTAATATTTGTCAGGAAAATTTTGCCATATTTTAAATTTCTACCTGAATTAAACTTGAATTTGTCTACTTAGTCAACCGATTACGGGTGGTAAAAAAAATCAGAAATCTCATTAAAAAGACGGCAACGGTCAAACCGCAAAATTCACACTCGAGGATCCAGCTCTAGTGCGTAGTGGCTACATTCGACCGACCAAGATTCGGAGTAAGAGTGGGTCTAGAACAGTACGACACTCGAGAATGCTCCGAAACAAGGGAGAAGTTAGACTTAGGTTAGCTGATGGATGTCAAATTAATTTAATTAGAATTTCTAAGTCTGAGAACGTAACTGTTTTAAAAATTGGAAAGAATAATTTTGATACTATTTTAAGTTTTATTCAGAATAAACATAAATTATTCGAAATATTAGTGATTGTCTGACAAAAAATTGGATAAATTTAGAGAAGTTAGATTTTTTTTGGGTTGGTCGGTGTAATACTCGATATTGGATCATAATTTTAAGATATTTATTTGGTTAAAATCAATTTTATTATCTAGTTGTTTCGTGATTTGACTCGATATTATATTGAGGTTTTACATTTTTTGATCATGTGATATATGTTTTGTCTGACTCACAACCAAATAACACTATTTAATCTTAGTTATTTGAGTTATTACGTGTGTCATATAACGTCATTAATTTTACCCTACATGTCATGTCACCATATTAATTTCATATACACGGCATGCCGTTTGTATCCGATCTAGACATCGTCGATCCATATTATATTTCAAATACTACCGAGTATGTTCTTTTTTTTCAAATTAGTGAAGTGATATGATACATAGATCAATTAGTAACATTGTATGACAGGTGGATAAAATTAATAATGTAAAAAAATATACAAGACAATTTAAATAACTGAAATTAACGAATATCACTTGATTGTTAGTAATATAAAACCTCTTGATTCTATTTCACACCTTTCAAAAAATAACTCTTTCAGGTGGTCAGCAAATTTAAAACACAAGACAAAAGCGCATCAAAGTGCGAAGTAGACGTTAACCTATTTAAATGTACGGCTCCCCGTGATAAATTATTCGTCATTGCATCATAAATTTAATGCATAGGGACCGATGATCCTAGTTGGTTTTATTAAAGATGGCCCATTTTAGAGACGCTAGTTGGTTTTCAGAAACTAGATTTTGACACCTAATTAATGCATAGAGATTGTTCGATAAATATAATAACAGGGATTTTAAAGACTAAATAGTTTTAGGGTTGAAAGCTTCCCGGCGCCGCCTTTCCGGTTCTGGCGGCGATCAACGTTTGCAAACGTCCGGTCCCTATAGAAATTGCCTTTTATGAAATGTTTGATAATCAAACTTGACGAGCATATTCAACGGCGATCGGAGTCGTCAAACGTTCACTTTTCCGTGCTCGGCCGTTCAACTTTGAAAATCGTGTCATCCCATTTATTATTATTTTTTTCATTTTCTCTTTAAGTTTTTCCATAAAAGGAAATAAGTATCGGTTAATTTGTGAATGATGGTTAAGTATAGTAAATTATGTTAGATCTGTCTAATCTAAAAATTATATTTGTGTTGGGAGCGCTGCAAATAACTTCTCAATTTGTACATGTAAATCTTTAAACTTAACAAAGATGAATCTTCAAATTTTGGTCAATTCCTGTATTGTTCGCATCCATTTTACAATGATTAATCAGAACGAACAACATCCGGTTCTAATTCTCATAGTGTTGTCTGCTCCAAAAATCAATTATTACGAAAGGTTATTATTTAATATTAGCGAAGTAGTGAATGAAACATATATTTAGTGACTAATATCAAAAATTGGATAGAGTGATGATGGGCAGGTTAAGAGTTAGGACAAAGTCTCATTTATAATTAATTCTATGAGTAGCCTTATATACTCATCACCAATACATCACATAATTCATCACGGGAGCTTTTGCTGATAGAGCTATATTTGTATTAGAGATTATAAACTGAAACAGAATAAAGATAATGTATTTGCAAGAATGATAGACCATACAGTAGCTATCATCTCCTTCTCTTTATAGGATTCCACACTTTGAAACTTTAAGTTCATAATGATATCATGTTTATTTTTGGGGCTCCAGAGAAACAAATCTTGATCAAACCATCTAATAATACAAAAGAATTATACATCTCTAAAATATTATATAAAAATACTAAAAATAGAGCCATTGTGATACTCATCAAGGGTGTAGTTCCCCATCCCGAAACTATTTTACCATATTTTATATGGATCCATATAAATCATATTCAGAGTTATATCATCACACGAACTTAGATCAAACAGACTCAACCCGTAAGGTAGGAAATTTCCCCCGATAGGAGAACATCCCGGGGAAAAATTTCCTACCATGGGCTTTAATAACATAACATGAAAAACGAAGTCGGGTTAGGATTAAACACTTGGGTCTAAGCCCAATTTAAAGTTCAATAACTCAGGCCCAAAAACACTTCGAGTTTTTTAACGTCCTACCACGTTGTCCAAAGCTGGCAAATTCCTCGTACCCGCCACGATTGTCCCTCCCACTTTTCTCCCAATTCTCAACTCCCTCCCCTTCTCATCTCCCAAATTCTCAGGCCACCATCAAGAATGGCCGATTCAGGTTTCAAAAATTTCACTCCCCGTTTTTCCATATATATTTTCGTGGTCTCGTTTTCATCCCTTTTTTTCCATTTTTTTTACCGTTGGGTGCGCAGGTAAAGACAACGTCGAAGGGAATAATGGTGTGACGGAGAGGGCGAAGGAGACGCATGGAAGGCGAGACGACATTGGCGCGGAGACCCGATTGGACGAGGCGAAGGCCTCGAACGTGTTCGAGCGTGCGAAGGAGGAGATTCAGGCTTTGGTTGATGTCGTTCATACCCACGGAAGGGAGAGAGACCACCCTCATCCCGATTCTGCGAAAAGGTTTCATCTTTGGTCTCTGCTCTGTCTGATCCCATCTGGGTTTTGTGTGTCACGATTGGGGTGGATTGTTTGTTGGGTTTGTTTGCTTATTGCGGTTGCTTTGGGATTGGTCCTTTTCAGGGATCAAACTGCAAAGGAAGAACCTAGATTGGAGAGAGCAGGTACCTTTTTTGTGTTTTACCAGTTTCTGAGTGTTCAATTTTCCTATGTTTTTGTGTTATTGGATTGTTTGCTTCAGAGGGTTTGATGATGTTTTCCGATTCGCGTTCATTTTAACATGGTATCATAATGAGTTTTGATCCCGTGTGCATTATACGAGGATTCCAACGTTTGTACTGATGTAATGTTCCCGAGTGTTGAAAGAACTTGATAGTCGCAGAACTCTGTCTGTTTCGTTTCTTTCAGAGGATCATGGAGTGAAGGCTCCAAATCTGTTTGAAAGAGCAAAAGAAGAGCTGGAAGCTGTAATCCACCATGGCAAGTCACCTGGCAGCCACCCCCACATTCTTGATAAAGAGACTCATGGCAGGAGCGGCGACATTGACTACGACACACCGATTGATGAAGTCAAGGGTCCGAGTGTTTTTGAACGCGCGAAAGAGGAGATCGAAGCCCTTGTGGAAGCGATCCATCCCCACATTCACGATAAAGAGACTCATGGCAGGAGCGACGACATTGACTACGACACACCGATTGATGAAGTCAAGGGTCCCAGTGTTTTTGAACGTGCAAAAGAGGAGATCGAAGCCCTTGTGGAGGCGATCCATCCGAAAAAGGAGGTGACAAAGGACGACTCCAGCCACTCCATTACGCCCCACAAGGAAAGCGGGTTTGATCTCGGGGCAACTGTAGGGCGGGGTCTTGAAAGGGTCTGTTCACCTGGAAAGGAACATGGATTTCGGTCATCCATTGGGAAAGGTTTGGAGAAGGTCTGTTCTCCTTTCCACAAGAAAGACTAGTTTGCAAGTTCGTTTCTTAACTATACAGAAGAGGGAACTAGAACGTGTTTGGGATTCCTGGTTCCATCATGATTATGGTAAAATGTATGCATTCAAATCCAATTTCATCATTAACTTCCAACGTTTGGCAATTCGTTTACAAGCAGGAACGTTCGTCTGTCTTAAACATGGATTCGTCGGAAAAAAAATACTCCCATGCCATTCATCTCTAGCTACTCAACTCCAGATTTTCAGACCCACGTGAAATTTCCTCGGTCTTGGATTATTTACAATGTATATCTTGTCCAACGTCGTCATGTCACTTGTCCCCAACAGATGGGAATAAAATTCTGTGTCTACTCTAGACAAAGACTAAGGCTCATGTACGGTGGCTACAAGGAACGCAACCTAGGGACACGTTAAGAAGCAAGTTGAAGTTGATGCAAACAACTCCTGGGCTCTGGATTGCTCTCATTTCTAGCACATCAATCGCATTTCAGAGAGCCACTTCTTCGATCACGGGATGAGAGGAGCAACTAAACCCATTGGCTCTGTAGTAGTGTCACTCATACATCCACTCCAAGTCATTGGCCTGCCGATCAAATCTTCCAGTTCGAGATAAATCGAGGTGTCATTCACATCTACCAGACCCTGGTCATCAGAATCCTCCGCGCAAGTATAATCCGCATCCTCGGTAATCCTCGTTCTATCCGTTCCTTCAGCCTTGATATCGCATTCAAGATTGACCAACTCGTCGTTCATAGGAACCTCTGCAGCAGGGAACATTTCTGAAATTGGGCTGACATCATCAGCCTCCTGCGGGAGCAGTATCTCACGAACCAGCTCATTCTGCAAGGATGTGAACTGCTCGACATCGGGCAGATAGTTGGGTGGCCCGGATAGACTTTGGAGCAACCTCTTCCTCATGCCAAGCTGATCACCCCCGTCCAGCTCGCCCCGTCGTTTCCTCTTCCTCTGCATTAACATCCGCTGAAAAAACGCAGGGTTATTGATGGCGTTGCTAAAGAACACTAGCGTCTGCAACTGCTTTCGCTCCGTGGCTTTGAGCCTCTCCTCCACCACCACCATCCTCTCCCGCGAATCCTGCTGCTGCTCTCTCAGCTTCACGATCTCCCCTCTCAGATCCTCCTGATCGCCCTTCAGCCTCTCGACCTCCAACTCCAACTCAAACTCGGGCCGGGCCCTGGCGGCTTCCTCGTGGCACTTGACACGGTACCTGCTCCTCCTCCTTACGCTCTTGAGCAAATGCTTCTTCCCTCCCCGAAACCCCTCGTTCGCAAACTCCCACCTATCCTGGTCTATCTTCCTAAATCCCTGCAACCAAACACATTACGGATCAAATATTAGCCACTTATTTTTTTGAAACGGTATTCAATGATTATTCAATCAGAAGTCAAAATTTTAGTAGATAGGGATCCCATCAAAACTTCTTTCGAGAAATTCTATTTATTCACATGTCGCAAACAAGCGCAAGAAAATGAATAACACCCCAGCGGTCTGTTGGTCTCACTAAAAACCTCCTCGTCATAGAAAAAATCCGAGTGGTAAAAATCCATGACAGGAAAAAAGCACCATCAATAACAGTTACGTATGCATTAGCCGCTTACGTATACACTAATAAGTTCAACAACAGATTATATCCATATATCCTTCCTTCAAAAAAATAACAACAGATTATTCCACAGGTAAAAAAAGTAGTTAAAACTTAAAAATGCTCTCTATTATATTAACTTTTTTTTTCTCCTTTTCAGAACAATGTTTGAGTGGACATGAACTCGATAATTCTTGGTTAAACTGAAGTATAAACTGAAGTAACGAAATAATATAGCTGGTGTCACTCTTAACGAGATAGTAAAAGTACGTAGGTGTTGAGCTGGCGGACGAAGCTGGAGAAGTTGCAGTGCTTGAAGTACTTGGGAAGCAACCGCTTAGAGAACTCGTGAGAATCCCAAACGACGAAGCTCTCCCGCGTTTCGCTCCACGACAACACGGGGTCGGTGTCCGGATCCTCCACCATATCGAATGTCTTCCTCAGGAACGGCGGCGGCCCCGCCTCGTGGAGCCCTTCCATCGGCTTCGGCACGACCACGCACGACGACGACCCCGTGGACGACGACGCTTTCTTGCTCGTATCATCCGCCTCGTCGTCGTCGTCCAGTACGGCCTCTGCTAGTTCTTCCTGGACGGTTATAGCCTCCTCCTTGACGATCGGGAGTGAGTCTTCCTGCTTGACGGTTACGACCATTTTTTGGGGAAACGGTGTGTGTAGTTTTTTTTTTTGGGGTCGGCGTGTTCGATTTAAGTACAAGGAGTGGGGTGGAAGAGAGTTGACGAGGAGTTGCCATGTGTCACCGCTTTCGAAATGACCTTTCCACTTGTAGCTCCTACGTATGTCTAATGGGCTGTGGGCCCTCTTTTTTACCTATTTCTTCTAACTTTTTATTGTACTTTCTGAAAGTTTGCAATTCCGAAAATTATGCTTTTCTTAAACTAAACATATAGTTCCGGTCGGGTAGAATGATGACAAATATGTTGATCAAATATTTAATATTAATGTGATAATAAGTATTGGAATTCAACACTTTTTTTTGTCAACGGTTCAAACTTAACACCTCAGAAAAAATAATGGATACTAATAAATACTTAAATCAAGTGATAAAAAAATATTATTTTAATTTAATTAAATTTTGAATAAAAATATAATAACATTAAATATTTGTTAAGAAAATTTAACATCTTTTATCGGCCTAGGTAATATAAAAAACCTAGAACAATGTGGTTCACAAAATTATGTGCATATTAGGTGTCCGGGGTTTGCAAGTGGCCCTTCAACTTTCTAGAGCCCTCTAATTTTTTCCCGGTCAACCTCTGATATCCCTCCTTATTTTTTTTGATAAAAAAGGTGAGAGCAACCTCCTACATAAACGAAAAAATAACCAAATATAATACAAAAGATGCACAATCTATAATCAGACCACCTAATTAGAGAGCGCCTTATCCTATGACAGGGATATCCCTCCTTAGTTGGTTAATTTTCTGCAGTAGTGTCAAAAATTCAGACAATTCTGAGAATGGAGTTGTCAGTTAAAGTATTCACTATCTGGGGTTGGTTAGAAACCGCACAAAATGTTGCGGTTTTGGTTTGCAAAGAAACCGCACAAAATTATGCAGTTTTCCTTGAAAACGCACTTTTTTGTGCGGTTTCTTGCACAAGCTGAACGCCGCTTGGCTCCGGGTATCAGCTCGGCTGTACCTCGAATAAAAATGCATATTTTTGTGCGTTTTAAGTTTTTATATGAAACGCACGATTTGTTGCATTTTTTGGCCATCTGTTTTTATGTGACATTCCAATTATGGCCTTGTGTTTTGAAAATTTTCAGGGGTATATTGGTAAATTCAAAATAAAACCTAATTAATAACCTACCTACCTTCTTCTCTGCCATTTTTTCTTCCACCTTGAAATTGTTTTGCCTTTCCCATCCCAACCTCCACCTTAGCAACAACACACATCCAGCGTCAATAGTACCGATAGAGTCTTTTATGCTACCGCGAATGCTGCCAGTGGGATCCTTTGAAATATACAAGGTAAAGTAATTATCATAACACTAGATAATTAAATATTTTTAAAAATTATTTTAATTCTACCTGAAATATGGCGAGTGTGTAGATATCTATACGAGTCAAACTCTTCATGTACACAACCATCTACAAGCAATTACAAAATACTTGCTATAAAATTAACTATCAAATATCACAGATAAACTCAATTTAAAGGATAATTTTAAAACTATTACCTGTGAAATTGTAGTACCACTATGGATATTTTTGAAGTCCTCAATTATTGCACCAATAAATGTATTTCCAATCATCAAACCTGTACAAAACATAAAAATTTTATTATCAAAAAATTAGGAAATTAAAGCTACAAACATAGAATATCTTCGGCCCTAACAAAGTGAATGGCGGACGTCCACATATTTCTTTTGAACAAGTTATCGTCGCACTTGCTTTTGACTGATTTTTGAGGAAGAGTTTCCGAAGTTTTCTTGATGTATTTTCATAGATCTCGTTTCTGCTCTTTTATGTCAAAATTTGGACCATATAAAACTTTATAATCTATTTCAACAATGGACTTTTTTCCTCTACTCATTTCACTCAAAAACACTCCAGGAGTATTTTTTTTATCTACTCGGTTGCACTCACGGAGATATGAATATATAAGGGGTACGCCTACTGCCAAGAAACGCATTAAATACTGCGTTTCCTCTAAGAAGCGAATGAGCCGAGCTCAACATCGGAGCCGATGCGAAGATTCTCGGCTGCTGGTACAGTTTGTGCACAATTTTGTGCGGTTTTTTTGCAAACCAAAACAGTAAAATTTTGTGCAGTTTCTAACCAACCCCGACAGAGAATACTTTAGCTGACAACTTCATTCTCAAAATTTTCTGAATTTTCAACACCACTAGGAAAAATCATCCTCCTTAGTTTGGTAGTATTGGCCTGGGTCTCACTTTTCCTATGACAGGAACTTTCTGGCTTTCTGGGGAACTGGCTCAGAATAATCAGTATTAACTTTCCACCTGTCATAGTGTATCCGATGTGGTGGGACCTCCCTCCATTCCCTCTGAGTGATCTTTTTTGGAGCTCTCTCGGGATAAACATCGAGGTTTAAGTACAAAAATGGATGACTTTTTCAAAAATTTTGTACCTCTTTTTTTTTAAAACCAAAGAGAGTTTGATTCAAATGCTAAAAAGACTTGGAACTTTTTTTAGCGAAGTCTGCAATTTAAACTTAACGAATAAAAAAAATCATATTTGGAATTTTTACTTGTGGAATACAATACTTTGCTTATAAAAAAAGAATAAAAAAAATCATTAAAAACTACTTAGCAAACATGGCCCAAAAGTACTCGACTCTAAATACCAAAATTAAAACCTCAGAAGCAAATGGTTCGTCGTTGGCGCAACCCGAATCGGTGAACCTATCATCCAAAGAAGATTATCTTAATGAATTTGATTAGGACCCTTCTTCCTGTCAGCGTCACAAGAGTTGTCGACGACGCATTGCAAGAACCCAAGTCTTGGCCGCATTTCCACCGAGTAGACCATTCTCCGGTGGCGCATCGCCACGTCGTGTGATCAATATCGGTATTGAATTGGGACCTGCATTTGACATCTGCTGTTTATGAGCAACAGAGCGTCCCCTGATCATACAAGTGGCCTCACCGAGCGGAACGAGGATGTTGAGCTGGCCAACCGAGAGATCGAATCTTCGAGTGCCTAGACGTTGATTTAGTGTCGGCCCAATCTACGAGACCGGGCAGAAACTTAGAAACGTTGATTTAGTGTCGGCCCAATCTACGAGACCGGGCAGAAACTTAGAAACGTTAATTTAGTGTCGGCCCAATCTACACTACTCTTTATTTGCAGAAAGGGAATTTTTTCTCAAATAGATAAAAAACTTAGATATTTTTTCGAAATGGGCAGAAACATATACATATTCCTAAAGTAGAAAAATAATTAAATTTATTTTAATATTTAATTAATATTTAATTTATTTTAGGAATATGTATATATTTCTATCCATTTTGAAAAAATATCTAAGTTTTGTGCCCAATCCAGGCCCATCTTTATTTGTAGAGTGGCCCAATCCATTCTAACCCATCCAAGACCCTTCTCCAAGTCTCTCTTTTAGTGTTTGCTTACAACATACCAGCAACCATGACAAAAACGCGCTATGCATTCACAGGCGGGATTCAGCTGCCGAGGTTCATCCCACTATGTTGGGATGATGAGCTCTATCCAGTTCTCCAGGTAATAGAACATCGCCTCCGAACCTGACCGCGCGTAACTGGAAAACATAAAACATACATTGTTGATGAGATAAATGTCTGGTTCCATCAAGCTAATCAGTTTCCACAACGTGATTATACTCGAAAAACTGTGGCCTAAACAGTTTATGAGCTTCGGGTCATACCTGACCGGAAATAGAACAACGGATATGATCCTTCGGTTACGGCGTATCACTCACCGCTGATGATTCCAGCAGATCATCCTCCAAGCTTTCCTTTTCCATCCCATCTCAAGCATCCTTTTTCTCAAATATTTGATGTGGATGGTGGGGTATCTTTCAGAACTCCGCTGCCACTTGCTCCAGCTCTGTCATTAGACAAACTCTTAACTGCACTGGCGGATCGATTTAATTTCATTTCAGATTCGAGCTTCGCGGCAAATGCTAGTGTTGACATCAAAGCCTTTTGCACGGGGTTAGATCCTTGTCCTACATTGTACGGAGACCGACCCAAACCAGAAGGTGAAGTTGTCAGAGCGCATGGGTATGCACTGAGAGTTGGACCCTTGTTGTATAGAGTTTTGATGGATTCTGCTGATTTATCAGCAACCATGGTCAAATTCAACAAGTTCGGCCGCTCATGAAGTTCAGAGCTGCTTACTGAAGTCTCCCCAACAGATGAGTGAAACGGGTTCAGAGGAGATGACATAAATTCGGATTTCATCTCTGCCTGGCTCATCCTTACCTGTCCATCAACCATGTTCCTTTCATCTAACGCTGCAGATAATCGACTTAGCTTATCTGCGAGCGAACTGTCTGGTGCAGATACTTCTGCAGGACTGCTGTGATTCACGGGTGACCGATTAATCTTCCCAGAAGGGGGGAACCCCAACGGCGATCTACAGAAAGAGAGGAAATTTATACCCTTGGGTGGTCTCTTTATTGGAGTCTCATTCAGACTTTGAACTTTGCCAGAAGCACTTTGATCAGATTGATTACCACACTTACTACCCACTTTGGTTGCAGGAGATGTTGGCTGAAGATGATTGCAATCAGCCGCCAACGGTTTCCCATGTGATAAAATGCTAATACCTTTTGGAACCTGAAGAGGAATCCGAGGTGCTTTTGTGGCTGTTTGTTTCCGAGGTGCATTTGTGGCTGTTTGTTCCAAAGACTTGTGAGAAATGTATCCCGTAGAGGGAGCTAGACCTTTAGCCACCTGACAGGAAGTTCTACTAATATCCAGTTGCATCTTAGAATCTGACATTCCAAGCAAGGAAGACGGTGGCGTTGAGCTAGATGTACCAACATTTGAAGTAGAAGGGAGGACTTCATTGAGAGGCACCTGAAACAAACATTTTTGCCTTAGGAAAGATACCTCATAAGAAACACCGAATACCCAAATCATGCATAACGAGAAGTAACCATAAACACGGAACCAAAGAAGTGGATATACAAGAGTTATACAGTAAGATCGTGAAAGAAGCTACCTTGTGGGAGAACAGACATGCTTTTCCTCTTTTGCAAGAACCCTCAGATACAAACTTAGAGCAGGGATATTTGAAGAGCTGATGATCAAAAGGACAATCATCCCCTTTCATGCAAGATTGTCGTGCAAAATGACAGCATGGCTGCAACAACACAATCCAGATGGTTAGCCACCTAGACTTAACAATAACAAAAGTTCTATTTGTATCTTCCAGATTCTACATTGATGAATATCAAATAAAATTAATCACCGTGGATTTTGTCAAAGGAATCGTATCATGCGAGAATTTGCACTTCTCTCCCTGCAAAAGACAAGATTAAGTTAGTAGCAATCAGGTTTCAAAGATCAAAGACAAAAATACAGATATGTAAACACAATAAAGCAGTGTATTGAACGATACGATGCAAGATAATTCTATTATTTGCTAGCCACATAATTTTCTGTTGGAAGATGTTAGTTAGGCATCAGCCTACAAAATCTTAGTTATTTGGATTAGACTGGAAGAATTTAACTCAGAGGGAAATTCCATGACATTCGGCAGAAAGGAACTCCATAAAGTGTCATAAGCACACTTTTGCTATTATCCATAGAGATAAAAAGATAGCATTCCTCACTATAAACTACTGGCTGGTCCACTTCTTTCACGAAAGGCTACCTAATACAACACACAACAGCCAATAACCAACAGAAAATTACATCCAACCGAAGTGACATTACTTAAATGATTTGCAAGAAGTTGAATATGGAAAACTTAATAAATCCCTAGTTTAGGTCAAAAAGGATTTCTGGCATGGCAAGACTAATCTTGTGCTTTATAAATTGATATACATAATATAGGAAGATTGAAGAACAAATTCAGATGAAAACATGCAAAATACCTCTTGGCATCTCCCCTTAAGGAAATGTCGGCAATATGAGACGGGCTTTGAGACCTGTACAGGGCGTAGTTTCAACCTTTTAACACCTTGCTCTCTGTTCTTTTCAGCTCTTTTCTTTCTCTCCTTCTGCTGCATAACAACATTAAACAAGAACACTTACAAAGTTAATGCTACGAGACAACCCAAAGACACTCTAGCAGTCCAAATCTGAAATGATTTAAGAACCGCAATTTATTCAACTTAGTAACGCGCCACTAAGCTACATAGTAATAAGCTTTAACAAAAGGAATATAAATGAACATTCAAACCTTTTTCTTTGCTTTTCTTTCTGCAGTAGGGGGACCTCGCTTCTTGTTGTTGTCTGGACCAGCATCCTAACAAGGATAAATTAACAGGTTCAACAACCAGAAAAATGTTCCAAGGAAGTAGTTGCAAAGCTTAAGACCATAATCAGTACTAACTATGACTTGTTCCCATGAGTTCGAAGGAAACCACAGTCTGCCAGAAATTCTGGAAGAGCTCATGTCAACATTACTCCAGCCTCTTGACAATTAAAGGGCACAGAAGAGTTGATGAAAGAATCCTTAAAACAGATCCATCTTAAGCACATGAAGAGGTGAATTGATCAAACATACTCTTAATGAAGTCACGGTTTTATAGATGAATGATGCTTGTGGCTATCACATAAAAGTACACTAAACAATAAGGAATGTTTCTGCACTCGTTACCTTTTCTCCGAGTGTAGTCCCTTGCCCTGCTGTTGCAATGACACTTGATTCATGTGCTTGCACTGGAGCATTATCTGAAAAATCCACTTTGCAGTTAATGTCATTCTTGTCACCACCTACTTTATTATTCTCCTTGGGTTCATGCCCCATCTCTTCTTTCATGTCGTCAAGGTCGATATGCTTTTTTCCTCCTGAGGCTTCAAGACCTTTCTTTGCTTTCTTGCTCAAATGATCACCATCTTTCTTTAGAGGAGTGACCTCATGGTCTTTCTTTCGCTTCCTGGCTCTACGACCCTGACTCTGCTTGTCATAGGAGACTGTATTTTCGTTTAAAAAAGGATCTTCATACACAACAACTTGGCGGTTACCTGGAATAGCATCTCTAATATATCCTTTATCATTAGTTGCTCCGTAGAATCCAGCATGACCTGCTGTGCTCATTTGAAAGGAAGTAGGCACAGAATCCTTTCTCTTTGTCTCATGCTTTTGGTGAGGTTTGTTGCAACTTATTTTTATCCCTGAAGGCACTATAGTTTTTGCAGCTGCATCGATGATTAGATCACCGTGTTCAGACTTTCCAGATATTTCCCCTTCTTCTACCTCATCATCCTCAAATTTACACAAACTGGAAGAGGATTTACTTGTTGCAGCACAGACTGATTCCTGCAATCCCCCCACTTCCGCAGGCATTTCTTTCTTCTCTCCTGACTTACCTACCCTCTGCAATAAATAGTTATCTTGAGCACCAAATTTTTCCTTTGAAACTGAAGTCAAATCTAGGACTTTGGATGCAGATGAGCCAAGAACAGACCCTTCATTCCCCATGAGAGCACACTCTAACTCAGTTATCAACGATTGCTGAGCTCTACTTAAATCACCATCAGAGAAGCAATTTCCACTAGAACCATCATTACTTCCCAGCAACTCCACTACACAACCACAGATGTCTTCTACTCCCATCACGTTATCTATCTCATTAATCACAGCCTGGGTGTTGGTAAACCCTTCGTCTTGCAAACCATTATTCTCAAGATCTACATCCACAGCCACGGCTGACCCGTTTTGATCCAGAGAGTTGCTGTCACCATCATGCATTTTACTTGCATCCACTGTTCCAAGGTGCTTTCCCCCCACTTCAGTCTGAATTTTTTCACCCGATCCATTGCTGACATCATCTTGAATCAAGCACACACAAAAAAAAAAGACGAAATCAATTCCAGACCAAGCACGTATAAATGCTCCCAATTAAATCCCGATTTTTCTAACAAAACAAATGCTATTACAGCAATTCGGCACTAAGCACGCCACTGCCAAGCATCGAGCTTATATCGCACCGTTGCTTGCTTGCCTATCGATTCACGACCAGCTTGAACGCCAATGGTTCTCTAGGAGATTAACTTCAAAGAGCAACTAGACTAAGTTATCCAGCAGCTCTAGCTATTAAACATCAGCATGACATCAAACCTCCTCCTAATGACGTCACCTATCTCTCCAATCGGTACAAATGATTCCTCCTATGCCCTAACTAGAAACTATCTCGTCGCGGAGAGATGCGAGCACGTACCTGAGATCGGGTGCCGGGAAGGAAACACAGCGGTTCCGCAGAGACGAGTTTGAGAAGAGCAGCAGGAGATAATCCGGAGCAAGCTCCGATACGTCTCGCTCTTGAGATGCGATCGCCGGTAACCGAACACCGGCGGCGCCGTTTCTTCCATCGCTACGCCTTTCTTCGTGAGCATCGAGCAGAGGGGGGTATATAATATAATATAATATAAGTACACCGACTTCCTCTCATTTTATATACGACGACTGGTGTGATTAGAAAAACGGACTGGTTTGATTATATGACGTGGCACGTAGTAGACGACCGGTCGTCTGTTATGAACCCAAAATCTTTGGCTTTCCATTAAACCCTTGCCACTGTACTACCCCACCCCACCCCACCCCACCCCACACAAGCTCCGTCGCCTTTTCCGCTTCACTCCTAAATTCCTTCCTCATCGGGATGGTGGTGAGGATCCGGTTGGCGCGGTTCGGGTGCCGTAACAGGCCGTTTTATCGGGTGATGGCGGCGGATAGCAGGTCGCCCAGGGACGGGAAGCACCTGGAAGTCCTTGGTTACTACAACCCTCTCCCAGGTTTAGCCTCCGCTTTCGATATTGGATTGTTGTACGAAGGGGATAAATTTTTCGGTCATGAAAGTTTTTAGTTTAGTTTAGTTTAGTTTTGGGGTTTTCGAATTAGGTTAAGGTGATGCTGAATTCAGCTCTGTCTTATAGGTCAAGATGGAGGAAAGCGAATGGGTCTTAACTTCGAACGGGTCAAGTAAGCGAATTCTTTCCTCTCCTCGCGGTTGGCTTGCTTGCAATTTTACGCACGCCTTGAATGCCTCCTGTGTATTGAGTTCTGCTTATGATTCTGAACGAATTTCATTAGTCTGTCATTGGTGAAGCTTTGGTCTGGTCCTCTATGCGGCATCAGCCGTTATATCTTGTAAATCTGCTTTGTCTTTTATTTTAGGCTTTGTTGATTGCTCTTATCCTTCCGTTTCTGGTTTTAATATAGCGTGTTTATTGTACTTACAAAGAAAGTAGTGAAGTGAGCGGCAACATTTTGCAGTTGTCGCCCAGTTGTGGATTTAGCTTCTCTGTTCATTGCGTACTAATGCTAAGTTGTTGTTCTTCAAGTTCAACCGTGGTGGATGGTTTTGTTTGGACTGGGCTGGTGTCGGTTTTTCTTGTCAAAGCCTTGGGGGAAAGTAGAGAAGGGAGAAACCTTGTGCTTTTCGTCTCCTTTTGCGGAAAATGCTTCATGGCTTCTACCTCAGCGCGAGTATCATTTCTGATGCTGGTTTTTCCGTCTCAGACTGATCACCTGTGTTTGTGGTGATTTCAACAGATATTGGCTTTCTGTTGGTGCCCAACCTTCTGAACCTGTCGAACGCATTCTTTTCAGAGCTGGTTTGCTGCCTCCACCACCTATGGTAGCCATGGGACGGAAAGGTGGACCACGCGACACACGTCCTATCGACCCAATGACTGGGCGCTTCCTAATACCAGAAAATCCCGCCACCGCTGCAGAGAAGACAACTGCTGAAAGTGCAGACGTGGAGGCAATCACCTCGTGAAACATAATAAATGCTTCTGCATTTCCGAACTCTATTTCTCCTACTTTATTGCAGAGAGATGGAGCCTTTTTTCCGTTGCAGGTGACAGTTCAGCATCCATAATTTTGTCTGAAATAATTTGTGCCTTCCTTTGACATTCAGCCACTACACTACGCAATCAATATGTGGATCTGTCGAACTTGATACCTGGAACTTGGAAAGATTAAGAAGGTCAAAATTATGTTCATGGAAATATTGAAGTCTAAAGATTCTCACCTGATGTTATTTCAGTATCATTTATTCATTTCACATGGAACCCTCTAGTTTGATTCATGTGCTAAAAAATCAGCACTTCTCCCTTGTGAGACTCTCTCTCTCTCCTCGGTGGGAGCGCACCTTTCTTTTCTTTCTTCTTAGGGTTACTGTTGAAACCAATCGCCGCCCACCATCACCCTTGCATCGATCCCCTTCCACAGCCTTTGGCTTAGCTCACCACCGTAGCCTATCTGGCTCCAGTTCGTAGCTCGCCGCCATCTCCTCCGATTCTATCGATTTGCTCTGGTTTTTCCCTCTCAGATCTACTGGTGACAGCCGTTCTCGCCACTTCCTCGACGTTTCCAGTGTCCTCGTCGCCGACGGTCTACTAAGGCTTTCTTAGCCCTATGTTGTCAATAGCAGATAGCATTGCGTAGCGACGACCCCCTTAGAATGTTATAGCAGTATAGCAGTAGCGGGATGATCGCTATTGCAAAGACTAAAAATCAGTGTACAAAGTAAACATAAATACTCAAAAATAGACATATTAACTTATTGGGCAACAAAAAAATGCAGAACGACCAGCAAATTACAAACACAGCAACTAAAAGTAAGCCAAAAAAGAGAGAAGTCACTTACCCAATACTTACACAGCAACTAAAAAAATCACTTACCCAATACCCAAAGCTTACACAGCAACTAAAAAATCACTTACCCAATACCCAAAGCTTACACAGTAACTAAAAAATCACTTACCCAATACCCAAAACTTATTAACTTACTCGGCAAATGAAAAAAAGGGAAAAAATTACTTACCCAATACCCAAAACTTACACAGTAACTAAAAAAATCATTTACCCAATACCCAAAACTACCTATATGCCCTCAATAAATAAGTAAACAGTTAAAAAATTAGGGGTATTTATGGAATTCTTGCCAAAATCTAAAATAGCGACCAAATAGCAGCCAAAAGGCGCTATAGCGGCTGTTATAGCCGCTACTGTCTATAGCGTTTAACAGCAGCATATCATAGCGGTGGGTGCCCATAGCGCTACATAACACCTCTATAGTGCGCTATTGACAACATAGTCTTAGCCTCGGCCTTCCGGCGTCCTCGAAGTCTGTCCAGACCAGGTCTTGGTCCCGCTCTGCCGCTCCAGTGTCTATCCTTCTCTCCGGCGAGCCAGAGTGAGCCATCCGCGGTTACCGGGGGGTTGGTCGCCTTAGACCTCCCCTGAATGAACATGTTTTTCATTGCTTCATTTCATATTTTCTTCCATTCTGCTGCGGCTTATTTTTTTGATCATCGAGTTTCTTGCTTCTTGTGCTTAGTTGCTGTGTTCTGCTTGTGCTTGATGACTGCGTCGTGTTGTTGTCCAAACTGATCCAACCACTTCTGTTTAGTGGGTCTTTTGGGATCATGTTTTATTTTCTTTGGTCGTGTGTCTTTTGCTTGGATCGACTTAGGTCAGATCCTGAGCCACGGCTGTTTAGTGGCTGCATTAGGTCAGATCCCGAGCCACGGCTGTTTAGTGGCTGCGTTAGGTCAAATCCTGAGCCACGGCTGTTTAGTGGCTGCATTAGGTCAGATCCCGAGCCACGGCTGTTTAGTGGCTGCATCGGGTTGTCGTTATTTTATTTCTGCTTATGCTTTTGCTTGGATCGGCTTTCGCCTGATCTGAGATCCTTTCGGATCTCGTTGCCTGTTCGAAGGTTGCGGGTGGAGAACCTTGTTTCGATAGATTTAGGTCGACCTTGGCTCTCATCTGAGTGTATCTCGTATGCATTCAGATGCCCTCTTGACGGTGTCTTGAGGTTATTGGCCGAAGTTTGCTTCGGCAGAAGTCCGCCCCGGTTGTTGGCTTTCTGGCATTTTCGACCGCCCATTCCTCCCCCTGTGTCACCTTGCTGTCATCGGACTGACTTTCGTTTTCTGCTTAACTCTCTTGTCTTATGTCTGTGTATTTTTCTTTATTGTACTATACCTCGTTATTAATATATGCTGTGAGCCACTTTTACCCCTAAAAAAAGTTTGATTCATGTGATAACCATTATTGCACATCTTTGCTTTCCTTTTTCATTTTCCAGAAAGTACCATTATCGTACATCTGATGGACAGCTCTCAGGGCCCTCCGTCTTGAACTTGGTGTCCTTGGCATTAGCTTTTTTTCTAAATTAGTAAAGAAATCTAAGTCTCTTAAAAATAAAATCTTAACAAGTAATCAAATCTCCCATGGACCCGAGGGTTGGTCAATTGGTCTTCTCAAATATCAAATGTTGCTTCTTTACAGTTGTTTAACTCGGTGCATCTGAACATCTCTTTAAATTAGCATCATTGGCCATTTGTTGATTCACAGTGCACTAATGTTGTCGCAAAAGTTATAGTGCGAACATTAATTTTTAAAGTTTTTATTGCTGGAATTGATTTTTTTAAGTAGTGATCAACAAAAAATATAAAAAAATTGATACAAATTTTATGGGAGTTGGGGCATGTACCCAACATTGAAGAGTTTTGTGTTCATTTTGAGTGTTTTTATTTGAAAGAGTTTTTTAATAATTATTGTTTGGAAAAAGTATGTTTTAGTACCCTGTGGTTTCATGAATTCCGCTTTTAAGGTATGTGGTTTAAAATTTTAGATTTGGTCCATGTGGGTTTGTTGTTCAGACAACCCTCGATTTTGGTCAGCATGGACAACTGTCCGATCATTTAGTTGTCCATGCGGGTTTCACATTTCCCAAACAACGTTGTTTGGCGTTCTACGTGGATGTTCCATTGTTTAAGTCGTTGTTTGGTTGAATGCTTATCAAATTCTAAACACTGAGTGTATATGTACGGAGGCATGTTGTGGAGATCAATGGTCCAGAGGCTGTTGGCAAAACAACACTTACTTTACATGTAATCGCCCAACCAAAAGTGTTTAATTAAAAATGTGGAAGAAGGGTGGGGAAGAAGGGATAGAGTGGGGAATATTTTTATATATTTATATAAAAATTAGGAACTATTTTGATAATTTATCGATTACACGTCATCATTAACTAGACTCAATACGTGTGCCATGTCGGCTTAAGAACAGGAGCGTTTCGAGTCTATTTAGTAGACAGTTGGATGAGGCTTGTCCTAATTAAATTTGGAATACCACTTATCAATTTTAAATTAAAGAGTCTGAATGCAAAAAAAGTTAAAATAGAAGCCAAGGACAAGGGTTTTAGCCAATTCGCCCCTTTAAAACCAAAACTCCTCCCCCTTCTCTTCCCTTCCCTTCCCCCAGATGAGCAACGACAAGGGTAACTTCAATATGGCTGATCTCACTTCCGGTAACAATCCAGTCCCTCGCTCTCTCTCTCTCTCTCCTCGAAAATCTCGTACTTCTTATTTAAATTTCGATTTCAATTAGGGTTAGTCTCTAATCTTCGATTTCCCGTGTTTGTTCTGTTCTAGCTCTTAACGAGGAGGGTCGCGCCGACCTCGTCAACGTTCTCAAGGTCGCTTGGTTGAGCTAGTGCTGTTGGCTCTCTTATGGATTTATTGTTTGCTGATTTGTCTGCTCCGTTGTTTTGTTTCTGATTTTGTGTTGCAGAATAAGCTCCAGAGTCTCGCGGGGCAGCACACCGAGGTGCTCGAGAATTTGTCCCCGGAAGTTAGGAAGCGTGTCGAGGAACTTAGGTTGATACAGGCATGTTCGTTGACTTGTTTTTGTGCCGCTTGGATCTTATTTGCCTGCCTTAGTTGGTCTGGTTGTGACGATATTCGTTCCTTCTGTTTGTTATTGCTGCAAAGAGTTAATTATCTGATCTATTGTACACAAAGGTACGTTTCTGTTGCTTTGTTACTTTTGCATTGGCATGTGGAATCGTTTAATTTGTTGCTTTACTTGATTTCAGCGGTATGAGATTGTGAATGGCCCAGTTGAAGGAGATACCAATGATGCAGCAATGGAAACAGGTGCTCAATCTGCTCTTGAAAATACAAACACGAGTCGGCCTGTTATTTATTGCTTGTTAAGACTAAATTGATTTCTGATTTTCAGAGAAAGGTGTTCCCGACTTCTGGCTCACGGCGATGAAAAACAATGAAGTGCTTGCGGAGGAGGTAAAGCCTCTCACCTTTGCTTGAGGTTTTATCAAGTGGAAGAGGTTTAGCAGGTGATAATTAAGGTCCAACACCTCAAACTAGGGTATAGATAGGTTCTTGCCTATACCGTACCATACCTTAAAAGGAAATAGGACGAGACTCGAGAGAAAAAGAAAAAAAATATTTGCGAAATTTGTCTAGTTTAAAATTAGTTAGCGTGATGGTGTTTTAATACAATCAGGGACTACAAAGATCATAACAGATTGGTTTTTTTACCCTCCGAAGTCCAAATAGATGTACGTGGCTGAACCCCCGATTTATAAGTTTCGGTCGTTCCATATTACAAATGACAGTCGTGGATTCTGTTCGCCAATCGTCCATGGCAGCCTCTAAACCCTAAAATTTAGGAAAAATATAATATAAAGGAAGCCTCAAATTCGTCTCTTGAGCTCTTAAGTCCTTTTGGAATCTCCACGAAGACGGTTCTTCTCCCGTCTAGTCTCTTCCGAACAACAAGGTGATTAATCGACCAAAGTATCTATTAAATCGCGATTTCATGAAATCAGTTTTTTTTCTAGGTTTTGGATGATAGATCTAGGAGCTCCATATTATGTGCCCTAGGTTTTAGCTGTGTGTTTTAGTGAAGATTTTGTTTGAGAATGAATTTCTTCTTAATGTTTGACCGTTGTGTCATTGACATGATTACCAGATAAGCGGCGGCCTGCATTCAATGATACTCGAGGGGAAGAAAACAGTTGGAGAAACATACTACGATATACTATCTATAAATGAAGATGCAAGCTACGAAGAGATACGCGCAAGCTATCGTGCTGCCATCCTAAGTTTCCATCCTGATAAACTAAAGGTTGCTAATGATGATGCATCGAGTCATCACGAGGGTCCGGATGATAGATTTCTGGAAGCACAGAAGGCCTGGGAGATCTTAGGGAGTTCGAGTTCCCGTGCAATCTACGATAGCAAGCTACGAGCGACCAGACATGAATTGGATGTTGCAGAGGACATCTATTTGGATGACATGACGGTTGAGGACAATGGAGATGTCGTGGAGCTGTTTTACCAGTGCCGTTGCGGGGATTATTTCTTCGTTGATTCTTTGGAGCTGGGGAGAATGCGGTATGCATTGTGCATAAATGCTGGTAAGGTCTTTGTAAAGACTACTGATGCGTCACCCGCATCGGTTGTTCTCCCTTGTGGTTCTTGTTCCCTACACGTTCGTGTATGGATAACTGTGGGCGACAAGGAATCAATTAAGGACTAACTACAATATATTGCTTTTTATGTTGGGACTTCGAACGCATTATGGCTCAAACTTTATTCAAAACAATCACAAACAAGTGTAACAAGGGACGCAATCGTCGTATGCTCTCCGACGCGAGGAAGGCTGATGAGGCGCATGGGTTGTCGGGAAGCTGGACGAGGCATTTGCACTCGCTCCACGTATTGCTGTCAAATTGCCGGCTGGAGAAGACCGCCGCTGTCGCCTAGCTCTACTCCCTTATCTACCTCACCTCCTTCCACCTCCACAGCTCCCCTAATGCTGCCTCTCCTTTGCAGATCTTTTTTTCTTTTTTCTTTTTCTTTTTTTGTTTTACATTTTCGTTTTTCCTAGCCATAACTCTAATATTATTAAATGCAAGTTGATTTTCAATATTATACAATTATTATTAGTTACAACTTTCAACATTTTCAATTATTACTCTTAAAAGAAAAAATGAAGAACAGGTTGTTTGGATTAATTAAGGGCTTTTTTTCCTTAATGATTAGTTGCTTTCAGTTGTTTTTAATAAAGACGCGCGCGCGTTGCGAGTGCCGTTCTATGAACAATGACCTTACCAGCATCTCTGAACAATGCATACCCCATTCTCCCCAGCTCCAAAGAATCAACAAAAAAGTAATCCAGCAACGGCACTGGAAAAACAGCTCCATGACATCTCCATTGTCCTCAACCGTCATGTCATCCAAATAGATGTCCTCTGCAACCGTCTATTTGGACTTCGGAGGGTAAAAAATATCATGTTATGATCTTTTCCTAGGTTTAAATAGTGGGAATTTTCACGCCTAACATATGTACCAGATTTCTCGGCTTCGATATCATTTGTATTATACAGACCTAAATGAGACACTTCAAGCGTGACTCCGGCCAAAACTGTGGCATCGCATCCACTCCGATGTTTTCACAGTTTCAGCACCCCGTAACAAAACATCAGCAGAGAGGACGAAATCCGAAGTGGTTAGTGGCTTGGTCGGGGCAGCGAAGGTCTCATCAAAGAACTGGTAGCTCTCAATCGTTGTAACTTGGTCGGATTAAGATGCATTTTGCAGTTCGAGAATCTTTACCTAGACAGTTTACGTTTTTAGCAGTCAATCAGGAACTGGTAACGCATGAGACCCAAAGAACAACTACTGGAGCATTGGGATGCAAATTTCTGTATGCTTCAGAATACCGGTCCTTGAAATTCAAACGAGGGGCTTCTAACTGCATTTCGAAGCAGAAAGAGATGAAGCATCAATATGGCATGAACTCTTATGAACAAGAATCCTAATTGGTGGCTACTTACAAATTTCAGCCAGCATTCCTGATTTTTGTCTTCATAGATATCCGGGGGAGTAACATCCTCCTTCAGATAGGCAATAGACCCAAATGTTACACCTCTTTTCACCTGGTTTTGCATTTCTCGCGTGATCCAAGCAGACCTGACAGCAGTTTGCTGCACTTTCCTTATGATGTGAGGCCCCATCGCACAACAGCTCCGTCATAGTCAGTATGCAGCTCGACATGGCATTCAGGTGGATGGGGTCTTTCCAATAAAACTTCTTCCTCTATGATTTTGTGTTCATAGATATCCGGGGAGTAACAACCTCCTTCGGATAGGCAATATACCCAAATGTTTCACCTCTTTTCACCTGGTTTTGCATTTTTTGCGTGATCCAAGCAAACCTGACAGCAGTCTGCTGCACTTTCCTTATGATGTGTGAGGCCCCATCGCACAACAGCTCTGTCATAGTCAGTATGCAGCTCGACATGGCATTCAGGCGGAAGGGGGGGGGGGGGGGTCTTTCCGGTAAAACTTCTTCCTCTGAGGAAATTTCATGTCATTAATGTTATAATATCACTAGGCATAAAGCAGGCCCATATTTTTGTAACCACGAGAGAGTAAACAACGACAAAGAGTAACAAAGAGGCTTGGAGGGGCTATTATGTGATAGTGTGAGCCATTCTAAACAAACAACAGTATTTGGTTACCTTCTTCTAGACCTTTTGGCTTTCATGCAGCAAAATTTTGGAAAGACCAACCACAAGAAATAGCAAGCTTTTGTTACTGGTACTTCAAAATCTTTTGTCAACATTCTGATTAGTCAACATCTTTTATTATGCAAAAAAATAAACCTGAATGAAGCAGAAATTTCATAACAACTCAAGTATCCTTCTTAGGTCAAACAAAGCTTTTTGTGATAGTCAAACGATGGAAGTTAATGGAGAACCCTATCTACTGACATTTTCCAGAATTTGTGGACACTACAATTCATTGGAAATGACTAGGAAAGAGCATGGTTGCAGGTATGCCTAGGAACATTGGATATCAACTACGCTAAAGGTTGGGAAATGCCCAAAACGGTCAAATAAATGTCAACGCTGTTAAGCAATAACAAAGATCTTGGAGGGTGATAAACCGGAGATGAAGAGGTCAAACATGGCCAAGTATTTGATCTATTCGACACATTCTACGGAGATAGAGAAAGCATTTGTTAAGGCTAGCTGTTGAGCAATCAATCTTGAAGCCTCGGTTCCAAAGTAACTATAAACTCCCAAAAGCTTAATTGCTATCGCTCACAAAATTGAGAGTATAAAGACAGGGAAGGAAGAAGACTTGTCATAAGACAGTATAAGCACTTGTTTCATTTTACCAGAACGGCCAAGAATGACCACCAACAAAATAGCATAGTGGTGAAGCTCCTCATTCTTTCTCCTTTCAGTAAATACGAACCAATCTCAATTCCAACAAACAGCAAAAGCAGCTTTCTACCAATGATGTATTACCGTTTAAGCTATCATCATCTCAGCAAAAGTATCAATCCAATACCAGACGTTACCACAATAAGCATACACTAGAAGCTGCAATGTTTACGAATGCACCTAACTAGCCAGATAGCTAACCAACCAACTAACCTCGCTGCAGGCTAACATTAGCTCCGGTGCTCACGCTCCGAAGCCGCTCGATAATCTCATCCGTTTGACCTCAGGCGGCAGCTCAACCGCCTCCTGCTCCCTTAACTCCTCCTCCTCCTTCAGCTCCTTCAACTGTCTAATTTAACCCTAACAAAAGACAAATTATAGCTCCTCACCAATTGAATTAGCCGGCGAGGCTCGTTCTCGCGCCGCATCCGAATCGACTCCTCCATCCTCCTAATCTGATCCGGCGTGTACCCAACATTGAAGAGTTTTGTGTTCATTTTGAGTGTTTTTATTTGAAAGAGTTTTTTTAATAATTATTGTTTGGAAAAAGTACGCTTTAGTACCTATGATTTCATGAATTTCGCTTTTAGGGTATGTAGTTTAAAATTTGGTCCATGTGGGTTTTTTGTTCGGACAACCCTCGGTTTTGGTCAGCCTGGGCAGCTGTCCGGTCATTTGGTTGTCCACGTGGGCTTCACAACTCCCAAATGACGTCGTTTGGTGTTCTACGTGAATGTTCCGTTGTTAAGTCATTGTTTGGTTGAATGCTTATCAAATTCTAAACACGAGTGTATATGTACGGAGGCGTGTACTGGAGATCAATGGTCCAGAGGCTGTTGGCAAAACAACCCTTACTTTACATGTTATCGCCCAACCAAAAGTGTTTAATTAAAAATGTGGAAGAAGGGTGGGGAAGAAGGGATAGAGTGGGGATAGTGATGGCAGAAATACCCATACCCTGAGGGTCGGGCCCTACCCTTACCCTGTGGGTCTAGGGTATGTTGACTTTGACTGGGTCTAGGGTAGGGTATGGATATGAGTCCATGTTTAGAAGTAGGGTCTAGGGTATACCCTACCCTTACCATTTTACCATACTTTAGACCCTACCCTAGTTAGACCCCAGTTAGACAGTAAAAATTCTTCGAGTGGATCATTATCTAGATATGATTCTTTTGTGAGGAGTCAAAAGAAATGCAAGTTGACAGTGTCAAAAACTGAATTGGATAATTACTTGGAAGAGTTTGTTCTACAAAGAACAGAAAACTTTGATGTATTACATTGGTGGAAGATGAATGAGTTCAAGTATCCTACCTTTTGTACTGCCTCAGAAAGTGCCTTTAGCACAGGAGGTAGGATAATAAGCACTCATCGAAGTAGATTACATCCCGGAACTTTAGAGGCTTTGATGTGTCTGCGAAATTGGTTGTGCGAAGCTAGGAGTGGAGGTAATTTTCTAATGCTATATCTTGTTATGTTTAAGTTTAAGTGAGTGTTATTAATATTAATTTTTTACTTGTAACAGAGTCCTCAAACTTTTTGGAATATGCTTCAGTTCTTGATGATAATGACACTGAAACTTGAGGTACATATAATTCTAATTTTTATTGATATACTATATATATTTTTTATATCATGATCATTATGATTAACTTTCACATTTTTTATGTTATTACATAACAAGTTTAGAAGATGTCGTGAAGGACGGATCACTAGAAGTCGACTTTTTACATTTTTATTTTGTTGAATTATTTATATACTTCATCTAGAAAGGAAGAACCTTCTACCATTTAAATTACATTGCAAAATTTATTTATTTTTTACTTTCTATTAAATATTGATGTGTAAGTCAGTAGATGTCTTTAATTTATTTAAATTTTATACGAAAATTAATTTTGTGATTAAAAAGTAGAACGTTAAAGGGTCGGACACTGCAGACCCTGTAGACCATGGGTCTCCTAGATGGTAGAGTATGAATCTAATATAAAAAAATGTGTAGGGTCGAGGGTAGGGTATGAGTCCAACTCAAAAAATTAGGGTATAGATAAGGTCCTATCAATATCCTACCCTACTCATTGTCATCCCTAAGTGGGAAAGATTTTTATATATTTATATAAAAATTAAAAATTATTTTGATAATTTATCGATTACATGTCATCATCAATTAGACTCACTCTACTGATACATATGTGCCATGTCGGCTTAAGAACGAGAGCGTTTCGAGTCTATTTAGTCGGACATGAGATTTGTCCTAATTAAATTTGGAATACCACTTATCAATTTTAAATTAAAGAGTCTGAATGCAAAAAAACGTTGAAATAGAAAAACCTCGGCCGGTTACTACAGTAAAGGGAGAGAGAGAGGGAGAGAGAGAGAGAGGATTTAAACAGAGCCACGTTTAAAGAAAACCCCCTCTTCCTCTTCGCTTCTAACTATACCTCTCCCGCCGCTTCCGCCTCCAAACATATAATATCTAGGGTTTTAACCAATTCGCCCCTTTAAAACCAAAACTCCTCCCCACTCCCTTCCATTCCCTTCCACCAGATGAGCAACGACAAGGGTAACTTCAATATGGCCGATCTCACTTCCGGTAACAATCCAGTCCCTCGCTCTCTCTCTCTCTCTCCTCGAAAATCTCGTACTTGTTATTCAAATTTCGATTTCAATTAGGGTTAGTCTCTAATCGTCGATTTCCCGTGTTTGTTCTGTTCTAGCTCTTAACGAGGAGGGTCGCGCCGACCTCGTCAACGTTCTCAAGGTCGGTTGGTTGAGCTAGTGCTGTTGGCTCTCTTATGGATTTATTGTTTGCTGATTTGTCTGCTCCGTTGTTTTGTTTCTGATTTTGTGTTGCAGAATAAGCTCCAGAGTCTCGCGGGGCAGCACACCGAGGTACTCGAGAACTTGTCCCCGGAAGTTAGGAAGCGTGTCGAAGAACTTAGGGTGATACAGGCATGTTCGTTGACTTGTTTTTGTGCCGCTTGGATCTTATTTGCCTGCCTTAGTTGGTCTGGTTGTGACGATATTCGTTCCTTCTGTTTGTTATTGCTGCAAAGAGTTAATTTTCTGATTTATCGTCCTGCAGGGCGAACATGATGGATTGGAGGCAAAATTCTTCGAGGAGAGAGCTGCCCTTGAAGCCAAATATCAACTGCTGTACCAACCTTTGTACACGAAAGTACGTTTCTGTTGCTTTATTACTTTTGCACTGGCACGTTTGTAGCATGAGTAGATACTACCATGCATGTGGAATAATTTAACTTGTTGCTTTACTTGATTTCAGCGGTATGAGATTGTGAATGGCCCAGTTGAAGGAGATACCAGTGATGCAGCAATGGAAACAGGTGCTCAATATGCGCTTGAAAAGCTGAACACCAGTCAGCTCGTTTTTTGATGCTTGTAAAGACTAAATTAATTTCTTATTTTCAGAGAAAGGTGTTCCCGACTTCTGGCTCACGGCGATGAAGAACAATGAAGTGCTTGCGGAGGAGGTAAAAGCTGTTCACCTTTTGTCGTCGAGGTTTTATCAAGTGGAAGAGGTTTAGCAGCTGATAATTGTGTTTTGTTTAATGTTTTGTTCCTCTAGATCACCGAGAGGGATGAAGGAGCCCTCAAGTATCTGAAGGATATCAAGTGGTGTAGGATAGAGGAACCAAAGGGATTTAAGCTTGAGTTCTTCTTCGATACAAACCCATTTTTTAAAAATTCTCTTTTGACAAAGACTTACCACATGATTGATGAAGATGAGCCTGTTCTTGAGAAAGCAATTGGGTAAATGATATCCTTATGACTTGGATCTTTTGCGTCGGGTTAAATTGGCTAACTGCCAAGGGTTGTGTACTATTTGCTTTCAGTTGTGGCTCAACGATTGGTTGCACACTGATCTTTGCAGGACGGAGATTGAATGGTGTCCCGGAAAATGCTTAACCCAGAAGTTGTTAAAGAAGAAGCCAAGGAAAGGCTCAAAGAATGCCAAACCAATTACCAAAACAGAAGATTGTGAGAGTTTCTTTAACTTCTTCAATCCTCCCCAAGTCCCTGAGGATGATGAGGATCTTGATGAAGACACTGTAAGATTAAATTATGAGAAGAGTTTTTAGTCACCAGAAGTTTTCAAAACAGTTTCCTTATGTGTTCTCGTTTTACCCATTGTGTCACAGGCTGAGGAGTTGCAGAATCAAATGGAACAAGATTATGACATTGGGTAAGATTTAATGAAACTCACTCTTGTTCTTTGTACACTCTGATACTCTTCTCCTTTTCAAATGTACCAGCTTCTTACAACCGTTTAGCCATTTCTATGTGCCTGGAATTGTTTTTCCTGCAACTGACTATGTTGAGAACTGCGGTTCAGTTCAACCATTCGGGATAAGATTATCCCCCATGCTGTCTCGTGGTTTACGGGAGAGGCCATTCAAGCCGATGATATTGAACTAGAGGATGACGAAGATGAAGATGATGATGAAGAGGAAGACGAGGATGATGATGAAGAGGAAGACGAGGATGACGAGGATGAGGAAGAAGATGAAGTCGAGGCTAAAAAGAAGGTACGATGATACTAAAACTTCTGTTTACCTGCATCCAACTTCTTTTTAGGCAAACTTTTCCATCCACTCACTTTTATTTTTCTCCTTTTCAAATATGTAAAAATAATGTTGCAGCCATCTGCTGGGAGCAAGTATTATTCAGTTCTGCCATGTATCAATCACTACTCTTTCCTGTCCCGTGTGCTTTATCGTATGATTGTTGTATTTAACGGTTTGATGAATTGCAGAAGGGTGGAAGAACACAGGCCGGAGACGGTCAGGAGCGACCGCCTGAGTGCAAGCAGCAATGATTTGGTTACACTGCATCGTTGGATTGGGAGAGAGGGAGAGGGCTACAAGTTTTGATGGTTTTCTTTTGTGTCATATTCTAGTTTGGTTGTCTGGAGTCTCTCCTTTCCCTTCGTCCCGTTTGTTTGGAGAGAAAGTAGCCAAAGAAGTTATTTGAGAGAGCTATTTATTTGTTTACTATGAATTCGTCATTTGATCATATGACCGATATGTGAGAACCATTTATGGCAACTGTTCTGTGTTGGTGCTCTATTACAATTTATCTATAGTTTCTTTTTTATTTTCCCTTACAAAAAACCGATTTGTTTCGTCGTTAAGTGCTTAGTTTTCAACCTGTTGGCCCAAGGCTTTGCATATATAGACATCACTTGCTTTGTTTTTTGAAAACAATCTGGTATTGTAACGCAAAAAAGAAAACAATCTGGTATATGGCCCGACAATATAGATTCGAGTTGTGTATAATTTTTAAAAAATAGTAAAAAATTTCCTGATGTAAGTATTTGTTGTTGAGGTATGTTTTACTAGGGTTGATCGTAAATGCCTCGATCACTTTTTGGTTTGGCCCATACGGCCCATCTTTTCATTTCGTGAAATGTTCGGTCCAGATAGCCCAGCCCAGTCAAAGCTTTCCTCACTCCCTCTACTTTCCCTAGTACAAAACAGGAAACCGAAAAGGCAAGAGTAAGGGAGGGAAAA
Source organism: Hypericum androsaemum (assembly GCA_963995505.1). NCBI lineage: Eukaryota > Viridiplantae > Streptophyta > Magnoliopsida > Malpighiales > Hypericaceae > Hypericum > Hypericum androsaemum. Next base: position 16,690,378 of record OZ023190.1, read on the forward strand.
TCCATAAACCCCAAACAAACCTTAAATTAAAACCCTAAAACTAATATGGACAAGAGCAACAAAAAGGAGCTCCAAAAGTGTCTTCCTTCGAAAGCTTCCTCTCTCTACCCACTTCCCTCCTGCTAGGACCTAGCAGCAACAGAGTGACGTCCTTCAGGCCACTACTACTTCTAGCCTCCTCTCCCAGGTGACCGGTCGTTTGTTAGCTAGCCTCCCATGCTGCTTCCTCCAATGGCGAGGCTTCTTCTCGACGTTTCCTCGCTTCGGTGCGCTCTGTTTGCTCCCAAGGTTTATTCTTTTTCTTCAATTCTTTTTCTTCTTTTTTTTTAATAGATGATTGTACACTTTGTAATATGCTTTCTCTTTCTCTTGCAGTGCCCTAGGAGAGTTGCACTGGGAACGTACTCATCCACCTGCTGCTTCTCCACTAAAGGTGACTAAGGCTCCGTTTGTTTCGCGTAAATGTTCGGGTTAGGGGGTGTGTTTGGTGTTTCAGTTGGAGGGTTTTGCTTATGTTTTAGGTAAGAAGAAGTCTAAGTCGGACGGGAGTGACTCGGGTGGAGACAACTTGTCCCAGAAAGACTTGGCCTTGCAGGTGGCCCTGGATCAGATTACCAGCCAATTCGGAAAGGGCACAATTATGTGGTTTGGCCGCGCTCTGGCCCGCAGAGATGTGCCGGTTATCTCCACGGGCTCCTTTGCTCTCGATATAGCACTTGGTGTCGGCGGACTTCCCAAGGTACCGTGAGGGGGTTTTGAACATCTGACTGCATCGGTTTTTACTAAAATGATCAAAGTGTGGCCGCTTGGGTCTATTTGATGGGATGGTGATCAGATTCTAAACTTGGGAGTGGATTTGTACAGGGGCGTGTTGTGGAGATCTATGGTCCAGAGGCTGCTGGCAAGACAACCCTTGCTTTACATGTAATCGCTGAAGCGCAGAAGCAAGGCGGTTGTTTTCTCTGCTCCCATAGCCTCTTCATTAGATTTGATTCTGGATTTAGATAACCGTATACTCTTTCATTGTGTATTAGATAGTGAAATTTGTCTATGTGGGTTCTGTGCATCCTAATTTATTTTGGCGAGATTGAAGCTATCTGTGAACATGTTGGACATATCAAATTTCATTTTCGCACATCTTGCAGTATATTAACCGGTCCCCATTTCTTTGCAGGGTACTGCGTTTTTGTTGATGCCGAGCATGCCCTTGATTCTTCTTTGGCCAAGGCTATTGGGGTGGACACTGAAAATTTGCTCCTCTCTCAACCTGATTCTGGTGAACAAGCTCTTGGCCTAGTCGATACACTTATACGGAGTGGTTCTGTAGATGTTGTAGTTGTTGACAGTGTAAGCTGAGGATTATGTTTATGCAATTCAAATTATCGAATTAAGTCATTAATAGAGTAGAAGTTAAGACTCAAATTACTCACGGTACTAAGGTTGATGGCAGGTCGCGGCTCTTGTGCCTAAAAGTGAGCTCGAAGGCGAGATGGGTGATGCTCACATGGCAATGCAAGCTAGACTTATGAGCCAGGCACTGCGCAAACTGAGTCACTCTTTATCCCTATCACAGACTGTTTTGATCTTCATAAATCAGGTGCGAAGATCTTGTTCTCGGTTATTATTGACACCGGTAAATAAATGAGGCACAAATGGTTTTTACGACGCGGGTCAACAACACCCATGTGACATGTAAATGAAAAAGCAAGAGTTGTGAGGTATGAAATCATCCAATGGCTTCGCCGTGGCTTGATATTTGCGCTATTAAAAAACTGAATTTATGTTTGTTCTCTGTTCGGTTGCCTGGAGTTGACCAGGGAGACTATACAGCACACAGTAATTTCAACCAGCAGTCATTTGATGTCCCTTCTAATTAATTGGTCTCCTGTTTTTTCAAACATCAAATTTGCTTACAATCTGGGTTGATGTCATGTTTGCACAATGTCTTGTGACCAACGAATGTCATTCGATGATGTGCTTTTTCTACTTTCTTCCCATAGGTGAGATCAAAACTTTCAACTTTTGGAGGATTTGGTGGTCCTGTTGAAGTAACTTGTGGTGGTAATGCCTTAAAGTTTTACGCTTCAGTTCGTCTAAACATTAAAAGAGTGGGGCTGATCAAGAAAGGAGACGAGGTACGGGAGTCATATTCGTTTTAATATTTGAGACTGGACATCCCTTGTTTGAGCTTCTGTCTCCAAAACAACTTTTCTGTGATATAAATAGTGCTGCTAGTTGTATTGTGTTTTGTTTCATCAAAATAGTTGGGTGTCCGGCTTGTAGTCATTTTATTTGGTTACTGTTTCTATCTTAACTGTGTCATCAGCAGAGTATATTAATTTTAAAATTGACCATGCATGTTCTACGAGCTTATGATGATTTCACCATGAATTTTGCCACTTGGAGGTATGGCCGTCATTTTCGTTTGTTGTTTTCTTGTGTCGATTACTTGTTCTTAAGACTCCTGTGACGCTAATGTTTTCCAGACTACTGGAAGTCAAGTTCAAGTGAAGATTGTGAAGAACAAGCTTGCCCCACCATTTAAAGTTGCTCAATTTGAACTGGAATTCGGCAAGGGAATAAGTCGTGAAGCAGAGATAATAGATCTGGCGATAAAGTACAAGTTCATCACAAAATCTGGATCCTTCTTCCGTTTTAACGATCAAAATTTCCACGGAAAGGAAGCTTTCAAAAAGTTTCTGGCCCAAAATAACGATGTACGGGAAGAACTAATGTTGAAGCTCAGAGAGAAGCTACTTGATGGCATGGGACCAACGGTTCCAGATGCAGGAGAGATGGACTATGCTTCAAATGTCAATCATGTGGAACTTGCAGAAGAGATCCTTTCACCCGAATCAACCGATGAAGAAATAGCTAGTGTAGTCGGAGCATAGCGAGCAGTTTCCTCCACATTGTATGTCCTTTGTGCTGCCTGATTCCATCTATAGTTCTACAGAGATCTTCGGAATAGCCACCGGTTGTGTGGGTAAGTTTTGGCGGCTGTAGGCCGAGGGCATGCTGCGTGAGGCCCCTCGGCGAGCAGAGACATTCTTATATTTGCAAAGCAGGGGCACTTCCTTGTCATGCCCCAACTGATGGATGATGGCCTTGTAAGCTAATGTACCATGATTAGCTGTGTATTTTGGTGTAAAGTAAATGGAACCTTTGTGGTTTCCTGGGAGGAACATCAGAAAATTCTAAGAGGAGGTGCAAGTTTCGCTGAATTTTCAAGCGACGGAAATTAGCTTCTGTTCAACGGTTTCAAAGTTTTTACTTAACAATATAAATACAAATAGAAAAAATACTATTAGAAGAACCATCTTAATATAGTGTCCGACATTTTTCCCTAAAAAAAAATAGTGTCCGACATTGTACAACCGTGAATAGTAATGTTCACGAAGTTACAAGAGAATATGCCAAATAACCGTAGATAATTCCAAACTGTTAAGGTTGATTGTCTTTTTTTAAAGATAAAATTTTAAATAAGATAAAATTTTAAATCATGATATTGTTAAAGTTTAAACTTTGAACTTTCTAGATATTTATAATACTTTGTGCTATTGGGTTAGAAGCACTTTCGCTTAACATTGATTGTCAGTCTTGTCTACGAGGTTTTTTTTTGAGAAGCTCTTGTCTACGAGGTTTGGTTTCAAAGTTTCCATGATTGACTGTGTACACGTTACCTTGATTTTCTCGAGAAAAGTAGATCCCTTTACCATTTGGACGTCTTATTTCAACGCAAGGATTGTATCGGGTCAAGCGATTTTCGGTGTGTCTTTTGAAACTTCGGCGACGGCGGCGGCGGATCTTTATTCTTTACGACTATAATACAAATTGTGGGGGAAATGGATTCAATCTGTTACCCAAATTCCCTCTACCGTGGGCGTCGATTTCCCCAAGGCCATATTTTGATGCTACCTTTTCCCTCTACTGGGCCGCACTTTTTAATATGGTATCATAGAAGGTTAATTCGTAGTTATTATACGACAAAGTTAAAATTTGTACAAATTTCGATGGACTTCGTTTACATGACATATGTTGTATACTAAATATTGGAATTTTTCAAAATTAAGAAAAATATGTACTTCGACAATTAGGAACTTGACTTTTACTAAGATTCCTTAAAAGTTAGGTAACTTTGGGCGGTCGTATTAGATTAGGTTAAGAACTTTGTAAATAGCAAGCCTGTTCGTTATTAGTCTTTCCGATTGGACGACTTTGTACCGTAGTATATACGAGGCAATTCTTTTCCCAATTTTGATTTTTCCCAATGGATTTTGCGATTTTAAATTTTTTGTGAGGCCGTCAGCTGCAACGCTTGTATTATCTTACAATAGGAGTCGTCCTTCGGTTGGGGTGGGTGAGAATTTCAGGTAGGGGTTGGGTAGATCTAGGGATGGCAGAAATACACATACCCTAGGAGTCGGGCCCTACCCTTACCCCGTGGGTCAAGGGTCTGTTGACTTTGACTGGGTCTATGGTAGGGTATGGGTATGGGTCGACTTTTAGAATAGGGATCTAAGGTAATGTATGAATCCTATGAATTCATACATTACCCTTACCATTTTATCCTACTTTGGATCCTATCCTAGTAGACCCTCGTAAGACCCTAAATAGACTCATTTATTTTTATTTATTACTTATAAATTGTCATAGATTTCTCAAATATTCTAAAATATGATTTATGTTATTGACTCCAATTTTGAGTTATATACAATTCTAATTTTCTTTGTTGATATACTAATAATTTCATGATTAATCTTCACATGTTAGTTATGATTTATTTAAATGTTATATACAAAATTAAAATTTTGTGTTTAAAAAATTATCAAAATTATCTTGCATTTAATTCGAGGGTCGGACCCTGCAGACCCTGTAAACCCTACAGACCCTGAGGGTAAGGGTATGGATCTAGTAATAAAATTTTTTGAGAATCCAAGGGTAGAGTATGGGTCCAACTTTCGAAATTAGGGTATGGGTAGGGTCCTACTGATACCCTACCCTACTCTACCCATCGCCATCCCTAGGTAGATCCTTGTAGGTCTGGTAGAACAGAGTTGATATCTTACTGTAGGTTTTATTTGTAATTTCCTTCTTCGTTTTTTATAAAGCATTTTTACCTACCCAAAAAAGAAAAATATATACTCTTCATCGAACAAAGTCTATGAGAAGGCGTATATGTTATTTGAAGAAAACAAACAACGAGACAACGGTCCTATTGATAAGTGAGTTCCTTAATCACTCCCACGAATAATTTAATTTCAAGGGTACAAGGTTATTAATAAAATAGAGAAGAATTGTAGTCCATCCAGATTCATTTGGAAAAAGAAGTCTTATGTGATCACATGTTCACTTTATATAGTTTCAACAACATAATTATTGCCACTAGGTTAGGGAAGTTTAAGTTAATGACTAGTTTATTGTTTCAACGCTGGTGTAGGGATGACAATGGGCAGGATCAATAGGACACAGATCCTTATCCTCTTTTTAAATGGTAGACTCAGATCTTTATCCTTATCTTCTTTAAAAATAAGGATTCAGACATGATCTAGGTCCTAAAAAACTGGGCAAGATCAGGGCGGCCGACGGGTCTTTTTTTTTTAATATTTAATTTTTAAAAATTTTATTATGTTTTGATAGTTTTCAAATAGCAATGAGACATTTTTAATCATTAAATAAATCAATACAAAGAAACTAACCAAGCAAATCCAAAAAAAGTTGAAGTTGGGTAAGTTAAAATTGAGAATTTGAGTCGTAATTTTCGCTGCTATTACTTGTGACCGATGGCTGCTTCGTAATGGTATTATCTTCAATGAGGTGAGGTGCGATAATGAGCTTATCCTCCATTCTGTGCTCTTTCATGCACAAAAGTGAATCTTTTGTACGGATACCTCGATCATTTACAATCAATCGCTGCTCACTCTCTTGATTGCCTACAAGGATTTATAGGTCCCTCTTCTTCATCTCTTGAGGTTGAGAGAACGTTTTGGTCTTGGGTGGAGTTGTAACTGATATAAATATCGGGCCCCTGTATCTTGTCTTTCTTTTTGCGCTTGCTCTGTTTTGAACTTTCATTTTAATAAAGAATATTTACCTACCAAAATTTTTTGAAATTTTAGTATTATGTCTAATAATTAATATATATATATATATTATTTTAATATTAAATTAAAAAATTCGGGTGGGATTAGGGCAGAATCTTATAGATCCATATCCATGCCCTTATTCTTTTAAAATATCAGGATCCGGGGAAGATCAGGTCTAGACCCGGTCAAAATCAACAAGTCTTAGACCCTTCGGATCTAGATCATGGTAGACCCCTCAAGGTAATGGTCTAATTGCCATCCTCCATTAACTAGTCTGATATTTCTAGGAAAGTTTTTTTCGTAATTATGATTTGGTAAATAAAATGTATGATAAAGATTCACTTTTTTTCTTAAACTTTACTGATAGAACGATAATGAAAAAGGCAAAAAATTCACAAGCTCTTAAATTTTGATATAATGTACTAGAAGGTCAAATCTTTAGTTAATAAGTCTCTGAGTTTTGAGAAATAGAATCCGTTAATCCCTAGGATCAAATTGGACCTCCGTCTTGAAGAAGCGCCAGCAATTCAGGTTGGCCTTAGCAAGGACCTGGTGAGGAGAGGGTACAAAAATGGTGGCAAAAGGTCCCCTCCAGAAGCTCGAAATCGGAAGGCATAAGCAAGGACATGGTGAGGAGAGGGTTTAGGCATGTGGGCCCCACTGTCATCCACTCCTTCATGCAAGCAGTTGGTCCCACCAACGACTACTTGATCACTTGCCCAAGACAACCTTCGTTCTTTTTTTTATGTACTAGGTCTTTTGTTTATTAATGTGGCGGGAGTATTAAGGTGATTGAGACGTATTTTCGTAATATCAAAAAGTGTTATTTTAGATGGAAATTTATCTTAGGAACTAACAACCGCATATTCTATTTCTAAAAATTCAGAGACTAATTAACTAATCATTGGGATTTTTAGTACATTATATCAAAATTTGAGATTTATCCGTTTTTTTTCCTAATCAAAATATTTCTTTCATACGGAGAGATCACATTCCATAAGATTTCTCTGGATTGTCCAAAGCAGGACGGACATTGAAAATTTCCATGGCCTAAAATTCTCGTCACCTATTTGAGAAACTTCTATTTTACACCTTCGGTTTAAAGCTTCCTGACCCTATCTATAAAGAAAAATAACTGGCCAAGATTTTTTTTGGGTAAGTTTATTTTTATTTATAAACGGAAATCCATCGCGCTAATCACGAGGTTACGACTAGTTGATGTAGTTGATAAAACCTTTTGAGAAAAAAACAGGCACAGGGAAATATCAAGATTAAAAATCATCATTCGATAATGATGATTTCAATTCTTTTCCCTTAAAATGCAACTCGTTGAAATTTATTATATCTAGATGTTCACTAGAGAAACTTATCGGTAACTATATTGACATTTTTTTCAAAATTAATTTTTAATTTTGTCAACAATTGAACTCTAGATTTTTGTTGATTAATTAGGTTTTCGTACCACTTGGGAAACGGCGGATCAAGGGCGGTTGATATGTAATCGAATAGGCTCGGGGAATTAGAGTGTTGAATTGCAATCCAGCATCAATGACGGGCACTCTTTTCCCTACTGCACTTTTTCCCCCACGAAGTCCGTGATTCCAACTTTGTACGCACAAGGGAATGCAACACGTGCTCTAGACTGTAACAATTATCATAATTAAACATTTACGGTTTAAAAAAATAATAATGATGGCACTTTACGAACGTGATGGATGTGATCCCCGTAAATTAACCAATATTTTCCTTGACTGAGACATGATGATATATACTAGCAGAGACTAGTCGGTGTTCACGACGACAAGGACGACTCTGGTCTCGGTCTTCAATGGAAGGTAAGAAAGGTTCGTCAATCTCGATAACTTGTAACAAAAATACGGAATAATTAAAGGGTTGCTTTTAAATATACGATATCAATATTTTTGTATACCCGTAGCTAGAGAATCATTTAAATTTTCTTTTTTGATAAGTGTCATTTAAATTTTCTTTAGTTGAAGATACCCGGTGAATAACTAACATTCACATAATAAATTTATAAATGCGTTAATAAATAGTTTTCGAGTTCAAATCATTGATAATAATAAAAAATAAATATTTATTCGAATAAATTTATCACACTCCAAAAATCTCGTTTGCTCGAACCTAAAATAGGCTCAAGTATTATAAAAATAGAAAACTTCACTTAGTAACATGTAGTTTGGCAGATTTTTACTTACAACCCTGTAGTAAAAAATTTCTTAAACGGGTACCTGAGGTTTTAAAAGGACCTCACGGGCAGCTCCCCCTCTGCCCGATCTCAAAACTGCGTTGTTTTGATGCTTGCGTGACATGCCAGCTCGGAAATTTTTAACCCCGATTTTGCTGACGTGGCATGGTACATATTACCAAATCAATCCCAGATTAGTTTATTATTTTTTTAAAAATCCCTCTTTTAATATGTTAAATACCCAATCCCAAATTCTAACATTCACTTTTCATATCTCTTCTCTCCCAAACCGCCAGGCCATAATATCCGAAGCTGCAAGGCAGCAAGAACGGGTGAGACTCCGTGGCAAAGTGAATGTTAGGATTTGGGATGGGAGAGGTTTCGAAGAGAGAGAGAGAGTTGGATTGGGTATTTAACATATTATAAGAAGAGTTTTTTGAAAAATAATAAACTAATCTGGGATTAATTTGGTAAAATGTACCACGCCACGTCAGCAAAAGCCAGGTTAAAATATTTTGAGTTCGGGCAAAAAGGAGTTGTCCGTGAGATCTTTTTGAAACTTCAGATACCCGTTTAAAATTTTTTTTACCACAGTGTTATAAGTAAAAATTATCTAAATTACAGAATACTAAAGTGACGTTTACCCTCATAAAAAAGATGGTCAATACCGCCGTCGCCTATTGCCCTTTCAGATTTGCCACGTACAAGAATCCCCGGTTTGAAAGATTCCAGTGCCAGGTTCCAGGCAAGGGGAGGCTAACGAAATATTCTTTGTTCATTATTTTATTTATTTTCAAATTATGATCAATTAATAACAAATTATTTTAGATTAGAAAAAAATAAAACTTGAAAAAAATTCATAACTGTAAACTTGATTAAAAAAATTATCATTACTTAGCTCGATCACAAATTGTTTAACTAACTAAGTGTTTTCAATTTTTACAAGAGAAAAATAGTTTTTTTAGGGGTACACGAGAAAAATGGTTGTTTTCTAAAGAATGGAAACTTGGAAGGTGCTTACGTGGGTTGGTGAAAAAGAGAGGGGAAGCAGTGGAAGAAGTGACATTTACTGAACTTGTCGCGAGGTTCGTTTCAGTTTCCCAATGGGAGCCGAAATGGAAGTCAATTTTGGGCGACAGCTAATTAACTATTCGCAACTGCGCTTATCTTATACAAAATTTTTATTATTTCAAAATTCTATAAATTTGAAACTAGCGGTAGAGTATTATTCGAATAGCGGTTTAAATAACAATATATAACTCCTACTTTTGTGACCGAAACACATATAATTCCCAAATTTACGCCTTTAATTTTTTCTACAGCACATTTGATTAGCGACTGACTCAACACACCGTTCAAATAATAAATACAGATTATTTATTGAAATTATCGGACGTCGAGACACTTGCCAGATTCTGAGTTGGATAATTTTTTTAATAATGACATAATTATTTTAACAATTATTTAACATTGATATGTTGTCAATGACTAAAATTTGAAACATTTTAATTAAATCGTAACAATTCTTAAATGTGCTCGTTCGTAATATAAAAAAAATGGAAACAAGACTTTTATGCTATCCCGTTAAAAATTTCCACCCACATCGAATCGAATAGTTAATATCAAAATTGTAAATTACATCTCTAATACTAGTTCAATTTCTTTTCTAAAAAAAACTAGTACCATTCTCAAGAGACCCTTTCCATGTCCATTCCCCTTTTTTAGTTCTCCCTCAACTTCAGCCTAATTAAAATTTTCCCGAACATATTAATGCATACAGCAAATATTAATTCAAAAATGCTATAAATCATAAGGGTGAGAGGAAAGTGAAGCAGCCGCAATTTGAGAATAAATCCTAAATGTGGTAGGAAATTTGGTCTCCACTGTCACCTCGTTAGGTCGTCGAGAACCCTTTTAAGTGCTTCCTGGAAGGCAGATTCGTCCCATTCGTTTCCCTGCAGCCAGCAAATTCGGCAAAATTACAATTTCACGCCATTGAAAATTAGTGGGGCAATAATGTGATTCCTTGTCAATTAGACAAAGATCGTGTAAAAGTCTTATCATTTTGATGGAATTTTTTTACATATTATTCGGACACTCATCGGTTGAACTAATCTAACGATTTGGATCCAATTTTGATACACATCTTGCACATTTGGTGGTCCATCTGCAAGAAGACGAATGAGCAACACAGATTTACTTATAAACTAAGAAATTGGCAACCGCGAGTTGGAAAAAGAAGACGAAGTAAAATTCACGCCGCCTTGAACTTTTAGTAATTTGGGTATCAAATAAAACAATTAGGACCGGTCTTATAATAAACCGGTTATGACACCACGAATGACGTTACCAATGACGTTACCAATGACCATTTCTTTGTCGTGTCGCTACCAACGACCTTAATTAGACTCGAACAAGGCAGTTACAGGCACAAACTAATTACCACATGCAATTACGTATATTTCTGCGACCACATTCCAAGTAAAGTAATATCGAATCTTAATTATGGAGTAACATTAGAATTTAAAAATCTTAAAAATCTAATTATGTTATCAATTGACACTTTGTATACCCACATTATATACAAATTTCCACTTCAATAAAAAAGAGTAGGTGAAGAATCGACGTTATATTCTAGATCAGGTTCAATTAAACCCTAAAAAATAAAAAATAAACCTAACTAATAAAAATCGGAAAGCATTTTTTTTAAAGATAAATTCGAAAGTTAAAATTTGAACTCCCGTCAATTCAGGTACTATTATGCCAAATGAGCTACTCTCGAGTGCACATACCTCAATTCTAAGTCTCAAGATCACGCGGTTGATGGAGGCGGATTCCGCTACAAATGTGCTGGCTTCAACGGATATCAAACTGACATTAGTGTCAAGCTTCAAGAACTCCAACACCCTAATGACCAGATCCGAGATAGGGTGTTGTGCTCTTAGAAGAACTTGGACGTCGACCACCCTTCGGTCCGATGCCGATGATTCGGGTGCCCTAGTAATCCGAACAGCTAGCCTGTCACCCGAGGCCGAGGAGGACTGTGTCACTTCCTGAACATCTTCTCTCACCCGGAGGAGTTGTGATTCTAATTGATCCTTCCTCTTTGTGAGCTCCGATACTTGAGCTTTCAAGTTAGCCAAGTACTCTCTTGTTCGTGCAAGCACCGACGCTTTGTCCTTCTGTAGATAAGTTAATGTGATTACAAATAAGTGGATATGGATAATAAGAACAATATCAGGTGATCAACCCGTTATAATAGCACGTTAATATTTAACCAAACCCTAACTGGCAACCTTTCAATCTCAAATCTTTGAAATTCTAGCATTATTATATATACACCTTGGTATCTATTAGAGACCGGCCGATTTTTCAAGTGCGATTTTTTCCCAAAGTGTTTGTCATACCAGGATTTTGAAGAGACTGGCGGTCCAAGATGACAAATTTTCGTTCTAACATATAGTATTATCAATAAAATTTACTGATTCAAAAAAAAAACACACCTTGGTATCTGGAGGGAGAAGAGATCTCAAAGCTTGGAAACTCTCATTGATCTTCTCCCGCCTCTTCCTTTCCGAGATCATGTGGTGCAATTGGTTGACCGTGGGTCGATTCCCTGCCGCCATTTGCATGTGATCACGTGACAACGCCACGTTTAACCTTCTGTAATAAGCGATTGCTCTTTTGACGAAGCTCGTGCTCCTGCCCGAACCCGGTGCCAGTGCTCTTGGGACTAATCCCAAGTTGTACCTCTTGAAAGCGCTAGGACGTCGAGGTGATCTTTCCGGCTCAACCTGAGCCGGCAAGTTACGCGTCGAAGCGGAGGAGGAAGAGGGTGATGTGGGAGAGGTTAGGACCGCCAGAATGGCTCTCGTTATCTCGGCGTCCACGCTCTCTCGTGTTAGCGAAAATGGCGTGGGCCGCTGGTATTGTTGCAGCGGAATTCCTTGCAAATGTTGGATGGCTTCATGGAGAGGACTACTAGAAGTTGCGGTTGTAATTATTGGTGGTTGAAGCTGGGAATTAGTACCTAGAACTTGTAATAATGGCTGGACTATTTGGGTTTCTGGTAATTGGGTTGTCCTTGGATTGACATTAAATGCGAGTGATGAACAATCTGGGCTGTCCATGGATAGGGATATCAACGAGGAAGGTGACGAAGAGTGCCTATTGGGATCAGCAGCTTGTGAGATTTCCCTTAGTGGAGATTGTCTTGAGAAGTCTTCTGGGAACCAATTCCTCATCTCGTTTTGCATGTTTGTGGTCTGCACATGATGAGAACATCATTCATATAGGGTCCGACACTACTCGGGTTTGAATAACGGAGATTAAAAACAAAAAAGTGAATATCTTACTTGGCTTACATTGGACCAACCGAGCTCAATTTCACCGCTCTTGCATCCCATGAAGACTGCTGTCTATAAATGAGAAGTTGAAGAACAAGAAGAAATTAAGAAACATTCAAAATCTCCATATTATTCAATTCCTTGATCAAGACCTAGTTAATTACCTTGATCCTTGCTTCCTGCATCAAGTTGAGATTAAAATACATTACAATTAGTCATCTATACACGTAAATCAAATTGAAGAATATTAGACCTGGTTTAAAATCCAATGCAAATGCTTCGTTACCCGGTAAAAAAGGCGCTGCGTTTCGGTTCGAGCCATTAGATGAAGCTCCACTTGAGTTGCTTCCATGTATGGTCGATTCGTAACGAAAGCCGACCCAGGAACGTGGCTGGATTAACCATGAAGAAGATCATATAAGCATGTGAAGAAATTCGGCAAACAAACCATATACTATAATTAATTTCGTACTCGCTGGAAACCAAGAAGTAGAGTTTCCGGTACTCCTCGAACAGCCTCCGGGCTACGCTGCTTCCCGAAGAAGACATCGGCTGATCGCTGTCCTCTTGGTAACGGCCATCGTAGAAGAGCAAGCAACTGAAATTCAATGTTATAGATCAACCACCAGCTAGAAAGATTGCAACCATTGAGCTAAAGTTTAAGGAGAATGAAGGAATGGATCCGGGTAGTACTTGTTTGGATGAGGGAGATACGACCACAAGCAGATGTAAGTGGCGCCAAGAGACCGCATTAGCCCGAGGAGATGGACGTCGCGTTCTTGCACGCCGAGTAGGAAGATGGCGTCCATGTTCGAGCTGGTTGAGACAGACATCTAATGCCTAATCATTTGATCATGTCTTGTGGAATTTTCAGTGATCTGATCATTGAAAAGGATTCTTATAGTCTGAGATTTATATGCCCAAGGTGCATGGAGGATGATCATATAGCTATAGGTAGTTTACATGGGAAAGAAAAGTAATGGATTAGTGTGGCCAATTGGCCACAAATTATTTTGGGACAATGGAGAAAGAAAACTGGCAAAGGAATAGTCTATACAATTTAATTGAAGTAGACAAATGATAGAGACTTCCATTTTTATAAATAAAAAAATTGAAAAATGTGACATGATTTCTTTAACATAAAAAAGGAGGTCTCGAATTCAAATCTATTCGATTGATTTTGTACCACCGAGCTGTTTTTTCAGGTGGTGGGCCATGCGGCGAAAAGGAAAACTTGAAAAGTATAATACTTACTCATGGCCATTAGTTTTGTTCTGGCAAAAGGCAAGCAGGCAACAAGAAGACTTAGCAGCCAGCCAAGGGGAGATGGAAAAGTAAAGGTCAAAGTCCACCATTTGAAAATAGTCAAAAGGAGTAGGGCTAGAAGTCTCTTTCCATTTTGTTGTTTCTCTTCTCTCTCTCTAGTTTTTTTATTTGATTTTTTATTATTATAGAAAACGTATCTAGAGAAAACTTAAAAGGCGTTTTTTATAAATATAGTGCAAGAGTTAGGGATGGCAATGGGTAAGGTAGGGTAGGGTATTGATAGGACCCTACCCATACCCTAATTTTTTTGGATGGACCCATACCCTACTCTCGACCCTACAAATTTTTTATTGTTAGATTCATACCATACCCTCCTGGAGACCCAGGGTCTACAGGGTCTGCAGGGTCCGACCCTTTAACGTTCTGCATTTTGATAAATTTCAATCAAAACTTAATTTTTATATAAAATTTAAATAAATTCAATACATCTACTATGTTACACATCAACATTCAATAGAAAATTGATGAAACATCAAATTTTGCAATTTAATTTCAATAGTCCAAGATTTTTTTTAGAGTTTGAAATACATAAACAATTCAACAAAAGAAAAATATAGCATGTCCGTTTCTAGTGATCCATCATTCACGACATCTTCTAAGCTAGTTGCGGAATAACATAATAAATATGTTAAAGTTAACCGTAAAGTATATTATATATATTATTAATACGATCTAACAAGGGTTTAACTAGAGTCTAATTAGGGTAGAGTCTAAAATAGGGTAAAAATTTAAGGGTAGGGTCCGACCCACAGGGTCTAGCTATGGATTCATACCCTACCCTAGACCCTACCTCTAAACATGAACCCATACCCATACCCATAACCTACCCTAGACCCAGTCAAAGTCAACATACCCTAGATCCATAGGGTAAGGGTAGGGTCCGACCCTCAGGATATGGGTATTTCTGCCATCCTTAGCAAGAGTCAATAAGGAAAAAAATCTTTTGCCGTTCCCTCCTCAAGCTAGGCCCACGTCCTTAGAGTAACACAAAAATATTTCGTGGGCCAAAATTTTAACGTCTATACTCTAGGATCCATGGATATTTATTCTAAGATGGATCCATGGATCATAATATTTAATAAACCCCTAAAATAAAAAAAGTCGAAATTAAGAATAGTAAAGTGAATTTTTTCTCTAAATAAAAAGAAAAAAGAAAAAGACGTTCGTGTGTGAACACCATTTTCCAGCACCAAACACTCGATCGGGATCGTGACTGATACATTAATTAGTTTCGAGAATTACTATTATTTTGTCTTATTAGCCACAACTTATTCTAATTGCAATCTGGAACACGGCGACTTGAACCAGACTTCTCTTGTGCAGATTACTTTGCCTCCTTCTTTTTGCCCGTTGACTGTTTCCTGATAGCTGTTACTTAGACACAATCAAAAATCGATTAAGATGCATTTTTTGACCACATCTTCGGAGGTCATTGTCTTCGCCGGCATCGGCAACACGCTGGAACAACACCGTCACAAGGAGAGAAGGGTTAACGGCCATTTTTTGGGTTTGTGAAATAAAGTAAACAAAATTATGTACTTGTTTGAACTTTGCCATACCGGACACATTGTGAACGTGTCGGGTCGCGTGACACACGAAATTCAACAGACAGATTGAGCAGGAACAATGAAGTATCAATGTGAAAATATCGATGGCCAGTTTTACACATTTTGAACTACATTGTACGGACATCAAAATGTGTTAAACTACACCCGACAAATTTTTTTTAGATTTGAGTTAAACTCGTGAGATTTAAGTTCACAAACTTACACTCTAATCCAAATAGCATGATGCATGTAGAGTCTCGTGTGAATCAGCAAAGACCGCATTCCAAGGTTATTCTACTTCTTTTTTTTAAAATAAATTATATCACTCCTCAAAAAATAACCTCAAAGTTAATTACACCAGAATAGTTACATCTCATATGGGGCAAGATAAAACCAATCAAAATAGCTAATTACAAGATAAATAACATCTAACTACCCAATCCAATCCAATCCAATCCAAGAACAAAACAACCTAGCAAAGTCCTCGTCTCCATGCTTCCGGGATTAAAATTTAAAACCACCAAGGCAAGCATCCAAAGAAATCTCAAAATGACACATCAAAATAACCACAAACGAAACACCAACAACTGCAGCTGCAATAAAGGAACGACCAAATATAATCACCAACATAGCAGCTGCACAGGGCCTTCAAGGATGATCGAATGTTTTGTTTTTGTCTTTTCCGGCCGCAACTCCGCGAAGCCCTTTGAGGATGCTTGCAGCGTGTGCATCCCAAGCCATTCCAAGCTCCCCGACCATATTTCAAGTATTGTTCGCCGATTTAGCCATCCTGACGTTGTTGGATGCTTGCAAGGTTATTCTACTGGTTCATATTCAAAATCAAATTGTTCATACAAAAAAAAAAAACTAAGCTCTTAAATTGAATGGACGGCCTATCTTCCGATCCATGGTCCCAATATTGTCCCACAATAGAAGTTTCTTTTTTCTTTTGGAAAATTCTTCAACGCAAGTCCGATCTCTTGCCATTATTGGACATGATTCTCTTGAAAGAGAAACCACTGATTAGTGTGTGAACAACAAAACAGTTCCTTTCAGTCACGTGACGGGGACTCGATTGAGATTTTTCACATAGTTAATGTACCGTTCACACTGGTGACATTTTTATAACAAAGGTTTGACCTTGGCCCAGTGTGAACCCCAAATTGTTACTAATCAACGATACTGGTTTAGGGTCAATCGGTTTTCTGGGTCCTCAAAACTGGTTTAGGGTTAGTATTCTTCTTTCACCGGAAAAATAATTGACAATTCCTAATTGACGGCTATTTTTGATTTCATATAGAACTAATGAGAAGATCCCTCTCTGTCTTGGTTACATCGGTACACCAATTTTGTCGCAAATTGTTGACCTTCGTCGGTGGTCGAAAGCTTTTAACTTCGTGCTCTATTACAAAAATTTAGTATTCGGGGAACATCTAACAAAACAAAGTACTTACATTTGGAAAAAAGAGAGTAAGAATACCAAAATAGCTGTGGGCTGGGCTGTCTCACGGTTTGAAAGTAAAAGAAGGTCGATTTTCTCGGAACTACTTCGCATTCAATCATGCTTTGATTCATCTTGATCTTTTATGGGGGACCGGGTTGGTTCTTTATTTTTGAGATAAAATACGATGTTAAATATCTTTAGCAGCCACTATTTTCCTATCGATTATTTTTTTCAGGATTTTACCTCGTTAGGATTACAACGAGGCTGTGGATGTAACGTCGTTGTACACCGAGAGTATGTAAATATGTTTATATTGGAACAAAAATCTACTAAAAAAAAAACCAAATGAGCATTTTGATTCATTTTTTCCTTAACTAAATAAACTAAGTCTAATTCATGAATCCCATAATTAATGTCGGTAAACAAAGCGAAAGAAGTTGTAGACATCAAGTGTTAATTAATAAGAAATCTGGAATTCTAACAATCACTAAATTTTTAGCTGATTTTTTTTTCTATTAAGAAGGTGAAATTACCCAAATACAGGTTTTCTTTTCTTCAAGTGGGTGTTCCTTTCGAGAGTGGATTGAGCGGGGACTAAAGAAATGTTGTCCATAGGTGGGGAATAGATTTTGGGCCATCAGATTCATTTGTAAAAAAAAATCTTCAAATCTGATGGTCAATAACCAATCAGAGACATTTTTGACTTTTTCACAGAAGAAAGATACTCAATTAATACTCCTAGAAAAAAAATATCAATTAATACCAACTAAATACAACCCACCATCTCTCACGTCTCTTCTTCTTCTTCTTCTTCTTTTCTCTCTCTCTCTCTCTCTCTCTCTCTCTCTCTTTTCTAAATACCAATCCATGTAATCAAAAATCCATTTTTCTTCACTACCCACTTAATTATAAACCCATATCATCCTAAATATATTTTTCCGTTTTACCTAGGTTTCTTACCTGATCCAACTTCTCGGCTTGTCTTCTGCAATTCTGTTTCTAATTACAATCTTGCATATATATATATACAATAACCAAATACTGCAAAACAAGTCTAGAAACAGTGGAGCCTCTGTGTATAGCTTTTGTAAGTTGGTGTCAGATTAAGGGGTTTAAGGAGAAAATGACTTGTTGGTTGTTTGATATATTGAAACTTTGTGGATAATGGGTGGTAAACTTCGAAGGAAGATAGCTCCATGTCAACTCCGTCCTCGTGGGATTTGGCAGCGACGGTCGGAGTTTTGTTGTCGATGGCGACAATGATGGCGACGGCGGTAAGCTCTATGCCTCCTCCCACTCAGATTTGCCTTCACTGCCTTCGTTTTTGAGTTGAGTAGTTCGTTGCGCCCTCTCGCTCTCGTCCAAATCTCCACGTCTGCTGCCGGACTTTGGCTCTTTCACGCTCGCTCAGGGACTTTGGTTTGTGTCTGTATTGATATTAGTTTTAATGTGTATGGATATTTGTTTAAAGTTGTACAGATATCGGTTTGATTATGTACATATATTGGTTTGAGTATGTAGAAATATTGGTTTGAGTATGTAGAAATATTGGGTTGAGTACTTAATGATATTAGTTTGAGTACTTAATAATATTGGTTTGAGTATGTACAGATATTGGTTTGAGTATGGACATATATTGGTTTGATTATGTACTGATATTAGTTTCAGTATGTACTGATATTAGTTTTAGTATGTACAAATATTAGTTTTAGTATGTACAGATATTGGTTTGAGTATGTACAGATATTGATTTGAGTATGTACTGATATTGGTTTGATTATGTACTGATATTGATTTGAGTATGCAGAGGATATTGGTTTGAGTATGTACGAATACTGGTTTGAGTATGTATTGATATTGGTTTGAGTATGTACGGATATTGGTTTGTGTCTGTGTTGATGATACGACGAAATATTCCCAAAACTTAATATGTTTGTGTTATTGATATTGGTTTTGCGATGTAGTAATATTAGTTGTCGAATTTATAGATATTGATTTTCAAATGTAGTAATATTTGTTCGCATGTAGTGATATTAGTTCACTTAGAAACATATATTGACGTAACACCTAGAAATTTATGCCAAAATCGATCTCCTAATGCGCAATATGCCACAAATAGGGAAGAAAAAATGACTATCCTATCAACCCATAACGATAATTAGAATCACAACTCAATAGCAATTGCCTTGATAACCTTGAAGAGATCGAGCATTCTACCATTCGAACGAGCAATTATAATTTGCTCGTTGGAATGGTAGAATTGTAGTGATATTGATTTTGCAATGTAGTGATATTAGTTTCTGAATGTAATGATATTGGTTTTGCGAGGTAGTGATATTGGTTTTCGAATGTAGAGATATTGGTTTTGCTCTGTATTGATATTGGTTTGAGTATGTATTGATACTGGAATGAGTATGTATTGATGTTGGTTTGAGTATGTATTGATATTGATTTTGCTGTGTATTGATATTGGTTTTGCTCTGTATTGATATTGGTTTTGCTCTGTATTGATATTGGTTTGAGTATGTAATGATATTGATTTCGAATGTAGTGATATTGGTTTTGCGATGTAGTGATATTGGTTTGCGATGTAGTGGTATTGGTTTTGTGATGTAGTGATATTGATTTTTGAATGTAGTGATATTGGTTCGCATGTGTAGGGATATTGGTTCGCATGTGTAGGAATATTGGTTTCGCGATGTAGTGATATTGGTTCGCATGTGTAGGAATATTGGTTTCGAATGTAGTGATATTAATTTTCGAATGTAGTGATTTTAGTTTTCGGATGTTGTCACATTGATTTTTAATGATATTGGTTATCCGATTAATTTTTTGTTTGATTTATTTAGGTCTAATCTTAGGAATTTTTGGTCAAATTTGTTTGTTGAATTTTCATTTTTTAGTTATTTGAGTTTGGTTATAAAAATACCTTTTTTTTAAACTGACAAGAATTTAAAGAGTCTCACCTTTATAAGAATGTGAAGGGTCGCCTCCTGCTCCTTCACGTGGGATTGATTTTAATTTTTTCCTTGTTTAGAGTTTCCATAAAAATCGTGCATTATCTCTCTTTTAATGGCGCATTATCTCTCATTTAAAGGCTTTGATTTGATTTTTATTAGTTTTGATTTAATTTTTATTAGTTTTCCAATATTATCCTTGATTATTTTAATAATACCTAACTTGCCACTGAATTCTCTTTAGTTCCCAAAAATAAGGACAAAGTTTGTCTCCTCCAAATCGCTCCCGGTGCCTTTGATCCTTCTTACCCTATTTCCCTTAATTGCAATATTTAATTGGGTTTGGTTCAGTTAGCCATAAAGAGACGATAGTGATAGATTTTCCTCATTTTTTTGTGAACCTATTTGTTCGATTACTGATGTATCTTTTACAGTGATTCTTTCGTTAATATTATTTAAATTCAAGACATATTTAAGTAGTAATTACTTTTGATTTACACGGGCCAATATAAATGGGCCTCAAGAACATTGCCCTTGGGCCGTGATTGCTTTCTTCTATAATGTGTGAGAGAGCCCACGAAATTGTATTTCAAAATAGAACCCACAACGGAGGAGAGAGGTTGTATACTTGTATTAATTACAACGTAATTCTGAACAGATTTTATAGCTTTTAGTTATTGAATGTGATATAAATACAGTGTAACAAATTTATTATATTTGAAACTCTCGAATGATGGGTTAATACAAAACGCATTTACCGCTGATTATTATGGAGATTCGGCCATTTATTGTGTCTGATTCTGAGGCTAGCCACAATGGTGGCCAAAGTGTAATCTTGTTGCACTACAAGACAAAAAAAAATGAAAAGTAAATTGCTTGCCTCGCCCCGGCGCGCGTCAGACCCAGTTGTTAATTAATTTTTGGGTAAATTACTCGCAGATCCTTCGAATTGTCTTAAATATACTAAAAAGTCCTCCTATTTCAAAAATATACGCCAAAGTCCTTCGAAATTTGAAGGGTATTTTGGTCATTTCATTGAAAAAATTAGAAAAAGAGCTGCTAACGTGCGCTAGGGACCTGAAAGTATAATAAAATCAAACACGAGGGATGTCGGCGTGTATTTTACAAACACTGAAAACTTTTGAATATATTTAAGCAAATTTGAGGGACTTGAAAGTAATTTACTCTTAATTTTTTTTTCTTATCCAGTCTTATCTATTGACACATTACACAATATTATCCAATCCAATTAAAATATAAAATTTTGTATTTTGTATTCTATATGAAAATTCGTATTTTTAGTATTTTGTACCCAATATTTTCAATTTGTATAGAGTCCAAATTTTAAATTTTTAATAAAAATTCGTATAAGGCCACCCACTGTGGTGACTTAGTGTAACCAAATTACCAAATAAATTAATTTATCTCTCATTTACATACAATCAAATCCAACTAAATATTTTGAGAAAATTACTCTCAAGTCTCTCGAGTTTGCTTAAATATACTAAAAAATTCCTCTTGTTCACAAAATACATTCCTACGTCCCTCTAGTTTTGATTTTACTATACTTTTGGGTCTCTAAATAGATTTTTTTCTTTTTTTGTTATTGAAATGATAAAAATACCCTTAAAACAAAAAAAAATTACAAAAATTACTGACATCATACCATCTTCTTCCTTAGAATTTTCAACACAAAAAAACACATTTAAAAATCGAACATCAAAGAAGAAGAAGAAGCTGTCGAAGTCACGAACCCATAATTTTTAACATCCAAGAACACATATTAATTAACCCAACCCAGGGGACCCGTCAAAATTAATTGACCCAACACTAATTATGTCTCCTTCTTCCCCTTCTTCCCTCCCGTCTCCGTCCTCGTCGGTGGTGGCTCAAAGAAAAGGGTGGCTCACGTCATCATCTTCTACCCACGACCAATTTCGTTGAAGCACGGCCAGTACGGGACCGTCACAAGCACCGATTAGGAGATGGTGAGGGAAGATGATGAACTCACGATTAGGAGAAGCATCGAACAAGAAGAGAGAGAAAGAGAAGAAGAAGAAGATCTGATGGCACCAATGTCCTGCTCCCTCCTCTTCGACCTCCCCGTCCTCTCTGGCGAGAGCGGCCTCTTCTTCCGCACCGGTAAGCTCGAGAAAGTCTCCGGTGAGGCCTACGTCAATATTTGGAAGGGGAAGATCATTCCAGGTTACGAGATCTCCGTCTCCCTCCCCTGGCACAGCGAGGCTCGTGACCCGAGAAAACTCATAAATCTGGCATCTCCCGCCACCGCCTCTCCTTTATCCCCTTATCCATCGACCCTGTGGACCCTACCGAGGTTCAGTTGTGAAGTTCGCGAGGGCGATGGGGAACCTCCACAAGCCGCCCCGCCACCGACCATAGAAGAGTCATCCAAATCCCGTCGTCAAAGAGAGAGAAGAGGAAGTAGATGCCGTCCATCGCCGCCAGTTTCGTCCACCTTCGTTGAAGAGGAAGTAGATGTCGTCCATCGCCGTCGTTAAAGAGGCCAGTCGCGTCCACCGTCGTCGAATTGGAATTGTAAATCGATTTAGATTTTGGGGGAGAAATAGATTTTGGATACAATTACAAATTGATCCCTATATTTCTTCGTGGATTTTTGGGTATAATTATAACTTGATCCCTGGAATTTTTGGGATTTGAATTTGATGATGTCAGTAGTTTTTTTTTCTAAGGATATTTTGGTCATTTTATTGACAAAAATGAAAAAAGAGAGCTGCTAACGTACAGCAGGGACTCGAAAGTATAATAAAATCAAACTAGAGAGACGTAAGAATGTATTTTGTGAACACGAGGGATTTTTTAGTATATTTAAGCAAATCTGGGGGACTTGAGAGTAATTTTCCCAAATATTTTCCTATCTACGGTGGTGACCCCAGTGTATCTAGGTTACTAAATAAATAATTAATTTTTCTCTCATCTACATATTATCTACTTTTTTTGATGAATCCACATATTATCTTCTATCAATTTATGTTTATATATAAATTATAAGTAATATACGAAAATGATGCATCCGTAAGTATAATAAAGAAAAATTACAACAAAGTAACAAAATTAATATTACAAAAGTTACAATACAAAATTAGAAAAAAATAAATCAAGCTACAAATAGATGCGTGAAATTATAAATTACAAATAAATTACATATTTAATTACTAGTGCCAAATTTTTGCCATATTTGTTCAATCAAATCATTTTTAAGAGCGTTATGAGCTTCTCTATTGCGAAATTATTCCCTAGTAAGCATATAGGAAGATAGGTCTCCAATGCGTTCAGTAGAGAACTAAAAAGGTTCTTCATCGTCATCTTCCTGTTCTCCATTTCTTCTCCTTGTAGGTCTATCATTTAAAAATTTTGTCGGATCATTAATAGTAGAGGTACATATCTCGTTCATCCTCTACTATTATATTATGCAGGATGATACACGCCATCATGATTCTTTCCATTGAATCCTTGTCACAAACAATACATGGACATCGAAAGAATGCAAAATGAGCTTGTAGAACTCAAATGCTCGCTCGACATCCTTTCTAACAGCCTTTTGATGTTGAGCGAACAACTTGTGCTGTTGGAGTTGTGGAGATGTAATTCACTTGACAAATGCAGCCCATGAAGGATATATCCTTTCAGTGAGATAATATGCCTTATTAGTAGAAGAAGATTGTGATGTCTTACCTTTTTCTCTTTTTTTATAGCATCTCTACCTATAGGACGGGAAAGTATTGAAGATATGCTGATTGGAGTTTTCTGGGTAGGAAGGGATTGAATATTCTCCATCTTCAGTAATCTTTGATCTTTTTGAGCTATCACCACTTTCTTCATTATTCTCTTCATTCTCTGGACGAAAAATTGTTGAATCATGACCTAGTTTTAATTCTCACTTGAGATGTTTACTCATAACTTCATTACATACAACCAAGTCATTAAACTTGTTATTGTTGCCATCCACTTCATAAATTACTTGAGCTTCTTTCTCAACATCGCTCAAGCTCATTCCACTCAGTTTTCGATAATATGCTTCCTAGTATGCAGTAATTCACTTATTTGCATTCAAATTAAGTCATTTCCAACGACCTCTCAATGCCTCCACATTTCTTTCGCCACTCTCTTCCAACTTTTCGGCTCGAGCTTTATTGAACAAAGAATTCACTCGTGCCCATAGCGAGGCCACCCTTTTGATATTTGCCAAGTATCGAATTTTCGCTAGGAAAATACCAAGATGACATTAGAGCTACATCTTCTTTCACACACCAGCTAACATTTGATGCATTCTTTTTTAGGATTTGTGTTTGTTGGACGAACATTTTGAAACAAATTTCGAGCGGTGTTTTGTGAGGTTTGGTGTTCATAGATAGGAATTGGGTCTAACAAGGGACAAGAGACTATTTGTTCACTTGGAATCGGCGAAAGTATGAGATTTGGAGATGACTGGAAGTTAAATTAAGATTGAGAGTTAGGATACTCTCGAGAATTGTGAAACGATTAAGAATTAAAATAAGCTAGAAATGGTTGATAATTTGGGGAGTTAGGATTATTCGATCCATAATAAAAATAATATAAAGAGATTATGTAGTAAAAGAAGAAAGAATTTTAGATTGTGTATCAAAATATGTCAATATTGAACTCTATTTATAGAGAATTGAAATATATAATTTTTTGTTTTTTGTTTTGTTAAAAAAAAATTTTAATTTTTATAACCACACAAATTATATCCGCAAAAGTCTATTTTAATGAATAATATCGTGGCAAGTATTTTAGATTGAAAAAGTAAAAAAAATAATATAATAGTTTCTTAACCCGACCGCGTGTCAGAGGCAGTTAACAACCTCTGCACGAGTCCAGGCGAGCAAGCAATTATAGTTTTTATTTTTTAATTTTTTTAGGGGTAAATCACTCCCTTGTCCCTGGTGTTTGGTCACTCTTCCCCTCGAGTCTTTTGGTTTCAAAAAATAATTTTACTGTCCCCCATGTTTGGTTTCAGATAGTCTTAGATCCCTGTTGTTCCCACTTGAAAAGACTAAAATACCCTCTAATTAAAAAAAGTTATTTTCCTTCTCCCTTCACCCTCATCAACTTCATCCCCTTCGACTTTTTCCTCCCACCTTCAACTAAACACAAACACAAATCTTGTTTGTGAGAATCAAAATATAATTAGAGACAAGAACTTGAGTCTACGAAATCAAAGATAATTTCTTAAAAAATCAATTAGAGAAATTCAATACATAAAAAACTTAATTTTAAAAATTCTCAAATCTAATCAAATATTCAAAATTGAAGAGAATCCCGTGTTCATATTTGGGTTGTTGGTTGGGTTAATTTTGGAGATGGGTATGAACATAGGCTTCCATTCTTGGAGAAAATTTTCCATTGGCAGATTAAAACAGGAAATTGCCTCCAAACCCCCTCCTCCATCAAAGCTGACATTTTGGGGACACGACGAAGAGCCATCCAGCAGAGGAGGCCTACTCACCGAAGCGCCACAACAAGCCATAGATCTCGGTGACCTGGCCCATCTGGTACCTGTTGTTTCGAAGGGTTGGTGTACTTGATTTGGATCTTCGGCAGTCGAGGCAAGTGTTGGACACTTTCTCCGTAAGACAAGATTGCCCTGTATATTTCAGTGCGGTACGGGATACGGCAATCATCCCCAAGATACAACGACTGTTAGGGCATTTCCAAGACTGTTGCACACGTATCTCGAAACTTTCGGGAAAACTCTTATATACCCAGAACGGGGGAGAGAAGAAGACAACAATGCTCGGAGATGCACTTGCTGCTGGGATAAGGAATTATGGCAAGGGGAAGGCCTATTTATAGGCTGGAGGAGGCAGGGAGGCAGCCACCCCGAAGGGATGCGTCTGCTCGGCCAACAGGCTGGCTGGCTGCGCTCGTGGCCCTTTGGTGGCTTCTGGATCCTTCTAGGCTCGCCCAGGCTGCGCTGGCGCCCTTTCGCAACAGATCTCGCAGCCCTTCGGCCTTCTGGAAGTTTCAGCCCGTCGTGCCTCTTCGGTGGTCAACTTGAAGGCGCTCGCAGCTCCTCGTCACTCCGGTAGCTGCACAGCTCTCTTCGGACCTGGGTAAAATACTTAAGGCTCCTCCAGCTCCTCGCGATGATGCGCACGTGCAAAGTGCCAAGTGCCCCACAAAGCGCCCATTGCGACCTGCGTCCAATGTGCCATGTGCACACGCACGTGCTCGTGCGTGTACTCGTGCTTGTGCTCGTGCTCGTGCTCGTGCGCGTGCTCATGCTCATGCTCGCACCGTCCTCGCAGCTAGCGGTGGGTCATCCTTTTGGGTTGTCAATCAAGTTGAGAGGTAAGGAGAGAAATTCTTTATAAACAAGGAAATCCTCCTTGCTCTATTCAATGTGGGATTGCAACCT
The DNA here is from genome assembly GCA_963995505.1 of Hypericum androsaemum. NCBI lineage: Eukaryota > Viridiplantae > Streptophyta > Magnoliopsida > Malpighiales > Hypericaceae > Hypericum > Hypericum androsaemum. Next base: position 16,716,711 of record OZ023190.1, read on the forward strand.
TCCATTTTCCCTTTGGGCCTTCATTCACAAACCCAACAATCCCCCACATGAATGATGACCAATGCATGCAGACTCTAATCAAAAGTTCTGACGTGTTATTATTGCATCGAGATAGGTAGCTTGCGGCTTTGAACCTTCTCTAGTAATATGTTATCAGATTTACTCGCTGCTCGGTGAACGCGATGTTTTGAACCGTCAGCTTTTGGCATAAACCAAGACAATAACATTTACACAATAATAACCCTAGTATATTTGGGTTCTCACGTCGTGTCCGTTTCGGCCATGGACCGTATCTTGGATTCATAAGTGTTTTTCCCATTTGAAGCGGCCTCACTTCACACTTACATAGGTGATCTCCTATCAGGAGTATCCTGCCATACTCCACCTTTATCAAGGTATATGAATCATTAAAAGCATAATGCTTAACCTTACCACACCTTTGCAGGTTAATACCTGGGCAGCTTCTGAGAATGAGATAGGTTCCAGGTGATTAACTGAACCCTCCATAACTTAGTTATCTCATTGAACCAAGTTTATGGGATCTCCACTCATCATGGTTGAGTTACCGCTATGGACGTTCTTTAGTGTGTGAATTTTAATCCCATTCCCCTTACTGCATTGTACATTTGATCTCTATTGATTCATTTCGTAAAAGGATCCACTAAGTTGTCCTTGGACTTTACGTAATTAATGGTGATCACCCCACTAGAGATCAACTGTCTAACGGTATTGTGTCTCCGACGGATATGTCGAGACTTTCCGTTGTATAATGTACTTTGTGCTCTCCCGATTGCAGACATGCTATCATAATGTATCAATACGGGAGGCACCGGTTTGCTCTAGCACGGAATATCCTCTAGGAAGTTTCTGAGCCATTCAGCTTCTTCCCCAGCTTTGTCTAGTGCTATAAACTCTGACTCCATGGTGGATCGAGCTATGCACGTTTGTTTAGAGGACTTCCAAGATACAGCTCCTCCTCCTATGGTGAATACATATCCACTCGTGGATTTGGAGTCTTTAGTGTCCGATATCCAGTTTGCGTCACTGTATCCTTTTAATACTGCTGGATATTTAGCATAATGTATGCCATAGTTTATGGTATATTTTAAATACCGTAAAACCCTTTCCAGAGCTAGCCAGTGATCCTTCCCTGGATTACTTGTGAATCTACTAAGCTTACTAACTGAGTACGCAATATCAGGACATGTGCAGTTTGTTAAATACATCAAGCTCCCGATAATTTGCGCATACTTCAGTTGAGATACTGGGTTCTCTCGATTCTTGGCTAAGTGTAGATTCAAATCTACTGGAGTCTTAACCGGAGATTTGTCAAAAGCTTTAAATTTCTTGAGCACGCTTTCCACGTAGTGGGATTGCATCAAGATAATTTCGTCAGCTTTTCTAGAAATTTTTATTCCTAGTATGACGTCTACCAAACCCATATCTTTCATGTCAAAGTGATTCTTTAACATGTTCTTAGTTTTCACAATAACCTCTTTATTGCTTCCCGTAATTAGTAAGTCATCTACGTAGAGACATACAATTACGTAAGCTTCAGGTGTGCCCTTAATGTAAACACATTTATCTCACTCATTGATCTTAAATCTATTTGACAGCATTGTTCTGTCAAATTTCTCGTGCCACTATTTCGGCGCTTGTTTTAGCCCGTATAGTGACTTGACTAGTCGACACACTTTATGCTCTTGACCGGGAGCCACAAACCCTTCAGGTTGCTCCATGTATATCTCCTCTTCCAGTTCTCCATTTAGGAAAGTTGTTTTTATGTCTATTTGGTGGATCTCGAGGTTATAGAGTGCTGCAACAGCTATGAGTACTCTAATTGATGTGATTCTTGTGACCGGTGAATACGTATCAAAGAAATCATATCTCTCCTTCTGTTTGAACCCCTTAGCTACCAATCGAGCTTTGTACTTGTCGATTGATCCATCAGCTTTGTATTTTCTTTTTAGGATCCATCTGCATCCCAAAGGTTTGCAGCTCGGTGGGAGATCCATGATTTCCCACGTGTGGTTTTGCATAATGGATTCTATCTCACTATTGATAGCTTCCTTCCAGAGAGGAGCATCTGGACTGGACAATGCTTCTTGGATTGTCCTAGGTTCATTTTCTAACGCATAGGTTAGATAATCCAGATCGAAAGATTTGGTTACCTTCGTCCATTTACTACGTCTAGGTTCATCATCTTTCTGATTTGACCCTTGTGTAGTCTCGTGAGCCTTTTTTTTTGGACTTCCTTCCTTTCTTTCCTTATTAGGAAAGCTATTCTCAAAGAACGTTGCGTTCCTTGATTTTATGACCATTCCCGCATTTACCTCAGGGTTTTCAGATTTATGCACCAAGAATCGATAAGCACTACTATTTTGCGCATATCCGATAAAGATGCAATCAATGGTCTTGGGTCATATTCTTACCTGCTTAGGCTTGGGTACTTCGACCTTTGCTAGGCACCCCCACACTTTAAGGTAACCGTAGGAAGGCTTCCTTCCTTTCCATAGTTCATATAGGATTTTATCCCTTTTCTTGTGTGGCAATTTGTTTAGAATGTGGTTAGCTGAGAGCACAGCTTCCCCCCACATGTTCTGGGGTAAGCCCGAGCTAATCAACATAGCGTTCATCATCTCCTTAAGAGTTCAATTTTTGCGTTCAGCTACGCCATTCGATTGAGGTGAGTATGGAGCAGTCGTCTGATGAATAATGCCGTGTTCTTGACAGAGTTCCTCAAACAGAGCTACATATTCTCCTCCTCGATCACTTTGGATCATTTTGATTTTCACGCTGAGTTGATTTTCAACCTCATTCTTATATCTCTTAAAGGCATCAAGAGCTTCGTCTTTGCCTTTTAGGAGATATACGTAACAGTATCTCGTGCAATCATCGATAAGCGTGATGAAGTATTTCTTCCCGCCTTTAGTTTGCACGTGTTTTATATCGCAAGTGTCCGTATGAATTAACTCTAACGGCGTAGTACTTCTTTCCACCGAATAGAAAGGTGCTCTGGTCATTTTAGCCTCCACACATACTTCACATTTATCGGATGGGTTGAACTCTAGATACGGTAATAAATTTAAATTTACTAACTTTCTTAGCGAGTTTAAATTTACGTGTCCTAATCTACCATGCCATAAATTAGAACACTCGGCCAAGTAAGAAGAAGCGTTAACTTTATTTTTACCGTTAAAGGTGCGATGTACAGTTATTACATTCATCTTAAACAGCCCCCTCTCTAGATAACCCTTTCCTATGAATTGACCCGCTTTGGTCAGTACAAACTTATCAGCCTCAAATACAAGCTTAAGACCGGCTTTGCTCAACAGTGAGCCAGAAAGTAAGTTCTTGCGGATGTCCGGGACATGCAGTACATCCTTGAGGGTCAGCTCCTTTCCTGAGGTCAGCTTCAGGACTACCTTACCCAGACCGACGATCTTGGACGTTGCAGAGTTTCCCAAGAACAGCTTTCGACCGGTGATCAGAATATAGTTCGAGAACATCTCCTTGTCCGAGCAGACGTGACGGGTAGCTCCAGTGTCCACGAACCACTCTCTCGGATTGACACCAGGTTGTCTTCAAACACCACGGCTGACAGATCTATCTGGGACAAGTCTTCAGCCAGGTTAGCTTTTCCTTGATCGTCTTTCTTCGGCTGGCGACAGTCCTTAGCCATGTGTCCGGATTTCCCGCAGTTGTAGCAGTCGCCCTTGATCTTCTTTTTCTTCTTGGGCTCTTGCTTCTCCTGCTTATCCCCAAACTTCTTCCTCTTCTTGCTACTTTTTCCCTCGGGGAGGTGCACGATGGTCTCAGGGTTGGCCTTGCCTTGCTTGACTTCAGACTTTCGGTTGTCTTCCTCGATCCTAAGTCTCATGATCAGGTCTTCTAGGCCCATGTCCTTCCTCTTGTGCTTGAGGTAGCTCTTGAAGTCCTTCCAGAGTGGGGAGAGCTTCTCGATCATCGCAGCTACTTGGAAGGACTCGCTGAGTTACATCCCTTCGGCTTGGATCTCGTGAAAGATCAGCTGCAACTCCTGCACTTGGTCGATGACCTTCTTGGAGTCCACCATCTTGAAGTCGAGGAATCGTCCGACGATGAATTTCTTCGTCCCGGTATTCTCCGTTTTGTACTTCTTCTCGAGTGAACCCCACAGCTCTTTAGCAGTTTTGGCTTCTGCGTAGACGTTGTAGAGCATGTCGTCTAGTCCATTCAGGACGTAGTTCTGGCATAGGAAGTCGCTATGACTCTATGCATCGAGGGCGTTGATCTTCTGTTGATCTGCCTCATTTTCCACCACCTTCGGAGCCTCTTCCTTCAAGAATCGGACCAGGTTGAGCGTCGTCAGGTAGAACAACATCTTATGTTGCCACCTCTTGAACTCGGTACCGTTGAACTTGGCCCGCCTTTCGGCGTGGACAGTTCCCGGGACTGCGGGTGCTGAGCTTGTTGATGCCATCTTCAAGTACACTATCTCGTCTTACGATTGTTGTTTTGGAGGGTTGGTGTACTTGATTTGGATCTTCGGCAGTCGAGACAAGTGTTGGACACTTTCTCCGTAAGATGAGATTGCCCCGTATATTTCAGTGCGGTACGGGCTACGGCAATCGTCCCCAAGATACAACGACTGTTAGGGCATTTCCAAGACCGTTGCACACGTATCGCGAAACTTTCGGGCGAACCCTTATATACCCAGAATTTTTGGACCTTTGTTTTCTAAGTGAAGAACGGGGGAGAGAATAAGACAACAATACTCGGAGATGCACTTGCTACTGGGATAAGGAATTATGGCAAGGGGCAGGCCTATTTATAGGCTGGAGGAGGCAGGGAGGCAGCCACCCCAAAGGGATGCGTCCGCTCGGCCATCAAGCTGGCTGGCTGCGCTCGTGGCCCTTCGGTGGCTTCTGGATCCTTCCAGGGGAGCCCAGGCTGCGCTGGCGCCCTTTCGCGATGGATCTCGCAGCCCTTCGGCCTTCTGGAAGTTCCAGCCTGTCGTGCCTCTTCGGTGGCCAACCTGAAGGCTCTCGCAGCTCCTCGTCACTCCGGTAGCTGCGCAGCTCTCTTCGGATCCGGACAAAATACTTAAGGCTCCTCCAGACGATGCGCACGTGCAAAGTACCAAGTGTGCCACAAAGTGCCCATTGCGACCTGCGTCCAATGCGCCATGCGCACACGCACGTACTCGCAGCTAGCGGTGGGTCAGCCTTTTGGGTTGTCAATCAAGTTGAGAGGTAAGGAGAGGAATTCCTTATAAACAAGGAAATCCTCCTTGCTCTATTCAATGTGGGATTGCAACCTTCCATTTTTCCTTTGGACCTTTGGGCTTTTTTGGCCTTCATTCACAAACCCAACAGTACCTGCTCCGGAGCAGCTCCTCCTCTTCGTGGTCAGGCTCATAGCGAGTTTTGGTTCTTTTAGGAGGAGGAAAAATGGAGATGACGAAGGTAGGAGGCAACAGAAGGAAGTTGGGATTGCATGATGGTGTCAGCATCAGGAGAAGAGCTATACCCATCTTCAACTCTGAGGTACACCATGAAATACCCATAGACAACGTCTCTGAGGTACACCATGAAATACCCATCTTCAACTCCACTAAAGCTTTAATGGATTCTTCATGTTGGTCCCTTTCTGATAATAATTTGGTGCCTTTTTGGAAGTTGTTCATAGGTGTATATATAATTAAGAAATAGAGTTTTCAAATTAGGATTCTTTAAAATTTTATTACTTTAATTAATTTTGATTCTCTTTAGTTAGTTTTGATTTTTAATAAGGTTTGAGTTTGATTTTTGATTTTGATTGAAGTTAGAGGAAGAAGATGAAGTGGGAGGAAGAAGAAGGGGGAGGAAAGATGAGTTTTTGTTTTTTAAATGAGAGGGACATTTTTATCTTTTCAAGTGGTGGTTCGCCGGATAAAATGGCATATTCTGGCGACAGGGACCCTAGAATATGTAAAACCAAACACGGAGGAGGACAAAATCATTTTTCAAAACCAAGGGACCCGAGTAGAAAGATGACCAAATACCAGGGACAAAAAGATAATTTACCCAATTTTTTTCCTTCTTCCTTAAATAATACATCAGAAAAAAATTAATTAATTATTAATTAATTTGGTTGGACTAGGTGAGCATTTTGGGAAGAAAAAATATTTGGTTGGATTAGATTGTATATGGAAGGGAGAGAAATTAATTACTTTTAGAAATTAATTTTTGGGTAAGTGGATCAATTTTATATATCTCAAAATTTTTATCAAGTAGTGCAATAATAAATCATACTACTTGAGAAATACATTGCCAAACTCCCGACCTTAAGATCAAAATTGAAAACTAACCCACTCATGGCAAAGTAGACGATTAGCATGAGTAAGAAGCTCTCTATTACAACGTAAAGTTGCAAACCACACATTCTTGATCATACCACCATTGGCAACCCTTATTTCCAAGAACGTGGGATCATTGTAGGTCTGAAACTTCCAAACTTGATGTCTTTACAGAAGCTTGCTTAACAATGTTTAGAATCGTCCCCGGCTCTCCATCCTATACTGTACCAATACGCTTTGCCACCTCTTGAGTAATTGCTGCCCTCTCAACTGATCTTTGTTCAGGATCAACTTTAGGAGGGGAGGAGGTAAGAGATTTGATCGTCTGATTTGCCTGGACTAAAAGGCCTCGTCAGAGGATGGTTTGGGTTAGAATAGAAGCCTTCTTATTGATTGAGAAAGATAAAGCCTTAACAGTTGGCTTTCTAGTACGATGTGAGGTACGTGGCACCACAGTTGTAGCGAAGACCCTATCGTCACTGCATCTGAATGCCCAACAAACTCGCCATCACCATTGGCATCCGCAACGCTGGCGGAGATATCCAAATGGTCCCTCCCAGAAATAGTTACCACAGAGCTAAAATCCCCCTGCACATCCACAATTTCACTCGCAGCAGAAACCAAAACTAGGGGAAGAGCATCAGCCATATTCATACGTGTTTCGTGAGAGACAGGCACATCCACGAGATCAAACAAGAGATTACCCTTCCCATCTACTACCCGTTCCTCCAAAGGGGGAGAGAGCCAGCTACATGCTCCTGATCAATAACAACCTCCTTCGCTAGTCCCACAAAGGCCTCGAGAGGGACATCTCCAACTCGCAGAGAGGTAGCCATGTGATCAATCGTGTCCTCGACAATTTCACCATCTTTCACGAGAGCATTAAACGAATTGGAGATAGATACTCCAACTCTTCCAATCTCCACGGAAGCACCACGAGAAGAGTGCACCACAACCTGTTTCGAAGTCTGACCATCCTTTGGTTGCCATGCCTGCTTACCAACTGACCTATTCGATACTAGCTCCTTCTCCACTTGCTTACCTCGGGCAATCTCCCTTTTCCGCTCTTCAACTCCAGCCCTTGGGTGCAACTTACGGCATGAAATAGTATCATGCCCAATTATTATTTCATGCCCAATTATTTTGCAATGATCACAAAAAGGTGGTAGATTCTCGTACACGATATCAACTAATTGCTTTTGGTAATTCGTTACTACTGTTTCAATAAATCCTTTATCCCATATTTATATTAAATTTTTTTTGAATTTAGATTATTTAAATATTAACTCCTAATTACTATTTTTTCTGTGCACTAACGGGCAAAAAGCCCAATAATATACTAGCTCGTAGTGAGCACATAAAGGTTTAAAAAAAACAACAATGAAGGCAGCTACTTTTGATGTCCCATAATAACTCAAAAGATGCAAATAAAGTTAAAAACATTCTGTAGTTACTATGGGGGGATCTGTGGCCCATATTTTTTGGGCAGAAATGCCGATTCTCATCGTGTCTAATGGCTTAATCTATTTTTTTATTTTACTTTACAACAAAGGGTGCCCCACCTGTTGTTTATGAGAAATTTTATGATAATCTGTGGATGTCAAGTTATCAAATAAGTTGGTATGTACTTATCAATTAATAAATAATGTGTAAAAGTATGGCCACTCTATTATTAGTCTAATAGTAGAGTGAACATTTAAGGTATAAAATTTTGTCATTAATATGATTTATGTTGATTAAATAATTGAGCTTATTCTTGAAGCCAATTGCTGAGTGAAGAAAGAGAATTTGTAAAAGAGGTCATTAATGCTCTAACAATTGCTGGGTGTCCCGTGAATATCAAATAACTGTTGGGAAAATTACCCACTTTTCGTGGGTATAGATTGGATACGGAATGCCACTATTTCGAACTGTTTGGAATGAAGATATGCAGGGATTTTTTTGCAAATGCGCTAAAATACGGGGACCAAAATAAAAAAAGACACGCACAAACACATGCCGGATACAAATGCCATTATCACATAACTGCGCATGCCAGTATCACATAACTGCATATGCCAGTATCACATAACTACACATGCCTGTGTGACCTTTTTGCAAAAATGCTAAAATACGGGGACCAAAATGAAAAAAATTACGCGTGCCATTATCATCAACGGGGACTTGCCGTTTTCACAAAAATAAATGCCATTATCACATAACTGCACTTGCCATTATCACATAACTGTACTTGCCATTATCACATACTTGCGCTTGCTGCTGCGGTCCCCCTTCACTCCAAACCGTTCGGAATCAATTCTTTCACTCCGTACCCAATCCAAAGCCACTTTTCGTGGACCCAAGCAATGCAAGCGGAAATGCATACGAGCAAACCATGATAACTACGAGAAGCACAACGCACAAAGCACAAAGAAAGCACAAGGAAGGACACAAAATTTGTTCACCCGGTTCGATCCTCAATGATCTACATCCGGGGGCTTCCAAGCCAGGAGAGATTCTATTATATCACACTCGAGCTTTACTCGCTCTCATAATAATGGATGCCTTCACTCGGCTCACTCTCTCCTCCTCTTCTCACCCGAGGCTACCCATACTCTTGGGAGCTCTCACTCTTGGCAAAGCCCTTGGCTTGGGCTCTACCCACTCTTCGGGCAACTCTCCTTCACTCGGAGAGCACCACCTCCTTCACTCGGAGGTAACCCTTCACTTGGATTTTCTTCCGTCTTCTCCTTCACTTGGAGGCAACCCTTCACTTGGGTCTTCCATCTTCTCCTTCACTCAGAGGCAACCCTTCACTTGGTTCTTCCATCTTCTCCTTCACTTGGGTCTTCTTCCTTCTTCTCTCCTTCACTTGGAGAGCATGCCTCCTTCACTCGGAGGTAACCCTTCACTTGGGTCTTCTTCCTTCTTCTCTCCTTCACTCGGAGAGCATGCCTCCTTCGCTTGGAAGTAACCCTTCACTCGGGTCTTCTTCCTTCTTTTCCATCTCTTTCACTTGGAGTCAATCCTTCTTCTTGGGTTGGAAAACTCGGGGAACATAGACCACTCTCCTCTTCTTGGAGAGCTTCTCCTCTTCTCCTCCTCTCTCTTTGCCATGGACAACCCTCTTCTCCTAGGAGGGTTGGGCAACCCTTTCTCTAGGGGTTCACCTCTTCTTCTCCTTCTCCTCCTTCACTTGGAGGAGTGGGCACTTGGCCTCTCCTTCACTTGGAGAGCCTTTCTCCTTCCTCCCTCTTCTCTCTTTCTCTTTGGAGAAGTGGGCAACACTTTGCCCTCGCTCTGCTTTTTCTTATTTCGTCTTCACTCGACGCTTGACCCGATCGCCCCCTATCATCCCAAGGCTCTTCACTCGAGCCACACGACCCTCGGATGTCCTTAACGTCTTCACCCGACTCTTGACTTGATTGACTCTCCGAGCGTCCCCGGACTCCGAACCCAATCGATCAACTCTCGGACCATCCTCACGGCTCTTCACTCGAGCCACCCAAATATTTCACTCGTACTCAGACTCCATACCCAACAATAACGAGGAGATAATTTTTTGTATCTTTTACATGGTCTTTAACTTAGAGTTGATAGGTTATTTGATGGTATTTTGACCAACTTTGATTTTTTTTCTAAATTAAAAAGTATGACTAATTTAGTTTTTATGGAATGAACAAACTAGAATATATATTTTTACATGTAAGATGATTTTTATTATGTAAATAGGAATCGCCTTGATACAAATAGAGGGTTTCACAAGGGAGGTATCCAATCAAGAAAAAAAATAGCTTAGACAAATTATTAATTAAATCAAACAAAATAAATTGGCGACAAGAGCTAGTGCAGAGAATTCTAAATTAATTATCGAATTGTTGTAATAACGTATATTCTATTATATAATGTAATTGGTAGATAATAATGTTATTTATTAGTATAATATCTTCTAATTTTTATCGTAAATAATAATTTAATGGTTTTTGAAATCTTATATATAAGCTCATCTTCAAATAAATTTTTTATTCTAACCTAAATTATATTAATGACAAAACTCTATGCCTTAAATATTTATTGTACTATTAAATTAATAAAGTGGCCCCACTTTTCTATATGTTACTTATTAATTGGTGGGTACATAAAGTTTCTCGTTCTTTACCCTTTATTGGTTGCTTCCTAAACCAAATTCTGAAGCATGAATGGTCGAAAAATGTGTACGAACTATAATGTGGTATGACTGACACGATGGTTGTAGGAAAATAACAAACACGAAAATAATTTATTCTAATACAATATAATGGATATCATAACGATTTTGTTATATAGTACCGGGGCGAATATCTCCTCTCTCTCTCTCTCCTTATGAGAAGAAGGGAATTCTTGTCTAGATGATACTTTCGGAAAGCAATAGATATATTCTCTGATTATCCTTAATTAAATGGAATCGAAAATCCTTTGCCCAGGTGATAACATCATTTTGGGATCAAACAGTGCTTTCCTCTCACTGAAAGTTGTCCATTTTGACCCAAAATGCTTCATCCATTGCTCTTTAGTAGAATATTCCGGGAAGTACTGCTTAATTCCAATGCCGGCTTTCTCACAATAATTCAAAATTTCTTTGTTTTCGTCATCGTGCATTTGCCAACTCTCGAACGTACTCGACCGCAAAAACCCTACGGCGTAGAATATTTCCTCGTCCGGTATTACCGCCGACATCCGCTCATCCCATCTGCGCCATTAAAAGAACAAACGTTAGAATTTGTTCATTATTCAAAAATTATATTCGACTCGAATAATATATAAGCGTTACATACTTGTCTCGTTTCGTAGGGTAGAAAAGGACAATCCCGGGGGCGGTGTTTTGTTTGAGAAGGATGTCCTTGAAAACGCCCACATAAAAGTCATGGATGCGAGATTTAGGGAGGAAGAGGTTTAGCCACGGGTGAGGAACCTCCCATAACCCTTGTTCTTCAAGCTTTAGCTCTCCACTTCGGACCCTATCCAAAAAGTCAAGGAAGCCGACATCTCTCTCGAACATAAATCCCTCCACGAAGTTTAATCCTTGGAACAGTTCTTGTAGGTCCTACGAGAAGAAAAAAAAATCGTAGTTTGTAACTTGAAATTGATTAGTTGGTCTGTAAGTTTGGATGAGATACCGTGTGCAAGATTGGTTCGGTGCTATCGTCGTAGTATTTGGCGACTTCTAGGCAGTAGATAATACCGTGTTGGGCTACGAGGGACATAATTCGTGGGACATCACAGGAAGAATAAAAGGAGGATCTCCAATTATTTGGGGGACCCTGGTCCATCAATAACGAACCTTCCAAATAATCAAGGGCTTGTCTTGTTCCATCGATTGAGATTAATTTCTCTTGATCTCTTGTGAAAGTTGAGAAATCGCTGTAAAGCATTCTAACCCACTTCACCTGAAATTTTGAACGTGAGCTAGAAATGGAATTATAAATTGTAATAAAGCTAGGCGTGAAATATATAACATTGAGTAAATAATTTACCGTTCTTGGTGCAGGTTCCAAATGTATTCTCGCTCTTGTGATGATCCCAAATTGGCCTAGTCCTCCAAGAACAGCATAATATAGCTCAGAATTTAGGTGTGGAGAGCAAGTGACAAGCTCCCCTTTTCCTGTTTAGACCAAAATATAATAATAATAATAATAATAATTTCCATTATCAGTTAAACCATAAAAGTCATATTTATTTTGCAAGTATAAATTTTATAAGAACCCCATAATCAGTTAAACCATAAAAGTCATATTTATTTTGCAAGTATAAATTTTATAAGAACCCCATAATATGTGCATGTTATTCCTACAAGGTAGTAGAAATTGCACATGGGAAGAAACCAACTATGCCAAAATGGAACCTAGTACGAAAGAACCTACTAAATCAACCATAGCCTTAAAAGTCATAGGCACATCTGCATCATCACCACATGTAGCTGATTGGGAAATTACATAGGAATTGAAGAGGAAACGAGAAGCAAACATAATTCTGAACTGAAAGGTGAAAACATATATAGTAAAAATATATAATTTTCAAAAGTAACTATTTACGACATTCGTTATACCTACAACAATGAATTTTCTTCAATTTATTATATTTTTTTGCTATCCTTCAAATGCTCTTTGAAAAGAGCATGGATCGGGTACATGAAGCCCAATCCTGTACCAAACGACATAGGGGTAAAATAGTCCAAAAAAAAAGGTGACTCGTCAGAGGGCTGACAGCGTGATGGTGGGGGCTGATGTGCGTGGGAGCACGTGCCTGAAACCTCCACTTTCAATTTATATTATTTAATTAATTATAAGTTTTATTAAATATTAACCCCATGCTATTTTATCGTAACTGACCTGCCATTTGGTCATTAACGAGTATGTCTTTTTATTGTAAACGGACATACCATTTTATCGTACACCGCTCTGCCATTTCGTCATAACCAGACATGCCATTTAATTACAACCGAGCATGCCATTTTATCGTACATGGTTTGACATTTGGTCATTACTGAGCATGCATTTTGATTATTACCGGACATGTCATTTTATCATATCCGGCTCTACCATTTGATTGTAACCGGGCATGCCATTTGATTGTAAACAGGCATGTCATCTTATGGTAACATGGCCTGCCATTTGGTCATAATCGAGTATATCATTTTACCATAATTGGGTCAGCTGTTTGAACATAACCTAGCCTGCCATTTGAACGTAATCGGGCATGCCATTTGGTCGTCACCAGGATTGCCATTTGGTCATTGCCGGGCATATCACATTGGACATACATCACGAACAAAAAATAAGAATAAACAATTTAACTATCCACTAAATCCAACTTTACACACTTGAAAAAACTATTTCAAAGAGGGGAGAGAGAGAGTGTGCGAGAGGGAGAAGAAGGAAAATAGGAAGGAAGAAAAAAGGAGAGAGAGAAGAAAGAGATAGTTTCAAGTTTGGAAAAAAGAGATAGTGAGGGAGAAGAAGGAAAGTGCTTCAGGGAAGGGAAGTAGAGAGGAAAGAGAAAGGGAAAAAAAGGAGTGAGCCAAGAAAGATAAAGAAGAGAGAGAACCAAAAGATAAGAATACTCCTAGATAATTACAATCGTCAAATCTTTGATACGCGTCTAATCATCAAGATCAATAGATCAAAATAAATCCTGTAGGGTACAAAAACTCTCTATCTCTCTCGGTACTTAATCCACACTCCTTTGATAAAAGATGTAGTTCTGCGTGGACTTATAGACGTCAATTTTATCCGTGTAGTATCTATCATTCGCCGAATCATGCGGGAAGTGAGGAGTCAAAGTTAGTGCGATGCTTTCTCACATTTTTTTTTTGAAACACATTCTCTCTCACATATGGACCCGAGGAGACAACTCATACAAGTGTCCAACGGAAATAAATGAGACGCGAACGTGGCTGTAATTAACATATTTAACCAACCGACAACTAATAGTATATCTTATATATATTTCTTGATGCGAGCCGTCCCATTCTAAGTACATGACAAAGACAAGGATCAGTTAGTTAAGATATTAGGACAAAGACATGCATCTACGGTAATTTGGTTGTCAAACTTAGTCTCCTACGCTTTTGCTAAGAATGTTCACGCCACTTAGTTTGGTGGAGAGAATTCGATAGTACTCAATTTTTTTACCAATAATTTAAAAAAAGCATGTCATATATTCAACAAATATAACATTGATCATGTGAACTATGTATTATTAGAATGTCAAATGAAGTTCGGGTCAAATTTTATATGATTTACACTTCTTAATTTTAAGTGGATCACATAATTAACTCGTACATTATATTATAATTTTTATATCGAACATAGAATTTTAAGTTATCGTGAATTATTTAAAAAAATTGACCAATAATTCAGACCACAAAATACGTGAATATATAAAATGTAAACAAGGGATCAGAAACAAAAGATTACCAGTGACTACGTCCATCTCGAAGACGTTGCTAATCTGGGGGCCATAACGAAACGACTGGCCGCTGATCCCGCCATTAGAAAGAGTCCCACCAACACTAAGGTACAAGTAGTCGGTCCAAGAAACAGGTGCAACTCCATGCTTCAACGTCTCCCTCAGTACATCAATCCACATCTGCTCTCCCCCAACATCAGCGTAGAACCCTAACGCCTCGCTCCTCGAAACCCTAACCCCACCAGCCGAGTTAGCCTCTCTCAGGCTCTTCATGTTCACCACCACCCCGTTATCGGCCATGCACTGGCCGCGGACCGAGTGGCCGCGGCCCCTGGCCGATACTGTGAGGTTGGTGGTGGAATTGAAGGCGAAGTTTATCAGCTCGATTATGTCGAAAATTGAGGTAGGGTAGAGGACGGCTGATGGGCTGGTGTGGACCATGTGGCCGTAGTCGGTGGAGGCGGATTCGATGGATTCCTTGTCGGAATGCAGCTTGCTCGAGAAGTCCGACGTTAGGAGTTTGGGTGATAAGAATAGTTCGGTAGCTGCCCGTTTGGATTTTTCGAGGCCGGAGATTAAACGGGTGAGGAATATTACCACCATGAAATATGCAGGGGCGGTGAATTTATCAGCCATATTTTAAATCTCTTTGTACTTTGTAGTATGTTATTTTGGAGGTGGTGGAATGGGATGAAAGGAGAGGGAGGGTTTATATATAGAAAAGCTGCATGGGAAATGTGTTGGAAGATGTAATAAGCATGGGAAGGACGAAATATTAATAACTACTTTTATTATATTAAATTAACGAAATATATATTACATCAACAAAACTAAGTCCTCCGTGCAAAGCAGGAGAAGTTTGGTCAGAAATATGATGACATATTGGTCTGGAGAAGTTTTGTCAAAGATACGCAAGGACGGGAATGGGTCCACCACCCATATGACTCTTCCCATGCAACAGCTTTCCAAGTCGTGGTTTTTTAGAAATAGAGTTTTATGGATGTGGACGATCGGAATTTCGTAACTTATTTAATTTATATTTAAGGTCTTCGTCCTTTATTTTACTAAAAAAAGTCGTGGAAATAAATAAAAAATTAGTTATTCTAAGTAGTAACTTTTTTTTAGGGAATGGATTCAGTCCTGGAGGTACATTTATTGCGAGGCCCGTCCTCGAACTCGTTTGGGCCATTGGATGAGTAAAAAAAAACTGAAGCTGTTCTAACGGACAATGACAAGGTGGGATAATTTAGTATTTTACCTCCTTTCGTTTGTTCTCTCTTTACTTTCATTGCAACGCTCCTCTACTCCAACCCCTCTCTCTCTCCCCCCCATCTCTCTCCCTCCCTCTCTCCATTTATCGGCGACAAACAGAGAGAATGGCTTCAAGTCCACAGCAACCGACGGCAACCGATGCCGACGACGAGGAGCGAAGATGCTGATGAGGAGCTACGCGACCCTCCATCGAAGCTTTATCGAAGCGACCCCGATACGACCCCTTCTAGTCCGACTTTGAGAAGACCCCGATGCGACTCCAGGCGAGCTACATGAGGCCGACGAGCGGAGGACGGTGACGAGCTAAGGCTGGCGAGGAGCGAGCTTCAGTCAGCAGCGTAGATCTGTGGCAAGCTATGGTCGGCGAGCGTAGATCTAGGGTGAGTCCCCTCGCCGGCACCAGGGAAAGACGGTCGGGGATGAGGAACGCTTGGATCTTGATCGGCTACGTCCTCGTTGTTGGATATATCTCATTAGGCATCCTCTTCAATCGATTATTTGGGTTGCCAGCGTACCGATTGTTTCGCTAAGTTTTTGTATTTTAATTTGTATTTTCCAGGTTCGGTATGGGCACTGTGATAATTCTTGGCAATGGAGAGCCCCTAGTCTTCGCTAAGTAGCAATTGTGAAATTCGTGGTTGTACTTTTCTTTTTTCTTGTACTGTTCTTGTACTTTTCTTGATTTGGGGATGATGAACCAAACAGAGGATTGTATTGGGATTGTATTGGGATTGTATTTGAGATGACGAACTAAATGGATGGAGAAGTGGTTGCTGCTATTTCATTTTGTCTAATTTGTAGGCTACAAATTGTGTTTATATATCGAATAGCTTATCATGTTATCATACAATAGTTTATTATATTATGATACAATAGTTTGCACAGTTACGATACAATGGTTTATCATGTTATGATACAATAGTTTGTACAGTTACGATGCATTGGTTTATCATGTTATAATACAATAGTTTGCACAGTTATGATACAATAGTTTATCATGTTATGATATAATAGTTTGCACAGTTACGATATAATGGTTTATCATGTTATGATACAATAGTTTGTTATGTCACAATCGAAGGTTTGATCGACTATTAAATAATTAATATCCGGTTATATCAAATGGTATGTTCGATTTACTATACCAATTATTTTACTTGTTACCGATTATCTATCTACAAAAATAAAGTCTAAAGAAAAAAAATTAAAATGAGTAGAGAGGCGGGACCCACCCCTATTCTCCTCCCAAAAAATAAAGATCACGTGGGGCCTGTCCATTATTCCTCTCACGGGACACCCATGCCATCTTTATAATTTTTTTTTCTCTTTTTTGTCCATTCTACTCCTGACCCTTCCTATCCAGAATCGTGCTGGATGTTCTTTTTCAGGACTGAGTCCAGTCCTCTTTTTTATTTAACTAAAGAAATTTGTGTCAATTGTATTATTCTCGAAAGAGAGGATTACACCATGAGTATGTATTTAGGACCTGTCGATAAATCTTAAGTTAGTGGTTGCCTAAACAAAATCAGTCATAAATATATGTTGTAAAAGGAATGGCTGCTTAGAATCTTGGATCTGATTCAATGTTCAAGGACAGCAAAAATGGTCAATTGGTTAATTATGTCCATGAGCCCCATTAATTTTGTTCCTGGTTGGCCCGTGGAAAAGTTCCTCGTATGGGTCATAGTTATGTAATCTTCGAAAGCATCCTTGAGATTTTCTTTAGATCAGAATGGTTCAATTTAGTTCGAAAATGTTCGACTGTGAATATCAATTTTCGATGCAGAATGTGAATTTGGGATTGAAGGGTACATCAGCCCCATTTTCTTCGTCCTGAGATTTGGTGTGTTCGCAACCAAGGCTACAGATGTTGGAGAGAAGTCAAAATACGCACAAAATTGATCATTACGTGGGCTATGTTATATATTCTGTATCGACTTTTCTCTGGGTAATTTCAATTTTAGTAATAAGGATGTTTCCCGTTGCTTTCTCCATCTCTTCATCTCTCTCGACCAACGTAAATTTCCCTCTCCATTTCCATTGTGTCTGTTAAAACTATTTTATTGCTTCCAAAAGTTGCAATTTCGTCCCGTGGGGATACATCATTGGTGTTGCGTGTGCGAGTCTTTTTCTTTTATTTTTCTAGATTTAGTGATTCAGATGGTAGATCTTATGATTTGATGTATTCGCACTACCACTTAGATTAAAAAAAACCTTAAATTCGAAAGATTTGTTTAAAAAGTCAATCTACATCGAAAATGAACAAATGAACAGTAGTTAAGCTCACTTTATAATTGAAGAAAATCCATCAACTTCCTAAATAGTGGTAAGAAAATTTATTTTTTCTCTATAAACCTTCAATCTCAGTTGTATAGAAAACATATCCTTCCAGATAAAACCTCAAAGACCCAGTAACTAGCGTACAAGGTCTAACAAAAAAAATTGTTTTCTACTTATAAAAAAATAAGGTCTAACTAATTGTTGAGATCCTGATCAAATGATCTTTTATTGTCCTTATATGAATATTTTAGAATGGTTACTCTGATTTGTTATACTCGATGGTTAGAAGCTCGTATTGTTTATGCGATATTAATAGAATTTTTCGTGTTCTTTCTCAACCATACTTTTTTTCCTACGAGTTTTGGTGTGGTTGAGTTTTAATGAGGTCGGCGGTCGCAATTCCATTCGCACCATGGCAGGGGGAATACCACACTATGTAGGTTGTATATACCATAGAGGTTTTAATACATTTACTTTTCAAAAAAAAGTTAATTTTTGTCTAAAGATTAATGTGTTGGTAAAATATTAGTAAATAGTGGTTTAACACGAGTATATAAATCGTAAGCAATATGAAAGTATAGAGTAAGAATATGCTCACGATCACACTTCGAGCTAAGTGTGTGAGACGTCGTCTTCTAAATTACGAACTTCGGATGCGATCCTGGACGAGGCCACAGTTTAACCGTGTGCCCTTAAACTCTTATTACCCGCCTATGTGCTTCAGGCCTCCGTGGGTAAGAGAGTTCCCAAGGTACAACGCCCAACCTCGTGTACAAGAAGGAAGCACTTCCGTACACCTTTCGAACCTTTCGTAGCCTTAGAACTCCGACACAAATGATAGTGAGAAATGCTATGCTATGGAGGGAGAAGTAGAGAGCTCAAGGAAGAGTGTGAGCTGGGATGATTTGGAATGAAGGAGGTGGGCTCCTTTTATAGGCAGCCTTGGACCTCCAACAGCCAAATCCGGATTTAATAGGGCCATTAACCCACCCATTAAATGGGCTGTTACAAGACCCATAAACCCCCAACATAAATAGGCTGTTACTCTCATGAATTTAAAATTCGAATTTAAATTCAAATGGCAGCTGGCAAGAGAAGGTTCCAGAACGTGGGCTTGTCCAAACGGAAGTCCAAGAAGCCCAGAGGACTTTTTGGGCCTAGGATCGCTACAACAAGTCCGGCCCAGTTCTAAAAAGATAAGGCCCTGGAACCTGGAACAATTCCCACAAACCCACAATCCCGCAACGCGCAACCCGCACCCGTACCCGAGCCCGAGCCCGAGCCCGGCCCGGCCCGGCCCGGCCCGGGACGGGGCGGGGCGCGCGCGCGCGCGTGCGTGCGTGCCGAGCCGGACGGACGGACGGCGCGAGGAGCCTCTCCCTTCTCCACCAGTTTACCCATGCTAGACTTCTAGTCCCTTATAAACTTGTCTCAGCATGATGCGCTAACCAATGTGGGATTGTGCTTATTTTAATAACAACCATACCACTTTAAAGCCAATTTTTTATTCACCCCGAGAATTGGATTTTCGCAAGTGTTATATATCGTTACGAAGCTCTATCAACAAGCTTCGTATTGATCTCATAAACACCCAAAACCAATTGGTGTGACCTTCAAATAAATTAGCTCAAAGTTGCCCACTAATTACTTAGTTATTATATTTAATTAGGATTCTCCCTCTAATTAAATATTTGGGCCAAAGCCCAATACACTCACTTGTATTGGGCCATCTCTTCCTTGGTTAATAAACCAATTCTCCAACAATCCCCCACATGAATGCAAATTGGCTTATATATGATATGAGCCTACCAATGCTACATGCAACTTGGAGTTCTGCGAGAATTTGTTGCATCAGGAAAGGTGGTTGAAAGCCTTGAACCTTCCTTAGTGAAATACCTTCGGATATACTTGCCAACCAGTGGACGCGATGCCTTGAACTGTTCGGCGTTTCATGTATACCAAGACAAAGGTACTCACACAACTCCTTCTCAAACCACTACTTGGTTCTTTCGTTGTTGTCCATTTTGGCCCTAGACTGCCTTGGAAACTTCATCGAATGCTCTAGAGATTTAGCCCTTAACTCATCTCATAGAAGCGGCCCCTTCACATTCGATATAGGTGATCTCTTATAAGGAGTATCCTGCCATACCCCACTTATATATATACTCGAAGTATAAGGATCATTAAAGCTTAACCTTCACATGGACAGGTCTATCACTCTTCCATCATAGGAATAGGCAAGGAACTCAATCTCCCGAGTGCTTTGTTCGACCCTAGCCTCACAATTCGGTTGTCCCTTTGAACCTGCAGATCGAGATTTACGGTCCAGGTTGGGTTGCCATCATGGGTTTAGGTCATTTTGTGGGCTTTAATCCCATTCCCCTCGATGATACCTCAACTTGGTCTCTCGTTAGACCCTTAGTTAATGGATCCGCGATGTTCTCTTTTGACTTTACATAGTCTAAAGATATCACACCCGTTCTCAATAACGTTCTCACGGATTTATGTCTACGACGTATGTGTCTAGACTTTCCATTATACACATTATTTTGTGCTCTTCCAATAGCTGATTAACTATCACAGTGCACGCTAATGGGAGGCACTGGTTTTGACCACATCGGGATGTCCTCCAAGAAACTTAGGAGCCAATCCGCCTCTTCAGCTGCAAGATCCAACGCTATGAATTCTGATTCCATAGTTGATCTAGCAATGAAAGTTTGTTTGCATGACCTCCACGAGACCGCTGCTCCTCCAAATGTAAATATGTATCCGCTAGTGGATTTTATATTCTTGGAGTCCGAGATCTAGTTCGCGTCTGAATACCCTTCCAGAACGGCTGGATGTCTCGTATAGTGTAATCCATAGTTAGCAGTGTACCTTAGATATCTAAGGACTCTAACTATCGCTTTCCAATGTTCATAATTGGGATTACTCGTATATCTCGATAATCTGTTAACCGAGTTTGCAATATCTGGTCTAGTACAGTCCATGAGGTACATTAGACTGCCTATAACTCTAGAATATTCTAGTTGTCTCACACTCTCTCCGCGATTCTTGCAGAGACTCGACACCACTTCCATAGGAGTTCTCGCAATTACATTGCTATCCTTATCGAATTTGTCAAGTATCTTTTCGACATAGTGACCTTGGGAAAGCGCGTAACCTTCTGAAGTCTTGGTGATTTTCATCCCAAGTATTACATCAGCTTGTCCCAAGTCTTTCATGTCGAAATTTTGTGACAACATTTTCTTGGTAATTTTGATATTATCATTATTACCCACGATCAACATGTCATCTACGTAGAGACAAACTATCACATAGTCGTTATCATCTCCTTTCACGTAGACACATTTATCACATTGGTTTATCTGAAACCCGTTAGATAGCATTACACTATCAAACTTTTCGTGCCATTGTTTAGGTGCTTGTTTTAGTCCATACAAGGATTTTACAAGTTTACACACCTTATGTTCTTTACCTGGTACCACAAACCCTTCGGGTTGTTCCATGTAAATCTCCTCTTCCAAATCTCCATTAAGGAAGGCCGTCTTCATATCCATTTGATGGATCTCTAGGTTAAACAAAGCCGCCAAGGCTATGACTAACCTAATAGACGTTTTCCTGGAGACAGGAGCATATGTGTCAAAATAATCAACACCCTCAGTTTGCTTGTAGCCTTTAACAACAAGTCTCGCCTTGTACTTATCCACTGTACCATCAGGCTTCATCTTCTTTTTGAAGATCCACTTATGGCCCAGTGGTTTACTACCCGGAGGTAGATCTACTAGTTCCCAAGTGTGATTATGTAAGATAGACTCTATCTCACTATTCACCGCTTCCTTCCAAAGAGCAGAGTCTGTAGAAGACATTGCTTCTTTGTAGGTTACTGGATCCTTTTCTAACAGATATGTTAGGAAATCTGATCCGAAGGACTTTTCTTTTCTAGCCCTTTTCCCACGCCTAGGCTCTTCAACTTCATCTTGAGCTTCCTCTCCCCCCACATTGCTTCCACTTTGGTCAACTTGACGGTCAACACCAGTTCGAGCTTTGTGAGAAAAGTTTTCCTCAAAGAATGAAGCATCCCTAGCTTCTATGATAGTATTTACGTGGATATCAGAGTTATCTGACTTGTGTACCAAGAATCGATATGCAGCACTATCTTGTGCATAACCGATAAACACACAATCCACCGTCTTGGGTCCTATCCTTGTCCTTTTAGGAGGTGGGATCGGAACCTTAGCAAGACATCCCCAAACCCTTAGGAATTTATAGCTAGGCGCATGACCTTTCCATAATTCGTAAGGTGTTTTAGCCAACTTTTTATGTGGTACTCTGTTGAGCACATAGTTGGCCGAAAGCACCGCTTTCCCCCACAAATTTCTTGGTAATCCGGAACTAATAAGCATCGCATTCATCATTTCCTTAAGCGTCCTATTCTTCCTTTCCACAATTCCATTTTGCTCGGGAGAATAAGGCGCCGTGGTTTGATGAACGATTCCATTCTCGGCACAAACTTGTGCAAATGGAGATTCATATTCACCACCTCGGTCACTTCGAAGATTTTTGATCTTCTTGCCAAGTTGGTTCTCAACTTCATTCTTATAGTGAATGAACATGTCTATTGCTTCGTCTTTACTTCTCATCAAGTAGACATAGCAATACCTCGTACAATCGTCGATAAAAGTTATAAAATAATTTTTACCGCCACGCGTTTGTACGTATTTTAAATCACATACATCAGTGTGGATTAAATCCAATGGTTCCGTGCTTCGCTCAATCGAGTGGGAAGATGCTTTGGCGTACTTGGCCTCAACACAAGTCTCGCACTTATGTTTGTGATCGATGTTAAACTTTGGTAGTAGGTCAAGTGATATTAGCCTTTGCAAAGACTTATAGTTCACATGACCTAGTCTACCATGCCATAAATATAACGAATCCCGAGAATAAGCAACCTTCACTTTCTCATTGGCCTTATCGGAAACATTCATTACATTATTGCTCGTGCTAGCCTTATTGGCGGCACCCACATCAATCTTATCACTAGACTTTGCCTTTGGAGCTAAAGTCATTACACTCATCTTAAAAAGATTGTTGGTCAAGTAGCCCTTGCCAACGAACATCCCTCCCTTGGACATGATGACCTTGTCAGACTCAAACACGAGCCGAAAGCCCCTCTTATTGAGCACCACTCCGGAGATGAGATTCTTCCGTATCTCGGGCACATGCAGCACATCGGTCAAGGTGAGCTCCTTGCCCGAGGTCATCTTCAGCATGACCGTCCCTTTGCCTTCAACCTTCGAGACTGCGGAATTTCCCATGTAGCAGTTCTCATCATCGACAGGTTGATAGGTCTTGAACATCCATTTGTTGGCACAAATGTGGCGGGTAGCCCCCGTGTCCACCCACAATTCCTTCGAGTTCCCACCCACGAGGTTCACCTCAGACACAACGGCCGTGAGGTGCATCTCATCGAGGTCGGAGCTCAAGTTAGCCTCCGCAATGTTAGCATTGGCGGGCTTCTTCTTCTTGCCCTTGCTTGGTCCTGCCGTCTTCTTACCCTCCGCGGCTAGACGTTTGTAGCAAACTTTGGCACGATGGCCGGTCTTATTGCAAAAAAAGCAGGCACCAGTAAAGCTCTTGTTCTGAGCATCTCCCTTGGAGTTATTTGAGCGTTTCCGCTTGTTCCCACGGGAGCTCCCCCCGGTCTCGACCACATTGGCCTTAGCAACCATGCCACTTGGTTTCTTATCAACCTTTCGGTTGTCTTGCTCGATGCGTAACCTTCGGATGAGGTCCTCGAGAGTCATCTTCTTCCTCTTGTGCTTGAGGTACATCTTGAAGTCCTTCCAAGATGGCGGTAATTTCTCAATCACCATCGCCACTTGGAGGGCATCATTGATGGCCATTTCCTCGGTTGCAAGATCATGAAAGATCAATTGCAACTCTTCGCATTGTTCCACAACGCTCTTTCCATCGACCATCCAATAGTCATGGAAGCGCCCGGCCACAAATTTCTTTGCACCGGCGTCGTCAACTTTATATTTGTGCTCCAACGATTCCCAAAGATCCTTAGACGTTTCTTTGGTATAGTAGACGCCGTAAAGCGAATCGTCGAGAGAACCCAAAATATAGTTGCGACATAGGTAATCTTCATGTACCCATGCGCTGTGGATCGCGGTTTGATGCGGATCACTCACATTCTCTTTGGGTTTCTCTTCCTTGACATACCGGCTAAAGTTCAAGGCGGTCAAGTAGAACAACATTTTTTGTTGCCATCTCTTGATATTTCCACTCTTGAACTTTTCCGGTTTCTCAAGATGAGAGTACGGCAGTGGCATTGGGTGTCTATGACCCGGCATCACGGCCTCAGCGCCGCTAGCCCTCACAACAGGAACCTCCTCGTTCAAGTTGTCATTCGTGGTGTTCGTCGCACCGGAGTTGTTGAGTGGGGGAGAGTAGTTATCAGCCATGATCTATAGATCACCAAATAATCTTTAGTGAGTAATCGGTTTGGGTCCAATAGAAACCGAACGCGTTGAACTGATACAATTAATTTGAACAACCCAATAAAATTGCGAGATTAATTTTCCACACTTTAGATATTCCGAGTGTGATTACGTTTGGAATTAACTTGGAAATGTAACAGAGAATCAAACAATAAATGCATACAACTAATGCTTAAAACAATATTCCAACGTTTCAGTCGGAGCAGCAATAAGCGACTTTAATTGATTGGACAGTGAAGAGGCGGAAGCAGTGAAGATAACTAAATAAAATCCCAAAGTAACGTTGAAACTGTAATAACCGATTGGACAGTAACCCAATTAATTGATTTGTTATTTAAATATTTCTCAACCTGTACCAGGAAGTGCATGCAGGGACACTTTCTTAGAAAACAATTTCTTTTGGCAAACGGAATACATAAATCACAGCAATGAATTATTTCCTTTGCAGTAGCAACGTTAGCAATATTCTCAGTACAGAGCGTATAAAGAGTATTAGCTACACAGAAGCACGTTTACGATATACATGAAGACCAGTTTACTAATATTTTGAATAGAATAAGAGTTTAAGAATGTTGGTAAAATATTAGTAAATAGTGGTTTAACACGAGTATATAAATCGTAAGTATTATGAAAGTATAGAGTAAGAATATGCTCACGATCACACTTCGAGAGCTCAAGGAAGAGTGTGAGCTGGGATGATTTGGAATGAAGGAGGTGGGCTCCTTTTATAGGCAGCCTTGGACCTCCAACTTTAAATTCAAATGGCAGCTGGCAAGAGAAGGTTTTTTGGGCCTAGGATCGCTACAACCCGTACCCGTGCCCGTGCCCGAGCCCGGCCCGGCCCGGCCCGGCCCGGCCCGGCCCGGGCGGGGCGGGCGCGCGTGCGTGCCGAGCCGAGCCGGACGGACGGACGGACGGACGGCGCGAGGAGCCTCTCCCTTCTCCACCAGTTTACCCATGCTAGACTTCTAGTCCCTTATAAACTTGTCTCAGCATGATGCGCTAACCAATGTGGGATTGTGCTTATTTTAATAACAACCATACCACTTTAAAGCCAATTTTTTATTCACCCCGAGAATTGGATTTTCGCAAGTGTTATATATCGTTACGAAGCTCTATCAACAAGCTTCGTATTGATCTCATAAACACCCAAAACCAATTGGTGTGACCTTCAAATAAATTAGCTCAAAGTTGCCCACTAATTACTTAGTTATTATATTTAATTAGGATTCTCCCTCTAATTAAATATTTGGGCCAAAGCCCAATACACTTACTTGTATTGGGCCATCTCTTCCTTGGTTAATAAACCAATTCTCCAACATAATGGTACATACATTGCCCATTTTTTAAATAGCACATGGTATCTAGCACATTATCCTAATTAATACAAATTTGAATTAAGTATAACTGATATTATCATTTTGTATGATAAACTCACCATAAAATTACTCTCCGATATACCCCTTGACATTAAAAAAAACATAGTCATCTGGGGTTTAACTTGGCTGGAAGATGGTATCACAGGGGGGCCATTTTATAGCTTTCGGTCTTTAGATTTGTAGGGCAATAGTGTAACATTAATTACATAAATAATAAGCGGAAGCGTACCAGATTGGTATGCCGGAATCCTCGCTATAGTCATAGCTTGGTTTCTCTCTCTTTCCTATCGTTTAGTGACATCCACCGATGAATGGCATTAGCATCTATTTATAGGCAAAAAGAAGACCAAGCTATATACCTAGAATCAATCGGGTACGTCAATCAAGTTCCCAATAGACGGTTGAGATTAAACTAATAACCACAATCATAATAGGACTCTAACTCATTGAAACAATCAATAATAGAATCCAACTATATGAGAGCCACCTTAATAAAATTATCAATACTTAATAGATAATTCTTACAAATAGTCCATTTTGAATTATTGTTGTAGGGATCTATTGTAATCTTGGGTTGTAATTATGGATGGTGAACGAAAGCGGGAACATGTTATTGCAATATACACCATTTCCCGATTTCGATTTTTTCTCATAAGATTTTACCGATTTATAATTTTTAAAGAAATTGTGGTTGTAACTACTTTAAGAAAATTTTTGAATTTTTTTAGGAGACGTTCGTTGCTTTCAGGGGATGGTGGTGGCTCAAATTGTAAATATTTCTTTGGTATATTAATAAATTTACTTACCAATATTATAATAATAAAAACATACAGAATTTTGGGGATCATGACCGTAGAATTGGTTGTGGAAATAATCAATGTTCAACAAAATTAATGGATGATTCAAAAGTATAATCTTTGACTTGTAGATTCGTTATTTATGAGAATCTCCCATATAGCATCCCTTCACCGTGTTTGATGTAACACCATGTACATAGTATGAAAAAGAATAGAACATAAAAAAATTCAATACAAATTAATTACTTGAATACGTACCACACGCAAATTAAACCTTCTGAATTTTTATTTTTCAATTCAATTATTCATAACCTATGTTAATAAATTTTAATATAAAAACTTTAATAGATTCGAATCTCAACTATTTCTATCGGGCATCAATTAAAACCCAAGGTACGTCCTCTTTGTACTCCATGCAAGGCATCTATGATACCCCATTTCTTACAAACACAATTTTGTTGTTAAAATGACCAAGTTTATAATTCAACAAAGTTCTAGATTGATTGAATTCGCGAGGCAAGTGGGATTCAGGGAAATGGAAAAGAAATCAAAATCAGATGGCTATCAGAAGATCCTGAAAATCTTCATAGGGATCCAACCCAGATCACGTGGTCCTAAACTTCAACCAAGAAAATACGTTTACCTTCTCCACTGCCACATCCAAATCTATCCTTCAATTACACTCATCGATTGCCCCTCCCACACGTACTCTACTTTATTAAGTACCCCATTTGTGCATAACAACGACATAATTCTACTCATTTTTCTCTCAAAATCTCTTGTTAAATTATAATAATTTTGAAATATATTAATAGTAATATTTAATATTTACAACAGTGTGAAATTTCTTCTTTCAAAGTTACAATCGTCGATCTTGTTAAAAGCTCATCGCTATAAAATCTGGTAAAAAAATTATCGTAAGAAAAAATAATTTCTACTTAGTTGGTTTAAATTTATGGTAGTAACTGAATGTGCAATCTGATTATTTATTTTAAGTATTTTTTTAATAAATCTTGTATTATTCCACTAGATGTAATTATTTTAGGAAAACTATATCGTAGTAAATCTAATTGCACAAACAAACTTTACATGTAAAATTTCAAGATGGAAAAATCACGGCAAATGAGAGTTTATCGTGTGATTCAAAGTACAAATATTCTGAATTTTTTTTTCTCGAATCTCATAATTCTCAAACATAAATCTGCATATGCTCGAGCTAAGTCACATTAATACAATTTGGTGGTTGGAGCTGTGACTTAAATTCTTCAGGAGGAGGACGTTCTAGCAATTGACTGCTGTTGCTAGCTATACAGCGATAGTCCAATAGGAGGAGATTCACAATCTAAGATTTTGGATTTATTATCCATAAAGAATCAACGTTCACATTGGCCTAGCTTCCACCTTTTTCAAGTATTTTCCTTCTGGAATGCATTTTTTCCCCGAAGTGCTGGAAAGTGGGAAGATGGACCACAAGCATAACGTGTGGAACAAACCTCACAGCTTAAAGTCATTGATGTACAGCTATTGCACGTAACAAAATCAAAGATTGATCGAGAAAAAAAAATCTGGTAACAAAATTATAATTTCGAATCTTAAAAAATAACTACATTGAAACATGGTACACTTAATTTTTTAATCTTGTGATTTATTTCAATACAAACTCAGATTAGTAAATTTTGTAGTGTGCAACTTGGAATAGGGAAGCGTAGTTCTAGTATCATGTTGGTGGGGCAGAAGGGTATATATAGTATTGGGTAATGGGCAGCTGCCTAATTAGAAGCATAAGGTAACTACAACAGTTTGAAAAAATGTAAAATTTTATCGATAAGCAATTACATCAACTAGTGAATACATTTTTCTATCTTTAATAGGTCTTGAGTTTGAGCCATTAGACACACATAAGTGTCATTAATTATGTTGTTTGTCCGAGGAGGTGTACTTGATTAGGATCTTTATTAGTCGAGGCAAGAGTTGGACTCTTTCTCCGTAAGACGCGATTGCCCCGTATTTAGTGCTTACGGGCTGCGGCAATCGTCCCCAAGATACAATGACTTTCGGACTTCGAGTTCGTAGCACAACGACCCTCGAAGCTTCTGGCGAACCGTCCGATATTCGAAACTTTCTGAGAGAGGGAGAGAGAACCTACAATTGCTAACGAATGCTTATGCAAGTTGTAGTGGGGTGAGTGCAAATGATGGAGAATGGGCCTATTTATAGGCGCTGGATGGGAGGGAGGCAGGCACTCCGAAGGGGCGCATCCGTTCGGCTAGCAGGCTGGCTGGCTGCACTCGTGGCCCTTCGGTGATATTCTAGATCCTTCCAGGTGCGCCCAGACTATGCTGGCACTCCTTCACGAGCGATCTCGCAACCCTTCGGCCGTCTAAAAGTCTCCAGGACGTTTCAGCCCTTCGTGCCTCTTCGGTGGCCATCCTGGAAGGCGCTCGCAGCCCCTCGTCACTTCGGTAGCTACGCAGCTCTCTCCGGACTCAGGTAAAATACTTAAGGCTCCTCCAGCTCCTTGCGATGATGCGCACGTGTGAAGTGCCAAGTGCGCCATAAAGTGCCCATTGCGACCTGCGTCCAATGCGCCATGCGCACACGAACACGCACGTGCACAAGCGCGTGCGCGTGCACGTGCTCGTACTCAGATGGTGCTACGCACCATCCTCGCCGCGGTCCGAGTTGGCTATCCTTCCAGGTGGTCAACTTATTTTCTAGCTAACAAGGAGTTTCTCCTTATAAACTAAGAAAGGTTGGTGCCACTTTCCAATGTGGGATTGCACTTTTTATTTCTCTTTTGGGCCTCCCACTTTGGGCCTCCCACTTTGGGCTTTGCATTGAATTTTTATTCAAGCTTTTCTAACAATCCCCCACATGAATGATGATTAATGCATGATGACACTTTTAAGAAAAGTTCCAACGAAATATCATTGTATCGAGAAAGGTAGCTTACGGCTTTGAACCTTCCCTAGTAAAAAACTATCAGATTTACTTGCTACTCAGTGAACACGATGTCTTGAACTGGTCAGCTTTTTTATGTAAACCAAGACAATAACATTTACACAATGATATTTCTAATATCCTTTGATTCTCACGTTGTGTCCATTTCGGCCATGGACCTTATCTTAGATTCATAAGTATTTTTTTCTTTTGAAGCGGCCTCACTTCACACTTATATAGGTGATCTCCTATCAAGAGTATCCTGCTATACTCTACCTTTATCTGGTATAGAAATTATTAAAAGCGTAGACGCTTAACCTTACCATACCTCTGCAGGGTAGTACTTAGATAGCTTCTGAGAATGGGACGGGTTCCAAGTGATCTTCTGTTCGTGCCTCAAGTTCCCATGTTTCCTTTGTGGAATAATTAGGGATACATATAGCAAATAGTTTTGAGTATTAATTCATTCAGTATCACGGAATTAGTTTATTTTGCAGTGCATAGGCAGGGGTTATATCTGAATTACTAGATAGGTAGGGACATGTGGTACCTTTGGATTCGTAGCTCAACGGTACAAGACATCTTAAATATTTAGGAGGTTCATAGTTCAAACTCTTGCATTGTTATAGTGTAAATTTTACTTTTAAAAAAATCAGAAATGTGGTACCCAAAATTAGAGCAAGTTTCTGTGGGTCTAGATAATTCTTAAAAAGGAGGCGGTATATTGTGTTCGATTTTTAGTTGCGCCGAATAGAGACCAGGAAATAGTACACTCATTCGAGGCTGTGGGGAGGTTGTGGTTGGGGCACGGACAGTGGTGAGTGGGCCGGGAAGGTAGAGGTGGGGGACTTTTGGAAATGGTGAGGGAAGGAGGTTGAAGATGGTGTCATAAGATGACGGGAGGAGAGAACTAAATGAGAATTTTTTTATATTTCTAGTTTTCCAATTTTTATGTTATAAAAAAATTTACATCTATTAATTTTAAATTATTTAATAGTTTTCCAATCTATTAATTTTAAATTATTTAATAGTTTAAATATATGGTGATGTGTATGCCACGTGGTTTTTTTAGAAAGTATGCTACATGATTGGTGATGTGTCACTTGCTGTACAAAAAGTTTGTCTTGGGATTTTAATTGACCCGTTTTGAAAAGTACAACGTGTAATTAAGAGTAGCAATGGGTAAGGTAGGGTAAGGATCTATAGGATCAAATCCCTGACCCTTGATTTAGAAGTAAAACTCAAACTCTATACACGATCCTATGAGTATTTTGAATAAAGACCCAGACCCTAGGGTCCAAACAAAGATGCATGCCCTACCCATAGACCTATTATTTTACAACACACTTTTATCATTTCAATATAATCAAAATAAAAAAATGCGAATCATTAAAAAAATTTCCTCTCAAAGTCTATGTGATAAAATGATAATATCAAATTTAAAGTTGAGAATAAACTATATCCCAACTAAATAAGTGTGGTTCAAATGGATAGCATTTGACTACAACATAAAAGAAAATATATGCGGCTACATTTTTTTTAGTGTCAGCCGCTACATTTTTTTTATAGTCAAGCTCTAGTTTTTTTGGGTGTGGGCTAATTTCTTTTACGATTGTGTTTAAACATTTTCAGGAATATATAAATATGAATATAAGTAGGGTATAACTATGGTCTAATTAGGATAGACTCTAATTAATAGGTCTATCAGTAAGGTCGAGGGTGGGAGAGGAAGAGAGATAGTTGGTTTAAATCTAGTCCACACTCAATCCGTCCTCGGTGGATAACTCTCATCAAAAGGACAAGTGGCGCCTAGAGGACGCAACTGCCCCTCCATGCAACCCACTACAGAAGTTTTGCAAACATTCACCAAAGACTCCAACTTTATAATCAAAGACTCCAATCTTTTGCGATTCTTCCCTCCAATCCCCGATTCGGGGAAAACTCTAGAAGGTCAGGTTAGGGCTTACAAAGATGAAAGGGGGGCAGCGGCAAAAGAGCAGAAGACGCAGCCATGTGTGAGGCGGTCGACCTTGAGGATTCCCTGCAGCATCTCTGAGAAGAAGTCCTTGGACGACATGTAGGCTTTGGCGACGTTGTCGATTGTGCTGGACGAGAGGAAGAAGCGGCGGACAACTTCCCCTTCCTGGGGTTCGCAGATGGAGGTTGGGGATGACCGTGGACTGGGAATCGAGGTGGAGAGACTGCAGAGAAGGAAGTGGAGGTAGGGACTAAGTTGTTGGATTTGGAGTTCAATGCCAAGATTACCGAGAGAAGCTTTTAGGGAGAGAGAGAGGAGAAAGTTAGGAGAGGAAGGAAGAAGGATGAGGGGAGGAGAATGCTAGGGTTTTCATAAAATTATAAATAAATTTTGTACTAATTTGGTAATTTATCCATCGACACGTCACCCACGACTAATCCGAGTCAGAACTATGTGGCACTCCACGTAGGAATCAAAACAACGTCGTTTGTCCAAAAAATTGCGAACTAGACCTATTAGTGATAAAAATTGAAATAAAGTGGACTTATTTTACGGTTTTGAAACTACAGTGTACCCAAGTGATAATCGGTAAAACTACATGGTACTTAAGTGTACTTTTTTAATAATTTTTCGGTCCCAATTAATTAAAGGTGTCGGGGTCTTCTGAGACCAGATTGAGTGGGGACTAAAGAAAATTTGTCCACAGGTGGGGACTACATTTTGGGCCGTCAGATTTGATTATCTTTAAATTTGATGGTCAATAACCTATCAGGTGATATTGGTTTGTATGCGAAGTGATATTGGTTTGCACGTGAAGTGATATTGGTTTGCAGATGCTGATTTACATGTGAAGTGATATTGTTTTGCATGTGAAGTAATATTGTTTTGCATGTATAGTGATATTGGTTTGAGTTAGTCTCCATAGCTGGAGACTAGCCCAGTCCCCACCAAATCTGTCCCGGATCTTCTCGGTTATAATTAGCATTTAATTGTCCCGATGCAGGGAATTTGTTGCGAATCATAAGTCATAAGTAGCAGTTAATGGTCCTGATCAGGGAATTTATTATATTTCCACACAAGTGAGATTCTTTTTGATGGGCAGTAAAACAGGATTTCAATCGTAGTTTTGAAAAAAATATATTCTTTTTCAGAGGTGAGCCCAATCATAAAATATTCGTTTATAGGCCAAAACTCCACAAATAGAGGAAACCTTGAGGTCTTCGATGTGAGGCTAGTTCTACAATTCAACATCGGATTTTTTATATTTTTCTCTTTTGGTTGAAATTGCATAATATTCAAATTTTTATTATCACAATAATAATAAACTTTTATATACCAAATTCTATTA